>JANUWF010001614.1:1131250-1842500 GCA_026120185.1 Voacanga thouarsii
TTTTTGATTTATTTTTCTTTTTTAGTTTTTATTCTTTGGTGTATCTTTTGTATTTTTCTTTTTAGGTACTTTGCCAATGCCCCGTTCTTCAGGAATTCAGCTCTTGTACAACACATTGCATAATCTATGGAAGTATTATCTTTCTAATCTCTTCTCCTTTATATTTTTGGTCCTAGGCATTGTTTATTCCTTATTCTATTTATTTGGCCATTGAGGACAATGTCCATTTTAAGTATGGGGGAGTAATTTGATTGAACATTCTTCTATTGAAACTTCTATGCATATACTCTAGCCAGCCTTCTTGTGAGCAAAAGTTTTCAAAATTTTCAAAATTTTTTTCCGATTTCTTTGAGATTTCAAGCTGTATTTTTAATGCATGTCTTTATGATGGATTAGAAAGCATATGTTCTATATTAGTTATGGCTTATGCATGACTTTTTGCACACACTTAGACGAAGTAGTTCTTGATCAAATGCTTTATATTGTTCTTAAACCTGTTTTTATACTAAAATTCGTGGAGCATTCTAGAACTTACTTGAATATCTCTCGAGGCGAAATAAGAAAGACAGTCATGATTTAACTTAGGAATGATGGTAATAGGCATTCTTTGGATAATTTGAGCTTTTCAAGCCTACCTATTTTTATATTATCCTTAGTGCCTATTTTGAGCCTAAATTGGTGAATTTCTTTCTGTAAAACCCATTATCATACTTTGTCCATTGCTTGTTTATGAGAGTTTGAATAATTTTTCCAAATCTTTATGCTCTTAATGGATGGAAGTATATGTAGGAGAATGTTTAGGAAGAATACTTGGAGAAAGATCATAACTCGTTACTTTCAGTCATGTATCAATAGTTGTGTTGAGCTGGAAAAAGAAAGGAAAGAAAGAGAAAAAAGAAAGAGAAGAAACATTGAAAACAAGAAAAGAAAATAGAAAGTTGTTGAAAGATGGAAATAGAGAAACTGAGAAAGAAAAGACAAGCAGTAGTGAAAAACAAAAGATGAGTGAAAGAAAAAGTAAAGAGAAAATTTGAAAGAGAAAGAATAGGAAGATCACAAGAGGAATGGTGATTGAGTTGTAAAAGTTGAGTTCATATCAAGTTCTTGACACTATTGCTGAAAATTTGAGTGATCTTGTGAAAATAGAGAAGAGTTGATGAAGGAAGTGAAAAGATGAGAAAAAGAAAAGAAAAAGAGAGAAAATGCAAGATTTTCTTGAGTAGCACTGTAATTGCTAAACAATGTTATGGGTTTGGTTGATTTTTGGAATAGGAAAGCAAAAAGAGTTGAAAATTATTGTTACATTTTGTTTATCCTTTTCTTGCAACTCTCAGTTTCTTTGATATTTGAATCTCCTATACCCTTCATTTGATAAGCTACATTACAAGCCTTTAGCCTTACATTAGAAGCTTGAAAGTCCTACTTGACCTATTTAGAATCATGATATGTCTTGGATTAGTGAAAAGAGTGTATGACAAGTAAGCTTATAGAATGCATATTCTTTTTGAACAAAATTCTTTCCAATGGTTTGAGAATATTGTTAAGTATTGAGCTGGTTCTACTGAGTCATTATTCACTTACATAAGTCTTACATTTGTTGTGAAAGATGTAGTAGCATATGTTTTATATTCATGAATGAAGGAAGCATTAGAGATATTGTTTTGAAATTGATTGAGTGATTTGTGAAACCTCGTGTTTTTCCTACTTGTCTTTGATACTTTTCTTGAGGACAAGCAAAGAGCTAAGTGTGGGGGAATATGATAGGGGCTAAATTAGTCATATTTTTCGTAGTTATTTGAGGCTCTTTTGTGAAACATTTTGTTCAAAAACTAGTCATATTCCTTCATATTTGAGATTTTACCCTTGGAAAGGTATTTCGTTCATTATTTCAGATTTTAGGGGTAAAACAAAGTAAAAATGTCGCAAAATAGAACCAAGGTGGCGCCGGCCAGGACAGAGGAACCGACGCCGGGCATGAGCTATTAACACAAACTTTGAGGCGATGAAAAATTGTTGAACTGATCGAGACAGAACCAAACCAGTGCCGGCTCCAGTAGCTAAGGCGGCACCTGCTACACTCTGGACTACATTATGCTGAAATCAAGAAAAAATAGTCGAACAACTAGAAAGACAGAACATAACCGGTGCCGGCTCCAGCAGTCCAGGCGGCGCCGGCTGTGCTTTGAGGAAAAGACAGGATTTTATTTTTTCTACGCGATTTTTGGTAATCTGTGGAATTTTAGTACCTTCCTACTTCTACTCGGCTAGGAATATTACACCAATGAGTTTAGGTACTTCCTAAACCTATAAATAGATGAAAAACACACGAGAAAAGGGAGAATTCATATATTATCATAGAAAGTCACTCAAATGAAAGGAGGAATTCTTCAATTCAAGAGGGGTTGTGCATGAAGGTCTTCAAAGGAAGAAGAATGAGGCTTATCTATAAGTGCTTTCTTTTACTTTGTTTTATTTTTCTTGAACAATGATGTATTAATTGCTTTATTGTAGTTTGACATTGTTTTAGATATTCATTATTTTTAGAGTTATTTGATCTTTTGATTAATTGATTGTTATTCTTGGTATTTGATTACTTGGGTTGATTACGAGATTAATTGGTTATTTCTTTCTATTGATTTGCATGAGAAAAGGGTTGATGGTGGTTTTAATTTGTTAATTTTATATTTGTTGTCTCTTAACTTGCTTGAGAAAGGGATTAATTGCTAAGAACAGGGTAATTAAAGGTTAATTGATATCTGCCAGAGTATGGATTCATTGGTTAATTTCATGTTTTAAATTTGCCAGAGTATGAAAATTTAATCAATGATTGTGTTTAATGCATCTTTTGGGTGAATTGGTTGAGACAGAGTATGTTATGCTAATTTGTCTAGAAGATAGTGATTTCATGGATTGGAAAAGAAGTGAGTCTACTTTCATCCTTCATGATGCCAAGAGAATAATTAGTTATGATAACGATTAAGTCCTTTAAGATGATGGTTATCTAAACAATGGTTTGAATTACATAATTCTCCATCATTGACATGTATATATTTTTATTTTCTTATGTTTTATTTTATTTCTTTTTCACTTTATTAAATCAGTTAAACAATGAAAGAAAAGGAATTAATGCATACTTGTTCCTGGAGGATCGACACTTGTTTGAACTCTATGCTATGTTAATGATGAGTACGCTTGCTCATATGTGTAATTTGGGGTTAACGTTTTAATTTAACTTGATTGGGAATGTGCTTATTTTATATATAATTTTTATACCCAAATAAATACGCATCAACCTTGTCTAGAAGGGTTCAATTCCTTCTCTTAGATACACTGTTATGTTGAGGTGTATGTGGTGGAGTCCATTGAGATAATATCCCATTATCTCTTTGATAACTAAGAAACTCTTGGCTCAAGTATTCTCCTCCTCGATCAGATCTTAGAGTTTTTATACTTTTGCCAAGTTGTTTCTCTATTTCATTCTTGAAGTCTTTGAACCTTTCAAAGGCCTCAGATTTATATTTCATTAAATACAAATACCCGTATTGTGAGAAATCATCGATAAAGGTTATGAAATAGTTATAACCTCCTCTTGCTTATATTGACATTAGGCCACATACATAAGAATGTATGAGTTCTAATAACTCCTTAGCCCATTCTCTTTTTCCTAAAAAAGGAGTCTTAGTCATTTTACTTAGTAAACAAGACTCGCATGTGCCATATGATTCATAATCAAATGACTCTAAGTCACCAAACTTGTGTAATTTAGAAACACGATTTTCGTTTACATGGCCTAAATGACAATGCCATAACTAAGAGGTGTTAGAGTTATCTATTTTAGGTTTCTTACTGTTTATATTGAGAATTGGATTATCTAAGTCTAGAACATATAAACCATTAACCAGAGTTGCTGAACCATAATGAATATCATTCAATGAAAAAGAACAACATTTATTCTTAAATATCAAATGAAAAAGAAAATTTTATTTTACCGCCTCTCATCATATGAGATTTTTCCCTTTTAAAATCTTTTTTTTTTATTGGAACGTCGAAACAGAGCAAAATCGGCGCCGGTTTGGAAGCCAGAGCCGACACCAGTTGCGGTTTAGTTTTAAGATTTTTTTCCCTCTAGAAACAATTTCCGGACATTCATGAAATAGCACAGAATCGGAGGCGGCTATAGTCAGAAATAAGGCAGTGATTTTTGAAAATTTTCCAGAAATAGTTTTTGGTGCCTTCTTCTTCTGCAGATTTTTAGTGAGAACAATTTTCAGTAGTATTTTATATTTTGAAGCTTAAAACAACAACCAATTTGTTAGTTTAAACAAAATCAAAATAGAAAATTAGGATGAAACGGAAGGCAACAACCATGTTCAAGAAAACGTTTTTCTGCAAAAACTTTAAGCACATAAAGAAAGCATCTTTCGAAATATGCTATAACTATTACACAATCATATTGTGCTATGGACCTAACCCATAATACTCGAAACAATTTCGACTCGAGTGAAAATAATTTTCACAGTAAACAAAGATAAAAACGAATACATGAAAACAACTTTTCATGCCAAAACAATGTCTGCAAACCACACATAGTAAGGCTCTGATACCACTGTTGGGTATCTCAAGCATATCATATATGGTGCAGTGGAAAAATAAAATGAGATACCATCCCAGGATCCGCATATGTGTGGAAAACAAGACATAAAAATAACAAAGGTAACAACCTTTTACCTTCCTTTGATCGTATGGAAAACAAAATTTTCCTTCTTTAAGCCGAGGTGCGATCCAGCAATCCTCTCGATCAAACACCACAAGAGTTGATCGTCCAACTATTATAATCACAGTGTGTGTTATCTCTAATAGTAATCCACATAGAGGATATACTCAAGCACAAATTTTTCTGTGCTAGCAGAAAAACTAAGTGGCGGCTAGGGTTGTTTGCTTCAAGAGCAACGAGAGAAAGAGAGAAGAAGAGAAGGTTGTGTTGCTAGGGTTGGATTTTTCGTGTGTTATATCTCCTATATAACATGAAATCCTGCTCAAAATATACTCCAATATTAGAATTCTAAAATAGTTAGAATTTCCTAATTGTAATTGGAACATCAAGTTCTCACAATTACAATTTGGACCATCAAGTTAACTAATTATAATTTGGCCACAACTTCTATTTCTCGCAATTAACCTCACTATGTTATCAAATAACATCTTGAGTATATAATCCTCTATTGTGTGTGACCTATTAGGTTTCGCAGTCAATTGGTAGCGAATATGAATTAATCCAAACGTCTTTGAGATTAATAATCCATAATTAATTAGAACTAATCCTATTAATTTTAATCAGGATTGGTTTATTAATTCATCAATTAATAAACCCATATTCTCAAATCATGAGCGGTATCTAGCAACACATTATAACCACCCAAGAATCCAGGAAGTCAAGTGGCTTAACATGAACCATTCAATAACAAACTATAGTGCAATCAACTCTTTTCACCATTCAATATCTCATTCGGTTTGGAGTACGAAATTAGTGCCAACTCCCCCCAGAATTAATTCTAGCCCAAATACAGTAGTACTTGTACCAGGAACCCATTACTCTAGATGCGTGTCAATTGAAACTGTTTCTAATACACATACTCCTTGGTCAAGGACTTCTCGAGTAGTAATTCATACAAGTGGCCATGAGATATTCGCCCTTACTATTAGGAGTGGTGAATCCTTTGTTGACCTTCTTAACTACTTTCATTTACCTCAAAATATACCCAATATCCATCCCATAGGCGGCTAATGATCGAGCTCCAGAGATTGGAATTAAAGTACAATGCTTAGCATACAAAGTACCTTGGAGATCTCAAGTCTAAGGATACTTACATGTTTGCTATATTGAGATTATATAACTGGCACTAAATAGTTATCCATGTGATTATCTCATAGCTAGATCATCCAATGAACTTGTTCCATTAACAAGCATCCATGTGTTAACTTTAAGTATCTCAATACTCACGGATATGAGAACCACCGCCTGATCAAATTAGGAAGTCTAACACTTGCTAGTCTTAATGCATTAATGATGTCTTGTCTCATTAATACTATGACTAGGGACTATTTAAGTACTAACACTATACAGTGTAGCAGGAATCTCATATCATGATCTTTATCATGATTTTCTTAACACAGTGTTGTACTAGGGACTTTATCTAACAGTTATTTTACACAAAAGTAAGCAAAAGAAACGGTGACATAAATAGTGCCTTTTATTAAAATAAAATATGTCATATACAATGTACAAGTGATTGCCTCTAGAGTATAACACTAACTGTCTTGGCTAGTCGTTTAGCACTTGGCATTTTTCGCACTTGTGAGTGCACCTTACTTTTGAGTCGTTCTTTGAATGTCAAACCGGGACACTTCATAGCATTTGACTTGTTACTGCCTTGATAGTGAATGACATAAGTATTAGGACCCCTTGGCTTATGGTAGTAAGTAAAATATTTAATATGTTGTGGTACATTTATTCATTCTCGGTAGTATGCTGTAGTGTACTTCCTCTCCAGTGATGCATAGTTGAGTGTTGTAGGTTGCAGTCTTAGCATAATAAGATGTGGCATCGAAGGCAAAACCTTGTGACCTTTGTATGCAGGGTAACCTTCTGTTAGAGGAGTGCCTATAATTTTGAAATTGGGGCAATGATTTGAAATTGAAACAAAGTTTTTCAAAAACGATTAAGTTCTGAATAAACTCTTATTTAGAGAGTTTTATAATTAATTTTAGTGGAAAAAGGAAAAGAAAACATTCTGTAGTGCCCTTTTGGGACAAAAATGCAACATTGTTTTACTTTATCTGTTTTTGTAAAGCACTGGCACACACGGGACTCATTGGATAATTTTTTACTCACACGTGTCTTTTATTTTATTATTTTATAGGATCTAGAGTTGAACAGACCTATAGATAAGGAAATAATACCATAGTGACAGCAATCTAGGTCCGGACACTTTCTCTTTTGATTATGTACCTTATTATTGCGGTAGTATAGAGATTGCATGTACGAGACTCACTATTTTATATATATATATATATATATATATATATATATATAAAACCATGTTAGTATGAGTTAGTTGTACAAGTCTAGGCCTTGGCTACTACTTTTGGTTTTTTAATATAAAGACCCCTTATCTGGGTAACTAGACGGGGCAACACCCAGTTTGGTATGATTTTGCTGTTATTTTTAGTTGGGGTGTTACAATTGGTATCTGAGTATAGTTATCATAGAATTGATAGAACCCTTTTATCTTGTAGGTATGATGGATAAGAACAATAAGGGTAAGCGCCCAATGGATGATCGTAGTAATGATGAGAAGATGGAGATGGGTGAGAGTTCGGGCGTGAAGAAATCTTGGAAGATTAGGACGGTCTACCGAAGGGGTGTATAGGGACGTTTCACTTTGCAGGACCCAACCCTGGCCATTGTTATTCACCTTGTCTCGTCGGGAGCAAGTTTGACTCGGCAGTGCATGTTGTTCAGCCATTTGCACGAGACCTCATTCTAGAGAGAACACCTATTCCTGAGAGGACACTATTGCAACTTAGCTAGGTAGAGGAGGTAGGCGGCAATTCTGATGATGATGTTGGCAATGTTAAGCCACATCATCAGGATGATGACGAGGAGAACAATATCCCCGACGATGCAGTGTTGTCCGGGAATGATGAGGAGGTTTTTAGCGGGAACGTTCTGGGAGTATTAGAGGGGAAGATGCTAGGGTTGGAGGTTGCTGAGGTAGGAGAGGATCAGGAGGGACCCGAGGTGGAGATTCTTATGGTCGAGAAGCCCGAGAAGGAGTTGGAGATAGACCCAGAGATGGAGGCTTGGTTGTTGGAACTTAACATAGAGGATATCATGGCTCTGGGTGTTTGGATTGACCTTGATATGGATGGAGATGAGGGACTTGACTGACTCGAGTCTTACACAATTTTTGCTGACTCAGGACCTCCTATTTCGGATAGCGAAGAAGACAAATAGGAAGATGAGATGAAGATATATGTAGTAGGACATGTAGAGTTTGGCCAGTGTATGTTAGATATGACAGTGTGCTTGGCACAAAAATTTTGTACTGACTTCGTATTTTGACAAAAATGAATATATGTTATGTTTCTTGATATATGTAGAATGTCCATTTTTGTGCTCACTTTTGAGCTATATTACATTATTTTACCAGCAAAACCTTATGAACTGTACAGATACCTCCTAAACGAACCCTCGGACGACTGTCATGAATTACTCGAAATCACCCTGAGCCAATGGTGGAGGAACAGCATGTGGGAGGCTCCCACTTTGCAACTTTGGACCATCCTATGTTTCAAACCTTCTAGAAAATGGTAGACACTATTCAATAGTTGACTGAGACTGCTGCCAAAGCAAATGAGAATGCTAGAATGAATGAGAATATGAGTAGGAGATGTCAAAAAAGTGAATTCAAATCAAATCGAGCTCTTGAACATTTTTTGAAATTTCACCCTCTGCAATTTTAAGTGCAACCTGATTCGGAACAAGAGGCTGAAAACTAGATTGAAAAAATGGAGAAGATTTTTGCAGCTCTGAATTACTCAGAGTAGAGAAAAGTACAACTTGCCATATTTCAGCTAAAAGAACCGCCCAAGATTGGTGGACAAGAGAAATGGATCAACAAGATGGGAGTGGACGGATTTCAAAGTCAATTTCAAGAAGGAGTTTATTCCTAATTGGGTAGTGGAAATGAAGGAGGATGAATTTCAAGCTTTTTTGTAGGGAGGTCATACTATGAGTTAGAATGCCACTGAATTCACTAGATTCTCAAAATATTGTCCATTTCTAGTACATTCAGAGGCAGATAAAATTAGACGTTTCATAAAAGGCCTACAACTAGAGTTGAAAATAGTACTGGCAAGCATGGCTCTCACCAATTATAATGATGTAGTAGAGATGGCTTCCAGGATAGAAATTGTTGACATTAAACAGGCAGGTGAGAGAAATCGAAGTGGATTTTATGTATAAATCAGAAACGATCTAAAGGGCCCCGATAGCAGAAGAAAGGAAAAATACAAATGAGGGGAGGCCCAATTGGAGAACAACCTTCTTTTAGATGCTACATCTATAGGGAGGCAGGCCATTAGATTTTCAATTGCCCTTACCTATAAAGGATAAGAGGATGGAGTCGACCAGAGGGAAACAATCAGGGATAGAGGCCAGGACTAGGAAGAGGGAATCCAGGACAGGTTTCTACATCTAGACCCGGATCTGCCAAACCACAAGTGAATGCTCGGGTGGTTGCATTGGAAAAAATAGATAATCATGCCATAGTAGTGGAATGTACGCTCCTTATTTTTTATCATGATGCTAAAGTATTGATAGATCCTAGCTTTACACATTCCTTTGTTGCCATTTCATTTCTTGATACTATGGGGGTTAAAGGGCAAAAAAATTCATATGAATTGATTGTTAGTACCCCATTGGGAAAATAAATAAATAGTGAGAAAATACATAAGGGATGTAAGATTTTGGTAGAGAATGAAATATTAGGAGGAGATTTCATATGTTTGCCCAAAAAAGACTATAATGCTATCTTGGGCATACACTGGCTATCTCATCATCATGCTCAAGTTGACTATAGATATAAGGTAGTACAATTTCATCAGCCTGGGAAACCTATATTGAAATTTGTAGGTGAAGCTGCAAGGAAAAGTAATGCTTTTATATTGGGACTCAAGGCTTGGAAGATGATTAGGAAAGGATGTATTAGATACTTGGCTTATGTTATTAATAAGCCAGGAGAGGTTAAGAAGCCCGAAGATGTCCCTGTCATAAACGAGTATTTGGATGTTTTTCCATCTGAATTGAAGGAATTATCACTGGAGAGAGAAGTAGAGTTTTCTATTAATTTAGTGCCAATAGTAGAACCAGTTTCAAGAACTCCTTATAGAATGGCACATACAGAACTATAGGACCTTGAAACAATTATAGGAATTAATGGAGCAATGACTCATTTAGCCTAGTACTTTACCTTGGGAAGTACCTGTATTATTTGTTAAGAAGAAAGATGGATCATTACGGATATGTATAGATTATCGAGGGTTGAATGTAGTGACGGTGAAGAATAAATATCCATTACCAATGTTTGATGAATTGTTTGACCAATTACAAGGAGTAGGATATTTTTCGAAGTTAGACTTGAGGTAGGGATATTACCAAGCTCGGATTCAAGAGGAGGATATACCGAAAATTGCATTTAACATACGATATGGATATTTTGAGTTTGTAGTAATGCCCTTTGGTGTTACTAATGCACCCGCTATTTTCATGGACCTGATGCACTGGACGTTTAGCCTTACTTAGACAGTTTTGTTGTTATATTCATAGATGATATCTTGGTGTATTCTAAGGATCCTCAAGAACATGAACAACACATTCGGAAAGTATTAGGGAAGTTACGGGAGGCCAAATTATATGCGAAGTTTAGTAAGCATGAGTTTTAGCTGCAAGAAGTAGCAATCTTGGGATATGTGATATCTAAAGACGGGATTATGGTAGATCCTGCAAAAGTTGAAGTGGTAACCAATTAGAAACGTCCCAACACTCCAACTGAAATACGAAGTTTTTTGGGATTAGCAGGATATTATAGGAGGTTTATTGAGGGATTTTCTAAGATGGCTTCACCTTTGGCTCGACTCATCCGAAAAAAAGTTCCTTATGTTTAGACCGAGAATTGTGAGAGAAGTTTTTAGGAACTGAAGAAAATGTTAAGTTCTACTCTAGTTTTGGCATTTCCAATGATGGACAAATGTTATGGGGTGTGCACGGATACGTCAAAAGAAGGATAAGGAGGAGTATTGATGTAGAAGAGAAAGGTGATAACTTATATCTCTAGGAAATTGAAACCCCATGAGGAAAAATACCCTGCACACTTGGAGTTAGCAGCATTGTAATACCCTGTATTTTAATCTTCTATTGGCTACTACTTGTAATAGAATGAGAATTTCTATCAATAGCCAGAACAGAAAATGATCAGTCTAATGAAATGAATATTTTGGTATAATAACATTTTGTTGAGACCTGGATGTAATTATTGAATTTTTCTACCCGTACCCTAAATCTTCAAAAGGCTACTACTGTTAATAAAATAAGAATTTGAGGGTACATTGAGAATGGGAATTGATCAGTGTGATGAAACACACATTTTGTGAGAATTAAGTTAGTCGGGTTATTGGGGGCATTTTTGTCAATTTGATCGCACTCGCAATTTTGACTAAGAATTTGACCTAACTGAGAAAGAATTAAAGAATTTAAGTATTACCAATGGATTCAATGGAAAAATATTTTTCCCAAAATAGGTCCCATTCTTCTACCTTTTCCCAGAAGTCGATGATTATTCATAGCTATTACCTTGACACCAAAGAAGAGTTCGACCCAATGTTTATTTTTGTCCTATTTGATCCCGATTTGACATTAGAAGTATATTGATTTTTTTTCTAATAACCGAATACTTTTGTCTGTAAATACTACATATTTGATTCCATTCATAAATCTATTTTCTTCCCTATGAGTTCTAGTCTCAATAAGAATGCTAGTTCTTACTGTTCATATATTATGATATGAATATACCACACTAATTTATTTTTCCATCTAACTCCAAAAATTCCACTGAATCCATTGGTAATACTTAAATTCTTTAATTCTTTCTTAATTTGGTCAAATTCACAGTCAAAATAACGGGCACGGTCAAAATGATGAAAATGCCTCTGATAACCCGATTAACTTAATTCTCATCAAAATGTGTGTTTCATTGTACTGATCAATTCTCATTCTCAATGTACCCTCAAATTCTTATTTTATTAACAATAGTAGCCTTCTGAAGATTTAGGGTACGGGTAGAATAAATTCAATAATTACATCTAGGTCCCGACAAAATGTTATCATACCAAAATATTCGTTTCATTATACTGATTATCTTCTGTTCTGGCCATTGATACAAATTCTCATCATAATACAAGTAGTAGCCCATCGAAGGTTAAAATACCGGGTATTACAGTTTCTCAAGTCATGAATTCACTCATATAGACTCCACTTCTTTCCCAATCCATTAAATCACTATCTCTTGAACTAATTAGCAGGTTTCCTAATCAAACCAACATAACCATAAGTGCATTAAACATAATTTCTCATAAACACGAAATTAGTTAACAACCCTATACTCTAGGCGAAATTAACTAGTCTTTGATTACTTAGGTTCTTTGGTCTTAACTTCGTTTTTCAAGTCCATTAAGAAATAACAAATATGGAATCAATAAAAATAAATCAACTCCTAATGTCGTTTCCCAAGTCAATTAGAAGCAAATCTAATTTCATTAATTCTTCTATGATCACAAGTAATCAAATACCAAGAATGATAGAAAATTGATCAAATAGCTAAATTAATACAACAATCATGAATCCCAAAATATTGTCAAATTACAATAAAAACATTGAATACATCATTATTCTAGAAAAAGAAAGAAAAAGGTCAAAGAAAGAACTCATAGACAAGCCTCCTTCTTCTTCCTTGAAGAGTGTCTTGAACAATGCTCCTTGATATGATGAATTCCTCCTTTTATGACTGATTTTTCAGATTTGATCCTTGAATTCATACTCTTGTCTTATGTTTTTCTTGCTTCAATAAGCTTCTAAGATGCTAAAATTCATCCCCTAAGAGTTTTGGACCGAGTAGAGATTGAAAAATACCAAATATGTGCAAAAATTGGAAAGCTCGCCGACATGGACCAGAATGGAGCCAGTGCCGGCTTGGAGGGTCACGGTCGATAAGATTCTACCATTATCTCGGTAATTTAACTAATTAATTTACCGAGTCAGATTCTTACAATCTGGACATCATCCAGATACATCGAATGTGGACATATTTCTAGATTCATTGCATTTGATCAATTTTCTAGGTTTGATTAACTTAGACATATTTTCAGATTCATCGAACTTGGTTACCAGAAAAATAACCTAACGAGTTTGCTTATTGTGTGACCCTATAGGTTCGTTTAACACTGGCAATGTGCTCAAATCACATTTAAATGGCCCATAAGTTATAAACAGTTTCTAGCAAAACATTATAACTATCCAAGTTAAATGAAGATCAGTGATCTCTTTGAACCAAACTATAACTTTATATTTAGTCCTTTTATCACACAATATCCAGATTAAGCATAAGGTACAGAGTATGTCATTCTTATTAACCTTAATCAATTATTTTTTGATCTCATAGTAGACTTGTTCAAATAAATGATATCAATATCTCAGATTGATATATTTGAGCACGGCCATACATTTTAATAGTCTAACTTATCAAGGGGTCCATAGATATCTCTCCCATAATTGAGAGGGATAAATTCCTTCATTATCAATCATATTCCTCTCTCTGATTTATTCTATATCCAACGGTAGTCTAATTTATTATCTAGTTAAAGATAATTTTAGACAATGTCAAAATATATAATTTATTAAGTAGGAAACTATGATGAATTCAGGTCGAAGGAATTTTAATATCATTATCGCTAGAAAGTACTTATGACATGTTCCATGAAGTACTCTCACAGTGGGTCATGTCCAATACAATGTTCTCTAACATTTATTTATGTTTTGACTTGATATCACATATATCTATGACCGGTAAAACATAGCCATCAAGTCACAAACATACTAATATTAATTTATTATTATTCCACTAATAATATCGATCAGGGACAGTTTAAGAATAGTCATTATATTGAATGTAGGGTTTTAGTATCAAGCCACGTACTTGATGACCACAAAATTAAATGTACTATTCATAAAAAGAAATGTCTCGTATTATTACATAATACATAACGATTATAGTATAAGTACAAATTGACTATATGGCATATCCCTAACAATAACTAGAAAAATATAGATGATATTTGCCCCTATCAATATTCCATTACAAGTTCAAAAATTGACAATGCATCTTACGTTGTAAATTTGTTTTTCAAAAAAGTGGTGAGAATAAATGGAATTCTAAGGACCATTGTCTCCAATAGAGACATAAAATTTCTTAGTCATTTTTAGCGTGTTCTGTGGTGAAAGCTTGAGACTAGCCTTTTGTTTTCTACAATTTGTCACCCGCAAACCGATGGCCAAATGGAGGTAGTCAATCGAATACTTATACAACTTCTAATGGTAATTATCAAAATGAATTTGGAATCTTGAGAGGAGTTCTTACCCCTACATTAAATTTGCTTACAATCGGGCTACTCATTCTACTACTTCTTTTTCACCTTTTAAGGTTTTTTATGGATTTAATTCACTTACACTATTGGCTTTAGTTCCTTTACCTATAGAAGAACTTTCAAGTTTGGATAGAAAGAATAAAGTTGAAATAATCAAGGCATTCCATGAAAAAGTCAAGGCTAATATTGATAAGAAGAATGAAAAAATAGCTTTGACATGCAACTATGATGCAAGAAGGTAACTTTTAAGTTTAGAAATTGGGTTTGTGTATATCTTTGCAAAGATATATTTCCTATGCAATGTAAGTCAAAGCTTAATAATCCTAGGGGAGATGGACCATTTCAATTGTTTGAAAAATATAGAGATAATACTTGTAAGATAGACTTGGCCGGTGAGTATAATATTAACGCTACCTTCAATGTTAGTGATTTCTCTTTCTATGGTTTAAGTAATAGTGTTGATTCGAAGAAGAATCCTTTCCAAGAAGGGAGAAATGATGAGAATCCTCTTCATTATAAGGATTAAGCATAATAAGAGGAAGACACTCATCTAAGTATTTAAGGACCCATGACAAGGGCAAGGCTCAAACACTTTTAAGAAGGACTCAAAGAATTCATGAGACCATATTTAAGGATGGAAGAGCCTTGGAATGATGATAAAAGATGTTAAAGAATTTAACTTGATCGTTTTCTAAGAGGAAAATCAAAAAGGAACACAATGAACCAAATTATGGTAAGAAAAGGAGAATTTTTGAGCAAATTTAGAGCTATCTTCCAGAAGGGAGCTATTGCCTACTCCCCCAAACCAACAAGCACTGGTTGCTAACCTAGAGTTGGCTAGAGAAGGATTGACGCCGGCTACCCTTCCCTAGCCAGTGCTGGCCAGTTTCGGGAAATAATTCCCTATTCCACAATTTTCTTGAACTTCTTTGGCTTTCTTTCTTTTTTTATAAATTGTAATGATCTTTTAGGCCTTAAACTTATCTCAAAACTTTACGAAACTAATGCTACGGTTTGCCATGTATAAATGCCTCTTTTATATTGACAAGACTATCCATTTCGAATGTTCAAATTATATAAAGAGACTTGAGAGAATATTCTTCCATGTTCTTCCTTTCTCTAATACCATGCTAAGACATTAGTCGACCCTTCAGTTGTGTCTCTAAATCGTAAAGGATAATGTTGTTAGCTTCTCTAGATTAGGTTTGTTCTTCTAAGGTTCTCTATAGGAATCTCATTGGGTGCTTATAACCTCCTATCCATTTTGTTCTAAATCCTTGCTAATTTAGGGGTATTTGGGTATTGTTATAGTAGATACAACCTACTAAATTACAAGTCCTTTAAGTTTAGATCTTCTAGGGTTGTTAGTTTGTAAGAATGGTAGTTCTTGTTGTTCTATTTTATTTAATATTTTTATTATTTTGAATTCTCTTAAAATTGTTGTTGTTTGAGTTAGTTTTAGCCACTAATATTTTGTAAGGAAATCATCCACATGCTCACATAATTCCCTATCAACTTATTTAGGCCAATTAGCCTTGAAACCCAATTAAGTCAATACATGTTACTTATAGAAAATCAATCCAAGATCAATAATATTTAATCAACTAAAGATCAATTATTCTAGCAATTTAATTAAGCCCTTTCAACTTTGTTGGGCCTAAACATAAGATAAATCAACCTAAACGATAGAGAAGAATTTTGGAATTGCATAAGTAATCAAAATATAATCTTAAGAACATCAAAGATAGAATCCTTGTTTAACAATCTTAAAGTCTCAAAATAAAATGCTCAAAACATAATCAAAGAAAAGATAGAATCAAATAGTCTTGAACATATAAGAAAACAACAAAGAAAATTTGGAAAGAAGAAAGAAACAGGAGAAATTTTGAAAAATACAACTTGGTTCGCCCTGTAACACCTAACTTCCTACATAACCTAATCGAATTAGGGATGTCACTCTATCAACATGATAAAGGGACTTTATAAAATGCAAAATAAAATAACAAATCTAGAACTTAAAATAAAACTAAATATAAAATTCATTACATAGCTCCAATAAATTCATAAGTCTCTAAGATGGGGTAATTCTAAAATAAAATAACTGTAATATCTGAATAATAGAAATAGATAATTTGTCACATAGCAACATCTCAAGATAAAGTACATCAAGCTAAGTGCTTTAGCCTTGACATAACTCAAATCGTCCTGAAAACATTCAAAAGGGATATGAGATAAAAATCTCAATAAGTTCTATGTGTTATCGATCTCAATTTTGAAAAATTTTCAACATGCATTATCATAATAAATTTGAAATAAAAGAACAAGCATGCCTTCAAATATTTCCATAATCAAACCTTTGGGAAAGTTCTAAAATACTCATAAGATAAGAGCAATTACATCATTTTAGGATAATATCATATTTTAGAATAGATATCAATAAGATAAATTCAAGATCAATTGAGATTTTTAGAATGAGTCTTCAACATTATCATTACAGTATCTTCAAGATACCAACAATTGTTATTGTCGTATCATGAAACCTTGTACCATAATATTGTAACATGAAACATTACATCCTGATACATGGTGAATGGGCACAGAACATGTATTATAAATCACCAGGTAGTTGGGCACACCTATTAAGAGAGATATTTTACCTTCTCTCATTCATCACTAGCTTGGTCTAGATGTCCCATGTCTGACCATCAGCTCCCTCTTTGGAAGCCCTTTCTTTGGAACTGTGTCACTAGCTATGGATGGCTCAATATCTAAGTTCTATCACTTTGTTTGGAAAATGGCAAACTTCTAGAGAAGGTCTTTTCACTGGAATTTTCCCTCAATCTACAATATGACATCTTACCCTTATGGAACACTCAACGATATTCATATTTTAAGGTGGCTCAACACAATGGTATTCCTTTCAAGGAATAGCTCAAAACAACATCAGAACTCAATTTCCAACACTAAACATATACAAGTCTTTCATCCTGACATTATTTTGAACACTCATGAAATCTTCAAATTTCTAAAATATTCAATTCATTATATAATTTTCTAAAAACTTATAGAAGGCAATATTTTCATGTACCACAATTCATCATATAAATGATATTGACAATTGGAGCTAACAATATTAAAGTTCATGCTATGGTTTTTGCAAACATTTGCATGAATGAAAATTCTTAATTGATAAACTTAAACATTTCATATTATGCAAAACACGGCTTCCAATCTTATTTATGAAAATTCCGAAAGAATTTCCAAAATCTAGATCACGCATGAAGTATTTTAGGTGTAGAAAGGTTTTATATCAAATTTGAAGTATTTTTGAATAACTAAGAACTTCCAAGAGTTTCCAAATTCATATAATGCATAAAACATTTCAAGTGTACAAGATCTCATATTTGCTGAAAATATTTCAACATAAATAGTGCAAAAAGCTTTCATGAGATGTAAGGGCTTTCATCTTGCATAAAAAGGTTATCATGAATGCAAGGACTTACATCTTGCACAAAAGGAATTTCATGAATGCAACTTACCTTGATCCAAGCAATAGCACTCAATTTCTCTATCCACAACCTTCGACTTCTATCAAATATACCACATAATTATACAAGTATAAAAACCTCTATATGATTCCAATAATAATCCTCGTACAGCTAGGTCATCAACTTATGCCATTAGAATCCCAACCCTTAAATGAGAGCACTCAATATAAATTAAGGCAGGCCAATAGAGGTCTAACTGTAACACCCCGCTACCTAGGCCCGCCAGGGCCGGGGATGTCGCCCTATCCAAAGGACAAGGGGTCTTTATAACTAGGTCACACAAATGAAATAGCGGAATATAAATTATACTTGAACTTAAAATTTATTACATCCCAAAATAAATATCAATCCAAGAATAAATCCCAAAATACCAAAAACAAATGCATAATAAAATTTATCCACTCTCATCTCCCCAAAACATTACACAAAAATAAATCATCAGAAAATCTTCTGAAGCAGATATACTCTAGCTACTCATCCCTACAGTAGGATCGACCTGAAATTATAGTAAAATGGTGGTGCGACAGAAATCTCAGTAAGCCCCGTGTGTGAGTTGGGCTAAAGAGACAAAACACTTTTCATGGTGCATGCACTAACAGTATATCAAAAGCTTTGTCATGCCTTCTTTACAAATTTAACTCTCACTTCTTGAAAGATAGTAGTGAGAAGTCATGAAGCAAAATGCTCTTAAATTATTATGTTTGGAAAGATATGAATAATTAAAAGATTTTGAGCTTCGAATAAAATTCCAATGACATTTTAGAATAGTTCCCCGAAAATAGTTCAACAATTAAAGCAACCAAGTTAATCTGACAGGGCACAGCGGTGGCTCTCATACCGGGTGAAGCACTTGACCCCCAACAGGTGGTGAAAGGGCACAGAGGTAGCTCTCACTTCTGTAAAGCACTTGACCCCCAACACTTGGTAGGTGTACATCCTACCAAGTGAGATACTCCTCCCTCTCTCACTCAATCCAAACCGATTGTCCCACTTTCAGCCGTCGGTTCTACCAGAACCACGTCGCTAGCTGAGGATGGCTCAACCTTCTATACTGACACCCTGATCGAAAAGAGTCAACCTCTCGGAGGTGGCCACCTGCCGAGAGATATCCCCAGACCAACCAAAGGCTAGTATAAAGGCTTAGCCCCCATTGAGTACTCAACGTTATTCAATCTTCACAATTCATAAGGCTCCAAAGTGGAACCTACAAAATTAGTTCAATACAGTTCCAAACAACATTTTTCAACTCGTACAAAAATTTTAGAAGGCATGGTTTTAAGTCAATAATTTATTCCACAAATTCATAGTAGATGAGCCACATGCTCAAATAAGTCATGTTGTGATTTTCAAAAATTAGATGCATGTCCAAAAATTTATCTCTTGCATATTCAAAACAAATCAAAATGTTTGATGCTTGGCTCCTAAGTCATGCCTGACACATTTTTAAAAATTTATAAATCTAGAAGTTTCTAAAATTAGAAGTTTTCCAAATGTAGAAAGTTTCCAAAATAAGAAGGTTCCAAATATAGAGGTTTTCAAAATTAGCTACCATGCTAAAATTTCGTATTTGCAAGAGATACTCACCAACCTTACTTTCAAACTAAGATAATAAAATAAAATCAATTTCATGAATGCAAAGGAACTTACCTTATCCTTAAGCTTAGGGTATGAACTCTAGTAAGTTGGTCCTTACCCTTGACAATCTTCTAAATCTAGCAAAGAGTTCATATAAATTAATCACAGCACTTCCTAGATCACCCCAAAAGAAAATCAAGTACAAAATCCACTTTCACAAATAAAACTAACTCAACTCACTACTACCATGATCCTAGTGTCCCAAGCTTTAAGGCCAAATAATAAATAAAAATGGTTTATAAGTTAAGTCTAATTTGATATTTAAAATAATTAGTGTTTTGGGAAATAGGTACTAATAAGTTGAAGATTTAAATCTCGCTAAAATAATTTAGAGTTTATTTGATAAAGGGTCCTAGGTTATATTAGGTAAAATAATGATGTATTAATAATTAAGTTGTTAAAAAATAATTGATAGCTAAAATTAGTTGAAAATAAATTTAATGAGTCTTGCTCGAAAAATAATAAATAAATTTTTAATGGGTTTTGATTAAAAGATAATAATTAAATTTTTAGTAATAAATATTTTACTAATTATAATTATCTCCATAAAAGGCTTTATTTAATTTTATTATTTTAAATAATATATATATATTTTTTTTTTTTCTAGCAAAAGCTATTATTTATTTGACTAAAATATCCTTATTATATATAATAATCCAAATCTACCCCTCATTGGGGGTTTTTTTTTTTCCGAAATTACTAGCAAAATCATATTAGGAAATATTTTATTCATGAAATAACAATTAGCTTAGGGACAACTAGGTCATAATCATATTTCTATGGCTAACCACAATCATGAGCATATACAATCCTTTAATTCATCAAATCATCCAAATCATGCATATAAGCATAGATCTAGACTTACTAAGGCATGATCTAACTATTACTAGCATAAATATAATCATAGCTTTAATAATCACACAAGAATATAATTCCTATTCATCATAGATGACATAATCTCTAGCATACTTGATCATGGAGACGTACATCAAACCTTAGAACACCATATATTCAACCAAGATAAGCAACTCATGCAAAAATCCCATCTCCAACATATTCATACATATATTCATGCTTCAATCTCAACTCATCACAACAATATATACTCAACTCTATTCATGATTCATCTTCTATCAATATCATCCTAGAGACATGAATCTAGAATTTAAAAGAATGGTTAAAAAGGCTTACTTGATTGATGAATACCTTGAAGGAGTTTCAAATGAATCTAAACCCCTAGATGCCTAAATCCGTCCAAAGGAGATGAAGGAAGCATGGCCATAGTTGATGAAATCATTCGGCCAAGAGAGAGAGGGAGTGTTCGGTCAAGAGAGAGAGAGAGAGAGAGAGAGAGAGAGAGAGAGAAAAGAAGAAAAGAGTCCATTAGCATGTTTAAACACATATATATTCATTAGAGATCAAAGATTAGCGAAGATGAAGTTGATTGAACAAACCTACCTTGAAAGTGTTCTTGAGCTTTCACAAAATTTATGGTTTTTGATCCAAAAGAGCAAGTTGGATTTTGAAGTTTGATGTTAAAAATGGCACGGATGGACTCACAGTAATGAATAGATGAAATCTGGAATTTTTAGAGGTAGTTTGAAGTGATTTAGAGTGGTATTAGGTGAAAGGAAAGAGTAGGTGTTCTTGGTGTAGTATGTGTTCTTGAAGGTTGAAGAGAATAGAGAGCTTTTGGATGGATGCTACCGAAATTTTGAAGAGATTAGGGCTGGTTGAATTTCTGTAGAGTTTAGGGAGATGATTTTCTGGTTTGGAAGGGAAAAGGAAAGGCTAGTTGTTGAAATCCTTGAAGAATATTTTTGGGAAGCAATTTTGGAAACTAAATATTCAAGGAGATCTTTGATTATTGGAGAGCTTTTGGAAGTCTGCCATGGACGAATTTCTAAGCAGTGTTTTGGCTGAACGAAAGCTGGTTGAAGGAGGCTAAGGGTGGCTGAAATTATGGAGTATAATGGTGAAGGGAAGGTTTGGTTGGTTGAGGTATATTTTATGGAAAGTTGTTAAATCATGGTGGCTGGAATTTTGGTATCCAAATCAAATCATGATTGCAAAATTTTTTTGGAAATCTTTTAGGCAGCCATGACTGGATTTTTAGTGCAGAACTTAGGGAGGATAATGGAGCTCAGTTAATGAAGGTTTAAGGGTGGTTTGTGCAGAAAATGATGGAGTTTCGGCTAGGATAGAACTAGGAACAAAGCTGGAAATAAATCCTACACAGGATTTTCGCCCTTGCTGGAATTTTTCCTGGGCAGTTTCAGCTGCCACTTCCAGCTAGCTTGCAAGGAGTTTGAAGGAGATTTCTGGGGTCATGGCTGGTTTCCAACCTACTTTATGGAGGAAAAACGTGGCTAAGATGCTGAGCAAAAATTGGAAGAAAACAGCTTGGTTTTGGACCTCCAAAGCTGCGAATCTGCCCAAAAATTTTTCCGATTCTGCACAGTATTTGTGCAGTCCAAAAATGGCCAGGAAAATTCAGATTTCAAGCTAATCAAAAGGGCCATTTTCTGGCAGCATTTGGGAGGGAATAATGGCTAAGAATTTTGACACCTTGAAAGCACAAGAAGCTGGAAATTTTCAATTCAATACATGAAGGGAAATGAACCTAGCTAGAGTGAATTTTTAGAAAGTTCACTAAGGAATTTAATTCACTTGAAATCCTTCCATTGTTTCGGTCCATAAGATGTCTTTTACTAAGACATTTTGAACCTTCAAAGCCACAGTACTTTGCTGGAATTTTTCTAGAATAAAATTGGCTTGAACAAAATGAACAAACTAATGAATTGAGAAATAGGAAAAATTAAGGATCAAGAGGAAATGAATTCCCCTTAGGAATTTTGTGTAGAGCAAAAGAGTAGGTTTTGAAGAATCCTATCATATCTCTCATAGGACAACATCTCTACCCTACTCCAAACACCTCTAAGGCCGACAATGATACTTCCCAAGCAAAAATAAAATTTAATCATGCTATAGTTCTAATGATGGAATTTGAACCCAAGACCTCAAGAATTAATTCTAAGGCTCTAATCACTACACCACAACAACTCTTATTCTTATTTCCTCTCTAAAAATATTTTCCTATTCAATCCTCAAGCTATCTCCCTTTTCCCACCTTAGGAAAAAATTACCATTTTGCCCTTCCCACTCAATAATCACAATCAAGCCCTCTAGACTATAAAACACAAATTCAATGCACATAAAACCATATAAAAATATATTTAAACATGAAATAAAATATGATATGCATCCCAACCCCCTTACTCTAAGGTTGGTTTCGACTGAGGTTTCACACTAACAATATGTAAGAATGTCTAACAGATCAACTCAGCATTTTGCTCATCTAAATCATTCAATTAATCAAATAGAAACCTAAAGAAAACCTATTATACAACCTCATTCTCAAATGTGGATCATTTTTTCATACAAATATTAACAAGGATATGACTTAGTTCATGCATCAAATAATCCACATAAGCTTCCTAAAATGTCCCTAAAGTTCATAATACAAAGTTAAAGAAGTATTCAATTGATTTTTATCAAAATCCAAATGAATATATGGTTCTATCACTTTCAGAAAAATCTATTCCGCTATGTAAAATAGGGCAATATATGAAATGATCATTTGACCAAGCAATGAATCTAAATTTTCATCAAACTTTCAACTTTAAAACCTCAATATAAATACACACACACACACACACACAAATACATTGAAAGTTTTGGTTAAAATACCCTCAAAATCGTGCTAATAATCTAGTTGTTTCAAAGCCCTAAAATAGAATGTCTAAACAGTGAAATTTTAACAGCTTCTTCATAGTTGATTTGAAAACTTTTCTGGCATTAATCCACAACAAGTTTAATAGTAATTCTTTTTCTAGAAGCTTTTTCTAACAAAAAAAATTCATGTCATAAAAGATTCCAATTGAATTCAGCCAAAATATCATATTTTCAAGCAAAAAACTTCACAGGTAATTACAGAATTTTCCAAATTAATCAACTAATCTTCCAATTAACATATAGTTGGGTTCTTTACATAATTTCATGCAAAATCAACTTCCTATAACTCTGAAGGCATCAGTAGAAAAAGTGGAGCATGCGTGTTGAAAATTGATGTTTCATGATACTTTGAATTCAAAAAGTCTGTTTGAAGGTCCCACAGTGTTGTAACTAGAAGGCAGGAGTTATTCCACATGACGGCATAGATAGAGGCTCTATCGGCTAACATTGCATTTGGCCATGTAAACCGTGAGAGCCTCTCATAATAATAAGCTCACTCAAGGCCCTACGAAATTACATGTGCAATTATACCATAATTTCAAGATTTGAACATACCCAGTAGTAGTACTCTATTTTTCACGGTAATTATGATAACTTAAAGAACTACAAATACACTTGCGCGAGCGTGTAACACACACACACATATTGTAACGCCCCTACTAGAAAGTAACTTGGAAGCGTGGAATATCTTTGGGTGTCGCCCTGTCTAGTTGCCCAGGCAATGGGTCTTTATAACAATAGAGTCTAAAGTAAAGAAATAAAGATGATAGCTAAAGTAGTAAAGCTATCGAAAGCATATAACAACACATACAACTCAAAAGTGTACACAGTACAAAACCTACTTAGGACAACACAAAAGCACTATATGTACAAAGTCGTAGTGTTGTAGTCTCAAAGATTGTACTTTCTACAAATAGACTAAGTACCAGCTCAACTCTTAAAAAAACAACAGAAAATATAGGTGTGAGCGAAAAATCACTCAGTGAGTCCTATGTATGATAATGATTTCTTCAATTCATAAGTGCAGAAAATAATCATTTTATTCTTTGGAGAACGAAAGATAGGATTTCATTTCATTTGTCCACTAAAAGTTACTCTGCAACTGAGTTTCCTCAAATTTCCTCAAAAACTGCATTGCGTTTGGTAAGGAAAATCTAAAAATCAAGATTTGTTTAGAAAACTTAGGCACGTTTTGGAAAATCAAATTTTATCAACATCCTTGCCCCATGTTTAAGAAATGCATACATTTCTATTTCAGAAAATTGACATGTGTGCAAAGTGCATAAGGCTTCATCTAGCCCTCACGGTCTTCTTGTGCCAGGGACTTCACATCCAACACTCAACTGGATCATACCAGACAGTGAGTGACATAAACACATCATCTCAAGAATTAAATCTTTTACTTTCCACCTTAAGCCTATGGGTCCCAACTCTAACGTTAATTACCATCAAGATAGCCAAGGGTTGAACACACTAGGTGTCCCTACCCAGTAATTGTGAACAACCTATAAACAATATGCACATAGGCATAAGGTAATTGCCAGGCACTAAACGGTTAGCCATGATGGCTAATCTCAATGTCCTATCCCCCCTTTGGATTAAGACAATCCCCAGAACTAATTAGGTTACTTGGGGTTGTCAACCTCTAATGTGAGCTAGTACAGTGATAAGAGCCCTTGCTAAGTACTCAATGTCTTCACTGGAACACACAACTAGTCTAATATCACATTCCCCAAATGGATACTGTATTTCCTAAAGGAATATCAAGAAAAATCCATTTTGGGACCAAAAACATCATTTTTCAAATGTTGGTACCATACCAAGAAATCGTTCTAAAAAACCATAGCGTTAAAGGATAAAACTTTCTTCACAAGATTGAAACAATTCTTGAAGGGCATTTATGTAAGTTCTAAACAAAGGGAAGTTTATTTAGTCATAAAATGTTCCTTGAGTGTATTTACGTAAATTGAGGACATCCGTATTCAAAAGGAATTTTATTTAGCAAAATCTAGGATTCCAAATCCACTCGGAATTTTTGCTCAGGATAACCACATTTTGGTTCAGAAAAAGCAAATGATTCACAATGTTCATTGTATCTAAAACCATAGCACATTTTAGAAATCACATAGTACAAAAACGGTAGTTATTAAAACATTAGTGGGACTCACCTTGTATCGTGCTAACAATGTACACTCACCTTGTATTGCGCTGACAATGTACTAATTCACTTGTTCGTACTCGCCTACTATCCTTAACGCGAATTAGAATATAAAAACATAGCGACTATCTATCTATCTATATATATATATATATATATATATATATATATATATATATATTGCCAGGAAGAAATATTCATTTCTTCTCACAACATGAAATATATTACTTGAGATAGCTTAAATCCATTAATTTATTTCTTTATCTTTCTCTCAAATAAGCATACCAACTTATATATGTCATTGTAATTCTTATTCATGCATTCATATTCACAATAACAACATAAGGGCAATTGCAATAAGCTGAAATTCTGCATTTCTCAACTTCGGCATGCTTTAGTATTTGTGACATAACTTTGGATCCCTAAGTTCGATTAACCTTAAACTTGCGCCAAAACGCTCCTAAGATCAATGACTTCAAAATCATAAGGTCCAATCAGACATTACTGAACACAACTGCAAACCACTGGGACCAAAACCTCCCAGCTTTACCAAGCTATCACACTTGTTTTCACAAAATACATTAACAAAGCATTCTAACATCATTTTAAGCTATAAACAACACTTGATTCACTTCATTTGTGATCCTAACAGCATAAAATCAGCCTGATTTCAGTCATGAACAAAGCTGCAAATCTCACAATCATCACAACAAAAACCGGCAGTCATGATTAACATTGATCATGAAGCATAAGTAGAAACCTTTCTATTTACATGAAAAATTACTATCAACATGATCCTTAAAACTTGTAGAGCAACTTTAATTCATGAAAGTAAAGCTTTTGCCTTCTCTTGGATGAGATTTTGCAATAAAATGCTCCAAGTTCCTTACTATCTCTTTTCTCTTCTTTTCTTCTTATTCTTTCTCTATCTTGGTTTTTCTTGTGCTAAACCAACGACCAGCCTTCTCTTTTTGGTGTTTAAGTCATCAAATGGTGATTAGGATGCTAGGTGGCCAATTGAGCAAGTGGTAGAAACCTTTGGAAGCTTAGAGAAATAGCTTAGGTGGCTAAAATGGGCCTTGTGGCTTTTAATTTCCAAAACTAATTTAATTCTTTTCTTGGGCCAAAATAATGCCAGCCCACAACCTTATCCACCAAAAATCCTTATTTTTCAAAAATTTTAATAACTCGGGTTACTATTCATTTTCCTCGGGAAAAAAATTTATTCCACCAATACAATCTATGAATTACACTGATCATTATGGTGTCTCTCAAAATTTCCAAATTCTTTCCCAATTTTTCTTATTTCGTGATTGAAATTTTTGAAAATACCCATGGGAAATATTATTGCACCAAAATGTTAATCGCATAAAATAAAACAATCCTTGTTTTGGCAATACATACAAATACTCACTCGATTAAAAGTAGTTACAACTTAAATCCCATAAGGGAGGGATGTTACACACACACACACATAGAGAGAGAGAGAGAGAGAGTAAAATATCTTGTAATTGGCAGTTCCATAAAACCTGATCAAAATTATAACCAAAGATTGCATGTTTTGAAATTACAAAAATTTTCAACAATCACGCATAATTTTGGCCATGAAGAAATCAAGTAGAAGATGGTGCCTTTTGTTTACCTCTTGCAGAATCGTTTGAAAACTTTAAAGAAACAACAATGAAGAGCTTTCCTCTTCAACAATTTAAGGTTAGGGTTCTTAGTTTTAGAGAGATAGAATCAAGTAAAGAAGAGAGAGTGATAGGGTTTCAGCCCAGAGAGAGAGAAAACACTAAGGGAAAACTACCTTCTAGAGACGGAAAATTTTTATCTCTAAACACTAGATTTCGTCTCTAAATAGACATTAGAGACGAAACGGAGACAAAAGGGGTGTGGTCTCTAAAAAGGGCTTCTCTAATTAGAGACGAACTGAAATTTTGGTCTCTAAATTATAGAGACGAAAATAATTCATCTCTAAATTATTAGTATCCGTCTCTAAATTACAGTTCAAATATTAAAGTCAACGCTTCATTAGAGATAAAATTTTCGTCTCTAATCCATCACAACTTTTAGAGATGAATATGAACATTTTGAGACCAACAAAAATAATTTTTTGTCTCCATTTAGAAACAAAAAATGCAGACTAATTTTTCCGTCACTGATTAGAGACATATTTGAAATATTTTGTCTCTGACATAGAGACTGGTTTTTGTCACTATTTTGACTCGATTTAGAAAAAAAAAATTAGACCAATCAGAATTATCTTTTATCTCCATTTAGAAACAAAAATTGGAAACTAATTTGTCTATCACTATCTTGGAGACCAAATTTTTTTCCTCCACTCTGACTCTACTTTGATAGAACATGGAGACTAAAATTAGAGACAAAAATATATTATTCTATTTTAGAGATAAAAATAATAGTATATTCAATTATCCTAATAAAATGTGTAACATTACAAAGCATTAGAAACAAAATATGGTACCAAAAAGGTCTACAAAAAAATTACAGAGATATTACTACAATCTCTATTTACTTATTATTTCAGGTGTGTCATGGTCATTATTTCTTTGATGTTACCTCTTGAGACTCTTAGGAATCCTTTCTCTGTTCGCATACATTATCAAGAAATCGTATCTTACAATATAAAAACAAAAAGCACACATTAAAGACCCATAGATTACTTAATATATTTCAAAATGACACAAGCAACTTGCATATGAAGGGTAGTAGGACAATTAAAGAGCATTAGCCGACAGTTTAAAATCAACAAGATGAAATTTATATTTACTGTTAATAGGAGTGACCATAAATTGCATCAAAGCTAACCTGAATCAGTTAGCAATTCAAAAGCATATTGTATTGGCAAAGACCAATGTCATTAACATGATTGTTGTACATTTTCAAATCATTTTTGTAGGTGTAAAAATAAGTATTCATTTCATAGTAAACCTCTATGGATAACATATAATAGGGTTTAGTTTAATTATTACCAATTCTAAAAAAGCACTTAAGGGAATATTTTGTAAACATCATGCCTTCGCGTTATAAATCATAATAAAATTATTTTTCTCCAACTCTAAGTATAATTTGAACATTTCAAATAACCTTAATCCAAAACAACACGTCATATTGTAGCCCCTCTCTTCTTATACAAAACTATCCAATATGGCAAAAATAATTCATTCAAAGAAACTACACATTAGGAAATCAAAACTACAGCTTTGATAAACTTCAAACATTTCAAATAACCTCAACCCAAAACAACACGTCATATTGTAGCCCCTCTATTCTTATACAAAACTATCCAACATAGCAAAAAGAATTCATTCAAATGTCACATAATTGGCATATATCCTTATCCAGTAATTGAATCTTTGTAAAGATCAATATTTATTGGTCAATATTTGTTACAGCAAGGAAGACCAATGCTAATAAACCAGCTAAGTTGGTACTCAGAAGACTGAAATAGAAATTCCCACATCATTATATGCTTTTTCTGCTAATGACCTGTAGGGCAAAATGTAAATGCTACATTTCCACTGCACACCTCAACAAACAAATTCATTCCTTTATTGCCCATGCTTGCAATAATTATTTTCCTCAATCAGAAGGATTAGAAAGAATAATCCAGCCAAAAACTTTGCAGAAACTTTATGGCTTGTTTTCTAAGTCCAAATGAGGATTTTGAACATAATTTGTTAATCTGACCATTGAAAAACCTACAAATTATTTTTCCCCGAGCATGGAACATTTAAGCAAAAACAGGTATGGAAATTCTTTTAAGTTAGGTGCAACAGTAAACTGAAATCATGTTTTTGTAGCATGATCTTTATACTTGTATCAAAAAAAAATTTTGTGATAATTAATCCAACTTAGTCTATCAGATAAACACCAAAAATTTTGAGACATCCTAGCAAGTCACTTATCATATTTAGTAGCATATTGTCAGCAGTATGCATGAATTGCCAACAAATACAAATTGTTTCCTTGTTGAGCTTTGTAGTCCTAGCCGGCACCAGTTGAGCTTTGTACAGGTTCGAAGTTTAAATTCTTTTACTTCTTTACCTCGTTCTAAGAATTGGCTGGACCGAAATGTGTGAAACCGGGGTAGGTGTGCTGGTGGAAACCTCTAGTGTGATTCCTGCAAGCCTCTTACTCCGTCTTTGTATGTAAGTGAACGCCAAACTCTCGATCTTCCAGTATATGACTTGCCTAATTTTGTTTTGTGAACAACTCACAGACTAAGGAATATTTTCTGGAGAGAGAGAGAGAGAGAGAGAGAGAGAGAGAGAGAGAGAGAGAGAGAGAAAGACGTCTAGTTCTTTTTTCACAGAGAAGAAGCCGTCTAAAAGCAACGTTGTTTCCAATCCTCCTGTTTAACCTAAATAAAACCCTAGGTTAAACTGAACTAGGCCATTGGACTCTTAGTTTAACCTTTTGGACTAAATTAACTATTCTAATTAGAACCAACTAATTGGCCAAACAAATAATTAATTTTCCAGCCCAAATAAACTAGTCCAATTAACAAGTCTATATTAGTTTAGTCTTAGGTTAATTTTTAATTTTTCAAACTGGGCCAAAGCCCTGAATAATTAATTAACCCACTAAACTAATTTAATTAATTCGCTCTCTCCATGGACCTTCATTTTATTCTAGCATATCAATTAAATTAGGCTACTTAAATAAAATAAATTCCATTTAAATTAAGATCAATTCCTTAGCCCGTATTTAATTAGGACTCACGGTCTATACTAGGGACCAAAAGACACACCGCCTTAGCTACTAAAATGACCAAAATACCCCTGTCATATAAATAGCTATATTTTGCATTTTAAATATTTTCTAATATTACCATAAGGAAATATTGACTCCAAGGACAATGCTGCGTTAGCAAAGTCTTCGACCTACAGGTGTAATGACTAAAATACCCCTCTATACATCGCCATACATCTAAAGAGGAAGAAGTGTACTAACACCTCTCTAAATGACATCTACCATCTTTAGGCTTCTAGTCCTATGATCCACGGCTTTCTAGATTATTTCCGCTTCCCAAGGGAGCTACCCTAAAGCAAACATCCAAGTCATGTTTCCCAAGACCTTGGATATTTAGATCATTCAGACAACCACAAGGGGCGATATAGTATATAAACTATCTTGTACAAGTCTGTCTTAAATAACTACTCACACATACCTAACATGCAAGTATATTGGCCCTATGATAGAACCTCAACTATAGCATATCAAAGTTCATGTTTCCAGTTTCGTCAGACCACCAACTCATACTCAAGTCGTAGAGCACTAGTCCACGCTGTAATAGTAGTAGTCTAGGTTTCTACCATATAGTACTTTTAAGAAACCACTACTATAGGTCTTGTTCTACGTATTCGAAATACGCTTATGTCATGAAGTGAATGGACTACTCACTGGCTAAAGGTAAGCCATTCCCTATTTGGAATTCACAACATAATAACCTAAACGTGATGAAATTCTCATTCTCATCAATCGGTTAAGAACAAATATTTATGTGTTAAGTAACCCGTGATCCATACCTTACTGTGAAAGACCTCCATTCACATGGACCACTTACTTAAACATAATGGATCTTTTCCAAACATAATTGTGTACAGATAAAATGTAAATTCACAAACAATTTCTGAAAATAAATTCTTTTATTAAAACATTGGATATTCACATCAGAAACCTAGTCTAAGAGGGAATATTTCCCAACAATCTCCCACTTGCACTCTAAGACTAATTAAGTCCGTAGGTGCCCACCCTTATGGCGTCTAAGTGTCTCTTAAAGACTCTCTCAACCAAAGACTTGGTGAATGGACTAGCTAGATTGTTCTCGGAGGCAATTTGTTCCACCATGACTTCCCGTCTCTAGATGAAATCACGGATCAGGTGGTACTTCCTCCAGATGTGCTTCCCCTTCTTGTGGTTCTTGGGTTCTTTAGATTGTGATACAGCTCCAGTGTTGTCGCAATACATCACAATTGGCCTGTCCATGTGTGGCATGACTCTAAGTTATGAAAGGAACTTCCAGAGCCAGACTGCTTCCTTGGATGCCTTCAAAGCCGCCACATACTCAGCTTCCATGGTTGAGTCAGCAATGCAAGATTGCTTGATACTCCTCCATGAAATGACTCCTCCAGACAAGGTGAAGACATATCCACGAGTGGATTTCCTCTCATCCTTATTCGTCTGGAAGTCTGAGTCTGTGTATCTTGTAGGAACCAAGTCATCAGCCCTGTAAACCAGCATATAATCTCTCATTCCCTCAAGGTATTTGAGAATATGCTTTACAGCTTGCTAATGAACCTCTCCAGGGTTTGACTGATGTCTGCTAACCGACCCTATGGCAAAGCAGATATCTAGCCTAGCACACAGTATGGCGTACATGAAAATTCCCACAGCCGAAGCGTAGGGAATCCTACTCATTCTGTCATTTTCTTCTTGAGACTTAGGACAGTCTCTTGAGGAAAATGACAACCCATGTCGGCAAGGAATTAGAGCTCTCTTACATGAGTCCATGCTATACCTGGCCAACATCTTGTCAATGTATGCCGCTTGGGATATTCCTAGCATTCTCTGCTTCCTATTTCTAAGAAGTCTAATCCCGAGAATGTGGCTAGCTTCTCCTAAGTCTTTTATACTGAATTGACTAGATAACTAAACCTTTGTTGATGACAATGACCCTACATCATTTCCAATGAATAGAATATCATCGACATACAAGACAAGGAAAACCACATTAATACCTTCAAGTTTCCTGTACACACATGGTTCATTCTCATTTTGAGTGAAACCATAAGACTTTGCAGTCTCATCAAAACAAATGTTCCATACTCTCGATGCCTACTTAAGTCCAAAAATGGACTTTTTAAGCTTGCAAACCATATGTTCTTAGCCTTCAGCAATAAAGCCTTCCGGTTGGGACATATAGATATCTTTGCTAAGATAGCCATTTAAAAAATGCTATCTTGACATTTTTAAATGGACGTATCCATTTTTAAAAATGCCATCTTGACATCATAGCATTTAACCATAAAAAATATCAAAGACAACTAATATATGTATCTGAAGTACATTGTCTCTCCTAATGTCAAAGACACCTAATGTGGTGAGAGTACACATGAACGGCGAGGTTTAATCTTTCTCCTTGGTCTCCCACTAGCTAGATGCTCATCACCTTCATGCACAGGTGTGGAATCTGGAAGCTGGTGCAGAGCTAGTGCAGGATTTAGAATCTAGTGGGTAGCAGTTGCCAGATCTAGAAGCTGGTCTGGAGCAGGTGCACCACGTTTATGTCGCCTGTGACAAACTATACCATGAAATGATTATACTGGAAGCTCCTCAATACAACAAATGCCTGTCACCTGAGTCGTACACTAATTAGGCTGCACAGACTTATGCGTGTCGGGGTACGATGGCCCCGCATCCTCATTCTCGCACCCGCCCTCTGTCATCCTCGGCGAGTGAACCGAAATGACCACGAACTCATGGCATATCAGATCATCTAATGCCATATCAGTGTGAAAACCATCTCTTGCCCCCTCATCTGAGTGTTGTACCTCTTCTTCGTCAACTTGGGCTAGTGGGGATCCAACATGAGGGACATGAGGAGGAACACCTCGCACTCGGGTTCTTTTCCCCTTCGCCTTACTCCTGCATGTGCATGTCCTTCTATAGGAGCTTGGGGTCTCAAAGTAGGCTATGAAATTGGGATAGTAAAACTCCCATCTAGCTAGCCTGTATATAGTCCCAGCATTGTGCCCAGGTCTAGAGATATGGCCCATTATACAATCTGTAATATTTATTTGGATTTCTTCGTCTATCAATCTCATATAGGTCAACCCTGGTATTACAATCTACCAGTATCATCTGAAGCATTCCAAATTGGCGTATGACCTGGTCTGGGAAGTAGAAGTTGACTACTTCCCAACTGATAAGTACTGTGCATGACCTTCATATATCAAGTCCCTCTAAGCAGATTGAAGGGAGAAGGCTCACTATATTGGGTTGATATGGCTGGCAAATAAGCTACAATAAAGAAAACATATGTCAAGACTCATATATAAAATGGGTTTGAAATAAAGTGTGTTAGTGTTATGCCATAGAGGGAATCACTTATACGTTGTACATGACATATTTTATTTAATAAAAAGCGTCATTTATCTTACAGTTTTTTTTTGTTTACTTTTGTGTAATATAATTGTTAGATAAAGTCCCTAGTACAACAATGTGTTAAGGAAATCCTGATAGAGATCATGATATGAGATTCCTACTGCACTGTGTAGTGTTAGTACTTAAATAGTCCCTAGTAATAGTATTAATGAGATAGGACATCATTAATGCATTAAGACTTGTAGCATGTGTTAGACTTCCTGATTCGATCAGTCTGTGTTTCTCATTTTCATGAGTATTGAGATACTCAAAGTTAACACGTGGATGTTTGCTAATAGAACAAGTACATTGGATGACCTAGCTATGAGATAATCACATAGATAACTATTTAATACTAGTGATATAATATCAATATAGCAAACGTACATGCATCCTTAGACTTGAGATCTCCAAGGTACTTTGTTTGCTGAGCATTGTGATTTCATTCCAATCTCTGGAGCTATATCGAGGGCCGCCTATGGGATGGATATTGGGTACATTGTGAGGTAAATAAAAGTAGTTGAGAGGGTCAATAAAGGATTCACTACTCCTAATAATAGGGGCGAATATCTCACGGCCACTTGTAGGAATTACTACTCGGGAAGTCCTTGGCCAAGGCGATTGTGTATTAGAAATAGTTCCAATTAATACACATCTAGAGTAGTGGGTTCTTGGTATAAGTACTATTATATTCGGGCCAGAATTAATATATTCTGGAGGGAGTTGGCACTAATTCCGTACTCCAAGCTGAGTGAGATATTATATGGTGAAATGAGTTAATTGTACTATAGTTTGTTATTAAAGGGTTCATGTCAAGCCACTTGACTTCTTGGACTCTTGAGTGGTCATAATGTGTTGCTAGATACAACTCATGATCTGGGAATATGAATTTATTAATTGATGAATTAATAAACCAATCCTGATTAGAATTGATGTGATTAATTCTAATTAGTTATGAATTATTAATCTCAAAGACATTTGGATTAATTCATATTCGCTACCAATTGACTGGGAAACCTAATAGGTCACACATAATAGAGGATTATATACTCAAAATGTTATTTGATAACATAATGGGGTTAATTGTAAGAAGAGAAGTAGTTGTGGCCAAATTATAATTAGTTATAATTTATGGGTCAAATTATAATTGCGAGAACTTGATGATTCCAATTACAATTAGAGAATTCTAATTGTTTTAGAATTCTCAGATGGAGGGTTTTCTGCTTTTTCGTGTCATATAAGAGATATACGTGATGCCTTGGGTAGAGAGCAATTCACGGCAACAACACTTTCCAAAACCCTCCTCTTCTTCTCTCTATCTCTCGTTTTTCTTGCAAAAACCCTAGCCACCGTTTTTTTTCCCTGCTAGCATAGAAAAATCTTAGTGCTTGAGTGTGATCATCTGTGTGGATTTCTATTAGAGATAATCACACACTGTGATTGTAGTGATTGGACATTCAACTCTCATGGTGTTTGATCAAGAGGATTGTTGGATCGTGCCACAATTGTTAGACAAGAAGAAAGAAAATTTTGTTTTTCAGACGCACAAAGAAAGGTAAAACCGTTACCTTTTGTTCCTTGTTAAATTTGTTTTAAATCACATGCTTGTGATCTTGGGGCCTGGATTTCTTAGTTTCCGCCACATTAATAGTTATTGTGATATAGAAATCCCATCAGTGGTATCAGAGACTTCCTGCAATGTGTTTTCTAACAAGTTAAATCTGTAATGCATCATGCTTGCGTAATTGTTACAGCAAATTTCGAAAGTTGTAAAAAGCTTATTTTCTGTGTGTGCTACAGGTTTTTTTTTACAGAAAAATGTTTTTTGTGAACATGTTTGTTGCCTTTTGTTTTTGATTAAACTAACAAATTGGTTGTTGTTTTGAGTTTCAAAACAGAAAAACTCTATTGAGAATTGTTCTCACTAAACCGTTGCAGAAGATGAAGGATCCAGAAATCGTTTTTGGAAATTTTTTAAAAATCCCCGACTCTTCCATGGCTCCTAACGGGCACTGGTTCTGTGCTGTTCCGCGACGTCCAGAAATTATTTCTTGAAATTTTTTTTAAAAACCTGACTGTAGCCATCGCCGCCTCTGGCCTCTAACTAGTGCCGGTTCTATCCAGTTTCGCGACGTTCCTTCCATTTTAGAAATTAATAAATTTTCTAAAATAGAATTTTGAAAAGGAAAAATCTCATTTGATGAGAGGCGGTAAAATAAAATTTTCTTTCAAAGGGTGTTGCCCCCTTAACCCCCCTCCCCAACTGACCAACCAGCGGGACTGTCGTTTTCGATACTAGAGACGGGACTGAAAAACATTCTCTCAAAATTAGTTTTGAGACAATCAATTTTATTTTTTTTCCAAAATAATGATTTTGAAAATTTAAAATTAATGTATTTTTTATAAAATATTAATTTTAGAATTTGTTTTATTTTTTCAAAATAATGATTTTGGAATAATAAAAATTATATGTTTATTTTTTTTAAGCATAATTAATCGCATGGTAGATGGTTATGGACTAAAACTAATTATATTTGTTTATGCATTTTACAGTTTTAGTTTTTTTTTTTTTATGAAATAGGGCTTGCGTGTCTTGTCTTCTTTAAAATTCTTGTGTAAATCCCTTCTCATCTAACTCCCCCTCGAATGTAACTCGAGGTTTTCTCTCTTTAGAAAATTATGTAATTAGTTTAAATAGGTTATACAGGAGTAGAATTATTTTATTTTGGAGATGGCAACAAAAACAAAGCGAGAAGGTAAGACCTTCTACTTAAATCATGCATGAACACATAGGGTTAACTATATTAATTTCTTTTATGGCTCAAAGAAATTAATTTAGGGAAAAGTCTATAACCATACCATGTAATCGCTTTATTACCATGATTATCAATTATGTAATTTACTGATTTTTATGCATATCATTTGTTGAAATCACTAAAAGGAACAAATACCTCAATTAATATTAAACATAATTCCTTCCGTCAATATACTAAGAACGAGAGTCCTTTTTTGAGACCAGGTTGTTGGGCAAACCCAAGCCTACTCGACATCGGGCATGTTCAAGCTATGGAATTAAATTCTTTTGGAGTTAAATTCCTGATTAATGGGTCAGGTTTAGCTAAATTCTTTATCCCGGTTGGGCAAACTCAAGCATAAAGAAATTTAGAGGAAAATTTGGGGTAGCCCAAAAGGCTTTAAGATTAAAAATTGTTAATCACCCAATGATCCGATAATTACATACGATATAATTTGTATTGGATACCTACTAATGAACTCAAGGGTGGCTTGTTGGGTAAACCCAAGGTTATTCTTGAGGAATTTGGATACCGGTCCAGTAGGAAAGCTTCCAACGGGCTTTCCTAAATCAGTAGTGGGGGCTATTGGTTTGAGTAAAATAGTGGAGTAAAAATGCATTTAATTAAAGTCCTAATTATTTACATTTCATGTGCATATACAGTAGCTAATACATCTAGGACACTTGCATCATGTCAACAAACCTAAATCTATGTAGCATCTTGGAGACCAATAAGTTAACCGAATCAAACTACCTCGATTGATATAGAAACTTGAGAATTGTTCTCAAGTCGGAAAAGTTGCTCTACGTGCTAGATGCTCCTATTCCACCACCACCAGCCCAAGATGCTCATGCTAATGAGCATGCTGTCCACAAAAAGCACTAGGAGGATAGTGATACAACATCGTGTATTATGTTGGCATCCATGACTCATGAGTTGCAAAAACAGCACGAGCATATGGATGCTCAATCGATTATACTATATCTTCTGGAGTTGTTTGATGCCCAAGCCAAAACTAAGAGATACAAGATCTCGAATCAACTATTCCGTTGTAAAATGGTAGAGGATTCTTTTTGTGGCCACTCATGGGCTGAAAATGCCAAGCTTAATAGAGAAGCTTTGATCTCTCGGGTTCGCGATGGATCATGACTTAAGTATTGACTTAATTCTACAATCTTTACCTATAGTTTCTCACAATTTGTGATTAACTATCAGATGAACAAGATTGAGTCCACCATTCCTGAGTTGATCAATCTTCTCAAAACTATAGAGTCCTCTATGAAGAAGGATTCCAATGCAGTTTTAATGGTAGAATTTTCTTCTTCTAAGAAGAAAGTCCAAAAGAAGAAGAAGAATGCTCCTATGAAGCCCAGAGGTGGTGTGAAGAAGAAGGATGCTGCTACCAAGGGCTACTTGGAGACTGTTAAGGACAAGAAGCAAAAGGAGAAGCTTGCAAGCACTTTTACTTCTACTCCAAGTATGTTTATGATTGAGATAAATACTGCATTTAGAAATGAGATATGTGTTAGAATTCGTGGACTCCTAAATACGGAAAACATCCACGAATCCCTCCTAAGGACCCAAGTAAATGATTAAGAAGATCTAAGGTTTAAGAATTACCTCTGGTTGTTGTAATCGAAATCCTTCGATTCTAGTTGCGCTGTTGTACGTTCAACCCAAACAATCACCAGACGCTGCAGTATGCGAACGTCCTCTATCGGATACACACCGCGAACTCACTCGATACCCGGGGGGTGCTAGCACCTAGGGTTTGAGTGGTTTTTTTTCTTTTCTGGTAGAGAATGGCACGAATGTTCTCAACCGAAAAATTAGACTATTGAAAAGACGACTATGGTTTTCTTAAAAACCTCCGAACCTCTTAGAGTCCAACCCTAATAATATCTTATCATATTCTAATTTAAATTCAAATTAAATTAAAATTGATATGATAAGATTCTGCCATTATCTCGGTAATTTAACTAATTAATTTACCGAGTCAGATTCTTATAATCTGGACATCATCCAGATACATCGAATGTGGACATATTTTCAGATTCATTGTATCTAATAAATTTTCTATGTACGATTAACTTAGACATATTTCCAGATTCATCGAACCTGGTCACCAGAAAAATAACCTAACAAGTTCGCTTATTGTGTGACCCTATAGGTTCATTTAACACTGACAGTGTGCCTAAATCATATTTAAATGGCCCACAAGTTATAAGCGGTTTCTAGCAAAACATTATAACTATCCAGGTTAAATGAAGATCGGTGATCTCTTTGAACCAAACCATAATTTTATATTTAGTCCTTTTGTCACACGATATCCAGATTAAGCATAAGGTACGGAGCATGTCATCCTTATTAAGCTTAATCAATTACTTCTTGATTTCATAGTAAACTGTTCAAACAAATGATATCAATATCTTAGATTGATATATTTGAGCACGGCCATACATTTTTAACAGTCTAACTTATCAAAGGGCCCATGGATATCTCTCCCATAACTGAGAGGGACAAATTCCTTCACAATCAATCATATTCCTCTCCTTGATTTATTCTATATCCAACAGTAGTCTAATTTATTATCTGGTTAAAGACAACTTTAGACAATGTCAAAATATAGAATTTATCAAGTAGGAAATTATGATGAATTTAGGTCGAAGGACTTTCAATATTATTATGGCTAGAAAGTACTTATGACATATTCCATGAAGTACTCTCACAATAGGTCATGTCCAATACAATGTTCTCTAACATTTATTTATGTTTTGACTCGATATCACAAATATCCATGGCCAGTAAAACATAGCCATCAAGTCACAAACATACTAATCTTAATTTATTAGTATTCCAATAATAATAATCGATCAGGGACAGTTTTAGATTAATCATTGTATTCATTGTGAGGTTTACTATCAAGTCACGTACTTGATGACCAACAAAACAAAACTCACTATTCATGGAAAGGAAAGCCTCATATTATTATATAAAATATAATGACAATAGTATAAGTACAAATTGACTCTAGGGCATATCCCCAACAGTCTCCCACTTGCACTAAGACCAATTTGGCATAAGCCGTAATCCCATTGATCTGGTATGACTATCATGTTTAGACGATGGGAGAGGCTTTGTCAGTGGATCTGCAACATTGTCATCAGTTGGTACCTTGCATACATTGACATCTCCTCTATCAACAATTTCTCGAATGAGATGAAAACGTCTAAGTATATGTTTGGATCGCTGATGTGATCTTGGTTCCTTAGCTTGTGCAATGGCTCCATTGTTGTCACAATAGAGATCCACTGGGTTTACAATACTAGGAAATACATCTAGTTCTGTAATGAACTTTTTAATCCAAACTGCTTCTTTAGCTGCAGCTGAGGTAGCTACATACTCAGCTTTTGTAGTAGAATTGGCCACGATGTCTTGCTTTGAACTTTTCCAGCTTACAGCACCTCCATTCAAACAAAATAGAAAACCTGATTGAGATCTATAATCATCTATATCGGACTGAAAACTAGCATCAGTGTAACCATTTACAACTAGCTCGCCTTCTTGTCCTCCATAAACTAAGAACATATCTTTAGTTCTTCTTAAGTACTTCAGTACGTTCTTGACAGCAGTCCAGTGTGCCTCTCTAGGATTTGACTGGAACCTGCTCATCATGCTCAATGCATATGATACATCGGGTCGAGTACATAACATGGCATACATGATAGACCCTATAGCGTAAGCGTATGGTATCTTGTTCATGCTCTCTTCTTCATCCTTCGTAGAAGGACTTTGAGTTTTGCTGAGCTTAATTTCATGTGACATTGGCAAGAATCCTCTCATAGAGTCTTGCATACTGAACCTTTTCAGTACCTTGTCAACGTATGCACTTTGACTTAGTCCAATTAGCTTTCTATATCTATCTCTAGAGATCTTTATACCTAGAATATAGGCAGCTTCACCTAAGTCTTTCATTGAGAAACAATTTCCCAACCATGTCTTTACACTTTGTAGAGTTGGGATGTCGTTTCCAATGAGTAAGATATCATCAACATAAAGTACCAAAAAGACTATTGCATTCCCACTTGTTTTCTTATAGACATAAGGCTCATCTTCATTTTTGATAAAGTTAAATTCTTTAATTGCTTCATCAAAACGAAGATTCCAGCTTCGAGATGCTTGCTTCAATCCATAAATGGATCTTTGAAGCTTACACACTTTATTAGAATTCAAAGGATCATCAAAACCCTCAAGTTGTGTCATGTACACATCTTCGAGTAAGTTTCCATTAAGAAACGCGGTTTTGACATTTATTTGACAAATTTCATAGTCATAATATGTTGCTATGGCAAGAAGAATTCTGATAGATTTAAGCATTACAACTGGTGAAAAGGTTTCATCACAGTCTATACTATGAGTTTGTCTATAACCTTTTGCTACCAGTCGTGCTTTGTAAGTATGCACATTTCCCTCCATGTCTGTTTTCTTTTTGAAAACCCACTTACACCCAATGGTTTTTGAACCTTTAGGTGGGTTAACCAAAGTCCAAACTTGGTTATCATACATGGATTGCATCTCAGACTTCATAGCCTCTAACCATTTTCCAGATTCAGAACTTTTAATGGCTTCTTGATAGGAAGTGGGCTCATCATTAACCATAAGGTCCACATTGTGATCGTCAGTGATGAGAAATCCATATCTCTCAGGTTGTTGACGAACCCTATCAGATCTTCGAGGTCCTTGTTCTATAGATGTAGGCTCATCTTGGACTTGTGAGCCATCTAATTGAGATTCATTATTTGGTTCAGGCACTAATTGTGGCTCTTGAATCTCATCTTGATAAGGTTCAGGCACTAATTGTGGTCCTTGAATCTCATCAAGATGTATTTTACTCCCACTGATTCTTTTGGAAATAAATTCCTTTTCAAGAAAGAATCCATTTCGAGCAACAATTACTCTATTTTCTTTTGGGAGATAAAATTGATCTCCTTTAGTTTCTTTAGGATACCCCATAAATATGCATTTATCCGATTTAGGTGCAAGTTTATCAGATAATAAACGCTTTACATAAACTTTACAACCCCAAATCTTCAGAAATAACAAACTAGGTTGTCTCCCAGTCCATATCTCATATGGCGTCTTCTGAACCGATTTAGATGGAACTCGATTTAGTATGAATGCAGCAGTCTTAGGGCATAACCCCAAAAGGAGATTGGAAGATCAGTTTGACTCATCATTGATCGAACCATATCTAATAAAGTCCGATTTCTCCGTTCAGATACGCCATTCCATTGAGGTGTTCCTGGTGGAGTTAATTGGGAAATAATTCCACAATTTTTAAGATGCTCGTCAAACTTGTAACTTAAGTATTCACCACCTCGATCCGATCGAAGTGTTTTGATACTTTTGCCAAGTTGATTTTGTACTTCATTTTGAAATTCTTTGAATTTCTGGAACGATTTAGATTTGTGTTTCATCAGATACAGGTAGCCATATCTGCTGAAATCATCTGTAAATGTAATGAAGTACTGAAATCGTCCTCTAGCAAGTGAATTCATTGGTCCACATACATCAGTGTGTATTAGGCCCAATAAATCAGTTGCCTTTTCATTTTGTCTCTTGAAAGGCGCTTTAGTCATTTTTCCTAATAAACAAGAATCACATGTTTTGTAAGATTCTAAATCAAACGATTTTAGAAGCCCATCATTATGAAGCTTTGTTATGCGTTTCTCATTTATATGGCCCAAACGACAATGCCAGAAGTAAGTCTGATTTAAATCATTGGATTTCAATCTCTTAGTATTTATATTATAGATAGACATGTCTGAAGATCTACGAAGATTTAGAATATAAAGCCCATTCGATAATGAAGCATCTCTATAAAAAATGTCGTTTTTATTAATGGAGCAAATGTTATTCCTAATAACAAATGCAAAACCTTCTAAATCCAAACAAGAAACTGAAATAATATTCCTACTCATAGCAGGAACATAAAAACAATTGTTCAGTTCTAAAACAAGCCCACTGGGCAAAATTAATTCAAAAGTTCCTACAGCTACTGCAGCAACTTTTGCTCCATTCGCAACTCGTAGGTCCACCTCGCCTTTTGCCAAGGCTCTGCTCCTTTTTAGACCTTGCACATTTACACAAATGTGAGATCCACAACCGGTATCTAATACCCATGAATCAGAAGTAGATAAATTAATTTCAATAACATAAATACCTGAAGCGGCAGTCTCACTGTCCTTCTTTTTCTTTGCTTCCAAATAGAGCTTGCAATTTCTTAACCAATGTCCTTGTTCTCCACAATGGTGGCAAGCTCCCTCCTTTGGTGTCTTGGCCTTAGGTTTGGGCTTGAACTTGGACTTTGCCTTGTCCTTACCCTTACTAGCCATGACCTTACCCTTTTGGTTGTTCTTTTTGGCTTTCCTTTTTGAACCATTAGAATATTAGGAGTATTCTTCTTAATGTTTAGTTCAGCTTGTTTTAGCATCCCATGCAATTCAGTAATGGATTTCTCCATATTATGCATGTTAAAATTCATGACAAACTGGTCATACTTAGCAGATAAAGAGCCCAAGATCAAATCCGTGGCCATGTCATGATTAACAGGAGCACCAAGCTTATCAAGATGATCTAGATAGCCCTTCATTTTAAGGACATGAGCACTTACCGAGGTGTCATAAACCATCTTACATGCATTTAACGCCTTGTGAGTTTCAAATCTCTCTTGTCGTGCTTGCTCTTGGAATTTTTCCTTGAGATGCACAATCATGTCATATGCCTCTACTTCTTCAAACTGTTTTTGAAGTTCAGAGTTCATGGTTGCTAGCATGAGGCAAGTAACATCGTTGGAGTCATCTTTGTGCTTACTATAAGCATTTTTTTCAACTTTTGAGGCGTTATTTGCTGGAGTAGGGGGAATAGGATTTTCAAGAACATAGAGCCTTTTTTTCTTGCTTAAGAACAATTCTTAAGTTTCATGCCCAATCAAGAAAGTTAGTCCTACTGAGCTTGTCTTTCTCAAGCACAGATCGCAATGAATTATTCCAACTGTTTGTTGCCATTATCTACATACAAAAATATGCAAAGTAATTAATTTTTGAGACTCTAACGAAAAACTCCCACTAAAAGCATTTAAACTTTTTGAAACTTCAACATTTTGATGTTTCGTAGTGGGGAAAAATATTTTATTTTAATCATAAGTAAGCTTTGGCTTTAATCTTATAATTAAATAAAACTCTAATTTTAAATGAGATAGACATCAAATGTCCCGGCTAAAAATATCTCATAAAATGCTCTAGGCCCAAAACCATTTTGATAGCCCAGTTAAGTCAAACCATATCAAACATATGGAAAACTATTTTCCATCTTATCTCACTCAGATAATCAAAAGCATCCTACTTTGGTAGGAATGACCATATGATGATCCAAGTAATAACAAGTGTTTGATTTTGGAAGGCATTTAACACTTAATTTTTTTTTAATAAAAATTTTGATTGTAGTAAGCAGGAAATAAACATATCAAATATGCATGCAAGACATAAATAAAAGTGACATAGCATGGCCCATAACCTATGTTGATCATCACGAGCAAAGTGAAGATCAAGGTGGTCAATCTAGGTATATGAACTCCTTAAGCATTCTCTAATCCCTTAAGCATACTCCTCCTTGGTTATAAATGTCGGCTGCCGTCTTCTTTTACATTGAATAGTAAAATTAAAATAATTTCTATTCTAGGAAAGCAGTACAATTTTACAACAATGAAAAACGACGCGCTGGCTGTATTTAAAAATTACAACTTAAAACAACCATAATGTAACCAGCCAATCACATTGGGATAAAACGAGCCATGCTATGCACTATTCAAAATAATCCACAACTACAATAAAAAACACTGACGAATAACACACAACAAACAGTTAGTTGGGGTTCCAAGGGGCAACGCCCTTGCGAGGTCCAAGGGGCAGCGCCCTTGGAAAACGATTTTTCCTTCTCTTATTGAATGAGATTTTGCCTTCCGATTTCCGAATATTAATCAAATTAACGTTCGGACCCCTTAGTAACCATCACCATGAAAATTCATATTACAGACAATATGCGTTCTTTTAATGATATTTATACAGATAATATATTATCATGGCCGATTAATAAAAACAATTCGCAAATATAGAACGATGGATAGCATGCTTACGATACCATATCATATTAAAATAGACCAATTTACAGACAATCTGCAACTAATCTGGTCTGATCAGGTGACTAAGATGCACATATTAAACCTAATTCAGGCTGTCTGCATGCTAAGTATTCTAAAATCATAATCATGCGAACATGCTGATACATACCGTTTAAATTCATATATACATATCATACATGTATTCAACAATACGATTAATACAGATGAATCAACCGAATTGTTTAGCAAGTTGCTCTGATACCACTGTTAGAATTCGTGGACTCCTAAACGTGGAAAACATCCACAAATCCCTACCGAGGACCCAAGTAAACGATTAAGAAGATCTAAGGTTTAAGAATTACATCTGGTTGCTGTAATCGAAATCCTTCGATTCTAGTTGCGCTGTTGTACGTTCAACCCGAACAATCACCAGACGCTGCAGTATGCGAACGTCCTCTATCGGATACACACCGCGAACTCACTCGATACCCGGGGAGTGCTAGCGCCTAGGGTTTGAGAGATTTTTTTCTTTTCTGGTAGAGAATGGCACGAATGTTCTCAACCGAAAAATTGGACTATTGAAAAGACGGCTAGGGTTTTCTTAAAAACCCCCGAACCTCTTAGAATCCAACCCTAATAATAATATTTTAATTTAAATTCAAATTAAACTAAAACTGATATGATAAGATTCTGCCATTATCTCGGTAATTTAACTAATTAATTTATCGAGTCAGATTCTTATAATCTGGACATCATCCAGATACATCGAATGTGGACATATTTCCAGATTCATTGTATCTGGTAAATTTTCTAAGTACAATTAACTTAGACATATTTCCAAATTCATCGAACCTGGTCACCAGAAAAATAACCTAACAAATTTGCGTATTGTGTGACCCTATAGGTTCATTTAACACTGGCAGTGTGCCTAAATCATATTTAAATGGCCCACAAGTTATAAGCGGTTTCTAGCAAAACATTATAACTATCCAGGTTAAATGAAGATCGGTGATCTCTTTGAACCAAACCATAATTTTATATTTACTCCTTTTGTCACACAATATCCAGATTAAGCATAAGGCACGGAGCATGTCATCCTTATTAAGCTTAATCAATTATTTCTTGATTTCATAGTAGACTGTTCAAACAAATGATATCAATATCTTAGATTGATATATTTTAGCACGGCCATGCATTTTTAACAGTATAACTTATCAAGGGGCCCATGGATATCTCTCCCATAACTGAGAGGGACAAATTCCTTCACAATCAATCATATTCCTCTCCTTGATTTATTCTATATCCAACAGTAGTCTAATTTATTATCTGGATAAAAACAACTTTAGACAATGTCAAAATATAAAATTTATCAAGTAGGAAATTATGATGAATTTAGGTCGAAGGACTTTCAATATTATTATGGCTAGAAAGTACTTATGATATATTCCATGAAGTACTCTCACAGTGGGTCATGTCCAATACAATGTTCTCTAACATTTATTTATGTTTTGACTCGTTATCACAAATATTCATGGCCAGTAAAACATAGCCATCAAGTCACAAACATACTAATCTTAATTTATTATTATTCCAATAATAATAATCGATCAGGGACAGTTTTAGAATAGTCATTGTATTCATTGTAGGGTTTTACTATCAAGTCACGTACTTGATGACCAACAAAACAAAACTCACTATTCATGGAAAGGAAAGCCTCATATTATTATATAAAACATAATGACAATAGTATAAGTACAAATTGACTCTAGGGCATATCCCCAACAATATGGGTATTAGATACTGGATATGGATCTCATTTGTGCAATAACTTCAGGAACTAAAGGGCAGTAGAAGGTTAGAGAAAGGTAATGTGGACCTACGTACTGCAAATGGAGCAAAGGTTGCTGCACTTGCTCTGGTGATATATGAGCTGAACCTGCTTTCGGGATTAGTTCTAGAATTGGAAAACTATTATTATATACTAGTTTTAATGAAAAACATTATCTCAGTTGTGTGTTTAGACTTAAATGGATTTCATTTGATATTTAAGAATAAATATTATTCTTTTTTATTGAATGATATTCATTATAGTTCAGCAACTCTGGTTAATGGTTTATATGTTCTATACTTGGATAATCCAATTCTTAATATAAACAATAAGAAACCTAAAATAGATAACTCTAACACCTCTTACTTATGGCATTGTCATTTAGGCTATGTAAACAAAAATTGTTTTTCTAAGTTACACAAGCTTAGTGACTTAGGGTTATTTGATTATGAATCATATGGCACATGCGAGTCTCGTTTACTAGGTAAAATGGCTAAAACTCATTTTTCAAGAAAAGGAGAATGGGCCAAGGAGTTATTAGAACTCATACATTCCGATATATGTGGCCCAATGTCAATACAAGCAAGAGGAGGTTAAAACTATTTCATAACCTTTATCGATGATTTATCACAATACGGGTATTTGTATTTAATGAAATACAAATCTAAGGCCTTTGATAAGTTCAAAGACTTCAAAAATGAAATAGAGAAACAACTTGGCAAAAATATTAAGACTCTAAGATCTAATCGAGGAGGAGAATACTTAAGCCAAGAGTTTCTGAGTTATCTTAGAAATAATAGGATATTATCTCAATAGACTCCACCACATACACCTCAATATAATGGTGTATCTGAGAGAAGGAATCGGACCATTTTAAACATGATGCGGACCTTGATAGTTACTGCAGACCTACCAAAATCATTTTAGGGGTATGTACTAGAGACTTTTTTATATATATTAAACAGCGTTTCGACAAAATCGGTTGATTCTACCCCATTTGAGATGTTCTTTGGTAAGAAACCAAAGTTATCTCACTTGCGAGTATAGGGTTGTCCTGCCTTTGTCAAAAGGTCACAGTCAAACAAGTGTTTGTTTGTGGGATATCCGAAAGAATCTTTCAGATATTACTTCTACCTACCCTCTGAAAATAAAGTATTTATTTTGAAGCATGCCGTCTTCTTAGAGAAGGAGCACATGCTTAAAGGGGACAGTGGGAGTAAAATTGAACTTAGTGAAGTTCAAGAAGATCAAACAAATAAGGATCAACCGTCTGATCGCACTTCTATTGAGAGAATAGATGAACCTTCTGCTACACAAGAACCTCGTAAGTCTAGTAGGATACGTGTAGCACCTAAGAGATATAGATTCCTTATTAGTGACCACAATGACGTATTGCTCATAGATAAAGATGAGCCTACTACCTACAAGGATGTTCTGAATAGTTCAAATTTGGCAAATGCCTTGAGGCCATGAAGTCAGAGATGGATTCCGTGTAAGACAACCAAGTATGGACTTTGGTTGATCTACCCAAAGGAATTAAACCTATTGGGTGTAAATGGATTTTCAAGAAGAAAACAGACATGGATGGTAATGTAGTTACCTATAAAGCACGTTTAGTGGCTAAGAGTTATCATCAACAACATGGTATTGACTATGACGAAACCTTCTCGCCAATAGCCATGTTAAAAACCATCAAGATACTCCTAGCTATTGCTGCTTATTATGATTATGAGATATGGAAAATGGATGTGAAAGCAGCTTTCCTAAATGGAAATCTGACTAAGGAAGTATATATGACACAACCTGAGGGTTTCACATCCAATGATAGCACAAAGGTGTGTAAGCTGCCAAGGTCCATTTATGGACTTAAGTAAGCTTCTAGGAGTTGGAACATTCGCTTTTGATGAAACAATCAAAGAGTTTGGTTTCATTCAAAACATAGATGAGCCTTATGTATACAAGAAGGTCAGTGGGAGTGCAATTGTTTTCTTATTGCTTTATGTAGATGATATATTGCTAATAGGAAGTGATATACCTATCTTGTAAATGGTTAAAGTTTAGTTGTCCAAATAATTCTCCATGAAAGACCTTGGTGAAGCAACCTATATTCTTGGAATAAGGATCTATAGAGATAGATCTAAAAGGTTGCTAGGTCTTTCGCAGTCTACATACATAGACAAAGTGCTAAAGAGGTTTAGCATGGATCAATCCAAAAAAGGATTCTTACCCATGTCACATGGTGTAAGCCTTTCAAAGTCGATGTCTCCTAAGACACAAGTTGAAAGGGATCATAAGGATCTATAGAGATAGATCTAAAAGGTTGCTAGGTCTTTCGCAGTCTACATACATAGACAAAGTGCTAAAGAGGTTTAGCATGGATCAATCCAAAAAAGGATTCTTACCCATGTCACATGGTGTAAGCCTTTCAAAGTCGATGTCTCCTAAGACACAAGTTGAAAGGGATCAATCCAAAAAAGGATTCTTACCCATGTCACATGGTGTAAGCCTTTCAAAGTCGATGTCTCCTAAGACACAAGTTGAAAGGGATCACATGAGTAAGATTCCAAATGCTTCGACAGTTGAATCTATCATGTACGCTATTATATGTACAAGACTCGATGATATCTTGTGCTCTCAGTTTGACAAGCAGATACCAATCCGACCCTGGTGAGGGTCATTGGGCGGATGTAAAGAATATCCTTAAGTACTTACGAAGGACTAGGATGTGTTCTTAGTATATGGAGAAGGTGATTTGAAAATAAACAGGTATACTGATTCCAGTTTTCAATCTGACAATGATGATTTCAAATCACAATCCGGCTACGTGTTTACGTTGAGTAGAGGGGTAATAAGTTAGAAGAGTTCCAAAGAAGAGACTATTGACAACTTTATGATAGAAGATAAGTACATAGCCGCTTCTGAAGCAGCTAAGGAGGCCGTTTAGATCAAGAAGTTTGTGACGGAACTGTGTGTCATTCCTAGCGTTATTGGTCTAATATCTCTATGTTATGACAACAACGTGGCCATTGCACAAGCAAATGAGCCATAGTCTCACCAACAATCCAAACACGTATTGCGATGCTATCATTTGATCCGGGAGATCATAGATAGGAATGATGTAAAGATAGAGAGAGTTCCCTCAAATGAGAACATAGCTGACCCTCTTGCAAAAGCACTATCCCAAAAGAAACATGATAAGCATGTTGAGTCATTCGGTATTAGTTACATGAATGATTGACTCTAGTGCAAGTAGGAGTTTGTTAATGTTATGCCTTAGAGGCAATCACTTGTACGTTGTATATGACACATTTTATTTAATAAAAAATCTTCATTTATCTTACAGGTTCTTTTGTTTACTTTTGTGTAATATAATTGTTAGATAAAGTCTTTAGTACAATACTGTGTTAAGGAGATCGTGATATGAGATTCCTACTACACTATATAGTGTTAGTACTTAAGCAGTCCATAGTCATAGTATTAATGAGATAGGACATTATTAATGTATTAAGACTTTTAGCATGTGTTAGACTTCCTGATTCGATCAGGCAGTGTTTCTCATATCCGTGAGTATTGAGATATTCAAAGTTAACACGTGGATGCTTGTTAATAGAATAAGTACATTGGATGACCTAGCTATGAGATAATCACATGGGCAACTATTTAGTGCCAGTGATATAATCTCAATATAGTAAACGTGCAAATATCCTTAGACTTGACATCTCCAAAGTACTTTGTTTGCTAAGCATTGTGCTTTGATTCCAATCTCTGGAGCCAGATCGAGGGCCGCCTACGGGATGGATATTGGGTACATTGTGAGGTAAACGAAAGTAGTTGAGATGGTCAATAAAGGATTCACTACTCCTAATAGTAGGGGCGAATATCTCACAGCCACTTGTAGGAATTACTACTCGAGAAGTCCTTGGTCAAGGTGACTGTGTATTGGAAATAGTTCCAATTGATACACATTTAGAGTAGTGGGTTTCTGGTACAAGTACTGTTATATTCGGGCAAGAATTAATATATTCTGGAGGGAGTTGGTACTAATTCCGTACTCCAAACCGAATGAGATATTGTATGGTGAAATGAGTTAATTGCACTATAGTTTGTTATTGAAGGGTTCATGTCAAGCCACTTGACTTCCTGGACTCTTGAGTGGTTATAATGTATTGCTAGATACAGCTCATGATCTGGGAATATGGGTTTATTAATTGATGAATTAATAAACCAATACTGATTAAAATTGATATGATTAATTCTAATTAGTTATGGATTATTAATCTCAAAGACGCTTGGATTAATTCATATTCGCTACTAATTGACTGGAAAACCATTTAGGTTACACACAATAGAGGATTATATACTCAAGATGTTATTTGATAACATAGTGGGGTTAATTACGAAAAAGAGAAGTAGTTGTGGCCAAATTATAATTAGTTATAATTTATGAGCCAAATTATAATTGTGAAAACTTGATAGTTCCAATTACAATTAGAGAATTCTAATTGTATTAGAATTCTCAGATAGAGGGTTTTTAGCTTTTTCGTGTCATATAAGAGATATACAGGATGCCTTAGGTAGAGAGCGATTCACGGCAACAACACTCTCCAAAACCCTCCTCTTCTTCTCCTCTCTCTCTCTCTCGTTTTTCTGCAAAAACCCTAGCTGCCATTTTTTTTCCTGCTAGCACAGAAAAATCTTGGTGCTTGAGTGTGATCCTCCGTGTGAATTTCTGTTAGAGATAATCACACACTGCAATTGTAGTGACTAGACATTTGACTCTCGTGGTGTTTGATTAAGAGGATTGTTGGATCGCGCCACAATCGTCAGACAAGAAGAAGGAAAATTTTGTTTTTCAAACGCACAAAGAAAGGTAAAACCGTTACCTTTTATTTCTTGTTAAAGCTGTTTTAAATCACATGCTTGTGATATTGGGCTTGGATTTCTTAGGTTCCGCCACAATAATCGTTATTGTGATATAGAAATCCCATCAAAGTGTGTATTCAACCGCACAAATTTTATATACTTACATAATCGTCCAAGAGGGCATTAAACTGTGAGCAATATGACACCAAAACATGTGTAGACACACGAAATAGGTAGAACCCCACATCTCATTAGGCACTATATGGTGCAAGTGGTAGGATATCAATACGAGGTATACCTCGTTCAAGTTGTACAACCCGAACAAGCTCCTATGCCTACAGCTACAAACAAAGCCACACAACGTATTAGAAGTAAGATAATTGTTATTAAATTAACAAAATATTATATCTTAATTGAACCTTACCTTATGTAGGACCATATGGCCACAAATCTCCTGAGTCGACCCATTAGCAGCTTGGCACAGACAAGAATACAGATACGCCAAGAGTGCACTACCCCAACTAAGTGTTCCACGCGTATCCAAATCCTCTAACATAGGTAAATATCTCAAGTGCAGTAAGTTCCCGAACCCCCCCCCCGATCAATAATAAGATGAGATAAAGGGCACGCTGTATGATACGGTCATCACTCGCATTATCTGGTAGCGAAATGTATAAGTACTCCTCAATAGGAGCCTTCCTAATTCGATAACCCTGAATGTCTTCTTGTCATTGTCTAACGCCAAGTAATCTGTCACAAAAATCAATCCAGTCGAATTTGCAATAGTGATACGTAGGCCTTATCACTAGATCCCCACTACCATAAGGCCTCATAATATCACTACATCGTTTAATGTCACGTAGCCTAATAAGGGCTAGAATCACCATTATTTTTTCTAGTTACTTAAGGTTATTTTGAGATACATTTATTGTAATAACTAGGCATATTCCTTCCTACTTTTAAAATGTATTTTTGATAAATTTGTGTAGATTTAAGTTGATTTCGAGTGAAAAATGAACAATTCTAGAATAAACTTGACACTAAGCCCAGCCAAAGGACCAGGCACCGGGTCTATTCTAGTTAAACAGCAAAAATTAAGTAAAATTGAGTCCAAAAATAGATTAGACCCAGCGCCAGGTGAGCAAAACCGACCTGGCACCAGGTCTACTCTTCATAAAGGCAGTTGTACGCGAATTTGGTATTTTCCAATGGATTTTGGTATTTTCTAAATTCTACTCGGGCTAGACTTCTCAAGCAATGAATTTTGGCATCAATGAGGCTTATAAATACAAGAAAAACACAAGAGAAAGGGATGATTTGAAGGATTCAAACTAGCTACTCAATCACCACTCAAATAAGCATTGTTTAAAGGAGCTTTTCAAGAGAAGAAGAAGGCCTTATCTATGAGTTTTATCCTTTATCATTTATTTACTTTTCTAGAACAATGATGTGCTTAATGTTTTGATTGTAATTAGTTATTATTTTGGAGATTATGATTTTGAGTTAATTAGAGCTTTTGATCAATTGAATGTTATTTTTGGTATTTAATTACTTGTTTTTCTTACAGAGTTGGATGATTGATTTTTGTTATTGACTTGCTTGAAAAAGAGGTTGGTAATGACTTCAATTAATTAATTTCATATATTTTATCTCTTAACTTACTTGAAAAATGGGTTAATTGTTTAGAGCATTGGTAATTAAAGGTTAGTTAGTGATTGCTAGAATATAGATTCATTTATTAATTTCATGTTTTAAATCACCAAGAATATAGAGGTTTATATGAGGATTAATTTTAATGCATCTTTTGGATAAGTTTGTTGAGACTGAATATGTTCACTAATTTAACTAGAAGATAGTGATTCTATAGATTGCAAACGAAGTAGGTCTATATTAAATCCTTTATGATGCCAAGACGACAATTGATTGTGATGAATACTAAGTGATTCAATCTTGTATTTTCAAGATAATTGTCTAGTTACAAGAAATTGTATCCTTGAGTTATATCTATTTTAATCTTTATTTGTTTTCTTTTTTATTCTCTTCTTATTTTATTAGCTAAACAATAAAGATTTTGGTAAAGTAAGATAGGAGCCTAAGTTCTCATGGATTTGATACCTGCTATTCCCTATACTATGCGATGGGTATACTTACTCATATGTGTGGTTTTAGTGGTTGGTATTTTACTTAAAACTTGATTAATGGTGTTATTTGTTAGTAATATTTTCTACACTAAAAAACACGCATCAAGTTTTTGACATCGTTGCCGGGGATGCGCACTATCGAAAACACTCGAATCTTGTTGATTTAACCTTTGTTATATTTGTACATATCACTAACTTTTGTTTTTAGGTAGTTTGTGAATTTTCCTAATTTGTGTATGTTTCTTTTCTTTATTTTTGTGTCATTTTTTATTATTTTTATTTTTATTTTCAATTTATTTTTTATTTTTCTTTGAGTGTGAGGTTCAAACTATTATCATGGATAGTTATGCATGGGCACAATGTTAAAGGAGCTACAATGATAATAGATTGGCAAGGTTACAAGCTCGGATTAATGGTTTTTGTAAGATGTCATTTGAAGCTTCAATCAAATCCTTTGTCGCCAACATAAATATATCTATTAGGGGGTACAAAGAATCTTCCTAACGAATGAGCTATCAAAGAACACAACTAGCTAAGTTGGTTGAAGATGCCATAAAGGCTCATACACTTGCACAAAAGGACCCCTAAAAAGAGGAGAGAGGATATGAGGAACAATTGACCAATGTGATGGGGAAAATTTTTTATTCTAATCTATTCTCTCATATTTCTAATTTTTCTTTGTCACATGAATTTATAAGTCCTTCTCAACTCACGAAGCCCAATGGTGCCATTGATGATTTGTTGAATTTACCATGCCTCGAGGAGTTGGATCTTTCAATGCTACATCATAAGAAGTTCTTGAAGGATGATGGTAATTTATACCCTTCACCCCATCCAAAGGGAGGTAACTTAATTTTTTTAGATTATGTATTGAAAAGTTGGGATTTCTTGATCCCGTCTTTAAGAACTTAAATACTACATTTAAAGGGGAACTTTAATGGTGAAAATTATTTTGAAAGGAAAAATGGCGATTTCAAGTTTGTTGCATTCTTTAGATACCATGTGCACTCATATGTTGAAAAAGTTATTTGTGAGTCTAAAGGAATATTAGAGAATGAGGTTTATGTGTTTTGCTTTATTAAGAAAATTTGTTTTCATGAATCCTCTATTTTTCAAAAACCTCCCTACTTTCTACATTCATATTGCCTATTTTCTACTTTGAGCTTAAACTTCTTTGACAAAGGTTTGATGCGGAAGCATGATGAGTGGAAAGAGTTTGTTTCTTTGTTTTGTGTTTGGAGTTGTTAGGTGTTATTTCCTCCAAATAGGGAAAATATTTTCCATCTTAAGTATGGAGGAGTGAGTCGTGTCGTTATTTGCTTTCTTAGGATTTTTAGGATTTGTCTTTAGTTTATTTTCTTTTCTTTATGTGTGTTTTTATTTTGTTATTATTTTTCTTGTGCTTTTGTTTGTGTTTTGTTTCATAGGTAGGAATAAAATCCTCTTGAACAAGCTCTTCTCTCTATTTTTAGTATTAATATCTATTAGCACTTTATTGCACTTGGGAAGTATTACTTAAACTTTCTACCCCGTTATTATTTTTGGTCCCTTTGGAGATGCTTTCTTGCATTAATTTTTGGTCAATGAGGAAATTGTCCAGTTTAAGTATGGGGGAGTGGTTTAGTAATATTCTTTGTCCAAGTTTTTATCAATGATCTTGGTGTTTTCTTGGTATTTTCTTGGTATCAACCAATTTTGTTGAAAATTTGAAAATTTTGAAAATTCGAAAGTTTGTAGATTTAGAGCTAAATTGAGCTTATTTGTCTATAATGGAGTGATCATTTTCTTACCAATTTTGGATATGGATTTTTCATTCATTATGGTTTGTAAAAATTAAACTTGGGTATTAAGTTGGATTTTGCTAAGTCTTGAGAATTTAAGTTAACCTTGGTTGTATTTGGTATTTGAATTTTGTTTTATTCTTTGAGTTTGAATGTGGATGATATGAGGAAAAATGAGAAGAGCTGTTGACTAATTCTTGTATTATAGATTTAAAATTCGCTTGACTTTGAGGTGTGAATAAGGAATGTGAGGACATTTTTTTGAGTGAAAAAAAAAATTGCTTTCATCTAATGAGAAAAACAAAAGATAGAGAAAGACCATTTGCTGAAAAGGGAGCCAATACGATGAGTGGAAGAGAAGAAACAAAAAAGCATCACACTTTCTTGAGGCTATCCCAAAGGAAAGAAAGAAGAAAGAAAAAGAAAATTGTTGAAAAAAAAAATGATGATGACTATAAGGGGGCCAGTATGGTGTGGGAAGAGAAATCCATACACTTGAGCTTATCAATTCCCAAAGTCATAGAAAAGAGAGAGAGAGAGAGAGAGAGAGAGAGAGAGAGAGAGAGAGAGAGAGAGAGGGGAGTGTTTTCGTTGTTTCACTAACTGGAGTTGCATAAATTTGAGTTTATAATACTTGAATTAGTTAAATGACTTGACTTGTATGATTTATGTTATCTATATTTTTGCTTGAGGAGTAGGATGATTCTCTTGTACTAGATTTAAGCTTGTTTAACTTAACTTTGATAGCATTGGGATTGTTTGATTTAATACATGAGTTTACAAGGTTTTAAAAAGGTTGAATGAATAAAAAGTTTGTGTTTAAGGTTGGAAGAGGTTATATTTTCATTATGGATGAGTTTTCTAAGGAAAAAATTTGCTAAATTGTTTTATCTTGTTCTAAATGCTTAGTGTCTAGTTCTTGTTTGCTTGATGACAAACAAATATTCAAGTGTGGGGGTATGTGATAAGGGCTAAAATCACCATTATTTTCCTAGTTATTTGAGGTTGTTTTAAGATATATTTGTTGTAATAGCTAAGCATATTCCTTACTATTTGACATTTTTCTTGTAAAAAGTGTTATTGATAAATTTGTGTAGATTTAAGCTGATTTTGAGTAAAAAATAAACAATTCCAGAATAGACCGGCACTAGGCCCAGCCAAGGGACCAGGCGCCGGGTCCATTCTAGTTAAATAGCAAAAACAGAGCAACATTGAGTCCAAAAGTAGATTGGACCTGGCACCAAGTAGGTCGAACTGACCTGGTGCCAGGTCCACTCTGCACAGAGGGGGTTGTGTGTGAATTTGGTATTTTCCAAAGAATTTTGGTATTTTCTGAATTTTACTCGAAGTAGACTTCTCAAACAATAGATTTTGGTATCAATGAGGCTTATAAATACAAGAAAAACATAAGAGAAAGAGATGATTTGAAGGATCTAAACTAGCTAGTCAGTCACCACTCAAAGGAGCATTGTTCAAATGAGGTTTTCAAGAGAAGAAGAAGGGCTTGTCTATGAGTTTTATCTTTTATCCTTTGTTTACTTTTCTAGAACAATGGTGTGCTTAATATTTTGATTTTAATTATATATTATTTTGAAGATTATGATTTGGAGTTAATTAGAGCTTTTGATCAATTAATTGTTGTTCTTGGTATTTGATTACTTGTTTTTCTTACGGAGTTGGTTGATTGATTTTTGTTATTGACTTGCTTGAAAAATAGGTTGGTAATGACTTCAATTAATTAATTTCATATATTTTATCTCTTAACTTGCTTGAAAAAGGGGTTGCTTGTTTAGAACATTAGTAATCAAATGCTGGTTAATGATTTCTAGAATATAGATTCATTGACTAATTTTATGTTTTAAATCACCCAGAATATAAGGGTTTATATGAGGTTTGATTTTAATGCATCTTTTGGGTAAGTAAGTCGAGACAAAATATGTTTACTAATTTAACTAGAAAATAGCGATTCTATGGATTGCAAACGAATTGGATCTATATTAAATCCTTCATGATGCCAAGACGACAACTAATTGTGATGAATGCTAAGTGATTCAATTTTATGTTTTCAAGATAATTGTCTAGTTACATGAAATTGCATCCTTGAGTTATATCTATTTGAATCTTTATTTATTTTCTTTTTTATTCTCTTCTTATTTTATTGGCTAAACAATAAAGATTTGGAATTCATGATTTTGTGTTAATTTAGTTATTTAATCAATTATTTGTCATCTTTGGTATTTGATTACTTGTTATCATTGGTTATTAATGTAAGTTCTTCTAATTGACTTTGACAAAACAGTGTTGGGAGTTTCATTGCATCGATTTTGTATGTGTCAAATCTTAATGGATTTCAACGTTGAAGTTAGGATTTTAGAACTAAGTGATCAAATGTTAAGTTGATGTCGCCTTGACATAGGGTCATTAGCTAATTTTATATTTTTAAGGAATTGAGATTCATGTTTATTTTGGTTAGGATGGCTTGATTAACAAATTTGCTAATTGAATCAAAATATATAATGATGAACTTAATGCATGTTTTTGTTATGTTAGCTTGATTGACAAATATGTTAATATTAATCAAAATATAGGATTCCATGGATTGACAAATGAAGTAGAATTTATCTAAGTAAATTCATGAGTTAACAAACGATTGAATTTTACTTGTGATGTCAAAATGATAATTAGTTAAGAGAATTGCTAGTTGGTTCATTATCATGTTTTCTACGATAATTATCTAAATTGTATAAACTTACATCCTTGAGTTGTATATATATTTTTTATTTTTATTTTTATTATATTCTTACTTTATTGGGTCGATTAAACAGTGAATGAAAAGTGATTAGTGTGTACTTATTCTTTTGAGGATCGATACTTATAATTCCCTATGTTATGCTTGCGATGAGTATACTTGCTCGTATGTGTATTTTGAGATTAATGTTTTAATTAAAACTTGACTAAATGATGGATTTAAAATTGATGATTTTTATACACCTAAAATTTACGCATCAAGTTTTTGGCACCGTTGCCAGGGAACAATATCATGAAAGTTTGGATTTTGTTGATTTAACCATGTTTCTATGTTTATATTTCTATATGTAAATATGTGAATATGTATATATATTCCTTGTATGACTAGGTGCCATATTTTATTTTCTTGTATACTTGTAATTTGATGTCTCTATACGTTGTACTTCCTTGTAACATAAATTGTAAACCTATCCTAACTGTCTACCCTATAAATTCTATAATCTCACAATTTTCTATCTTATGTAGACCTTGCTCTTAGTTTATGACCCAACGATCCAAAGCCGACACAATTGATCTTGATCCGAAAATCGAGAGAACCCAACTAGGTTTCACAAGATTGTAAACGAAAGGATAAGGAAAGAAATGGAAGTAAATCAGCCCAACAATGGTGTAACTATGAAGTTAACCGGCAGATTATGAATGACTTTGTTAAACCCGCAATCTCAGGTACGGGCTCTAGTATCACAAGGCCTAGGATAGAGGCCAACAATTTTAAGATAAAACCCAACATAATCCAAATAATCTAGAATATGGTCTAATTTGATGGGTTACTTGAGGAAGATCCCAATGCCCCCTTGCAAGATTTTTAGAAATTTGTAACATGTTTAAGATGAATGGTGTTTCTGAGGATGCTATCATACTAAGACTTTTCCCCTTTTTCTCAAGAGATTGAGTAAAATCATGGTTAAAATCTTTGCCCATCGGATCCCTCACTACTTGAAATGTGTTAGCTAAAAAATTCTTGGACAAGTATCTCCCAGCAGCTAGAATATCCAAACTTAGGACTGCCATTTTTGCCTTCCAACAATTAGAGGCCGAAAACTTTTATGAGTGTTGGGAGAGGTTTAAGAAAATATTGAGAAAATGTCCTCACCATAGATTTGAGTTGGGAATGCAAATGTAGATCTTTCACAGTGGGTTGAACTTTGCTACGAGGCAATTAGTTGATACATCTATAGGAGGCTCCATAAATTCCAAAATCGCAAAAGAGGTATTCGATTTGATTAAAAATTTGGCTACGAAAAACTATGCCTGGGGTAGTTCACGATCTAGAGCTCCTATACATGGGGTACACAAGGTGGATGCAATGGCTACATTGGAGGCAAAAATAGAAGCATTCACATAGAAAATGGATCAATTGGTGATGCCTCCTTCCCAAGGGCAGGTAATGAGTGTGAATTGTGATTTTTGTGGGCAAGGGGCATCCAAACCATAAGTGCCAAAATATGGGTCTTCACAAGACGCATTGGAATAAGCGGCATTTGTAGATAATAGTCAGCAAGGTAATAACCCTTATAGAAATACTTACAATCCAGGTTGGAGGAATCACCCTAACTTTTCATGGAATAGTTAAAACCAACATCGACAAGCTTCTTCGAATTTTGGGATGCAAAAGACTCAACCACCACTGCCATATAATGCTCCACCAACTAAACCATTCTTGGAAGAACTAGTCAACCAACTGGTAAGTGGAATGGAATCACGGTTCCAAGGAGTCGATGCAACAACAAGAAACTTAAAGGCATCCATGCGCAACCTTGAAGGTCAAATAGGACAGCTAGCCAAACTCTTTGGTGATCGTCAAATGGGATCACTTCTAGGCAACAAGGAGACCAACCTACGGGACCAAGACTATGGGAAACGCTGATTTTGAATTAATTTGGTCTTTGGACATCTTTTTAATTCTTATTTGGTTTCATTTATTTTGGTTGTTCTATTTAATTGTTTGACTGTATTGAGTTTGTGTTTTTTTTAATTTCATTAAAAAAAGCGATTTTTTTTTTTTGCCAGAGCTGACCTGGCGTTGGGCCAGCACGGCCCAACAGTAACGTGCAGACAAAATAGAACCGGCACCAGGCCCATTCAGCCGTCACACTAAAACCGGCCTTCTTGGCCACAGTTTTTCAAAACTCTCACATCCCTCTCAAATTTTCTCTCAACCTATCACCGAGTTCATCTTCAAAACACTACTGGATCACTTTCTAAACCACCAAAACACTTCCCAAACACAAAATCCTCACTTTATTCTTGAAAGTATGGATCAAAATAAAAAAATTTAAAAAAAAAATCCAATCCTTACATCCAAAACCCATTTTTCAATCCTTTCAGTTGGGGCACGATTTCTTCAATCTTTTTGCATAACATTATTACCAATACATTGGAGATCATTATGGTATGAATTTTCTATACTCTTTACGATTAAATTTATTCTTATGAATTTTGTGTAGTTTTCTATGCATTTTTGGGCGAAAATTCTTGAATATTTTTTGATGAATGATTTGATTGTTAAGATTGCTTTCTTTAAGCATTCATTGGCATCAGAATATTATTGATACTACTTTATGATTAATTCCATTGATATTTTACATATTTTTGAAAGTGATAGAGCATGCATTCTTTATGAGTAATTTTGGGGATAAAGGATACTTGTTAATGTTTAACTTAGCCTTGTGCTTATAAGCTTTACATTGTGATATAAATGGTATGGCTAATTGAGCATTGTAATTCTGAGCAGAATCAGTCCCTTATGAACGTGATTTAAGAGAGAAAAGAGAGAAACAATGGAGAAAGTGACGGATAGAAGGATTGGAGATGGCTTACGTTGGATGTTGTTTCAGTTTTGGTGGAGTTTAGGTGTGTGTTGGCCTAATTCTTGGAGAGGGTGAGTGGCTGCCTCTTTCATGAGTTTCAGAGGTTTAGAGGGTGGAAATTTTTATGGTTTGATGAATAGAAAGATTAGGTTTTGGTGTTTAGGTGTTTGGAGAAGTCCTACCGTGTTATGGATTCTTGATCATAAGAACAAGTCGGACATCTTTGGACCTTTTTTTATTACCAAAACTGGGCAGTAGTTTGGGGTTGTTGCTGCTCTGTTTTTAGTGCTTAGGATGACCAAAAATATGGATAGAAAGAGGGAAGAAAACAGGCTGGTTTTCGGTCTCTATGGTGGTAAGAATGAGAGAAGAAAAATAAGTCTTTGTGTAGCTGCGTTTTTGCTCAATGACTAGAAAGAGTTTGTACAGGTTTTGGTTGGAATTTTTCGTGCTGAATGGTGTTGATTGTGGCTGAAATTCTGAAGGAAAGGAAGGGAAATTATGGTGTTTTTTGGGCTAAAACAAAGTCCTAATTGGTTAAGGTTATCTTGGATAACTTTACCTAGGGTTTGAAGAGTTTAAGTTGAGCTCCAATAGCTCTCAAGGTGGCGGCAGCTTTGGAGGAATTTTCCAGAAAAATACCTAGTGGATTTAAGTTATTTGTTGAAGAAATAATTTAATTAATTTCCTATATTAATTTGAGTAAATTTAAATAGCTATTAGATAATTATTTTACAAGATAAAATTCTGGTTTTCTTTTTCTTGAAGCTAGAACCGAAATTCCTTTTCCTCTCTCCCCAAATTTCAAAAATTATTATTCTAGAGATAAACACTTCATTTAAAATCCAGCATTTATCCTTTTTAAAAATTATTTGAAGAAAATTAAAATATGGAGACTTATCTCCTTAAGAAGTGGTGGCTACTTTGAAGAATATAAGCTATCTATTTATAGTCTTTATTTCCTAATAATTTACTAAGATATAGCTTTCAAAAATCCAGATTAGTAATATTTAAAATTTTCAAAAACATTATGATAAGATATTGGAAATAAGTATTTAATTTATTTTCAAATGCTTTATAAAATAATCCCAAGATAAATCACACTCCTATGTTTTAGGAATTGCACTCCAAGGTGGCGACTACTCTAGAAGGATTTGGGCCAAGGCTTAGAAAAATTAGGGAAAAGAAAATAAAAGGATGGAAAGGATTTGCAATAGCTAGGGTTTGAACTCAAGCCCACCAAGAATTAAACACCAAGTATCATCCACTAAACCACAACAACATTTGGTGTAAATATTCCCCTAACAAATTCCCTTAACTCCTATTCACTTGCTTCATTTTCTTTCTAATAAATTCTCCTCATTAAAACAAAAGCTCACCTAACTCAAATAACACAACCACATCAGAACAAATTAATTCATGAAACAACAAACTCATATTTTCATGAAAATAATTCAATTTACCAAATGTAATATAAAAATGCTATGACATGCATGACTTTCCCCACATAATAAAGGTGGCTTAATACGGGGTATTACATCCTCTCCCTCTTAAGAGAATTTTGCCCTGAAATTCATGGTGCTATCCTTCTAAAGTAAACTCGGATCCTTCTTCCTCACCCAATCCTCAATCTCTCATGTCGCGTCCTGAGAACCATGATGATCCCATAAAATCTTCACCATTGGTGTCTGCTTATTCCTCAACATCTTGACACTGTGATCTAGAACTTTAATTGGTTTCTCCACGTAGCTTAGGTCAAGCTGAAGAATCAATGGCTCCTCATTTAAAACATGATCTGGATCAGGGTGGTACTTCTGCAATTGGAACACATGGAACACATCATGAATTCCTGCTAACCCCTTTGATAGCTCCAACTGATATGCTATGGGTCTGATCCTTTCAATCACTAGAAAAGGTCCTATATATATAACACTCAAGTTCCCTTCTTTAGGATGCTTCAGAATTCCTCTACTAGGCATTATCTTTAGAAAAGTCCGATCTCCCACTTGAAACTACAACTCTCTTCTTCTATTGTCAACATAACTCTCATGTCGGCTTTGTGCGGCTTTTAGCCTCTCTCTTATCACCTTCACTTTATCAGCCATTTCTTCAATATTCACTTCCCCGGACTTACTGATTTGACCATCCTCTGCCCAACCCTAATACAACTATACTTGACATTTTCACCCATATAACGCTTCATAGGGTGCCATTTGAATTGATGCATGATAGTTGTTGTTGTAGGCCAAAGGTATGCAATCTAACCACTTATCCCAAAAATCTAACATGCAAGCCCTAAGCATATGCTCCAATATCTGGATGACTATTTCAGATTGTCCATCTGTTTGCAGATGAGTAGAAGTGCTGAGCTTCAGAGTCATTCCCATTGACTCTTGAAATTTGGTCCAAAACCTCAAGGTAAACCTGGGATCCCTATCGGATACAATACTCGATGGTACACCATGCAATCAACCACTTCAGGAATATAAGTCTTAGCCAACTTTTTCATAGAGTCCTTCACATTTATAGAGATAAAATGAGCATTCTTGGTCAACCTATCAACCACAACCCATACAACATCCTTCATAGTCTTTGACATCAGTAGCCCGGTGACAAAGTCCATCATTACTTCTTGCCACCTCCACTCAGGAATAGGCAACAGTTGCAATAATCCAGCCGCCCTCTTATGCTCCGTTTTTACCTTCTGACACGTCAGGTAAGTAGACGCGTATTGCACTATATCCTTTTTCATTCCTGGCCACCAGTAGGCCTTTTTCAAATATTGGTACATCTTCACCTCACCTGGATGAATAGTATACCTACTTCTATGAGCCTTATCTATTATCTTCCTCTTCAACACTTGATTATTTGGCACACACATCCGCTCTTAAAAATATAACACTCCAACTTTGTCAGCTTGAAACTCTACATTTCCTCTCTTTTTTTCCTTCACCTTGAAAGTCTGAAACTCTTAGTTATTCCGCTGCACCTCACCAATCTCTTACCTCAGCTCAGGCTCCAACTTCAAGTTACTTAAGCTAATTTTTCCTTTTCTTACTTTTACCTTTTGTCCCAAGATTTCTTGTACTATTTGAACTTCTTGCACCTTCAAGCTAGCTATCCTTACCTTCTGACTCAGCACATTAGCTACCACATTCACTTTCCTCGGATGGTAGTTAATTGGACACTTGCATTCTTCCAAGAACTCCATCCATCTTCTATACCTTAAGTTCAAGTCTTTTTGCATGAATATTTACTTCAAGCTCTTATGATCTGTGAAGACTTCATATTCCGCTCTATACAAATAGTGTCGGCATTTCTTTAAAGCAAACACTATCACAACCAACTCTAAGTCGTGCATTGGATAGTTCACCTCGTGCAGGTTCAACTTCCTCGATGCATAGGCGATAACTTTTCTGTCCTGCATCAACACCACCCCTAGACCTTTCTTAGAAGCATCTGTATACAAGGAATAGGCTTTACCTTCTTCAGGGAAGCTCAACACTAGTGTTGTCATCAATCTCCTCTTAAGCTCTTGAAAGCTCTTCTCGCACTTATCATTCCAGATGTACGGCATGTCCTTCCTTAGCAATCGGGTCATTGGCGTCGCTAGCGTAGAGAAGTTCTTGATAAACCGACAGTAATGTCCTACCAATCCAAGAAAACTCACGATCTTGGTTACGCTCTCCGGCTACTTCCAATTTAAGACAGCCTCAAATTTTGATGGGTTCACCTTGATTCTATCTTTAGATATTATGTGACCAAGAAAGGCCACTAAATCCAACCAGAACTCACATTTGCTAAACTTACTATAGAGTTCATGCTCTCTTAATTTCTCCAATACCAATTTTAGATGCTCCACCTGCTCCTTGAGACTTTTCGAGTAGATCAAAATATCGTCTATGAATACCACCATGAACTTATTCAGGTACGACTGGAAAACCCTGTGCATAAAATCAATGAAAATAGCGGGTGCATTAGTTACTCCGAATGGCATCACTACGAACTCGTAGTGCCTATATCTAGTGTTGAAGGCTGTCTTGGAAATATCCTCCTCTTTGATATGCACCTGGTAATAACCTTGCCGGAGGTTTTACTTGGAGAAGTAATAAAAGCCTTGCAACTGATCGAACAACTCGTCAATCAAGGGTAGGGGATACTTGTTCTTGATCGTTTGGTTATTCAACCCTCCATAGTCTATACACAACCTCAATGTCCTATTTTTCTTCTTGAAAAATAACATTGGGGCTCCCCAAGGGGATGTACTGGGTCTTATATACCCTTGCTTAACAAATTCTTCCAGCTGCTCCTTCAATTCTTTTAATTTTGCAACACCATCCGATAAGGAGTCTTCAATACCGGCTCAACTCCTGGAACTAGATCAATAGTGAACTCGACTTCTCGGGAAGGTGGAAGAGAAGTGAGTTCGGTCGGAAACACATCTGCGAAGTCCTTCACCACATTGGTGTTTTTCAAAGTACACTGATCCCTTAGCTTATTGATTAGATAAGCTAGATACCCTACACAACCCTTCTTTAGCATTTTTCGGGCCTTTGCTCCTACTATCAAAAATTTCAACTTCCTCACCTTCTTCCCTCTAAACTCTAATACATCACATCAGGGTCTAACAAACTGCACCATCTTGACCTTGCAATCCACTCTTGCTCCATGCTTCGTTAATCAATCCATGCCCAAAATTAGATCATAGTCGTTGATGAGTAGGATTATGAGGTTCGCCTTCAAAATCTATTTCTCAACCATAATATCACACTCTTGCACCACCTTAGTCGCATCTTTCTGCCTCCCCAAAGGTATACTCACTAACATGGTATAAGGTAATTCTACTCCGTCCCAACCCAATCGGCATGCACATTTATCGTTCACATATGAATAAGTCGATTCGGGGTCTATCAAAATAGAAATAGAGTAACCTTGCACAGTAGTTCTACACCTTGGTGGCATCTACTTGCACCAAATACAAGCCTTATTAAGGGAAAGTTCATGGAATGAAATTGATCAACTTATAGATTTGGAATAACTTGCAATGTATCGGAAAATAAATTTTGCAAATAATGCTCCCAATTGGATAAAGAAATCAAATAAATCATATTTTTATTAACCAATTCCAAATTAGCACAAAAAAAGGGATTTCCTACTAGGTACCCCTTTTTATTCTGGTTAAACAAAATTTGAAATACGGAATAAATTCTGAATCAAATAAATAAACAAACATCTCAAAATAAAGAATAAGTACTAAAGGTCCTAACACTATAAGCATCACTAGAGTCACTGGAACCCTCGAAAGTCTCTGAAGGAGGTTCCACTAGCCATCCACACTGTTGTTGGTGTGATCTATATCGCAATCTCTTGCAAAACCAAAGGTTCTATGCTTCTTCCTAGGCCGCCCCATCATGAACGCTCCAATATCTCTACCCCTTAGCTTGGTTGTCAACTCCGCATCCCTCAATTTCTTTATAGCCAGCATTAGTGCACTCTTATCCTCCCAGACTCTAACTCATACAACTCACTTCCCAGCAACATCGGGGTTCCTTCTTCTATAGATGGGGTCACGGGTGTATCCACTCTATCTTCCTCCTCAATCACCATTGCCTCAAGCTCTCCTATTTCTCCCTCAACCCCAAGTCCTCCCAGCTCATCCTCACTCTCATCATCAAGCACTCCTCCACCTCCGATCTCTTCCTTATCATCACTCCCATACTCTGCCAAGCCCTTATTCCACTCAAGTGCAAGCATCTTAGGTGCTAGATCTTCGGGTCCTTCTTCTATCCCTAAGTCTTCTATCATGGGTGGCTCATGGTCGACCTCATCCTCACTGGGGATCCATCCACCCTCAGGTTCCGTCTCTGACACAGATGACGATGAATCCGGTATAGGTATAGGGTTAGATACTCTACCACTCGCGGGACCGCACATAAATGGCCAGTCTCGGGTCACAGCTGCGGTTCTTCTAGTCATCCTATAAAAGAAACATAAAGAAATCAGAACTAAATCTCAAACCCTAAAGTTCAAACATTATTCTATGTTACTCAATTCCTAGGATTTAGGTGCTATTCAAAAATATCATTTGCCTAAGCCCAGGCTCTGATAACACTTATAATACCCCACTACTTACATAGCCAGATAAGGCAGAATGTTGCGCCATCCAGAGGACCAGAGGTCTTTATAACGAGGTACAAAATAATACATAATAAAAAACTAACTAAATAAAATAATAAAATACTCCGATTACAACCGAAGGTAATACTTATACAAGTATGAGAGATCAAACTAGCAAACATCTCTTGAAAGAAATACAAATCAAAATAAAATAAAATAAATTAAATAGAAGATCGTCTATCGTATCTTCGACCTGCTCAGTATAAGCACTCCCTTGAAATTATGATATAAAAGGTGTGAGATTAGCATCTCAATTAGTCCCGTGTGTGCAAATGTCAGATATAACCATTTCATGCATGCAGGTTTATCAAAATCACAAAATCGAATTTGTAAGTCAATTTCATCAATAACAGTTATACAAACTTGACCATCAGTATCTGCTTGTTTCAAAGACACTTGACACTGCGCTCCAATATTTTCACGGGCTTCTCCACATAGCTCAGATCGGGTTGCAACACCAACGGCTCGTTATTCAGTACATGGCCGGGATTAGCATTGTACTTCTTCAATTGTGACACATGAAACACATCGTGAATTCTTGTCCACCCATCTGGCAGGTCCAATCGGTAAGCTACCGGTCTAATCCTTTCCTTAATCGGGAACGGCCCCAAATACCTCAGATTCAACTTCCCTCCCTTCGGATGCTTCATGATTCCCCTATTCGGCGTCAACCTCAAGAATACGCTGTCCCCAACTTGAAACTCCAATTCCCTCCGCCGGTTGTCCGCATAGCTCTTCTGTCAGCTCTGAGCTCCCTTCAACCTTTCCCTGATCAATTTCACCTTATCCAACATCTCTTGGACACAAACTTCTCCGGTTCTACTCACGTGACCATCTTCTGACCAATTCCAATACAGCGGTACCTGACACTTGCGCCCATGCAAAGCCTTATACGGTGCCATCCCAATTAAAGCTTGATAGTTGTTGTTATATGACAATTTCGCGTATGGTACACACTCTATCTATTTGTCCCCGATATCCAGAACACAGACTCTCAGCATATCTTCCAATATTTGAATAACCCTTTCTGACTGCCCATCGGTCTGCGGATGCGCCGTCGTACTAAATTTCAGACTTGACCCCATTGCTTCCCGAAATTTGCCCCAAAAACGAGATGTAAACCTCGGGTCTCGGTCAGACACAATACTCAAAGGTACTCCATGTAGTCGGAATATTTCTCGAATATAAATTTGAGCCAGCTTCTCCATAGAATCTCTTACGTTTACCGGTATGAAATGGGCCGACTTGGTCAGTCGATCTACCACTACCCATATGGCGTCCTTCTGGGTCTTTGACATGGGAAGTCCGACGACAAAATTCATAGTCACCTCCTCCCATTTCTATTCCGGTACTGGCAATGGCTGCAATAGTCCCGCTGACTTCTTGTGCTTTGCTTTGACTTTTTGGCAGGTGAGACAGATCGAGACATACTTGACCACATCCTGCTTCAGTTCGGGAAACCAATAGGCTCTCTTAGGTCCTGGTACATCTTGACTTCCCCCGGATGAATGGCATACTTGCTCTTGTGCGCCTCTTCCAAAATTCTATCATTCAATTGCTGTAACCCAAGTACACACAACCGATCCCTGAAATGCAAAACTCCCACCTCATCTTGATGGAATTCATTGCCTAGGCGCTTGAGCTCCTTGTCCTTGAAAAGCTAAAACTCGGCGTTGCTTTGCTGAGCTTCCACGATTTCCCGCTTTAAATCTGGTACCAACTTCAAATTGCTGACGACAATTCTTTTATCTTGCACTTCCACCCTTCTGTCCAACAAATCCTGAACCACTTGAATTTCTTGCACTCTTAGCCTGGCCATTCCAACTTTTCTGCTCAGAGCGTTTGCCAGGGCGTTAGCCTTCCCGGTATGGTAGTTGATCGGATAACGGTATTCTTCCAGAAATTCCATCCACCTTCACTGCCTCAAGTTCAGATTCTTCTGAGTGAAGATATACTTCAGACTCTTGTGGTCGGTGAACACCTCATATTCGGCTCCGTACAAGTAGTGTCGCCATTTCTTCAGGGCGAACACAATAGCTACCAGCTCCAGATCATAAGTGGGATAGTTGACTTCATGAGGTCTCAGCTTCGGAGAAGCGTAAGCAATCACCTTCCGTTCTTGCATTAATATCGCTCACAATCCTTCTTTCGAGGCGTCGGTATACATCGCGTAAGGTTTCCCTTCCTCTAGCAGACTCAATACTAGCGCCGTCATCAGTCTTTACTTCAGTTCTTGAAAGCTTTTCTCGCATTTCTCATTCCACACAAATGGAACATCCTTCCTCAGTAGTCGGGTCCGGGCGATGTGAGCGTCGAGAATCCCTTGATGAATCTTCGGTAGTAACTAGCCAATCCCAAGAAACTTCATATCTCAGTGATATTCTCTGGCTGCTTCCAGTCCGATACCGCTTCAACCTTTGCTGGGTCTACCTTGATTCCCTCCTGGGTCACCACATGGCTAAGGAATGCCACACTGTCCAACCAGAATTCACACTTGCTGAACTTGGCGAAAAGCTTGTGCTCTCTTAGCTTCTCTCAAGAAGTTGGGCGGTTGGCATTTCAGAAACCGTTCCAAAACTTCGTCCTCTCCTTTTGGATTCCTCCACTCAGTCAAAGTCTAAAAAATCTCGGTCATCTTGCTGAATGCTTGCCCCATTATCACTTCAATAGGTGCTTCTGACCCCGTTTCCATATCTGGCTCGTTCTCATCCCTCCGATTAGGTGACGGCATTTAAGTCATCTCAAACTCCAGTATCACAGGCTCTACTTCTGGAACTTTTCTACTTGATGTGGCTACACGGCGCTTGGGTGCCATTTTCTACCATGCCCAGATAATGAATGTATGCATTCAAGTTTAAAACATTTTGAGCATGCATTCACATTCAGGTTTAAGTAAAAGAAAATCATATGTAAGTTTTTTTATAAAGAATTGCAAAAAAAAAAAAAAAATCAAACCTTAGAGTACTCCAAGTACTCTTATTTGCATAAATTAAAAAATTTGATTGAAAACAGCATTAAAAATCCTTAACATAAAAATTCACGAAAATCGGTAAAAAAATAAACATTTGAATCAAAACAACTCCTAGTCCTCTAATCCTCATCATCAGCCTCATACAACCAACCCCCAGAATTCTTACAAAAATCTACCCCAACCCCACTGGCAAACCCCTCCATTGGCTCCTTCCCCGGGCACCTAGAACTCTCCCCGGGTTCAACTCGGCTGAAAGAAGGAATGAAAGAGGGCCTAGGTGGAAACTCATAGTCTATCTCCCCCGGGTCATCACTATCTGCTGCTAAGTCCACTACGAGACTAGGAGGGTGGGGAATAGGCTCCACTACCATCACCCCATCATCACTGTCAGAGCTTATGTCTATCACCGAGATTGGGGGTGGCTCAAGAATTTGGACCTCATCATCACTGCTATCCTCTATAGGAATAACAGGCTGAGGGGCAGGCTGGGAAACTGGAATATCTTCCTAGTAAATAGGGATAGGCAGGTGCCACTGCTGCCTTTTCTCACGAGTCCTAAGTATCAAAACCATCCTACAGTATCAACAAGATAGGTTAGATAAAGATTTAAACTTAAATGAATAACACATATACTATCAATATTTGCCTATAACCTACACTCTGATACCACTTGTAACACCCCACTACCTAAACCCACCAGGGAAGGGATGTCGCCCTGTCCAAAGGACAATGAGTCTTTATAACTAGGTCACACAAATAAAATAGCGGAATAAAAATAATACTTCAACTTAAAATTTACTACAACCCGAGAATAAATCCAGGAATAAATCCAAGAACACTAAAAACAAATCCATAATAAAATTTATCCACTCTCATCTCCCCAAAGCACTACACAAAATAAATTATCAGAAAATCTTCCAAGCCAGGCAATATCTAGCTACTAATACCCACAGCAGTATCGACCTGAAATCATGGTAAAAATGGTGATGAGACAAAAATCTCAGTAAGTCCATGTGTGCTTTGACTGTCCAGTGAAAACAATTCGTGAATGCAAAGTATAAAATCTATATAAGGGAAATACTGGCAAGCAATAAACATTAGTTAAAATCAAGAGTGGTGTTTTGGCTTTTCCAGCCATACATAATTAATAAAATCAACCACTCAAAAGAAATGATCATGGTTATCACACATTGAGCCCTATAACCAGTTAGAATGCCGACACTTTGTGCAAACTGACAAAAAGGTAGGTGATCGGCCTATCGGGCAAGATACTCCTCCTTCTCTATACCCAAACAACAACCGGGTGTCTATTTCGGTAAAACACAGTCACTTAACTGAAAAATAAACTTCTAGCTCAGACCGGCATGACCTACTGGACTGACATCTTATCCGGGTAGAACTCACCCCTCAGAGATGGCCACCTACTGAGAGAGTTATCCAAACCACTCAAACACTAGCCCTAGCAGTCCACCCTTATTGAGTACTCAACGTAATGTATCCCACTTGGGAAAAATGAACAAAACACAGTTATACATGAAAATGGCAATTAAGGGTTTCCAAAGTCTTTGTCAAAATCAGTTTTAGAAAGAGTTTTGAGTTTGAATAAATCTGCTTATTGATTTTCAAAAAATACATTTAACTGAAATAAGAAAGAAGTCAATCATCAATTTCCTTTACAGAAATGAGTGTCCATGCACTCTACATTTGGCTTGCCATAATAAACATTTTACATCAATCAAGTTTTATGCAGGAGCTTACCTGATCCTTTGCTCGAGATAAAATAAAGATCTTCGATCGCTAACCCAACCCCGCCTGGGTAAATATAAATCACAATCAAACTCCAGCCAAAATCCACTTTCACAAATAAGACTAACTCAACTCACTACTACCATATTCCTAGTGTCCCAAGCTTTAAGGTCAAATAATAAATAAAAAGGTTTATAAGTTAAGTCGAATTTGATATTTAAAATAATTAGTGTTTTGGGAAATAGGTACTAATAAGTTGAAGGTTTAATTCTTGCTGAGAATAATTTAGAGTTTATTTGATGAAGAGTCCTAGGTGGTATTGGGTAAAATAATGATTTACTAATAATTAATTGTTTGAAAATAATTGCTAACTAAAATTAGTTGAAAATAAATTTTAATGGGTCTTGATTGAAAGCTAATAAATAATTCGTAACAGGTTTTGATTAAAAGATAATAATTGAAAGATAATAAATTTTAATGATATTTATGAATATAAGACTTACAAAATTAATATTTTTACTTATTATGATTATTTATATAAAAAGCTTTATTTGATATTATTATTATATACAATATCTATATATTTTATTTCTTGAAATAAAAGTTATCATTTATTTGACTAAAATATTCTTATATAAAAATCCAAATCTACCTTCCTAGGGTTTTTGAATTTACTAGCAAAACTTAAAATATTAAATATTTATTGATGAAATAAAAATTAGTTTAGGGACAACTAATTCATGATCATACTTCTATTGCTAACCACAATCATGAACATATACTCCCTCCAATTCATCAAATCATCCAAATCATGAATAAAAGCATAGATCTAAAATTACCAAGACATGATCCAACCTCTACTAGCATAAACATAATCATGGCTTCAATAATCATACGTGAATATAAATCCTATTCATCATAAATGACATAATCTCAAGCATACTTGATCACAAATACTACCTATGACATGGAAACATGCATTAAATCCTAAAAACACCATACAATCAACCAAGATAATCAACTCATGCATAAATCTCATCTCCATCATAAACACACATTTATTCATGCTTCAATCTCTACTCATCACAACAATACATGCTCAAATCCTATTCATAATCCATCTCCTACCAATATCATCCTAGAGACATGAATCTAGAATTTAAAAGGTGGGTTGAAAAGGCTTACTTGATTGATGAGTACCTTGAAGGAGTTTCGAATGGATCTCAACTCCTAGATGTCTAAATCCGTCCAAGAAAGATGAAGAAAGCATGGCCATTGGTGAAGAACTATTCGGCCAAGAAGAAAAGAGTGTTCGGCCAAGAGAGAGAGAGAGAGAGAGAGAGAGAGAGAGAGAGAGAGAAGAGAGAGAGAAGAAGAGAGTCTATTAGCATGCTTATTCATATATATATTCATTAGATCTCAAAGATTAGTGAAGATGATGTTGTTTGAACAAAACTACCTTGAAGGTGTTCTTGAGCCTTCACAAAATTTCTAATTTTTTATCCAAAAGAGCAAGTTGGATTTTGGTGTTTGATGTTAAAAATGGTATGGATGGACTCACGACAGTGAGTAGATGAAATCTGAAATTTTTGGAAGAAGTTTGAAGTGGTTTGGAGAGGTATTACGCGAAAGAATGGAGTATGTGTTCTTGGTGTTCTATGTGTGCTTGAAGGTTGAAGAGAATGGAGGAATTTTGGGTTTGCGGCTGCCAAAATTCTGTGTGTGTGCAGTGGCCGAATTGTTTGTGTAGTTTAGGAAGATGATTTTTCTGGTTTGAAAGGAAAAGGAAAGGCTGGTTGTTGAAATCCTAAAAGAATATTTTTGGGGATCAAATTTGGAAACAAAATATAGCAAGAATATCTTTGTTCAATAGAAGCTTTTTGGAGGCTGCTATGGCCAAATTGTTGCTCTGTGTTTCTGCTGGATGAAAGCTGCTTGAAGAAAGCTAATAGTGGCTGAAAAGAAGGAGTGTAATGGTAAAGGGAAGGTCTAGTTGTTTGAGGGACCTTTTATGGAAGGTTGCTAAATTAAGTTTGCTGGAATTTTGGTATCCAATCAAGGCATGATTGCAGTGATTTGTTGGAGATATTTTCGGGCAGCCATGTTTGATTTTCGTGCAGAAGCTTGGGGAAGACAATGGAGTTCATTTCATGTATGTTTAAGAGTGGTTTGTGCAGAAGAAAGATGAAGTTTCTGCCGGGGTTGGAATAGGAAACAAAGCTGGAAAATTAATGCACAGAATTTCGCCATTGCTGGAATTTTTCTGGGCATTTTCGACTGCCATTTTCTAGTCAGGTTGTAGAGAGTTTGGAGGAGATTTCATAGGCCTTTCATGGCTGGTTTCTAGTCTTCTTCATGGAGGAAAAACGTAGCTAAGGATTTGGGAGAAAATTAGAAGAAAACAACTTGGTTGAAGACCACCAAAGCTGCGATTTTAACCAATAATTTTTCTGGTTTTGCACAACATTTGTGCAGCTCGAAATTAACCAGAAAATTTCAGATTTCAAGCTGATCAAAAGGGCCATTTTCTGGCAGCATTTGGGAGGGAATAATTGCTGAGAATTTTGACACCTTGAAGGCACAAGAAGCTGGAAAAATTTCAGTTTATTACACGAAGGAAAATGAACCTAGCTAGAGTGAAGTTTAGAAGGTTCACTAGGGGAAATTAATTCTCTTGGAACCTTCCCCATCTCTTTCACATTTTCGGTCCATAAGATGTCTTTCCCTTAGATATCTTGAATCTTCAAAGCCACATCACTTTACTAAAATTGCTAGAATGAAATTGGCTAGAACAAATTTGTCCAATCTAATGAATTGAGAATTAAGAAAAATTAAAGATCAAGAAGGAATGAATTCCCTTAGGAATTTTTTGAGTAGGGCACAAGAATAGGATTAGAGTACTCCTATCATGTCTCCCCTAGGACAACACCTCTACCTTATGTTAAAGCACTTAAGGCCGAAAATACCCCTTCCCAAGTAAAAATAAAATTTAATCATGCTAAAGCTCCAATTATGGAATTTGAACCTAAGACTTCAAGAATTAATTCCAAAGCTCTAACCACTAAATCACAACAACTCTTGTTCTTATTTTCTCTCTCTAAAATATTTTTTCTATTTATTCCTCAAGTTATCTCTCTATTTTCCCCTCAAGCAAAAATTACCATTTTGTCCTTCTTTCTCATTAATCATAAGCAAGCCATCTAGACTATAAAACACACATCCAAAGTACATAAAATCATCTAAAACTATATTTGAACATATAATAAAATATAATATACATCCCAACCCCCTTACTCTAAGGTTGGTTTCGACTGGGGTTTCACACATTAGGGTCGGTGCCGACTGAGCTCTGTTCTGCCATTAGTAACCTTTTCTATGCTTTAATTCCTTGTTTAATCTCATTAGTTTCCTTTTGTCCTCTCTTGGCCTTCTCTTGATACTCTTCATCAATTGTCAACAAATTGAGATATTTTAAGCCATCAAGTGCCTACCAAAGTTCTTTCCTTCTGCAAGAAAGGCTTCATGAATTCTTGATGTCCTTCTTGGACCCATTTTGTCCTTACCCTTGTCATTAACCCTTGTATAATTGGTTAAGTGTCTCCCCCTTCTTGCACTTGTTCCTCATGATGAAGTGGAGTCTCATTATCTCTCTTTTCTTGAAAGGCATTCATCTTCAAATCATCTTTATCACCTATATCAAAAGGAGAAAGATCGCTAATATTGAAAGAGGCACAAACCTTATAGGAGATTCATTAAAAACTTTAGCACCCTAGCTACTCCTATAACTGAGATTGTGAAGAAAAATATGGGATTTCTGTGGGGTAATAAGCAAGAAGTGGCCTTTAAAACCCTTAAGGATAAGTTGAGTCAAGCAACCCTACTTGCCTTGCTAAATTTTGAGAGGGAATTTGAGGTAGAATATGATGCGAGTAGGATAGGGATAGTAGCCGTCCTCACCCAAGATAAAAAGTCTACTACTAATTTTAGTGAAAGGATTTTTGGGATGAACCTAAACTATTTTACCGTTGATAAAGAACTCTATGTGTTGTGTATGAATTTGAATATAAAAATTATATAAAAATAAGAACATTCCCAATCAAGTTTAAATTAAAACGTTAACCCCAAATTATACATATGAGCAAGCGTACTCATCATTAAGCATAGTATACGGTTCAAACGAGTGTCGATCCTCAAGGAACAAGTATGCACTACCACTTTTCTTTTATTATTTAACCGACTCAATAAAGTGAAAAAGAAATAAAAAGGAAGATGAAAGAAAATAAAATAAAATAATATAATATATACATGTCAAGGATAGAGAATTATGTAACTCAAACCATTATTTTGACAAACATGATCTTAAAGTACCTAATCGTCATTATAATTAATCATTTTCTTGGCATCATAAAGGATTAAGATAGATTCACTTCTTTGGTCAATCTGTGAAATCACTATCTTCTAAATAAATTAGTATTACTTGGTCTCTTCTGAACTAATTCACCCAAAAGACGCATTAAACACAATCCTTGATTAAATTTCCTTGGTCTCGGCAAACTTAAAACATGAAGCTAACTAATGAATCCTTGGTCTCGGCAGACATCAATTAACCTTTAATTACTCAGTTCTTAGCAATTAACCCATTTGGTCTCAGCAAGTTAATAGACAACAAATATGAAATCAATCAATTGAAACCACCATCAATCCCTTTAGTCCAGCAAGTTCATGAAAAAAAATAAACAATTAATCTCGTAATAAGTATAAGTAATTAAATACCAAGAATAACAATCAATCAAGCAAAAGATCAAAATAACTCTAAAACTCATGAATACCTAAAACAATGTCGAATTACAATAAAACAATTAATACATCATTGTTTAAAAAAAGAAAACAAAATAAAAGAAAGCACTCATAGACTTTGTAGACCCTCTTGCACAATCCTCCTTCAATTGAAGAATTCCTCCTTAATTTGAGTGATTTTCTGTTCTGATCTACAAATCCCCTTCTTTCTCTTGTGTTTTCCATTTATTTATAGGCTTTAGAAATGTCTAATTTCGTTCCCCTAGGATTTTTGGTTAACTAGAAGTAAGAAAATACTAAAACTCTACAAATTACCAAAAATTATGCACAAAAATTGAGGCACCACCTCGGCATCAGGGCACAGCCGACACCGTCGTTCACCGATTTTTCTTAATTTTCGCGCCAACCTTTCAGAGTGTAGCGGCACCGCCTCTACCCCCTAGCCGACACTGGTTTGGTTCTGTTCAGCTCTGCTTCACTGATTTTTTGTCATCTTGAAATGCGTGCCAATAGCATATGGCCGGCGTTGATTCCCCTGTCATGGCCGACGCCGCCTCTATTCTGTTTTGTGACATTTTTTGTCTTATTTTACCCCTAAAATCTGAAATAATGCACAAAATACATTTCCAAGAGTAAAATTTCAAATATGAAGGAATGTGACCAGTTATTGAATAAAATGTATCACAAAATAGCCTCAAATAACTAGGAAATATATGACTAATTTATGTTCTATCACTATGCCTTAGTTAGAACATTTGAGCTTTGGCAACATTATTTTCTTTCCAAATAATTTATAATTCACACTGATCATGAGTCATTTAAGCATCTCAAGGGGTAATAGAATCTCGACAAGAGACATGCACAATGGATGGAGTTTATTGCAATATTTTCTTATATTATTAAGTATAATAACGGTAAAGAAAACATTGCAGCAGATGCTCTTTCGAGAAGGTATGCTTTGCATAAATTTCTTGATATAAATTACTTAGATTCGAAACATTGAAAGAATCGTATGCCATTGATGAGGAGTTTGGGGACACTTTTCATGCCTGCAAGAAGAATGGGTTTGGTAAATTCTATAGAAGTGAAGGGTTTTTGTTTAAAAAAGGGAGGCTTTTTGTATCTAAAGGATCTACTAGACTTTTGTTAGTTAAGAAGTCCTATAAAAGAGGCTTCATAGGGGCACTTGGTCATTGCCAGAACCTTAGGCACCCTAAAGAAGCTTTCTTTTACCCTAAAATAAGAAGGGATATTGAGATATTTTTTTACCATTACATTACTTGTAGGAAGGGAAAATCTAAATTCTTGCCTCATGGTCTTTACATTCCTCCACCCACCCCTATTATGTCTTGGGTTGACATATTTATGGATTTTATTAGGCTTACCTAGATCCACCAATGGGAAGGATTTTATTTTTGTTGTGGTAGATAGGTTCTTGAAGATGGCACTTTTTATTACATGTTTAAAAACTAACGATGCCTCTTTTATTGCAAATTTATTCTTTAAGGAAATTGTAAGATTGCATTGAATATCAAGGACTATTATCTCTGATAGAGATATGAAGTTTTCTAGACATTTTTTGCATGTTTTGTGGTAAAAGCTCGGGACTAACCTTTTATTTTCTACACCTTGTCAGCCATAAATCAATAACCAAATGGAGACAGTTAACATAACTCTCACACTACTCTAAAGGGCCAAAATAAAAAAGCATTTGAAGGTGTGGAAAGAATACTTATCCTACGTTGAGTTTACTTATCATCATGCTACTCACTTCACTGCTTCCTTTTTGCCATTTAAAATGGTTTATGGTTTTAACCTGCTAACTCTATTAGAATTGGTTCTTTTGCCACAGGAAAAATTATACGCTTGGATGGAAAGAAGGCTGATTTGATAATGGCACTCCATCTGAATTGATAAAAGCACTCCATGAAAAGGTCAAGATAAACATCGAAAGAAAGAATAAAAGCACTACTTTGGCACAACACTAAGGCCATAAGAAAGTGACTTTTGGGCTCAGAGATTGGATATGGGTGCATCTTCAAAAGGAAAGGTTCCCTATGCAATAAAAATCAAAGCTTTATCCTAGGGGCAATAGACTATTTCAAGTGTTGGAGAAATATGGTGATAATGCTTATAAGATCGACTTGCTCGGAGAGTATAATGTTAGTGTCACTTTCAACGTTAGTGAACTTTCCCCTTTTGATGTAGGTGATGGAATGATTTGAAGATGAATCCTTTTCAAGAATGGAGAGATGATGATACTTCTATTCATCATGAAGAACAAGTGCAAGAAGGGGGAGACACTCAGCCAACTATGTATGGGCTAATAACAAGGACAAGGACAAAGCGATTTCACGTCGGACTGCAAGCATTCATGAAACATTTCATGCAAATGGAGGAACTTGGGAGGTACTTTGTGAAACCCCACCTAAAGCCAACCCTAGAATAAGGGGGTCGGGATGCATATCATATTTTCTTGCATGAATATATATATATATATATATATATATATGTATATTTGAATGGTTTTATGTGCTTTGAAATTATGATTTATAGTCTAGAAGGCTTAGTTGCGCTTATTAAGTAAGAAGGGTAAAATTATAATTTTACTTGAGGATTAAATAGGAAGAATATTTAGGGGAGAAAATAAGACAAGAGTTGTTGTGGTTTAGTGGTTAGAGCTTTGGAATTAATCTCTAAGGTCTTGAGTTCAAATCCCATCATTTAAGTTTTATCATGATTATTTTTTTTAGGTGAATTTTTTTCGGCCCTTGCATTCCATAAATAGAAATAAGAGTGTTGTCCTAGGGGAGACATGAAGGGAATGTCCTAATACTATTCTTATGCCCTAAAAGAATTCTTAAGCTTACCTTAAATTCTTTACCAATTAAGTTTGTTCAATTTATCCAAATGTATGTTTTAATTCCAGTAAATTTCAGCAAGGATTTTTGGTCTTGGAATTTCGAAAATGGCTCTTAGAGGATAGAGTTTTGATTAAAAATAGGGAAGGAGTTAAGGAAGGTTCCCAAGAGAATTAATCTCTATGGTTGAACCTTCAAACTCCACTCCATAGTGTTCATCTTCTTCATGGATGCAATTTGAAAATTTTTCCAGGTTCTTGGATAGTCTAGCCTTCGAAAATTTCAACCATCTTGCTTACTCAAATGCTGCCAGAAAAATGGCCAACTTATTCAGGTTGAAGGCCAAAATTCTTTGCCAAAAATCGGACTATACAAAGCTGTGCAAACCAGAAAAAAATTCTGGACAGCTTCGATACTTAGCAGGCAAAAAACAAAGCTGTTTCTTCTACCCTTCAGACCAGTAGATTACCTATGCTTTTCCTCTATAAAGAAGGCTAGAAACCAACCTTAAAGGACCTTCCAATACCTCCCCAAACCTTCTGCAAATCGGCTGGAATATTGCAGAAAAACTGCACAACAAATTCCAGCAAGCAATTTGAATCTCAACCTAGAAAAAATCTAGCCTTGCTTTCTCTTCAAGCCTTGTCCGAAAACCACCTCAAACTTCTATGAAGTTAACCTTAGTTAGCCATGAACTAAACTCCATTACCCTCCTCCACTGACCTACACGACTAGACTCCATAGCCGCTCCTCAAATTGCTCCTTCAATTACTCCAATCAAGCTTTCAATTGAAGTTCAAAAATTCCAGCAATTACTTCATGAAAACTCCCTTGGATTATGCTTCAAAAACCAGAAATTCTCCCACCATTGAACTCAGCATTTTGGCCAACCTTATAGCTCCTTCAACCCTCCTTCATTTTTGCAAAACCACAGCAAAACAGTTGGCCATAGTAGCTCCAAAGAACCTCCATCAATCAAACAACATTACCATATCTTCTACCATAAAACACTCCACAAATTCCTCCATTTGAATTTCAAACAACCAGATTTCCCTCTTCTCCCTAATCTAAAAATAATATCATAGAAATCCCTCAATCATTCGGCCAACACCTTCAGCATTTTGTCCAGCACTTTCTCTCCAATTCTCTCCATTTATCCAATACCAATAACACACACTACCTTTCTTCAAGCCTAAGACCACTCTAAACACCTTCAATCCCTTCCAAAAACTCCAGATCATGCCTACTCACTCCCTAGAGTCCATTTCTGGATTTTATAACATCAAATCTTGAAAACAAAAGTTTGCAATTAGATCAAAATCTAGAATTTTTCTTGAAGTCTCAAGAACACCGTCAAGGTAACCAAGAACAACTTTTGTTCATCTTCTTCCCTTCAATCTTTAACAGGTCATACTAATACTTTCTCTCTCTCTCTCGGCCAAAATGGTTGTTATAACCATAGCTGTTTTTCTTCTTCTTTCTTAGACGATTCAAGCCTCCTAAGCGTGTGAATCTCCTTGAATCTTCATTGAGATAGTCATCAATCAATTATTTCTCTTTAACCTTCTCTTTAATTCTAAAGTCATGTCTCTTAGATGTTGATGGAAAGGGATAGAATATGATCGGGGTTTGAGTATATGCATATGTATGAAGGAATTGAGATTGGAGCATAAGAATGTTTGGCCATGGTTAAGTTTTCTGAAATTTCTTGTGGATCGATACATGTTCTTCATGTCTTAAGTGAGTATGAATGTTTAAGCATGCTAGATATTATGTCACCTTTGGTGAATAGGGTATTATATTCTTGTTTTCATTGAAGCCATGAATATGATTATGCTTAGTAGAGATTTAGCCATGTGATAGTAGGTATAGATTTAAGCCTTTATTCATGAATAGAATAGTTTATTGATTGATGTTGGAGTTTATGTTCATGATTCTTGCTAGCAATAGGAAAATTATGATCATGACCTTGTTGATCCTAAGCTATTTTAATTGGCCAATTTTAATATTATGATTTCCTCCAAAGATTCGGAAACCCTAGGAAGTTGGAATTAGACTATTAAATGGAATAGTAATATTTTAGCCAAATAAATGATATCTTTTATTAAAGATAATATATATAAATAATTATATAATAATAATAATAATAATAATAATAATAATAATAATAATAAAGCCTTTTATATAAATAATAATAATAATAGGTAAAATATTAATCTTGTAGGCTATATATTAATAAATACTATTGAAATTTATTTATTATCTATTGATCAAAATTTAATAAAATTTATTTATTATTAATTTTATTTATTATTTTCTATCTATTAATTATTAATTAAGAGATTAGTAATAATTTATTATTTATTTTAATAATATCATCTAGGACTTTGGATTCTTCATCAATTAAAGCCTAGTTTATTTATTAATAACAATACTCAAGATTTGTATTTGAACCTATAACTTATTAGTAATTATTTTACAACCCCTAGTTATTTTCACTTATCAAGTTAGACTTATTTTATAAAACCCTTTACCATCTAGCCTTAAAGCTTAGAACATTAGGGTCATGATTGTAATAAATTGAATTAGGATTATTTATGGAAGCGAATATAGCTTGAGTATAATCATATGACTTGTGTTTACCCCAGACGGGGTTAGGTCAGCTTTGGAAGATTTGTGAATTTGCAAGCAAATGATCATGTAAACTCCTGCATAAACTTATTTGATGACAAAAGGTTACTATGGCAAGCCAAACGCGAAGTGTATGGACACTCATTTTGTAAAGGCAATTAAGGACTGTTTCCTTTCTTGTTCAATCAAACAAATCATTTGAAAGCCAAACAAGCAGTTTTGCACAAACATTAAACTCTTTCTAAAAACCCACAATGACATGAATTTTAGAAACCCTTAATTGCTATTTCCAAGTAAAGCAATGTTTTATCCGTTTTCTCCCAAGTGGGACAATCAACATTGAGTACTCAATAAGAGTAGGCTAGTAGTACTAGTTTTGAAAAGCAAGAGCAAGTCTTCTGGCAAGAGGCCACCTCCAACCGATGAACTCAACCTAGAGAAGCGACAGTACTACTTAGTCATGCCGGTCCGAGCTAATAAGTTTTAGTCAAGTGGACTGTGTGTTTCCAGAGTGGACAACCAATATGTTTAGGAGTAGAGAAGGAAGAGTATCTTACCTGGTAGGCCGATCACCTACCTTTTATCAGTCTGCACAAAGTGTGGCATTTTGACCGTTATATGGTCATGGGGCCCAACGTGTGGTAACCCATGGCTAACCATTTGAGTGGTTGTATTTATTGTGTACATGTATGGTTTGAAAAGTAAAATGTCACTCTTTATTTTTAATCCTTATCTATTACTTGCCAGCATTTTCTTCTATACAATTTTTACAACTTACATACATGAACTGTTTTACCTGAAACACTTAAAGCACACACGGGCTTACTGAGATTTTTATCTTATCACCTTTTATGCCATGTTTTCAGATCGATCTTGCTGTGGAGATGAGTAGCTAGATTGTTGCCTGCTTTGAAGACTTTGTGTTATTTACTTTATGTGCTGCTTTGAGAGATGATAGTGAACAATTTATTTTGGATTTGTTCCTGAATTTTTGGGTTGAAATAAGTTCAAATTTTTAAAGTATTATTTTTATTTTTTTTTGTGTGACTTAGTTATAAAGACCCATTGTCTTTTGGATGATGCGACATCCCCGGCCCTATTGGACCTAGGTAGTGGGGTGTTACATACTTGATGGCTTAAAAGAGCTCAATTTCTTGACAATTGATGAAGTGTATCAAGAAAAGGCCAAGTAAGGACAAAAGGGAGCCAAGGATATTCAATAAAGAATGGAGGGCTTGAAAAATGCTACCAGTGGCTAACAAAGCTCAGCCAGCACACTGGCCCTTCTCTACCAAAAAAATTGGGTCCAGTAATAGTATATAGCTAGTGGCCCTAGTGGCATACTCGGCGCCAGCCCTCTTCGAGGTAGAAACCCCTATTTTGTGAGTTTTGATGATTTCTCTGACTTTTCTCTAATTTTAATGTGTTGTAATCATCTTTTGAGGCCTAAACTTATCTTAGGACCTCGCTAAACTGGTGCTAGGGCTTAGGTTATATAAATTCCCCTTTATGTGACAAGATAATACAATCTACTTGTATATTCAAATTGTGAAAAGAGTCTTAAGTGGTTCTTCCTCCTTGATCTTCCATTATCCAAGACCTTGCTAAGGGATTTATTCACCATTCATTTGTGTCTCTAAATCTTATAGAATAATCTAGTAAGCTTCTCTAGATTAGGTATTGGTTTGCTTGTTCATATAAAGTTTTCTCTAGTTCTCTAATTAGATTCTTATAGCTTCTATTCTTGTGTTCTTGAATCCTTTGTTAGTTTAAGAATATTAGAATGTTGTTATAATAGATCTAACCTACTAAACTGAGGTTCTTGAAGATTAGTTCTTCTAGGATTGTTAGTTTGTGGGAAGGGTAGCTCTCTTGTTCTATTTGTTTTCAAATCATATTGTTTTGAATGCCTTGAGTTGCTGTGATTTGTTTTGTTTCTACCCACCAAATTTATGCAATAAAAATCACTCTCAACCTCACACCACTTATCAATCTTAAAAATATATCAATCTAATGATTGATGATAGGAATATTGCTCATGAAGGAAGATGTTAAATCTTACGAAGGCCAAAATTTTAATTATTAATAATACATATCCACAATAGCAAGGTTAAAAATATCTCAAATTTGATATCTACAATCAGCTGCCGAAGTTCCAAATCCTTCCCAATGGCACTAGATACAAACAACCCTTCAAACCTTATATAGATACAGCTAGATTACACCAACATGACCATACCAATAATGACTATGCCATCGAGCAATTCCAACACATGCTTGTAACAAAATTTTGTTTAACCTCTCACAAGGAGTTCCTCACCAAATGTGCTCACCCTCTATGGGAAGTATCCTCAGTAGGCTCATTATCAAATAAGAAAACAGAATCTAAATTGTCAGAAATCCTAAGATAAGAATGATATTCCTGTAATTCTTTAGGGAGATATCCGCTTCTTATTTTGAGGACGATGTTTGGCAAAATGGCCTTTTTTGTCGGCAAAAGTAACAATGAGAAGATTTTGTTGGCGTGAGAAGCTCCTGGAAAATGGAAATTAATTAGAATCAAAGGACAATGGAAATTAATTAGAATCAAAATAGATTGTAACATATTTGTATTCCAAAATAGAATATTTTGTATTAGTATAAGAACCATTCGATATGTACAGAAATGTATTGGAAAATAAAAGAGAAGAGGTATTATTCTTCTTAGTGGAAACATGGTATCAGAGCATGGTTCCCATTCCCCATCATTCTCTCTTCAACCGTGAACCAGAGATACTCACCTACCAAATCATCACCTAACCTCCCTTATGGCTGACGCAAGCTCACACTCCACTGAGACTTCGGAACTCCCTTCTTCCAATGTTTTATCAAATCTCACTACAAAAATGGCTGAAATCCTTTCCAGGAATTCCAGTACAACCCCGACAATGGACATACTTGCTACTCCAATTGGGATTAAATTGGATGGGACCAATTATGGGCTATGGTCTCAGGTAGTGGAGATGTACATCTCTGGTAAGGACAAGTTAGGACACATCAATGGTGATCTATCTCAAACTGCAGCAACAGATCCTACCTTTTGGAAATGGCGTACTGATGATGCAATAGTAAAAGGATGGCTCATTAACTCTATAGATCCTTCACTGATTGGGAACTTCATCCGATTTTCTACGGCAAAGATAGTGTAGGATGCCATAGCAACAACAAATTTTAATAGGAGTGATGCCTCTCAACTATATGACCTTCGACGTAGGGTCTCACATCTCAAACAAGCAGGTGGGTCATTGGAAAAATTCTATAACACTCTACAGGGATTTTGGAGGGAAATTGACTTCCGAAGGCCAAATCCAATGCAATGTCCTGCTGATATCCAATGTTATAATAGTATATCACAGGAGGATCGAGTATATGTATTTTTGGATGGTTTGGATGATAGTCTAGACAATATTCAGAGGGATATTCTACAGATGCAGCCATTCCCAACAGTGGAGCAGGCTTATGCCCATGTTCGGCGAGAAGCTGTGCGACAAGCAGTCATGATGGGAACCATCTTGGAGGAACCATCAGGTGCAGTGTTAGCCTCCAGAAGTTTGAGGATTGGAAATCCTTCAACAACCCCTCTGTCTAATAGGAAATCTATTCCCAAGTCCAAGAATACATCGCATGACCTGCACTGTTCTCACTGTGGAGGATCTAAGCATACTCAGGAGACTTGTTTCAAGGTCCATGGTTACCCTGAGTGGTGGCATGAATTACAAGCACGAAAGAAGCAGAATGCTGGAAAGAATAATGACACAAGTAAGAATGAACAAGGGCTTACAGGTCAAGGTTCAATTGCGACTGGGGATATGCCTCATTCCTTAATTCCCGCTCAGGCACATAATGTCCACACAACTACAAATCTTAATATAACCTCAGGTATGAATCTACCGAAATATGATATTGAGAATACTCATGGCCAATGGATTCTTGACTCAGGAGCCTCTAATCATATGACCTATGATGAAAGAGATTTCTTGTATAATTCCACACCTAGACGGACAAGCATTGTGAATGCTAATAGAAAGTGTTCCCCGGTAATAGGGGCTGGTACTGTGATGGTGACATCTGGCCTATCTCTATGTAATACTCTCCTTGTTCTGTCTCTTTCTCATAAACTAGTGTTTGTTAGTCAACTTACCAAAGCTTTAAACTATGCCGTAATCATTTATTCTGATGGTTTCCTTCTTCAGGATGTTCTCACCAAGGAGATTATTGGGCGTGGTATTAAGAAGGGGGGACTTTACTTCTTGAAGGGCATCCACATGGGTAAAGCATGTCACGCTGCTCAACAGAATAAGCCCCACAGGGAGCAAATTTGGTTATGGCATTATCGATTAGGGCATCAATCTTTTGGCTACTTGAAGCATGTGTTACTAGATCTCTTTTTTGACATAACGGTTTCTTAGTTTATGTGTGAAACTTGTATTTTGGCTAAGAGTCATCCAGCTACTTATCCTTTGAGTTCTAATAAAAGTACCATTCCATTTTCCTTGATCCATACTAATGTGTGGGGGCCATCCCCCAAATCTAATAAGCATGGCTATCGATGGTTTGTGATTTTTGTTGATGATTGTACACGCATGACATGGTTGTATTTGTTGAAACATAAGGCTGAAGTCTTTGCTACCTTCCAATCTTTTCATCAACTAATCTGCACACAATATTCCGCCACACCATGTGTTCTTCGTTTCGATAATGGTGGTGAATATGTGAACACTCGGTTCAGTGGCTTTTTTCGCCAGCATGGAATGATCCATGAGACCTCCTGTCCACAAACTCCCCAACATAATAGAATTGCTGAACGAAAAAATCGGCATATTCTAGAGACTGCTAGAGCTTTTCTTATTGGGGCTCATATGCCTCCTCACTATTGGACAGATGCGGTTATGCATGCTGTTTATGTCATCAACCGAATGCCTTCCACAGTTCTTGCCATGCAAACTCCTCTTTAGGTGTTATCTCACTTTGTCCCCTTACCCTCCATCTCGCTGATGCCATCTTGTATTTTTGGGTGTGTTGCATTTGTGCACCTTCACCAGGACCAGCGTACCAAACTTGATCCTCGTACTGTCAAGTGTGTCTTCTTAGGCTATGGCCTGCGTCGAAAGGGCTATCGGTGCTATGACCCCGTTCATAAGCGGACATAAATGACTATAGATGCTACATTGCTTGAATCTGTCATGTTCTTTGATGCGAAGATCTCCTGCTCCCATCTTCAGGGGGAGAATTCTGGTGAAGAGGTGAACTGGATGAGATACGAGTGGCCAGGAGCTAATGATTTGAATGTATATCCTGTTATAGACTCAGAGACTAATGTTAATACCACAAGAAATGATGAGCCGGAGATAACTTCCTCACATGAGCCAGAGACAGCTTCCTCACATGATGATCCTGTTGTTTCCCCTCCTTCTCCAATGACCACTGATCCATCTCCTGAGAATGTCACTGAGGTAAGTCCTCCCTTCACTCCTATTAATCCCCAACACTCCAGTGTCATAGATGCTATTGCTCCTACCACTGCCTATAAATTACCTCACAGGCACAACCGCGGGATGCCTCCAAATTGGTACTCTCCTAAGGTGGAAGAACGACGATCTAAGTATCCTATTGCCAACTATATGTCCACTAGAATGCTACATGAACCATTGAAACACTTTGTAAATGATCTCTCATCCCATCACATTCCTATGAATGCGGAAAAGGCATTGCAGGACCCTAAGTGGACTCAAGCTATGAAGGAAGAGATGGAAGCCTTATTGAAAAATAAGACGTGGGTTCTTGTCACACTACCGGAAGGGAAAAAGACAGTAGGGTGTAAATGGGTGTTTTCAATCAAATACAAAGCAGATGGATCTGTCGAAAGATACAAAGCCAGGGTGGTGGCTAAAGGATACACACAAACTTATGGAGTGGACTATCAAGAAACCTTCTCTCCCGTGGCTAAATTGAACACAATTAGAGTGGTATTGTCTCTTGCAGCAAATCTTGACTGGCCATTACATCAGTTTGATGTAAAGAATGCTTTCCTCCATGGTGATCTTGAAGAAGAAATTTACATGGATATCCCACCTGGATATATGGCAAACTCTAATAAAAAGGTAGTCTGCAAATTACAAAGAACCCTGTATAGGTTGAAACAGTCGCCTCGAGCTTGGTTTGGAAGATTGGGTGTAGCAATGAAGAAGTATGGCTTTAGACAAAGCAACTCAGACCATACGTTACTCTTGAAACATCAAGGAGGCAAGATAACAGCTTTAATAGTCTATGTTGATGACATGATTATTACAGGGGATGATTTAGATGAGATAGCAAGACTTCAATTACAGCTGGCCTCAGAATTTGAGATGAAGAATTTGGGAGGACTCAAGTAATTCTTAGGAATTGAAGTCACTCGATCCAAAGAAGGGATATTTCTGTCTCAGCGGAAGTATGTGCTAGACTTGTTAACTGAAGTCGGGTTATTGGACTGCAAACTAGCTGATGTCCCTATAATTCAGAATCACCGACTTAGGGAGTACCCAAACCAAGTGCCAACAGACAAAGGTAGATATCAAAGGCTAGTTGGTAAGCTGATCTACTTATCCCATACCCGGCCTGACATTGCCTATGCAGTCAGTGTAGTTAGCTAGTTTATGCACTGTCCCAGTGAGGATCACATGAATGCTGTAGTCCAGATTCTGCGATACTTAAAGTCCTCACCTCGGAAAGGAATCTTGTTCTCCAAGAATGGTCATTTAAATATTGAAGGCTATACAGATGATGATTACGCTGGAAACATTTTAGACAGGAAGTCAACCTCAAGCTATTTCACATTTGTTGGTGGGAATCTTGTTACATGGAGAAGTAAAAAGTAAAAGGTGGTGGCCTTATCAAGTGCAGAAGCAGAATTTAGAGGAATGGCAAAAGGGTGCAAAAAAACCTGTTATGTGAGATTGGTTTCCCTCCTAAGGGTGAGATGAATTTGTTTTGTGACAACAAAGCAGCCATTGATATTTCTCATAATCCAGTTAAGCATGATCGAACTAAACATGTGGAGGTTGATCGACATTTCATCAAGTAAAATCTTTTGATGAGGAAGAAATACTGTTTGCCCTAATTTTTCAAGATATGGGAAAAGAAAACCGATCAGCACAATGTTCATTTTCCATTCACAAAATAAACTCAAGAAAATCAAAGAAGAATAAATGTCAAAGATTCATTTTTTATTCAATTTGTTAAAGAGATTTTTTTTTTTTTTTGGTAACTTCTTGACAAAATTAACAAACACTACATAGATTTTTTTCCTCTTAGACTTCTTGGAAACATCCTTCGTAGTTCCCAAATTTCTCGGAGAAACCTATCCCAACTTGGACCATACGTTCAACAATCTCAGAACACGTTTTTGGACTTTTTCGTAGAAAATCTTGTACACGATATAACTATAAATAAGATCGAAATGTTCAATTCACCAAAAACGCGATCGAAGATTCATTTTCTGCCTTCCTCAAGATCCCATAAAATTTCTTATGTTGGGTCTTAGCATGTCCTCTCTGAATCCCGATGATCTGCACAGAATATTCACCAAGCTTGACAAAAACGGAGAAGGCACAGTAGGCATTGAACAGCTCAAGTGGCTACTAGAGAAAATTGGTTTCAAAACAACAATAGATGAGCTACAACCTCTGGTGGGACAAAAAATGAGTTTGGACTCGATCGATTTTCTCTTATTTTATGATACTTTTATCAGGAAGGATAGTATTAGCAGAAGCAAAGAAAATGAGATCAGCAACTTGGATGAAGATCTTGCGGAGGCTTTCAAGGTTTTCGATTTGAATGGCGATGGATTCATCTCTTGTGATGAACTACAGAGCGTTCTTTCGAGATTTGGATTGTGGGATGAACATGACGGCCGGGATTGTACAAGTATGATTAACATGTACGATGCAAATTCTGATGGATTGCTTGATCTTGAAGAGTTCAAGAGTATGATGCGAGTTTTCAGTTCTTGAACTTTCTTCTTTTTTGTGGGGCATCGTTTGAGATTGTTTTCAAGAATATTTTTTTCTCAGATTTTCATTCAATTGGCATGTAGAAGATGGAGATGCTTGTACAGACCACTTTAGGGATCACTCAGAATTTGTTTTTATTTTTTTTTTCGTTTGTTTTCTTTATCGTTCTTTTCTTCTTCTTTACCTCCATGAAGCATACTATGAAAAAATTGGTAAAAACCAAGTTTGGGTTTGGGATTTCTATTGGTGATGCTTGTGATTCCAACGTAGGACATTGAGGTAAAATATATACTTTTTACTGGCTAAATGATCAAAGAAAATTTTCAATTATTATTGTCATGAAGATCGAGATGGGATTAAACAGATATTGTCTAAGAGTTTTTTGTTTTTCTCCCTTTTAAATAAATAGAAAAAAAAAATTGAACTTGTAAGGTTACTTTTGCGCATTAATGCATAGAAAGCGCTTTCAACACGGCAGGGGTTCAATGCCGATAGGCTTCTGGATGGGCTCCAATAAATTGTCCACAGGGATAGGCTTCTGGAAAAATCTCCGAGCATGCAAGATTTCAAGGTTTGACATTGATTGGGGCTGCTTCCTGGAAACCTCGGCCTTTTCCATTTTGAACATCAATAATATCTGGGGGACCTCAGCTTTGGTTCACTTAGCTTGGAAGAGCTTTCGGCTTTTGGATTTGAAAAGAGTAAATCCACAAAGTTATATACATAAACTCAAATTAAAAATGATTTTAAGCCCTTGTTTGGTTCACGAGGGGGTGGAGGAGGAGAAGGGGGAAGGAGAGAGACAATTTTTACTTTTATTAAGGGAAGTAATAATATTTACTTTATTTTGTTTTGTATTAAGGGAAGAAGATGGAGAAGGAGAGAGAAGAAGGGAGATAATAATTAATTTAGTTTAATATTTTATTAATCATTATCTATTTTGTTAAATTTTTTAATGTTAAAAATAAGGTCATTGTTGTTATTATTGTTCTCACTCTATTTTTTTTTTCTCTCAATCCCTCTAAATTAGGAGTAGAGAAAATGTTAATGCGGAGGGGGAGTGGTATACCTTTCTGATTTACTTTCCTACATCTACATCTAACCAAACCAAACGAGAAAAATATACTATTTATTTTCATATTTACTTTCTTCCTCATTTACTGCTATAAAATAGTCTAACCAAACATATCTAAGGCTTATTTTTCATCTAAAAATTTATGATTTTTGTTAAATAAATTATTATTAAATTTACAAAAACAGTTGCATTAGTTATTTCTATGCTTAAACTAATCATTATCGATCAAATTGGTTGCTATTGTGCGTACTTCCTCGGCACATCCACCCGGGCCATCGAAAGATATGGGATTGGTAGAGTAAATTATATAAAAAGATATGTTATCGGATAGTAAATTAATTTTTGAAAATTTTGTGAGAGAATGATAATTAAAATTTTTTTAAAAAATCTTTTTTAATTTTTTAAATTTTTATTAAGATAAAATTAAGATTTTTAAAAGTTTTGCTAGGACGAAAGCCATTTCCTATCTGATTAGAACTGAGTGGGATACTTTCATGCCTTTCAAGAGGACTGACCAAGAATAAATTAAAGTAGTTCGAATATTTTATAGTGAATTACTTATTGACTTTTTCAATTGTGCCGGTTAGTTCAAATTTTGTCTAGACTGATATAGTTTTTTATCGATTAAAATCATGAAATAAGCTTCATTCAATATGCACTCAATAAATTACGGTTATGAACTTCTACTTGCCATACGAAGAAATAATTCTAAATTTGTAGTACTTCGAAATGATGACACTTTACGTTTGTATAATCATGCACTGTCCTTGTTCAGCGTTATAATAACTTTCCAAACATCCGAAACATTTAGTTCAAAAGTAAATTTAATGTAACTACTATTACAAGATCTAACTAATAAGAACAATTTGTAGAAAAGTTTATAAAAAAATAAACAACTCGTATACATACAAACTTCTATTCTCTAAATTAAAGTGCACAACTTGTAAAAAAACATTTCAGGAAACTCCTACGGGTTAGGCGTAGTCCGTTTATACATAGTTTAAAACATTTAATACACTAGTAAAATAATTTTATGATTGAAAATAACGAACGCATATAACACATTTTATGTCAAGAATATAATGTGTATCTTCCCTAGGAAATCATATCCATTGTTTCAAGTTTCTTACTCTTTCATAAGGAACAGTACAATGCTACACATGTCCTGTTTTGAAAATTACATGATTTCAAGAATTGACTTTTCCCTAATAGTTTTAGACATCTTCTGACCCGCACAAGCTGTCTTTGAAAAACCTTTTCATCTTTTGAAATCATTACTTCCGGCAAACAAGCTCATGTAAAGCTTTCTACAACAATGTCACAAAAACGCGAGTGTTGGAAAACTATAAAATTCACGTTAGACGTTTTCTTCCAAGATCTTCTTCTGTAGCATCCTTTTATTCTTCAAAACCTAATACTTTTAAGAAATCTTTTAAGTAAAATTTTCGTAGCTGCCTTCTCCTTCCACTACAAGAAACAGTAGAATTTGCAACCACATTCAGCAACTACAATATTTCTGTCACTATTTATACCGACTTGCAACGACTTAGAGTTTACGTTGCTAATAGTCGCAACGTGGACGCTGTGTTTGGCAGTCATTTTTTATGCAAATAGTAGTGATGGAGTAGCTACTAATCAACGACTGACTAGTTATTTCGCTTTTTAGTGTATTGATAATATTTTTTTGTTAGTTGCACTTCCTTCGCTACATAGTGATCAATTGATATTCCATCGCTATCGCAGTTGGCTGAAAAACATATTTTTATTTTCCCTCACATTTCAGTTTCTTATTTTGTGATAAATAGTGACCGATTTGAACTTTTGATTTACCGTTTTTATTATTTTTGATCACTAATATGCTAGTAAGTAGTGACCGAATTAAAATTTCCGGGAAAAAGATAAGGGAACTCAATTAGTTGTTGTTCCTATTTCTTCAACCCTTCCTCAAATACACCATTCCTCTATTTTGTGTCATCTCCATTTTTGCTCTTCCACTTGTCTTCCTCTCCTTTTCTTCTTTTCCATTTTCTCATTTGTTCTTCTCTCTCTCTATTTTTCCACTTCTTCTTTGCTTTCCAATACAGAGTTCGCCGCCGTTGCTATTGTTGTTGCTGCCATTGGTGTGTCTTTGACTGCCTGTGGTCTTGCCTTGGCCACTGCGGCTGCTCTGCTGACAACTTCTATCTGACAAAGGTTTTTTTCCTTCCTCTTCTAATTCTTTTGTTAATTTATTTTAGCAGTTCATATGCAATTTACAGTGAGTTTCCTTATCTCAAGAATGATATTTTCAGCATGCTTCTGTTTTTGCAATTTTTGCCATAACGATTTAATGGGCTTATGCTTCCTCTTTAAATTTCTACAATGTTAGTTGTATTTAACTGTGAAATTTTTGTGGTTCTTGCTCAGGAATTTCTACAATGTCAGTTGGGATTGCCATTTTTTGTCTATCAGTGAGGAAATATTTTTTTAGAATTTTTTGTTGTTTGAAATCAGTTTTAGTTCATTTATACTGGAGCATATGTACTGTTGATCTAGATCTAATACTTCAAATATTTTGAAGAATTATAATGTCAATTTTTTTTTTAAAATCACTATTGAGGAACTATAACCAAATTGCAAAACTGTGAATAATTCTTTTACAATTGCTAATAATAGGAAGTTCTTACAGAGTTCAAAATGAACATTGCAGATTGTCTTTGAAACATTTTGTCAGAGAACCCATATAATTGTTATTGTGAAAGGTGGAGCCTATAAAATTCAACTACTTGTTTAGTTTCGTGTTAACAGATGGCTAGCTTTTTCTGCATTGTTGATGAATTTTAAAGCATCTAAAGTTAGCTCTGTCTTCATTGTTCTTTGATCCTTTTATTTCTTGCTTCAATGGCTTCATTTCCCTTTCTCTTATTTGGGGTCTGCGGAGGGGGTTCGGGGGATTGTGTGTGGAGGGGACTGAGATACAACAAGATTTTGAATGAAAGAATCTGAAGTTAGCCCGTTCTTCATTTGTAAGCTCTGTTTTCACTGTTCTTTGATCTTTTATTTCTTTCTTCAATGGCTTTATATCCCTTTCTCTTATTTGGGGTCTGCGGGAAGGGGTCTAGAGGATTCTGAGTGAAGGGGACTGAGTCACAACAATTGTGGGTGGAGAGGACTGAGATACAACAAGTAGTAGTACAAAATTACTACAAGTTTTACCCCATTAATAACAGAAAAGAAAATATGAGAATTTAGCCATTAAAGAAGATTCGAATGTAAATGGGCGGAAGGGGAATCTACTAGTTAAAAATGCTTATTTTTATCATTTGGGCATCATTCCAAACTCATGAATTATAAGATTTTGGTTCTAGTTTTAGTTGATGCAGGTTAGTAGCGACACATAATTATAAATTTAATTTTCATAAGCCCATCGTTAATATTGTACAATGGCTGTGCTTTTGTTTGTCTGCTCGTTCAATATGTTGTGGTGTTGATTTATATGTGTGCATCTTCATCACTTCTTTCTTGGTATCAAATGGTTATTCTGGTACTTATTTTGTTGGTACTTTTGACGAATTTGATATTTATCTGAGTAGTTTGAAATTGAGAAGATATGGTAATTGAATACATCTAGCTTATAACTTACTTAAAGATTCTTTATTTCTTTGCCTTAAGGTACCGTGCAATTACAAGTGCATCATATCGAGGCTCTATTGGTGCTTTGCTTGTCCAGAAAGGTAATTGTGTTTCTTTTTCATGAGCTAGTTCTTTTTTTATTTTGCATGCCTGGATCCCTATAAGTGATAGGGGATGAATCCTCGTAGGTAATGAATGATTACCCGTAAATTAATTTTATACTATATATAATTGGTTTCTCTATCCTTATTATTTACAATAAATGATTGTCAAATCTTGAGGTGATTAAGTGTTTAAAAAATAGTTAATTTATAAGGGAGACTCTATCAATTTTTTTTTTAAATTATATATTGAAAAGTCTATTGAAGAAAATAACGTACTTTTTCAAATGAATCTCTCTCTCTCTCTCTAAATTTGCTAATTCATTCAGTTGAAAATGATTATGGCCACCTACTGTCACTTCAATAAATTAACGCAAAACGACTTAAATATCTTGAAACCATTATGCACGTATAATTTGATTAACAAAAATGGGAGTCAATTGACAAAAGAGTAGAAATTAAACGATAGAATAATTTGAAGGGATCGCCTTTTAGTTCAAATATAAAAGTAACGTTTTGGAAAAGGTTACGAGTAACTTAACTATTTAACTTTTGTGTTATTCGGTTGTTAAAGAATCACGTTTATATTTGTTAAGATAAAAGTTAAAATCAACCTAATAGTAGACCCTCTAATTAGTAATCATAATTAAGTAAGAAAGTTGTCTAATTTGCTACGTTACCCATGTTGTTGTACTTTTTATTATGATTTGTTGACTTGTTATTTTTATTTTGTTATTTTATCTCTTTGAATTTTATTAAAAATGTAAAAGCAACAACAATTACCAACTCATTATACCCTTGGAATTCTTTCTACATAAAGCCCAGTGAGGATTGCGTTGTACTCAACTCAAATCTTAAAAATCTCTCGATAGATTCCTACCCAAATAGATGTCGAAATACACAATCTTGAAACCTACTTGTTCTTTTGTGTGCAAGATTCTTATTTTTGCTGTGATTTGTTTAGGGATAGCATTTGTTCTTTCTATTTTTTGATATTTCACTAAATTGTATTAAAAACATTTAGATGGAAGATCGTGCTTAGATGTATAAAATGTATGTTTTGAGGATAAAGGGACTTTTAGAAGAATTCATTAATAGTGTTGAACATTTTGTTGATTGGGCACTTGTACATTTAGAATGAGCTGGTAGTGATCAAATTAGATGCCCTTGTTGTAAGTATAAGGAAAAAAGTTTAAAGTTTCAGATATAGTGAGGGTTCATTTATATAGTAAAAGGTTTGTGAAAAGTTATTATAATCGGACTTGTCATGGTAAACTATTTATTCTAACTACAAATTTAATACTGATATTTAGTTCCGGGCAGACCGATCAGAGTTTAGGGTCCAATAATCCCTTTCATGATATGGTTGTAGCTACAGTAGGCACCAACTTTCCCTCAAATCTAATATTGAGGAACCAACTAATTCCAATGCCTAGAGATTTTATGATCTATTGATGGTTGCAAATACTCCTTTTTGGGATATATGTACAAACCACTAAGAATTATCTATGGTGGCTCAGTTGTTAAACATCAAGTTTGAAAATAACATATCAGAAAAATGCTTTAATGAAATAGCACAACTAATGAAAGAGGTTATACCAACTGGTAACAAGATGCCAAATGATTTTTATAGAACGGAGAAATTAGTGACTATACTTAGGTTATCAGTAGATAAGATAGATGGATGTGTTAACGGCTGCATGCTCTATTGGAAGAAGGATAGTGGTGGTAGAGTGCAAGTTCGTGGTCATGCTCGGTATGCTCACAAAAAGAAAATAGGAAAGAATAAATAATAGAATGATGCTGCTTTGAAGAAGATGTATATTTTTCATTGACTCGAAGGTTGCATAGGCTTTATGCATCCAATACAATAGCTGAGAACATGAGATAGCACATAGTGCATCAAGCGAAATATGGGACAATGAATCATCCATGGGATGGTGAGACATGGCAGCATTTTGATCGAACATATCCCGATTTTGTAGTAGAGCCACGAAATCTTAGGCTTGGATTGTGTACAAATGGTGCCTCGCCTTTTGGGTTGTCAAGGTAGTATTCTTGTTGGCAAGTTATAGTTACTCCATATAATCTACCACCCCAGGTATGCATGAAAAATACTATGATGTTCTTGATAGTTGTAATTCCTGGTACAAAGGATCCAAAACAAAAGTTAGATGTCTATTTGCAAGCGCTTATGGATGAGCTTTCAACATTATGGATGGAGGGTGTCTTTACATATAATATTTCTAAACAAAATTTTAAGTTACTGTTGCATTCTAGTAGACTATTAGTGACTTTCCTATATGCGGATGCTAAGTGTGTGGAGTACATTGGGGATTTTGGCATGTCTATATTGCATGGAATGTATAAAGACACTCAAGAAACCTTCTGGAGGTAAACAATAGTGGTTCGACTGTCACTAACAGTTCCTGCCACCTGGACATCATTTATGAAAGGATTGTAAGTCTTTTGGAACAGATAGAGATGTTGAATAATTATTACCTACTTCACATGTAATACCCCGTATTAGACCACCTTTAGTATGTGGGGGAAAAATCATGCATGTCATATTGTTTTATACTACCTTTGATGATTTGAACTATTTTCATGAAAATATTAGTTTGTTGTTGCGTGAATTAATTTATTCTTGAAGTGATGGCGTTATTTGAGTTAGTTGAGTTTTATTTTATTAAAGAGAATTTATTAGAAAGAGGATGAAGCAAGTGAGTAGGAATTAAAGAAATTTATTAGGAGAATATTTACCAAGGATTAATGTGACTTAGTGGATAAAGCTTGGTATTTAATTCTTGATGGGCTTGAGTTCGAATCTTAGCTATTTCAAATCCTTTCATTTCTTATATTTTCTCCTTCCCTAATTTTTTTTAGCCTTGGCCGAAACTCCCTAGGGTTGCCGCCACCTTGGAACTAATTTCCTAAAAATTAGGAGTGGGATTTATCTGGGAAATTATTTTATAAAATATTTGAGAATAAATTAAATTGTTACTTCTAATATCTTATCATAATCTTTTAGAGAATTTTAGATATTACTAATCTAGATTTTTAAAAGCTATATCTAAGTGATATATTTGGAGATAAAATATATGAAAATCTATATGTATTGTGTTAATGTGGTAGCCGCCACTTTTCAAGGGATATGCCTCCATATTTTAATTTTCTTCACATAATTTTTGAAAAAGAAAATAAAAGGATAAAAGCTAGATTTTAAATGAAGTATTTATCTCTTAGATTAAGATAAAGATTTTCAAAAATTTGGGGAAAAGGAAGAAGAATTTAGGGTAGCTTCAAGGGAATTAGGAAACCAGATTTTTTCTCACAAAATAATTATTTATTAGCTATTTAAAATTACTCAAATTAATATAGGGAATTAATTAAATTATTCCTTAACTAGATAACCTAATTTCTTTCCATATTTTTCTGGAAAATCTCCTCAAAGCTGCCGCCACACACATGGAGCAAATATAGCTTAACTAAAACTCTCCAAAACCTAACTAGGGTTAACCAAGAAAGCCTTAATCAATCAGGACTTTGTTTTAGCCAAAAAAAAACACCAGAATTCCCTCTCCAACACCTTCAGAATTTCGGCCACAACCAGCACCATTCTGCACGAAACTTTTAGCTAAAAACCTGCACCAAAAACCTCTTTAGTTATCAAGCAAAAACAGCTACACAAAGACTCCTTTTTCTTCTCTTATTTTTGCCAACTTGGAGCCCGAAACCAACCAGATTTTCCTCCCACTTTTTGTCTAGAATTTCAGACATCCTAAGCTACAAAAATACAGCAACAATTAGCCCTAAACTTCTGTCCAATTTTGGCTCCCAAAGAAGGACCAAAGCTGTCCAACTTTTCTCTTGTGATCAAGAAACCATAGCAAGGTAAAACTCCTCCAAACATCTAAACAGCAAACCCTAGACTTCCCTATCCAGCAAACCACAAAATTCCTACCCTCTTAGCCCCTCAAACTCATGAAACATACAGCCTACAACTTGCACAAAAATTCGGACAGTCTACCCCAAAAATGAAGCCAAAATCGAAACTCTCTCTATGGTAATTGATCATCAACTCTTCTATTCTTCACTTTCTTCATTCTTTTCCTTTCTTCTCCTTTCAATCACATCCATAAGGGACTAATTTTATCCCTTTCTTGGTAAGTCTCGATCAAGGTCAGCTAAACGGACCAATCTCTTCAACTATCGATTGAACTCAAGCTAGTCAACAAGGAGTTGTCATGTTTTAAGTCTAGATCGCTAAGAAGTAATCAATATCCTATCTTTACTAATTTAAATGGTCTTAATCTTTAAAATATTTTCTTAAGAATGCTTATGGAGTCTAGCATGAAAGCATGAATGAACTAGATTGATGAATATATTGATGTAAGCCATAGACAAAGCATGTAAGAGATAGGACATTGATATATCTTGTCATGATGAATTTAGATCTATGCTAAATAGGCAAAGATGAGATATTTTAATGTTTATAGGGCTATTTATGATGATTTTATACTAGTTGAATATAGGAGTTGTCATATGAGGAATTGATTTAAATTAATGCATGGTTATGATCAATGGAATGGTAAAGGGAAGTTATACATGTGATTTAATGAATTAAAGTATTTAGATACCATGGATGAATTAGGTGATTAGTGAGATCATGGAGAGCCATATTGTATGAAATAATATATGAAATGAATAAATCTTAATTATGGAATTATTTGCTCTAGATTAGGAAGTAGTGGAAATAAGAGCAATCAATTGAGTGGGGTCTAGCTATTGATTTATCCAGGTAATTCCTTGCATAATTTGATGCAAGTTATATGTTTGCAAGTAATTTTTACAATGTTATTTGGAATTGATGTCAATATGATATTTTAACAAAAGGGACGTTGACTAAACATGATGAGTTATACTGGATTGTTGTGATACTTGGATTGGAAATGTGGATGTTTTACTTTCTAAACGAGTTTATCAAATTTCAATTATTCAAACTCAAAAACGATTTCTTACACTATTACTAAACGATTTGGAAATACTATTACGAAAAATCACGTTTTGCAATTAAACTAATCAAAGACTTTCGAAAAAGAAAAAATAATTTTGCCCCTAAACGGAGAGCATTGAGTACTCAGCAAGGGTAGACTAGTGATACAAGTCTCAAAGAGCAAGAATAAGTCTTATTGCAGGAGGCCACCTCCAGAAGATGAACTTAACTTAGAGAGGCGACAGTTGTACATAGTCAGGCCATCCGAGCTAGCAAAATTGATCCATGTGGATATTGTTTATCTGGATTGAACAACCGGAATGTTGGGCGTAGAAATAGAGGAGTATCTCACCTAGTGGAAGGATTCCATACTGCCCATTGTTGAAAGAATACATTGGGAAGCTATCATGGTAGTGACCATGATATGGATTGTGTTACTATATTATTGAATCATTTGCTAATCCCTACTTAATGAGTTATGAATGTGATGAAACAGTGATTGATTTTGAACTGTTGTGGATTTATTGAGCAAAACTTCTTTGTATAACTGTTATTGATGAAATTGACTTACAAATATGATTTTGTGATTTCGATAAACCTGCATACACGAAATAGTTGTGATTGATACTTGCACACATGGAACTTAATGAGATATTAATCTAACACCTTTTATATCATGATTTCAGGGAATTACTTATACTGAGCAGGGTGAAGTATTAGGAGATGAACTCTAGTTTATTTATTTATTTATGTTTGAAATTATTTCAAGAGACATTTTTTAGTTTTGATTTTTCAAACTTGTATAAGTTTTGCTTCCGGATGTAATGAGATTATTTCTTTAATTTTACTTAGATATATTTTTTTTCTTTTTGTACCTCGTTATAAAGACTCCTGGTTCTTTGGACGGGGCGATATCTTGTCCTATTTAGGTACCTAGGGTGTGGGGTGTTACACCACACCTAACTGAGGATCAAATGTGGAATACTGTATGATTTCCTCCCAAAATCATGAGAACAGTATCCGAACTTACAAATCATAGAAACTGAGGATCAAAATATGGAATGTGGCATGATTTCTTCCCAAAATAAAAAAAAAAAAAATTGTATCTAAACTTATGAAGGCAGATAGTAGAGGTGAATACTATAATTAGGGCAAAACATAGCTTTTTTTTGGATCTACCACGTTGGAAAAAAAAAATTGATATAACAAAATACAAATGTGATGCATAATGAGAAAATGTATTTAACAAAGTTTTTAACGCAGTGATGGATGTAAATGGCAAGATGAAGAACAACAAAAAGGCTAGACATGATGTACATAGCTATTGTAATCATCAGGAATTATTCATTGATCCAGTTGATCAAAGAATAGGAGTAAAACCAAAAGCCCATTACACATTGACAAAAGGGCAAAGAAGGATTGTGTTAGAATGGATAAAGGAACTTAGAGTTCTTGATGGTTATACTTCAAATTTGGGGAGGTGTGTTGATTTGAAACTAGTTAAGATGTCTGGACTAAAAAGCCATAAATGTTATGTATGTGTGGATTAGTTAATGCCCATAGCATTGGGAGAATTTCTCCCGTCAATGGTGTGGATTGTTTTAACTAAGCTAAGCCTTTTCTATAGAGATTTGTGTTCTCCTAAGTTATTAGTGTCACATATGCGTGATCTAGAAAATGATAGTGCTATGTTGGTCAGCAAATAAGAGTGTATCTTCCTACCGGCATTTTTTGATGTTATCGAACATCTATTGGTTCATTTACCTTACAAGGCTAGAGTTGGTAGTTTAATATAATATAGATGGGTGTATCCCTTTGAGAAGTTTGTTGCTATTCATATATTTCATCAATTAGATTGTTTTGACATATACCATTAATTACAAATATAGTTGTGATGTCTTAAAAAAAAAAAAAACTATTATGTATTTACACTTGAAGATGAAAGTGAGAAAAAGTGTAGAGTTGATGGGTCGATTGAAGGAAAACGAGAAACAGGGGCATGCTCTGTACGTTTAAAAAAAATTGGAGAAAAATATAACGCGAGCCTTAAAGGCTATGCGGAAGCGTGAAGATCATACCTTTGCATTCCTTAACCCTCCTAGGTTGCGTAGGAATAGATTGAACGGCTGGAATCGCCTCGCTTTGCACACTTGAAGGAACTTCCGGTTGAACACCCGCTAGCCTTCTATTTCGCCTTGTTTGCATTAACGCTTAGCTCTCCAACTCTCGGGATATTCCTCAGCCTAACCTCTAGTTGGTGAACACTACAGTGAAGAGGAACGATCTCAAAACTCCTTGGTTCTTTCGCTATTGATTAGCAAAGAACAAGAAGAAACCACAGAGGAAGGGAGAGGGAAAAACTTGAGTTCCCAGAGAGAGAGTGACGTGAGTCTTGTGAGGATAGGGAAAAATTAGGGTTTTTTTCTTTTTCAAAGAGTTATTTATTAGTTAGCCTAAACTAGGTCTCTCAATCTCTGATAAACATATCTCCGGGATTTCAAAAACACCCGGATGTTATCCTGAGAATCAGTTTGGCCTAACCCTAAACTCCTTTTGACCGTATCTGGAAAAAACCCTAAGGTCCAAGCTATTGGGCCAGAAAAATATTTATTATTTTTCTTGGACCCAAAAGGCCAAAAATAATAAATATTAATTATTTATTTCCTGGGCTTACATAAGTAACCCAATAAATAATTAATGAGCCCAAATGAACCATAATAATTAATCTTTAATTATTTATTTCTTGGGCCTATATAAATAACCCAATAAATAATTAAACATTATTTATTTCCCCTAGTTTAAGCCCAGGTTAATTTCTTAATTATTCATACTGGACCTAGGCCCTGAATAATTAATTAACCAATTAAACTAGATAATTAATTTCTCTCAACTCCTATTTTATTTATTTATTTATTTTATTCCAGTCCAATAATAAATTAGACTTCCTGAATAAAATAAAATAAAATAAAATAAAATAAAATCCTCTTCAACTGAGACCAATTTCTCAACCCAAAAGTAGTTAGGACTTACGGGCTATCCGAGGACCAAAAAGACACATCGCCTTGGCTGCTAAAATGACCAAAATACCCCTACTATATAAATAGCTGTATTTTGCATTTTAAATATTTCCTAATATCACCATAAGGAAATATTGACCCCAAGGACAATGCTGCATTTGCAAAGTCTCTGACCTACAGGTGAAATGACTAAAATACCCCTCTACACATCGCCGTACATTTAGAGAGGAAGAAGTGTACTAACACCCCTCTAAATGACATCTACCATCCTTAGGCTTCTAGTCCAATAATCCATGACTTTCTGGAGTGTTTTCGCTTTCCAAGGGAGCTACCCTAAAGCAAACATCCAAGTCATGTTTCCCAGGGCCCTAGATAATTTAGACCATTCGGACAACCACAAGGGGCGATATAGTGCAGAAACTATCTTGTATAAGTCTGTCTTAACTAACTAGTCACGCATACCCAACATGCAAGTATATTGGCCCTACGATAGAACCTCAACTACAGCAAATCAAAGTACATGCTTCCAGCTTCGCCAGACCACCAACTCACACTCAAGTCGTAGAGTACTAGTCCACGCTGTAGCGGTAGTAGTCTAGGATTCTACCATATAGTACTTTGAGAAACCACTACTACAGGTCCTATTCTACGTATTCGAAATACGCTTATGTCATGAAGTGAGTGGACTATCCACTGGCTAAAGGTAAGCCATTCCCCATTTGGAATTCATAACATAATAACCTAAACATGATGAGGTTCCCAGTCTCATCAATAGGTTAAGAACAAATGTTTATGTGTTAAATAACCTGTGATCCATACCTTACTGTGAAAGACCACCATTCACATGGATCACTTATTTAAATACAATGGGCCTGTTCTAAACGAAAATCGTGCACAAACAAAAAGTAAATTCACAAATAATTTCTAAAAATAAATTCTTTTATTAAAATATTCGATTTTACATCAGAAACCTAGTCTAAGAGGGCATACAATCCAACAATCTCCCACTTGCACTCTAAGACTAGGTAAGTCCATAGGTGCCCACCCCTATGGCGTCTAAGTGTCTCTTGAAGACTCTCTCTGCCAAAGGCTTGGTGAATGGATCTGCTAGATTGTTTTACGAGGTAATATGCTCCACCACGACTTCCGTCTCTCGGATGAAATCCCGGATCGGGTGGTACTTCCTCTCGATGTGTTTTCCCTTCTTGTGGTTCCGAGGTTCCTTAGATTGCGATCTTGCTCCGGTGTTGTCGCAATACATCACAACCGGCTCTGTCCATATGTGGTACGACTCCAAGTTACGAAAGGAACTTCCAGAGCCAAACTGCTTCCTTGGACGCTTTCGAAACTGCCACATACTCAGCTTCCATGGTTGAGTCAGCAATACAAGATTGCTTGATACTCCTCCATGAAATTGCTTCTCCAGACAAGGTGAAGACATATCCACTAGTGGATTTTCTCTCATCCTTATCCGCTCGGAAGTCCGAGTCCGTGTATCCTGTAGGAACCAAATCATCGACCACAGTAAACTGGCATATAATCTCTCATTCCCTTGAGGTACTTGAGAATATGCTTTACAGCTTGCCAATGAACCTCCCCTGGGTTTGATTGATATCTGCTAACTAAGCCCACGACAAAGCAGATATCTAGCCTAGTACACAACATGGCGTACATGAGACTTCCCACAGCCGAAGCGTAGGGAATCCTACTCATTCTGTCCTTTTCTTCTTGAGACTTAGGACAGTCCTTTGAAGAAAATGACAACCCATGTCTGCTAGGGATTAGAGCTCCCTTGCAAGAGTCCATGTTGTACTTGGCTAGCATCTTGTCAATGTATGTCGCTTGGGATAATCCTAACATTCTCTGCTTCCTATTTCTAAGAAGCCTAATCCCGAGAATATAGCTGGCTTCTCCCAAGTCCTTCATACTGAATTGACTAGACAGCTAAACCTTTATAGATGACAATGTCCCTACATCATTTTCAATGAGTAGAATGTCATCCACATAGAGGACAAGAAAAACCACATTAATGCCTTCAAGTTTCCTGTATATGCATGGTTCATCTTTGTTTTGGATAAAACCATAAGACTTTATGGTCTCATCAAAACGAATGTTCCATGCTCTCGATGCCTGCTTAAGTCCATAAATGGACTTCTTAAGCTTGGAAACCATGTGTTCCTGGCCTTCAGCAATGAAGCCTTCCGGTTGGGACATATAGATGTCATCGCTAAGATGGCCATTCAAGAATACCGTCTTGACATCTATTTGCCATATCTCGTAGTCATAGTGACAGGCGATGGCAAGGAGGATGCGGATGGATTTAAGCATGGCTATCGGGGAAAAGGTTTCCTCATAGTCGATACCTTCTTTCTGAGTATACCCTTTCGCCACAAGCCTAGCTTTGAAGGTTTCCACCTTCCCATCCGCTCCTCTCTTCCTCTTGTATACCCACTTGCACCTAATGGGTTTTATCCCTTCAGGTGAAGCTACAAGATCCCAAACCTGATTGAGGTACATAGACTCAATCTCGGCTTTCAGTGCTTCATGCCACAGATTTGCATCGGCATCAGCAATAGCCTCCTCGTATCTAGTGGGGTCTTGTTCCTGATGGTCAGAGACCAGCTCAAAAGCTTCTCCAGTCCATCTATCCAGAACCCTAGACACCCTCCCACTACGACGAGGCTCCATTTGCACAGGCTCTTGAGGCTGTACCTCTTCTTGTTCCACTATCGGGTCAGAAGAAGTTGATTCCGTAGATAATTCTCCTCAAGTTCCAACCTCGTTGAACCTTTAGTGGAAGTACTTTGATCATCTTCCAAGTATCTAGCATTGGTACTGACTAGTACCTTCTGCTCCTTAGGATGATAAAAGTAGCCTTCTTTTGTCCCTTTTGGATACCCAACAAAATAGCATAATTCCGGTCTTGGTTCCAACTTGTCTCCCTTGATCAGTACATAAGCTGGACATCCCCAAATCCTGAGATGATTCAGACTTGGCTTACGCCCAGTCCACATCTCATAGGGAGTCCTAGGTACTGACTTGGAATGCACCAAGTTCAGAATATATGCCGCTGTTCCCAGGGCATATCTCCAAAAGGACACTGGAAGAGTAGCATGAGACATCATGCTTCGGACCATTTCCATCAATGTCCTGTTCCTTCTCTCAGCTACTCCGTTCTGCTGGGGGGTTCCCAGTGCAGAGAGATGGGATACTATCCCATGATGTACCATGTAGTCCTTGAATTCACCTAGGAGGTACTCTCCACCACGATCCGATCGTAAGGTTTTGATTAATTTACCTGTCCGACGCTCCACTTCAGCCTTAAACTCTTTGAACTTGTCAAAAGAGTCAGACTTGCGTCTCATCAGGTAAATGTAACCATACCTCGTACAATCATCCGTGAACGTGATGAAGTACTCAAAACCTCCCCTAGCTGGTGTAGATAATGGATGGCACACATCAGTGTGAACAAGACTCAACACCTCCTTGGCTCTATCCGCCTTTCGTGTAAATGACCTCTTGGTCATTTTTCCCATCAGGCAGGATTCACACTGAGGCCAACTTTCCAATCTCAATGAGCCTAAAGGCCCATCATGGATTAGCCTCTGAATCCTAGTTGAGTTAATATGACCCAACCTTAGATGCCAAAGGTATGAATCATTGATATTGGTCTTTCTCTTCTTAGTTAAAGGTTCAGATAGAGCGTTATTTGATTGGTTGTTAATAGGGTTTAAAAAGAACAGATTACCATACATGTGCCCAGTAATAAAATTTCTCCATCTCTACTGATAGAAATACCAGAATGGAAAGATACAGAATATCCTTGATTAATAAGTTTTGCAACTGAAATCAAATTCTGACGAAAACCAGGTACATATAAAATGTCTTTTAAAACCACTATCTTATTACAATCAAAGATAAGATCCAACTCTCCCACTGCAAGGGCCCAGACTTGTGCTCCATTACCCACTCGAAGCCCATGTTCGCCCTTCTTGAGTCTTCTTATCTTCCTAAACCCCTGTAAGGAGTTACAGATATGATTAGGGCTCCTGAATCAACAATCCAAGTGGAAGTTGATCCTACCATTGATATGGACTCTAGATAGTAAACATTACCTGTGGGGTTTTTCTTGGCCCTGAAAATCTGGACACTCTTTTTCCAGTGTCCCTTCTTTCCACACTTGAAGCACTTGCCCTTTGGTTTGTCCTTGGGCTGGTTCTTGGGTGAGTCTGCTTGCATTCCCCTTCTTCCTCTTGAACTTTCCGGGCTTAGGCCCAGTTCTTGAAGAAGAGGCCTTAGCAATCATGGCCTTAGGCTGCGGCTTCATGACCTTCTCCGCCATCCGGAGCTCTTTCATCGGTTCGATTAAACTCATGTTCAACTTGTTCATGTTATAGTTTAACTTAAGCGAGTGAAAGAGCTCGATAGAGATTCGAGAACCATATCCACTTGGCTCTCGGGGTCAATGACAGACCCCTAAGATTTCCGCCTCCTCGAAAGCGAGCAATCATCTTGAGCATATGCTCTCGGACTGATGCTCCCTCAGCCATCTTAGTGTTCACAATAGTTCGAAGAGCCTCCTGCTTTGCGGGCCAGCTCTTGTCTGCGAACATAGTTGCCAATGATTGACTTATGTCATATGCAGAAGCCATGTGCTCATGTTTTGACTGGAGCACATTAGACATGGAAGCTAACATATAGCAACGTGCCATTTCGTCAGCTTTCTTCCATGCCTTTTCAGCCTCTCGCTCTTCAGCGGTGGAACCTTCCCCGATAACAAGGCAGGTCTCGTAAAGGACATACTTATACTCCTCAGCTGTGAGTATTATGTCCAGGTTCCTTTTCCAGTTCACATAGTTTGGACCCGTTAACTTATTCTCCCTGAGAATAACGGCAAATGGACTAAAAGAACCTCCCACCATTTCTAAAAATCGAAAATAAAAGAAAGAAATTAGTTTGTGAAAACAAAATGAAATTTGTGCACTGAAAATAATTTGGCTCTTAGGAAAACTGACATAGCTTCTCTGGGAAGATTAACAGTTTCCTAAGCTAAGTGTATTAACCACCACAAATTAATTTCCCTTCTAGGTAATGGTCTAGAGAATAACTCCATCGTGGGATGGCCGTTTCCTCTAATTTTCTATGGACATACCTCGCACTATAACCTCCAACGTGGGCTGGCCGATCATAGTACGTGCCCCGGGTTATTACTTACATCCTTCCATTAGATCTAGATCCTTATGGTATCCCCATCCTATACGGGTTCACTCCCAGGGTGACGCGAGGGGATCCACGATCTCTAATGAGGACCGTGATGGAAGCCGTGGGGCCGTTGGAACCCCTCTCTCACTTAGTCATTTAAAATAAAGCTTTTCTGGAAAATATCATTTTGAAATTTTCATTAAGTTTTTCCTTAACTCAAAAAATAAAATATCTAAGTCCAATAAAATCTCTATGTCAAGGCTTATATCCTTTGAGAGATTTCCTCCATGGACTAATTTTATTCAAGTTAAAACTTAATGATTTCAAAAATTTTCCAATTAAAACTTTCTAGAGACTTTGGTCTCAAGCTTATTTGACAAAATCATTTTTTCTAGTCCAAAACAAAACAAAATGGCTCTCCATTTTAATTTATAAAAATATCTAAATCCAATATATTTTCTATGTCAAGGATTAAATCCTCTGAGAAAATATTCAAGGATTAATTTTTGTACCAATTAAAATAACCATTTAGTTTTTGAAGAAAAATATTTTTTTTCTTGCCAAAACAAAAAGTTCCCAAAGACTTTGGTCTTTGAGGAAAAACACACATAGGTACATAAAAAAATAGCATGCTCGAAAACAGTAAACCTTTTCGTACTTTTCTATTTTTAAACCTAAGTGTCCAAATAATAGAATTAAACACATTAATTAATTAATTAATTATCTTGTTCAATCCTAAAATCCCTTACTAATATTTTTGATGCAAATATATTCCAAGAATATAAATATTGCAAAAATATTAACTTCGTCTGGTATGGGACCCAAAACGAAAAAGAAAAAAAATAATTAAAAATTTTGACTGGAGGTCTACTGCACCGGCCGCACCGGATCCGCGCCTGCGTGGCCTGTGGTCCACCACGGCCGCTGTGCACCAGTCGTACCTGATCTCCTGCAGCTTCAACCCGTGGAGCCGCCCCGCGCCCGCGTGCCCTCCGCTGCCGACCCGCGAACTCGCCCGATTACCCGCGCATTGACCCGCGCGCCAATTGAATTTCAATTGCAACATCAGATAAATTCTGGCTTCAATTCACTGGCAATTGGCTCGGCTTCGCGGCTCCAGCAGCAGGCTCCACTCACAGAACAGAAGCGGCTTGGCTCGGCGGCTCGGCTCCAACGCGGCGGCTTATGAACAGTATCATCTTCTTCGTTTTTTCACCCGCGCGATTTTTTTCTCTGAGAATTGCAGAAACTCTTCTGCTTCATTTTGTTTCAGCCTTCTTTGGCTTCTTTGGACATTTTTACTTACAAAAAACATTCAAACAAAAAACACAACCGCCTATACCATTTTAAATTGGGTTTACACGATTAAACTTGAAAGCCAAAAAAAATTTACAGAGAGCTCCTATGCTTCAAGGATGAAGCTTACATCAAGCCTATCCCATACCAAAACAGCGAAAGATCACAGGTATAATCATCTTCTCCATTTTATTAACTACCATGCTCCCTATATTGATCAAAACCAGTGGCTCTGATACCACATTGAGGGAAAACGAGAAACAGGGGCATGCTCTGTACGTTTAAAAAAAATTGGAGAAAAATATAACGCGAGCAATAAAGGCTATGCGGAAGCGTGAAGATCATACATTTGCGTTCCTTAACCCTCCTAGGTTGCGTAGGAACAGATTGAACGGCTAGAATCGCCTCACTTTGCACACTTGAAGGAACTTCCGGTTGAATACCCGCTAGCCTTCTACTTCGCCTTGTTTGCATTAACGCTTAGCTCTCCAGCTCTCGGGATATTCCTCAGCCTAACCTCTAGTTGGTGAACACTACGGTGAAGAGGAACGATTTCAAAACTCCTTGGTTCTTTCGCTATTGATTAGCAAAGAACAAGAAGAAACCACAGAGGAAGGGAGAGGGAAAAACGTGAGTTCCCAGAGAGAGAGTGACGTGAGTCTTGTGAGGCTAGAGAAAAATTAGGGTTTTTTCTTTTTCAAAGAGTTGGTTATTAGTTAGCCTAAACTAGGTCTCTCAATCTCTGATAAACATATCCTCGGGATTTCAAAAACACCCGGATGTTATCCTGAGAATCAGTTTGGCCTAACCCTAAACTCCTCTTGACCGTATCTGGAAAACATCCTAAGGTCCAAGCTATTGGGCCAGAAGGCCAAAAATTATTATTTTTCTTGGACCCAAAAGGCCAAAAATAATAAATATTAATTATTTATTTCCTGGGCTTACATAAGGAACCCAATAAATAATTAATGAGCCCAAATGAACCATAATAATTAATCTTTAATTATTTATTTCTTGGGCCTATATAAATAACCCAATAAATAATTAAATATTTTTTATTTCCCCTAATTTAAGCCCAGGTTAATTTCTTAATTATTCATACTGGACCTAGGCCCTGAATAATTAATTAACCAATTAAACTAGATAATTAATTTCTCTCAACTCCTATTTTATTTATTTATTTATTTTATTCCATTTCAATAATAAATTAGACTTCCTGAATAAAATAAAATAAAATAAAATAAAATAAAATCCTCTCCAACTGAGACCAATTTCTCAACCCAAAAGTAGTTAGGACTTACGGGCTATCCCGAGGACCAAAAAGACACATCGCCTTGGTTGCTAAAATGACCAAAATACCCCTACTATATAAATAGCTATATTTTGCATTTTAAATATTTCCTAATATCACCATAAGGAAATATTGACCCCAAGGACAATGCTGCATTTGCAAAGTCTCTGACCTACAGGTGAAATGACTAAAATACCCCTCTACACATCGCCGTACGTTTAGAGAGGAAGAAGTGTACTAACACCCCTCTAAATGACATCTACCATCCTTAGGCTTCTAGTCCAATAATCCACGACTTCCTGGAGTGTTTCCGCTTTCCAATGGAGCTACCCTAAAGCAAACATCCAAGTCATGTTTCCCAGGGCCCTGGATAATTTAGACCATTCGGACAACCACAAGGGGCGATATAGTGCAGAAACTATCTTGTATAAGTCTGTCTTAACTAACTAGTCACGTATACCCAACATGCAAGTATATTGGCCCTACGATAGAACCTCAACTACAGCAAATCAAAGTACATGCTTCCAGCTTCGCCAGACCACCAACTCACACTCAAGTCGTAGAGTACTAGTCCACGCTTGTAGCGGTAGTAGTCTAGGTTTCTACCATATAGTACTTTGAGAAACCACTACTACGAGTCCTGTTCCACGTATTCGAAATACGCTTATGTCATGAAGTGAGTGGACTACCCACTGGCTAAAGGTAAGCCATTCCCCATTTGGAATTCATAACATAATAACCTAAACATGATGAGGTTCCCAGTCTCATCAATAGGTTAAGAACAAATGTTTATGTGTTAAATAACCTGTGATCCATACCTTACTGTGAAAGACCACCATTCACATGGATCACTTATTTAAACACAATGGGCATGTTCCAAACGAAAATCGTGTACAAACAAAAGTTAAATTCACAAACAATTTCTGAAAATAAATTATTTCATTAAAATATTCAATTTTATATCAGAAACCTAGTCTAAGAGGACATACAATCCAACATCGATATGCAATGCTTATCTTGTTGAAGAGGCATTACATTCTTCTCATTATTTTGAGTCTCATATCCAAATAAATAGTAGAGCACAACCCATAATGATGATGGTGCTTCAAATAGCTCACAAACGAAAGTGTTATCAATATGTAAACTTGTTAGAAGAAGATATGACAAGATAAGGAGTCAATATTTGTCAGATCAAGAATTAAGAGTTGTCACAAACTGTATACCATGTAATTATCAGGAAGTGGAACTGTATATTGAGTAAGTACAATTCAATATAGGTATCTAATGTTTTGATTATGCTTAAAAGCTAAAAATGTACAAATATTGGTAAATATTTTCCTATAGGATATTTAAGCACCACTTGCATTAGACATTAACAAAAGGATTAACTTAGAGTTTGCTAATTAGTTTAGGATCATGTAAGTGACATTAGTTGATATTTGGAGAGATTTTCTATAAACAATTTAGCACTCAACAAAACCTTAGTTTGATAGGTTCATGATCATCGGAATGGTGTGGATAATCAGTGCTTGAAAATTCTTCCTTGGGGACCCTCAAGATGTGTTCATTCATTTAATGGCTACACATTAAATGAATTTTGATTTAACACTGATGATAATTGTGAATGAAAGAAGATCGCAGATTATGGAGTATGCGGAAAGCAAGTGATGCCTGTGTCTTAGATGATGAATATTATGGAGTATTGAAAGAAAATCGAGGTGCAATTTCATGGATCTCTAAATCAAGGAGCCGTATTATTATGTGAATGGTTTGATCCAACGCTAACTCAAGGGGTTAAGATGCATCCTTAATATAAGCTTATTGAAAGTATCTATGTTTTTATTATTTTATTTTAGCCTCTCAAGCTAATCTATACTCGCTATCCAGTTTGTAAAAAATCAAAGAGAAATTGGTAGGTAGTATGTAAACTTAAGGTGCATCATATTATGGATGCTCTAATAGTTGACAATTCTTACCAACAAGATGTGGATGAAATAGATGCCATCACTATATCTAACGCGTTTGAAGATATGGGTCTAGTGCTAAATGAATCTAGTGTAGCTGAGATTGTAGACTTACAAGTTGAAGAACAAAGTTCGAGTGAAGTAGAAGATGATTATGGGTCTAATTGGGACACTAAAGATGACCATGATGATGATGTTGTCAAATATGAAACCAAAGATAAATTAGAGGATTAAGTTGTAGTTTTTCAACTTCTAACACAATCTTTTTCTTTGTGTTACAAATTTTTGTTTCTACATAAATTTTCAACATGTTCTTTATGTGAGGCCTTTTTTTCTATGTGTTAATTGTTATTATTGATTATATTCTAATTATATATACACCACCATCATCTACAATGCCACCATCGATATCAATACCACATTCTATACCGCTCTCATTTGTACTGTCATCATCTACTTTTACTATCCGAGACGATCCATTGGATAGTAGAACCTACATTGCTTCATATAGTGATGCGTAAGTACTTTTTAAATAAGATAACGTAATTTATATTTCAATATTTATGTATTACATATTATGATAAATTCCAATTATATGTCATAGCTTTATGAACCAGTTAGCCTTTGCCTATGTCATCACTAGCATATTTAGGAAGCGATTTTTTGATCCATATTGCTCCCTCCAAGATGTCACAACTAAGGTTTTAGATGTATGGTTTGCAGAGTTTTGTGTAAATAATTAAATATAAAGTATCATTTACATTTATTTTAATTTTCAACTCTATCATATGTTGTATTTATTCATATTAACCTTGATTTTTTATGATAAAAATCACAGAGACATTTCAGATGGGATTCACAGTATGATGGCATCATTTAAAAGGCATAAGAGTCTAAATGTAACAAGCAACTAATATACACTCTATTCGGTATTCAAAGGAGTAGAAAGAGACCAACTTGATGGCTAAGATAGTCTACAACTAGCTTATGCAATATTGGAGGTGTAACACCCTACTACCTAGGCCCAACAGGGTCGGGGATGTCACTCCGTCCAAAGGACAAGGGGTCTTTATAACTAGGTCACACAAACGAAAATAAAGATAATACTTTAAAAATTGAACTTATTACAACTTAAAAATTCAGGAACAAATCCAACATAAATTGATTACTATCATCTCTCAAAACAATACATAAAATAAATAATATAAAGTCTTCAAAGCAGGCAACAAATCTAGCTACTCATCTCCACAACAGGATCGACCTGAAAACATGGCATAAAAGGTGATGAGATAAAAATTTCAGTAAGCCCGTATGTACTTTGAGTGTTTCAGGTAAAATAGTTAATGTGTGCAAGTTGTAAAAATTGTAAAAGAGAAAGTGCTGGCAAGCAATAAATAAGGTAAAAAATAAAAAGTGGCATTTTTCTCTTCAAACCATATATGTGCACAATAAATACAACCACTCAAATAGGTAGTCATGGGTTACCACACATTGAGCCCCATGACCATATAACGGTCAGAATGCCACACTTTGTGCAGACTGATAAAAGGTAGGTGATCGGCCTACCGGGTGAGATACTCCTTCTTCTCTACACCCAAACTTACCGATTGTCCACTCCGAAAATACACAGTCCACATGACTGAAACTTGCTAGCTCATACTAACATGACCTACTGGACTGGCATCCTATCCAAGAAGGACTCACCCCTCAGAGGTGGCCACCTACTGAGAGACTTACCCTAACCCTTCAAATACTAGTCCTAGTAGTCTACCCTTATTGAGTACTCAACGATGATTGTCCCACTTGGGAAAAAAACTAATAATACATTGCTTTATTTGAAAATAACAATTAAGGGTTTCTAAAATTCTTGTCAAAGTTGGTTTTTAGAAAGAGATTAGTATTTGTGCAAAACTACTTGTTTGATTTTCAAATGATTTGTTTGACTGAAACAAGAAAGGAAACAGTCCTTAATTGCATTTACAAAATGAGTGTCCATACACATCGGGTTTGGCTTGCCATAGAAATCTTTTGTCTTCAAATAAGTTTATACAGAGGCTTACCTGATCCTTTACTTGATCAAACTCAAGAATCTTCCAAAGCTGACCTAACCCCGCTTGGAGTAAGCATAAGTCATAAAGTTATACTCAAACTATATTTGATTACATAAATAATCATAGTTCAACTAATTATAATTATGACCATAATGTCCTAAGCTTTAAGACTAGATGATAAAGGATTATATAAAATAAGACTAGCTTGATAAGATAAAATAACTAGGGGTTGTAAAATAATTACTAATAAGTTATACGTTCAAATAATAAATCTTGAGTGTTGTTATTAATAAATAAACTAGGATTTAATTGTTGAAGAATCCTAAGTTCTAGATGATATTAATAAATGATCACTCTTAAATAGTATTTTTAAAATAAATATTAAATTATTACTAATCTCTTAGTTGATACATAGTAAATAATTAATAATAAATAAATTTTATCAAGCGTTGATTAATAGATAACAAATAAATATAAATAGTATTTATGAATATATGGTCTACAAGGTCATTAATATTTTACTTATTTGTATAAAAGGTTTCATATATATATATATATATATATATATATACATATTATTTTGAATAAAAGATATCATTTATTTGACTAGTAAAATATCACTATTTCATTGAATATTCCAATATCAAAACGTTCGAAGAATTTCGAAATCTTGGGAGAAAAACATAGTAATAATTTTAATTGGGGTAATAAAATTTTCTAATCAAAATAGCCTAGGATCAACAAGGTCATGATCATAATTTTCTTATTGCTAACAAGATTCATGAGCATATACTCCAACATCAATCAACAAACTATTCTATTCATGAACAAAGGCTTAAATCCATACCTACTATCACATGATCAAATCCCTACTAAGCATAATCATACTCACGGCTTCAATGAAAATAAGAACATAATATCCTATTCACTAAAGGTGACATAACATTCTAGCATGCTTAAACATTTATAATTTCTTAAGACATGATGAACATGCATCAATCCACAAGGAAATTCATAAAGCTTAACCATGATCAATTATTCTCATGCTCCAATCTCAACTCCTTCATACATATGCATATACTCAATCCCCTATTCATATTCCATCCTTCCTATCAACAACCAAGAGACATGAATCCAGAATTCAAAAGAAATATTAAAGAGAAATACTTGGTTGATGACTATCTCGATGAAGATTTAAGCAGATCCACGCGGTTGAGAGTCTTGAATTGTCCAAGAGAGGAGAAAGAAAACGGCCATAGTTGTAGCAACCATTTCGGCTGTGAGAGAGAGAGAGAGAGAGAGAGAGAGAGAGAGAGAGAGAGAGAGAGAGAGAGAGAGCATTAGTATGATATGTTAAATATTGAAGGGAAGAAAATGAACAAAAGTTGTTCGTGGTTACCTTGATGATGTTCTTGAGACTTTAAGGAAAATTTTAGTTTTGATCCGATTGTCAATTTTTGTTTTCGAGATTTGATGTTATAAAATCCAGAAATGGACTCTAGGGAGTATGTAGGCGTGTTCTGGAGTTTTGGGGAGGGATTGGAAGTGTTTAGAGTGGTCTTTGGCTTGAAGAAAGGTAGTGTGTGTTCTTGGTGAAAATGGAGAGGATTAGAGAGAAAATGCTCGACGAATTTCTGAAAGGGCTAGTTGAATGATTGAGGGAGTTCTGGGATTTTGATTTTCAGATTAGAGAGGAGAGAAAAATCTGGTTGCTTGAAATTCAAATCGAGAAATTTAAAGAGTGTTTTAAGGTAAAAGATATGGTAATGGTGTTTGATTGATGGAGGTTTCTTGGAGCTGCAAATAGCCGATTGGTTTGCTGTGTTTTGTTGAATTGAATGAGGGTTGAGAGAGCTATAAGGCTGGCCAAATTTTTGAGTTCAATGGTAGGAGGATTTCTGGTTATGAAGCTTAATCCAAGGGTGTTTTCATGGAGTAAATGCTGGAAATTTTGGAATTCAAATGGAAGTTTGATTGGGGTGATCGTAGGAGAAATTTGAGGAGTGGCTATGGAGTCTAGTTGTGCAAGGTCAGTGGAGGGGGTAATGGAGTTTAGTTCATAGCTGAACAAAGGTTAACTTATAGAGCTTTTGAGGAGGTTTTCGGCCAAGGCTTGAAAGGACCAAAGCTGGAATTTTTTTCTGGTTGTGATTCGAATGGTTGCAAAATTTTCTGTGCAGTTTTTCTTCAATATTCCTACCGATTTGCAGAGGGTTTTGAGAGGTGTTTGAGGGCCCTTTAAGGCTGGTTTCTAGCCTTATTTATGGAGGAAAAGCAGAGGTAATTTACTAGTTTGAAGGCAGTGGAAATAGCTTTGATTTCCGACTGCCATGCATCGAAACTGTCTAGAATTTTTTTCTGGTTTGCATAGCTTTGCATAGTTCGGTTTTTTGCAAAAGAATTTTAGTCTTCAAGCTGAATAAATTGGCCATTTTTCTAGTAGCAATTGAGTAAGGAAGATGGCTAAGATTTTTGAAGACTAGGCTACTCAAGAATCTGGAAAATTTTAAGATTCTTTTCATGGAGGATATGAACACTATGGAGTGGAGTTTGAAGGCTCAACCATGGAGGTTAATTTCTCTTTGGAACCTTGCTTAACTCCTTCCCTATTTTCAGCCCAATCTCCAACCACTAAGAATCATTTTCGAAATTCAAAGACCAATAATCCTTGCAGAATTTTCTAGAATTAAAACATGAATTTGGATAAATTTTGAACAAGCTTAATTGGTGAAGAGGTTAGGATAAGCTAGAGGTAATAGAAGGGCAAGAATTCTTCTAGAATTATTTTAGGACGTAAAGATAAGATTAGGACATTCACTTCATATCTCCCCTAGGACAACACTCCTATTTTTTTTTTTTCCTATGGAATGCAAGAGACGAAAATCCCACCTTAAATTAAAATAATCATGACAAAAACTTAAGTGATGGGATTTGAACTCAAGACCTTAGAGATTAATTCCAAAGCTCTAACCACTAAACCACAACAACTCTTGTTCTTATTTTCTCACCCAAATATTCTTCTTATTCAATCCTCAAGCTATCTTTCTATTTTGACCTCAAGCAAAATTACCGTCTTACCCTTCATACTCAATAAGTACAACCAAGCCTTCTAGACTATAAATAATAATTCTAAAGCACATAAAATTATTCAAAAATATATATATTTTCATGCAAAGTAACATGATATGCATCCTGACCCCCTTATTCTATGGTTGGCTTTAGGTGGGGTTTCACATCCTCCCCCCTTAGGAGAATTTCATTGGTTGGCTTTAGGTGGGGTTTCACATCCTCCCCCCTTAGGAGAATTTCGTCCCGAAATTCAAGCATACCTCTATCTCAGATCGGGATACTTCCATTTTACCCACTCTTCCGTTTCCCATGTGGAATCTCGAGCGCCATGATGCTCCCACTGCACCTTTACCATCAGAACCTACTTGTTCCAGAGAGTCTTGATACTTTGATCCAATATCCTCATGGGTTTCTCCATATAGCTCAGGTCGGGTTGCAACACCAACGGTTCATCATTCAAAACATGTCTAGGATCAGCATTGTACTTCTTCAGCTGCGACACATGAAACACGTTGTGAATTCTTGTTAATCTATCCAGCAAATCCAATCGATACGCCACCGGCCCAATTCTTTCCTTTATTGGAAATGGTCCCAAATATCTCGGATTCAGTTTCCCACCTTTCGGATGCTTTAGAATTCCTCTATTTGGTGTCAGTCTTAGGAATACCCTATCTCCCACCTGAAATTCTAACTCTCTCTGCCTATTTTCTGCATAGCTCTTTTGTCGGCTCTGGACTGCTTTCAACCTTTCCCTGATTAACTTAACCTTGTCCAACATTTCTTGCTTATATGGCTATCCTCTGACCAACTCCAGTATAGCGGTACCTGACATTTACATCCATACAGGGCTTCATACGGAGCTATTTCAATCGAAGCTTGATAACTGTTATTGTACGACAACTCTGCATACTGCACACATTCAATCCACTTATCCCTGAAATCCATTACACAAGCTCTCAACATATCCTCTAATATCTGTATAACCCTTTCGACTGTCCATCGATTTGCGGATGCGCCGTTGTATTGAACTTCAAACTCGACCCCATTGATTCTTGAAACTTGCCCCAAAATCGAGATATAAATCTCGGATCTCAATCAAACACAATACTTGAAGGCACTCCATGCAGTCGGACTATTTCTTGCACATAGGTCTGAGCTAACTGATCCATGGAATCCCATATATTCACTGGTATGAAATGCACTGATTTGGTTAGTTGATCCACCACTACCCATATGGTGTCCTTTTAGGTCCTTACCATAGGAAGTCCGGTAACGAAGTCTATGGTCACTTCCTCCCACTTCCATTCAGGTACTGGTAACAGTGCAACAGTCCTGTTGACTTCTTATGCTCCGCTTTGACTTTCTGACAAGTGAGACACGTTGAGACGTACTTAACCATGTTCTGCTTCATTCCGGGCCACCAATAGGCCCTTTTCAGATCTTGAAATATTTTGACCTCTCCCAGATAAATGGCGTACTTACTCTTATGTGCCTCTTCCAAAATTTTGTCCTTTAATTGGTGCTCTTCGGGTACACACAACCGATCCCTAAAATATAAAACTCCCACTTCGTCCTGCTGGAATTTACTGCGTTACCGTTTGAGGTCTTTGTCCTTGAAAAGCTGAAATTCTGCATTACCTTGCTGAGCTTCAATAATTTCCCGCCTTAGGTCTCGTATCAATTTTAGGTTGCTAACAACAATTTTCTCCCCTTGCACTTCCGCTCTTCTATCCAACACATCCTAAACCACTTGAAGCTCCTGTACCCTTAGCCTGGCCATGCTGACTTTTTTGCTCAGGGCATCAGCAACAACGTTGGCCTTCTCGGGATGATAATTGATTGGACAATGTTACTCTTCTAAAAATTCCATCCATCTTCGCTGTCTCAGATTCAAGTCCTATTGGGTGAAAATGTACTTCAGGCTCTTGTGATCAGTGAACACTTCATATTTCGCTCCGTACAGGTAGTGCCGCTATTTCTTTAAAGCGAACACAATGGCAGCTAGCTCTAGATCATACGTGGGGCAATTGACTTCATGAGGCCTCAACTTCCAAGAAGCATAGGCGATTACCTTTCGGTCTTGCATCAAAATTGCTCCCAAACCTTCCTACGAAGCATCGGTATACAGTGCATAAGGCTTATTTCCCTCTGGCAGACTCAACACTGGTGCTGCCATTAATCTCTGTTTCAACTCTTGGAAACTCATCTCATATTTTTCACTCCAAACAAATGGTACGTCATTTCTCAACAATAGGGTCATAGGTGATGCGAGCATTGAAAATCCTTTGATAAACATCCTATAATAGCCAACCCATCCCAAGAAGCTTCAAATCTCGGTGATGTTCTCCGGCTGCTTCCAGTCTGAAACTGCTTCTACATTAGCTGGGTCTACCTTGATCCCATCCTTGGTCACCACGTGGCTAAGAAATGCCACACTATCTAGCCAAAACTCACACTTGCTAAACTTGGTGAAAAGCTTGTGCTCTCTTAGCTTTTCCAATACCAGCTTCAAATGTTCTGCATGATCCTCTGGGCTCTTGGAATAAATAAGTATATCATCGATGAAGACTACCACAAACTTGTCCAAGTAGGGTCGGAACAATCGATGCATCAAATCTATAAATACCGTTGGTGCATTGGTTACCCCGAATGGCATCACCACAAACTCATACTGACGATATCTTGTGTTGAAGGCCGTCTTAGGGATATCTTCCTCTTTCATCCTCACTTGATAGTATCCTTGCCTCAAATTCAGTTTCGAATAACAACTGGATCCTTGCAACTGGTCAACAGCTCGTCAATCAGTGATAGGGGAAACTTATTCTTGATCGTCATGTTGTTCAAGCCCCGGTAGTCGATACACAGCCTTAGAGTCCCATCATTTTTCTTCACAAACAACACAGGTACTCCCCAGGGTAACGTGCTAGGTTTGATATAACCTTGCCTCACCAACTCTTCTAGCTGCTTCTTCAGTTCTTTCAGCTTTGCCGGTGTAATCTGATATGGAGTTCGGGACACCGGTTCCGTTCTTGGAACTACATCCACGGTGAACTTAACTTCTCGGTTGGGAGGTAGAGAAGTGAGTTCCGCAGGGAACACGTCGGGAAAATCTTTACCACCTTGGTATCCTCTAGAGTGCACTGGTCCTTCGGCTTGTTGATCACATAAGCCATATATCCTTGACATCCTTACTTCAACAATTTCCTGGCTTTAGCCTCAGCTATCAAATACTTCAATTCCTTTACTCTCTTACCATTGAACACCAACACATCCCATCTTGGTCTAATGAATTGAACCGATTTATTCTTACAGTTTACTCTAGCCCCATGCTTCGCTAGCCAATCCATTCCCAATATCAAATCAGAATCCTCAACAGCTAAGGTTATTAAATCTCCTTCTAAGCTTTCTCTCCCCACTTCAATTTTATCATTTCGCACATACTGATCTGCTTGTACCATCTTCCCCAAAGACGTACTCACCAACAGAGTAAAAAGGTAGTTCTACTCCATCCTAACCCAAATGATATGCAAAATTCTTGTTTAAGTTAGAATGGGTAGATCCAGGGTCTATCAATGCATTAACGAAACGACCTTGGATAGTAAATATACCTTTCACCATTGCTGCATCAGCTCTAACCTCCTCCCGATTGAGAGCGAAAACTTTTGCTTTCACCTGAAGCTTCTGCGCTCCATTGTCGGATGCTCCCGTAGCATTGGCTCGATTGGCCCTCGAGATCTGAGCTGGATTTCCTTGCCTGACTCGGTGAAGTTTAGGGCAGGCGTTCTGCAGGTGCTTCGGGTCTCCGCAGTGGTAACATTTCCGCTCACCTCCTTTGGACCAACAATTTTTCTCTATGTGGCCCCTTTTTCCACATTGCCGGCATAATAGAAGATTTTGCGTAGGACTAACCGGTGCGGTCTGAGCTTGCTTTTCCCAATTCTGCCACTGCTGGTTGGCGGGGCGCTTATTAGGTTGCTGCCTCTGAAAAGGTCCCGGCGGTTGTCTTAGCAGCAGAAAAGGTCTCTGTACCATTCTACTACGGTCCTCATTTTCAGTTTGGGTGGCTACGTCCACGGCCCCTGAGTAGGTCGTTGGTAGAGAAGGTGCTAACACCCTTCTCAACTCCTACCTTAGCCTTTTGACAAACTGTCTTGTCCTATTCTGCTTAGTGTCCACCAGCCTCTTGTAGTACTTTGATAATTGGGTGAACCGTGCCGCGTACTAAGCTACCGTCATACCTCCCTGCTTTAGATTCTAGAACTCATCTTCCCACTTCTCAACTATCCATTGAGGGATATACTGTTAGTATTGTGCCCTAGAGGTAATTACTTATACATTATATATAACACATTTTATTTTAATAAAAGGCATTATTTATCTTATAGTTTCTTTTTATTTACTCTAAGTAATATAACTATTCGATAAAGTCCTTAGTACAACACTGTGTCAAGGGAATCATGATAGAGATCATGATATGAGATTCCTACTACACTGGATGGTGTTAGTACTTAAATAGTCCCTAGTCATAGTATTAATGAGATAGGACATCATTAATGCGTTAAGACTAGCATGCGTCAGACTTCCTGATTTGATCAGGCGGTGGTTCTCATAATCGTGAGTATTGAGATACTCAAAGTTAACACATGGATGCTTGTCAATATAACAAGTTCATTGGATGACCTAGCTTTGGGATAATCATATGGATAACTATTTAGTGCTAGTGATATAATCTTAATATAGCAAACATGTAAGTATCTTTAGACTTAAGATCTCCAAGGTACTTTGTTTGCTGAGCTTTGTACTTTGATTCTAATCTCCGGAGCTCGATCGAGGGCTGCCTATGGGATGGATATTGGGTACATTGTGAAGTAAACAAAAGTAGTTGAGAGGGTCAATAAAGGATTCACCACTCCTAATAGTAGGGGCGAATATCTCACGGCCACTTGTAGGAATTACTACTCGGAAAGTCCTTGGCCAAGGCGATTGTGTATTGGAAACAGTTCCAATTGATACACATCTAGAGTAGTGGGTTCCTAGTACAAGTACTATTATATTCGGACCAAAAGTATTTCTGGAGGGAGTTGGCACTAATTCCGTACTCCAAACCGAATGAGATATTGTATGGTGAAAGGAGTTAATTGCACTGAAGTTTGTTATTGAAGGGTTCATGTCAAGCCACTTGACTTCCTGGACTCTTGGGTAGTCATGATGTGTTGCTAGATACCGCTCATGATCTGGGAATATTGATTTATTAATTGATAAATTATGAAACCAATCCTGATTAGATAGAATTAATAGGATTAATTTTAATTAATTATGAATTATTAATCTCAAAGAAGTTTGGATTAATTTATATTCTTTACCAATTGATTGGGAAACCTAATAGGTCACACACAATAGAGGATTATATACTCAAGATGCTATTTGATAACATTGTGGTGTTGATTGAGAGAAAGAAAAGTTGTGGACAAATTATAATTAGCTATAATTTGTGGTACAAGTTGTAATTGTGAGAACTTGATGTTTCCAATTACAATTAGGGAATTATAATAGGATTAGAATTCTCAGTTTTGGGAACGAAATTTCGTGTGATATATAGTAGCTAATAACACACGAAAACCCTAACCAATAGCTGAACAACACATAAAAGAAACAACAGCCACGAACTTTTTCTCTTCTTCTCTCTCGATTTGATCTTGAAGAAGAACCCTAGCTACCACTTAGAATTTCTGCTAGCCCAGAAAACTACATGCTTGAGTATTCTTCTGTGTGGATTACTATTAGAGATAATCACACACTGTGATTATAGTGGGTAGATGTTCAACTCATGTGGAGGTTGATGACGAGGATTGCTGGAACTTGAAGAAGAAAATTTTGTTCTTTGCACGATCACCCAAAAGTAAAAGCTATTACCTTTACTCTCTTTATGTCTTATTTTCCACACATAGACGGGTCCTGGGAGGGTATCTCGTTTTATTTTCTGCTGCGTCGTATAGGATATGAGTCCGAGATAACCAACATATATACTCAGCTTTGAATGCTTCCACAAAATTGGCCTATGTCCAGCCTTGATTAATCATCTTCCAGTCGTCTTGAACCTGTTGCCACGATGCCCGAGCTGGGCCCCTCAATCAGAATGCAGCAAACTTCACCTTTCGCTTCTCAGTGTATTGAAGCGTAGCGAAGATGTCTTCCATCTACTCTATCCATTGTTCAGCTTTCTGATCCTGCTCGGCTTCTCCCAAGAAGATAAGCGGTTGGAATTTCAGAAAGTGCACCAAAGCTTCGTCCTCTCCTTTTGGATTCTTCCGTTCTGTCAAAGTCTGAAGAATCTCGGTCATCTTGCTGAATGCTTGCCCCATTGTCATTTCAATAGGTTCTTCTTACCCCATTTCCAAATCTGGCTCACTCTTATTTCCTCGGTTAGGTGACTACATTTGAGTCGTCTCAACCTCCGGTGTCACAGGTTCTGCCTCCAGAACTCTTTTGCCTGATGTGGCCACACAGCGCTTGGGTGCCATTCTAAACCATACCCAGACAATGAGTTTATGCATTCAAACATTAAATCATTTCAGTTGAGCATGAATTCACATTTAGATTTAAGTAAAAGGAAATCAGATGCAAGTTTTGCATAAAGAATTGCATATAAATTTCTCTCAAACCTTAGAGCACTCCAGGTACTCTTATTTGCATAAATTTAAAATTAAAGCAGTAAACAAGAATGAAATCCTTAACATAGAAGTCTATGGAAAGCTGTAAATAAAACATCCTAATCATAGCAGCCTTTAGCCTCCCTAGTCCTCATCGAAGTCTTCAAAATCGGCCTCATATAACCATCCCCCAGAATTCTTAGTAAAGTCTATCCTAGTCCCACTTGCAAACCCATCCATTGGTTCTTTCTCGGGTTGCCTAGAACTCTCCCCGATCTCAACCTAGTTGGGTGGGAGTATGAAGAAAGGTCTAGGTGGAGATTCATAATCTATCTCCCCTGGATCATCACTATCAGCTAGCAAGTCAACTACGGGACTAGAAGGGTAGGGAACATATTCCATAATAATTTCCTCATCTTCACTGTTAGTAACCAAGTTTATCACTGTTAATTTCCTCATTCCATATTCCAACATCATAAACTGCCGCCGTGGACGCAGCATCCCGGACGGAGAACGAAGATCGGTACCGACCGGTGAGTAGGCCGTTCCAACCGACTCGACCACCAATAAGGCCTCCGAGTAATAAGTGACCTGCTGGCCCTATGCAGTGGGGCCCTATGCAGTGGGGAAACCGGGGTAAGCAACCCCTGTTAGTGTTGTGCCCTAGAGGCAATCACTTGTACCATGTATATTGCATATTAAATTAATAAGAGGCATTCTTTATCTTTTAGTTTGATTGTTATATCTAAATATGTGTACAAACCGTTAGATAAAGTCCCTAGTACAACACAGTGTTAAGGAAATCATGATAGAGATCATGATGTGAGATTCCTACTACACTATGCAGTGTTTGTACTTAAATAATCCCCAGTCATAGTATTAATAAGATGGGACATTATTAATACGCCAAGGCTGGCACATGTTATATCTCTTGATTGGATCAAGCGGTGGTTCTCATATCCAGTGGGTATTGGGATACTCAGGATTAATGTGTGGATGCTTGTTTTGAAACAAGTTCATTGGATGACCTAGCTAGGAGATAATCACTTGGATAACTATTTAGTGCCAGTGATAGAATCTCATTATAGCAAGTGTACAAGTATCCTTAGACTTGAGATCTCCAAGGTACTTTGTTTATCGAGCGTTGTACTTTGATTCTAATCTTTGGAGTCTTATCTAGGACCGCCTATGGGATGGATATTGGGTACAACGTAAAGTAAACGAAAGTAGTTGAGAGGGTCATTAAAGGATTCACCACTCCTAATAGTAGGAGAGTATATCTCAAGGCCACTTGTAGAAATCATTACTCATGAAGTCCTTGGCCAAGGCGACTATGTGATGGAAATGGTTCCAATTGATACACATATCGAGTAATGGATTTCTTGAACAAGTACTAAAATATTCGGGCTAGAATTAATAATATTCTGGAGGGAGTTGGCACTAATTCCATGCTCTAGACCGAATGAAATATTGTATGTTGAAAGGAGTTTATTGCACTGATAATTTGCTATTGAAAGGTTCATGTCAAGCCACTTGACATTCTAGACTTTTGGGTGGTCAAGAGTCATTGCTAGATGTCGCTCTTGATATGCTAAATATGAATTTATTAATTAGAGAATTAATAAATTTAATCCTTTATTTTATTAAGGATTATTAATTCTAATATTGTTAGAATTAATTCATATTATGCTACCAATAAGACCAGGAAACCTAATAGGTCACACACAATAAAGGTTTGAATGCTCAAATATATTATTTGATAATATTGTGGGGTTAATTAAGAGAAGGAAATATATTTATAGGTGAATTATAAGTTTGTTATAATTCATGGGACCTAATTGTAATTAAGTAAACTTCAAGGACCAATTTGTTGACAATTGGACGTTGAAGGACTAAGTTGCAATTTATGGTAATTATAAATCTATAAATATAAGGAAACGGTTTCCTTAGGGTTTGAGACAGACTATTCACGCAATAACGGAGAAACCGTTTCTCGCGCTCTCTCTTGATCAAACCCTAGCCGTCTCTCTTCTTGATCAAAACCCTAGCCTCCCGAATTCTACTAGCATAGAATTGTGAGATTGTGAGCATTCAACCTTGTGTGGATTATCATTAGAGGGAGTTCTTTCTTGGACTTCAGTTGAGCTGCAGTGAACGGTTTTGGATAATCTGGATCGCGCCTGCGTTCTTGTTTCTGAAATTTTTGAATTCCGGCTTCACGAGGTAATAGACGCAATCTTCTCCTTTTCCCGTTTCTATTGCAAACCCGTGATCCATGGCTTGGATTTCTTGTTGTTTTCCACTGCGCTTAATCTGATTATGCATGATAGAAATCCTACAGTGGTATCAAAGCCAACGGGTTTGTGTTTTAATGGGATGTTTTATTGCTTTGAATTGTTCAAGCATGTAAATTGCATGATTACAGCATGTTAATTGTATGATCATGTCTGTTGGTTTGTATGTAATCGTCTAGGTTTTGTTTTGAATAATTTGGGTTGCAGAAATCTTTTCGCGTTGTGGGTTTTATGCTTTTGAAAATATTGCGAGAATGGTTACTGCGTACGTGTTCAAGTTTTGGCTTCAGTTGATGTTCATCCTGTAATTAAGCCTTCCGTTTAACAATTTGGATTGTTAAATTGATTGTGAGAATGATCACAATGGTTTGTTAATAAAGATTAACAAAGGTCAACGTCAAAAACTGGTTTTGATTGATCTTGGAACGGCCCCGAACTGAACAAAAAAATTTCCAGAAAATCCAAGCCGCACGCGGTGGTTACTATTCAGTTTTAAAAAAAAAAAAAAAGGTTCTAGAATAGAATTTTGAAAGAGAAAATCTCATTTGATGAGAGGTGGTAAAATAAAAATTTTTTCAAGGGGACGTTGCCCCCTGACCCCACAAGGGGCGCTGCCCCCTTGACCCCCGCTCGCTGACCGGCCAGCGGGACCGCCGTTATCGTTGCGTGACGGGACCCAGAAGCATTTTCTCAAAATTAGTTTTGAGACAATCAATTTTATTTTTCAAAATAGTGATTTTGAAAATTTAAAATTAATGTATTTTTCTTAAATGTTGATTTTAGAATTTGTTTTATTTTCCCAAAATACTGATTTTGGAATAATAAAAGTATATGTTTATTTTGTTTAAGCATAGTTAATGGCATGGTGGATGGTTATGGACTAAAACAAATTATATCTGTTCATGCATTTTTTTACCGCTTTGTTTTAATGAAATAGGGCCTGCGTGTCCTGCCTTCTCTCAAATTCTGATGTAATTCTCTTCTCATCTAACTCCCCTCGAATGTAACTCGAGGTTTCTCCTTTTAGGAAATTATGTAATTAGATTATATAGGTTAGATTGAGGTAGAATTTTATTTTCAAGATTTTGAAGATGGCGTTCAAAATAAGGCGAGATGGTAAGACCCTCTACCTGTATCATGCATGAACACATAGGGTTGACCATATTAATTTCCTTGGTGGCTCGAGGAAATTAATTTAGAAAGTCCATAACCATGCCACGTAATTGTTTATTACCATGTTTATCAATTTATGCTTGCTTATTGATAAATTGTATGCATGCCTAACAATGAGACCACTAAAAGGAATAAATCCCTCAAATAATATTAAATCTAATGCCTTCCATTAATATAGTGAGAACGAGAGCTCTTTTTCGAGACCAGGTTGTTGGGCAAACCCAAGCCTACTTGACATCGAGTATGTTCAAGCTATAGAATTTAAATTCATGTTAATGGGTTGGATTTAACTAATTTCTTTATCCCGGTTGGGCTAACCCAAGCATAAAGAAAATTAGAGGCAAAGTTGGGCTAGTATTTGATACTTTAATGATTAAAAGATGTTAATCACCCAATGATTCAGTAGTTACTTTTTGATGTAATTGGTATTGGATACCTACCACTGAACTTAAGAGTGGCTTGTTGGGCTAACCCAAGGTTATTCTTAAGGAATTTGAATACTTGATCCACTAAGAAAGTTTCCAACGGGCTTTCCGAGTCAATAGTGAGGGCTATTGGTTTGAGTAAAATAGTGGAATAATTATGCGCTTAATTAAAGACCTAATTAATTGCATTGCATTTGCATATACATGTTCTAATAATTCTATCTTTACATCTAGGTCATTTGCATCATGTCGACAAACCTAAACTTGCGTAGCATCTTGGAAACAAACAAGCTCACTTGAATCAAACTATTTGGACTGGTATAGAAACTTGAGAATCGTTCTCAAGTCGGAAAAGTTGCTCTACGTGCTAGAAGCTCCTATTCCGCCACCTCCGACTCAAGATGCTCCTGTTGAAGAGCATGTTGTCCACAAGAAGCACAAAGAAGATAGCGACACGACATCTTGTATCATCGTTGGCGTCAATGTCTCTTGAGCTGCAAAAACGACATGAGCATATGGATGCTCAATCAATGATCCTCCATCTTAGAGAGACTGTTTGATAAACAAGCTAGAACGAGAGAGATATGAGATCTCTAAACAAGCTGTTCCGTGCTAAGATGGTTGAGGGTGCTTCGAGTGGCCACTCATGGGCTGCGAGATGTTGGGCTACATTGAAAGACTTGGGTCTCTTGGGTTCGTAATGGATCATGACTTAAGTATTGACTTAATTCTACAATCATTACCAAGTAGTTTTTCACAGTTTGTGATCAACTACCACATGAATAATGTTGAGACCACAATACCTGAGCTAATCAATCTGCTTAAGACTGCTGAGTCCTCTATGAAAAAGGATGATAAGGCAATCTTGTTAGTAGGTTCTTCATCTTCTAAGAAAAAGGTTTCTAAGAAGAAGAAGAAGAACACTCCTACTAAGCCCAAAGGAGGTGTCAAGAAGAAGGAGGCTGCCCCTAAAGGCCCATGTCATCATTGTGGCAAAATGGGCCATTGGAGGCGTAACTGCAAGGCCTACTTGGAGACTGTGAAGGAAAGGAAGGAGAAGGAGAAGCTTGCAAGCACTTCTACTTCTAATCCTGGTATGTTTATGATTGAGATTAATACTGCCTTTAATAATGAGATATGGGTATTGGATACCGGTTGTGGATCTCATTTATGCAATAATTTGCAGGGACTAAAGGACAGTAGAAGGTTAGAGAAAGGTGACGTGGACCTACGAGCTGCAAATGGAGCAAAAGTTGCTGCTCTAGCTGTGGGGACTTATCATCTCAATCTACCTTACGGATTAGTTTTAGAACTACAAAGCTGTTATTTTGTACCAGTTTTGTTGAAAAATATTATCTCGAGTTGCTTGTTTAGACTTATTCGGATTTCATTTAAGTTTTAAGAATAAATGTTGTTCTTTCTCATTAAATGATATTCATTATGGTTCTGCAACTTTGATCAATGGTTTATATGTTCTAGACATGTATAATCCAATTCTCAATATAAGTAAAAAGAAACATAAAAAGGATAACTTAATCTCATCTTACTTATGGCATTGTCGTTTAGGCCATGTAAATGAAAAACGTGTGTCTAAGTTATACAAATTAGGTGACTTAGGGTCATTTGATTACGAATCATATGACACATGCGAATCTTGTTTACTTGGAAAAATGGCTAAAACTTCTTTTTCAAGAAAAGGAGAAAGGGCAAAAGAGTTATTAGAACTCGTACATTCGGATGTATGTGGCCCAATGTCAATACGAGCAAGAGGAGGTTATCAATACTTCATTACCTTTATTGATGATTATTCTCGATATGGGTATTTGTATTTGATGAAATACAAATCCGAAGCCTTTGACCGTTTCAAAGACTTCAAGAATGAAGTAGAGAAACAACTTGGCAAAAGTATTAAAGCTCTTAGATCCGATCGAGGAGGTGAATACTTAAGTCAAGAGTTTCTAAGTTATCTAAGAGATAACGGAATATTATCTCAATGGACTCCACCATATACACCTCAACATAACGGTGTATTCGAGAGAAGGAATCGAACCCTTCTAGACATGGTAAGGACCATGATGGCTTTTGCGAGACCTACCAAAATCGTTTTGGGGGTACGCACTTGGAAGCTACTTGTTTACATTTTAAACAGAGTTCCATCAAAAACGGTTGATACCACTCCTTATGAGTTATTCTTTGGTAAGAGACCAAAGTTATCTCATTTAAGGATTTGGGGTTGCCCTGTTTTTGTTAAAAAGGTAATGTCGAGACAAACTTGAAAGTAAGTCGACAAATGTTTGTTTGTTGGATATCCAAAAGAATCGTTTGGATATTACTTCTATCTTCCTTTTGAAAATAAAGTTTTTATTTCAAAACATGCTTGTCTTCTTAGAGAAGGAGCACATGTTCAAAGAAGATAGTGGGAGCAAGCTTGAACTTAGTGAAGTTCAAGAAGAGCAAACAAATATTGATCAACCTTCTGAACCTGTATCTATTCAAATAGATGAACCTTCTAACACACAAGAGCTTCGTAGGTCAAGTAGGATACGAGTGGCACCTGAGAGATATGGATTTCTCATAAGTGACCATAATGACGTATTGCTCATAGATGACGATGAGCCTACTACTTACAAGGATGTTACGAATAGTTCGAGAATCCGACAAATGGCTCGAAGCTATGAAGTCGAGAGATGGATTCCATGTATGACAACAAAGTATGGACTTTGGTTGATCCACCTGAAGGAATCAAGCCTATAGGGTGTAAATGGGTTTTCAAAAAGAAAACTGACATGGATGGTAATGTGGTTACCTATAAGGCTCGCTTAGTAGCAAAAGGTTATCGTCAACGACAAGGTATTGACTATGACGAAACTTTTTCACCAGTTGCGATGTTGAAATCCATAAGAATACTCCTAGCCATTGCCGCTCATTACGATTATGAGGTCTGGCAAATGGATGTGAAAACAGCTTTCCTTAATGGAAACCTGATTGAGGAAGTGTATATGACACGGCCTGAAGGTTTCATATCCGAAGATGGCACAAAGGTGTGCAAGTTGCAAAGGTCCATTTATGGACTTAAGCAAGCATCTAGGAGTTGGAATATCCGTTTTGATGAGACAATTAAAGAATTTGGTTTCATTCAAAACATGGATGAACCTTGTGTGTACAAGAAGGCTAGTGGGAGTAAAGTTGTTTTCCTATTGCTTTATGTAGATGACATATTGCTTATAGGAAATGATGTTTCCACTCTTCAATCAGTGAAGATTTGGTTGTCCAAGATGTTCTCCATGAAAGACCTTGGAGAAGCAACCTATATTCTGGGAATAAAGATCTATAGAGATAGATCTAGAAGGTTGCTAGGTCTTTCACAGTCTACATACATAGACAAAGTCGTTGAAAAGGTTCGAGCATGGATCAATCCAAAAGAGGATTCTTACCTATGACACATGGTGTAAGCCTTTCAAAGTCAATGTCTCCAAAGACACAAGTTGAAAGGGATCACATGAGTAGAATTCCATATGCTTCGGCAATTGGGTCTATCATGTATGCTATGATATGTACTAGGCCCGATGTATCGTGTGCTCTTAGTTTGACGAGTAGATACCAATATGATCCTGGAGAGGGTCACTGGGTGGCTGTAAAGAATATCCTTAAGTACTTACGAAGGACTAAGGATGCATTCTTGATATATGGAGATGGTGATTTACAAGTAAGAGGGTATTCGATGCCGACTTTCGGTCCGATAAGGACGACTTCAAATCACAATACGGCTACGTATTTACATTAGGTGGTGGGGCGATTAGTTGGAAGAGCTCCAAACAAGAGACTACTGCCGATTCGACTATCGAAGCGAGTACATAGCAGCTTCTGAAGCAGCTAAAGAAGCAGTATGGATCAAGAAGTTTATCGCTGAACTTGGAGTGGTGCCTAGCATTGTTGATTCGATACCTTTGTATTGTGGCAACAATGGAGCCATTACACAGGCAAAGGAACCACGTTCTCATCAACAATCCAAGCATGTACTTAGATGCTATCATCTGATTAGAGAAATCATAGATAGAGAAGATGTAAAGATAGAGAGAATTCCCACAGATCAGAACATAGCTGATCCACTCACTAAAGCTCTTTCCCAGAAGAAACATGATAAATATGTTGAGTCATTTGGTATTCGATACATGAATGATTGGCTCTAGTGCAAGTGGGAGTTTGTTAGTGTTGTGCCCTAGAGGCAATCACTTGTACCATGTATATTGCATATTAAATTAATAAGAGGCATTCTTTATCTTTCAATTTGATTGTTATATCTAAATATGTGTATAAACCGTTAGATAAAGTCCCTAGTACAACACGGTGTTAAGGAAATCATGATAGAGATCATGATGTGAGATTCCTACTACACTATGCGGTGTTTGTACTTAAATAATCCCAGATCATAGTATTAATAAGATGGGACATTATTAATACGCCAAGGCTGGCACATGTTATATCTCTTGATTAGATCAAGCGGTGGTTCTCATATCCGTGGGTATTGGGATACTCGGGATTAACGTGTGGATGCTTGTTTTGAAACAAGTTCATTGGATGACCTAGCTACGAGATAATCACTTGGATAACTATTTAGTGCCGGTGATAGAATCTCATTATAGCAAGTGTGCAAGTATCCTTAGACTTGAGATCTCCAAGGTACTTTGTTTATCGAGCGTTGTACTTTGATTCTAATCTTTGGAGTCTTATCTAGGACCGCCTATGGGATGGATATTGGGTACAACGTAAAGTAAACGAAAGTAGTTGAGAGGGTCAATAAAAGATTCACCACTCCTAATAGTAGGAGAGTATATCTCAAGGCCACTTGTAGAAATCATTACTCATGAAGTCCTTGGCCAAGGCGACTATGTGATGGAAATGGTTCCAATTGATACACATATCGAGTAATGGATTTCTTGAACAAGTACTAAAATATTCGGGCCAGAATTAATAATATTCTGGAGGGAGTTGGCACTAATTCCATGCTCTAGACCGAATGAGATATTGTATGTTGAAAGGAGTTTATTGCACTGATAATTTGCTATTGAAAGGTTCATGTCAAGCCACTTGACTTTCTGGACTTTTGGGTGGTCAAGAGTCATTGCTAGATGTCGCTCTTGATATGCTAAATATGAATTTATTAATTAGAGAATTAATAAATTTAATCCTTTATTTTATTAAGGATTATTAATTCTAATATTGTTAGAATTAATTCATATTATGCTACCAATAAGACCAGGAAACCTAATGGGTCACACACAATAAAGGTTTGAATGCTCAAATATATTATTTGATAATATTGTGGGGTTAATTAAGAGAAGGAAATATATTTATAGGTGAATTATAAGTTTGTTATAATTCATGGGACCTAATTGTAATTAAGTAAACTTCAAGGACCAATTTGTTGACAATTGGACGTTGAAGGACTAAGTTGCAATTTATGGTAATTATAAATCTATAAATATAAGGAAACGGTTTCCTTAGGGTTTGAGACAGACTATTCACGCAATAACAGAGAAACCGTTTCTCTGCCTCTCTCTTGATCAAACCCTAGCCGTCTCTCTTCTTGATCAAAACCCTAGCCTCCCGAATTCTACTAGCATAGAATTGTGAGATTGTGAGCATTCAACCTTGTGTGGATTATCATTAGAGGGAGTTCTTTCTTGGACTTCAGTTGAGCTGCAGTGAACGGTTTTGGATAATCTGGATCGCGCATGCGTTCTTGTTTCTGAAATTTTTGAATTCCGGCTTCACGAGGTAATAGACGCAATCTTCTCCTTTTCCCCATTTCTATTGCAAACCCGTGATCCATGGCTTGGATTTCTTGTTGTTTTCCGCTACGCTTAATCTAATTATGCATGATAGAAATCCTACAACCCCGAGGGCATGCGACAAGACCGATGCAAAGTAATCTTAGTTGCTGACTCTATGGAAAGTGTGGCCACACCGAGAGGAATTGTTGGACTAATGGGGAAGTAAAGAGATGCTTCAACTGTGGAGACCCGGGCCATCTAAGGAACGTCTGCCCTAAACCTCTACGGATTGGCCAGACGGCCCCGACTCAGCCGATCGGAATAAACCGAGGTGCTGCTGCTGGAACAGTGGGAGTGGAAGGTCCGAAGCCGCAAGTGAAGGCTAAGGTCTTTACCTTGAACCGAGCAGAAGTTGGAGCAGACGCAACAGTGATTGAAGGCAACCTTTCTATCCAAGGACGTCTTGTCAATGTTTTGATAGATCCAGGATCCACAGATTCTTATGTGAGTAAAGTATGTGCATTGCATTTAGGTTGGGAATGAAATGAATTGCCCTATACCTTAATAGTAAGCTCACTATTGGGAAAAATAGTAGAAGTGGTAAATTAATGGAAAGCTGTGAAGTTAAGGTAGGGAAGGAGACTCTGGAAGCGGATCTTGTAGTTTTGGCCATTGATGATTATAACCTAATCTTGGGCATGGATTGGTTGTCGAAGTACGGAGCTCTAGTTGACTGCAAGATCAAGATGGTGCAATTTGTGAGACCCGGGCGAGATGTGATTGAGTTTGATGGTAAGCGAACAAAAGAATAGAAATTCTTGATTGCTGGTACTAAGGCTCAGAAGTTGCTTAAGAAAGGATGTACGGGATATCTGGCCTATCTTCTGAACAAACTCAAGGATCAGTGTACCTTGGAGAGTATGGAGGTGGTCAAAGACTTTCTAGACATTTTCCTTACTGAGCTCACTTCTTTACCCCCTAAGTGGGAAGTTGAGTTTACCGTAGATCTGATTCCTGGAGCAGAACCTGTGTCAAGAACCCCTACTGGATGGCACTGATGGAACTGAAGGAATTAAAAGAGCAACTGGAAGAGTTGGTGAGGCAAGGTTATATTCGACCTAGTACGTCACTGTGGGGAGCACCAGTGTTATTTATTAAGAAGAAAGATGGTACTTTGAGATTATGCATCGATTATCGGGGACTGAACAACTTAATGATCAAGAACAAGTACCCTTTACCCTTGATCGACTAGTTGTTTGATCAACTTCAAGGCTCAGCTTACTTTTCGAAATTGGACCTACGACAAGGATACTACCAGGTGAGGATTAAGGAGGAAGACATTCCCAAGACTGCGTTCAACACGCGGTATGGCCACTATGAATTTGTGGTAATGCCGTTCAGTGTAACCAACGCACCAGCAGTTTTCATGGACTTGATGCATTGAGTTTTTCAGCCGTATTTGGACAAGTTTGTAGTCATTTTCATTGGCGATATATTAATCTACTCCAAGAATCCAGAGGATCATGTGGAGCACTTAATATTAGTTTTGGAAAAGCTGAGGGAATACAAACTCTTTGCGAAGTTCAGCAAATGTGAGTTTTGGTTAAGCTCGGTATCCTTTCTCGGCCATGTGATATCCAAGGATGGAATCAAAGTGGACCCTGTCAAGGTGGACGCCGTAGCAAACTGGAAGAAACCGAAGAATACTATTGAGGTACAAAGTTTTCTTAGGTTGGCTAGGTACTACCGACGTTTCATTAAGAATTTCTCTACTCTGGCTTCACCGATAACGCGGCTATTAAAGAAGGATGTTGCTTTTGCTTGGAGCGAGAAGTGCGAGAAAAGTTTCCAAGAGCTTAAAAGGAGATTGGTTACAGCGCTAGTGCTGAGCTTACCCAAGGCTGACAAGTCCTATGCACTCTATACAGATACATCCAAGGAAGGTTTGGGAGCTGTGCTGATGCAGGAAGGGAAGGTCGTAGCTTATGCGTCTAGGAAGCTGAAATCGCATGAAGTCAACTATTTGACTCATGACCTGGAGTTGGCAACCATAGTATTTGCCTTGAAGAAGTGGCGACATTATCTGTACGGAGCATTGTATGAAGTCTTCATCGACCATAAGAGTTTGAAGTATATTTTCACACAAAAAGACTTGAACCTTTGGCAGCGTAGATGAATGGAGTTCTTAGAAGAGTATAGGTGTCCCATTAATTACCATCCTGGCAAAGTGAATGTGGTAGCTGACGCTTTGAGTTGTAAAGTGAAGATAGCACACTTGAGAATGCAGGAAGTGTTGGCAGTGTAGGAAATCCTAGAGCATAAAGTAGAAGTTCAAGAAAGAAAGATATGTGTAAGTAACTTGACCATAAAGCCCGATCTGGAGCAAGAAATTGTAGCAGCCCAGCAGGACAGTGTGGAGTTTCAGGTTTTCAAAGAAAAGGAGATTGGGAGAGGAGGTAAAGACTTCCAGATCGATGAGGAAGGGATACTGTATTTTCGGGACCGGATATGTGTACCTAACACCCAAGACTTGAAGAAGAGGATATTGGACGAAGCTCACAAGAGCAAGTATACCATACACCCTAGGGAAGTGAAGATGTATCATGACTTGAAGAAGAAATATTGGTGAGCTGGAATAAAGAGGGATGTGGTTCAGTATGTATCATTCTGCTTGACATGCCAGAAAGTTAAGGTGGAGTACAAGAAGTCTGTCGGTCTACTGCAACCGTTACCGATTCCCGAGTGAAAATAGAAAGAGGTGACTATGGATTTTGTGACTGGCTCCGATGTCCAAGATGCACAAGGCTGAGGTTTGAGTGGTAGTGGACAAACTGACCAAGATAGCACATTTTATACCGATGAGCGTAAGAGACTCTATGGAAAAGTTAACTCTGACTTATACCCGGGAAATTGTAAGGTTGCATGGCGTACCGTCTAGTATTATATCGGATAGGGACCCCAGGTTCACTTCGAGATTCTGGAATAAGTTTCAAGAGTCTTTGGGTACTACGTTGAAGTTTAGCACCTCTGCTCTTTTGCAAACCGATGGTAAATCCGAAAGAGTCATTCAGATATTGGAGGATATGCTCCGGGTGTGTGTTTGGACTTTGCAGACAAGTGGATTGAGTGTTTACCGCATGTGGAATTGGCATATAACAACAGTCACCAAGCATCGATTGGAATGGCTCCTTACAAAGCATTATATGGACGGAAATGTCAAGTACCGATATACTGGGGATGGACAGAAGAGGGGCATATTAAAGGGTCTGGTGAGGTATGTATTCAAGAGATGACGGACAAGGTTAGGGTCATTAGAGAAAGACTGAGAGTGGCGCAAAGCCAACAAAAGAGTTACGCAGACACCAAGAGGAGGGAGCTGGAGTTCCAAGTAGGTGATCACGTATTCTTGAAGTTGACTCCTAGTAGAGAAATTCTGAGGCAACCGAAAGGAGGGAAGTTGAGCCCTAGGTATTTAGGATCGTTTTCGATAATGGAAAAGATTGGGCCAGTCGCCTATAGATTGGATTTGCCCGACGGATTAACTGGAATGCATGTTGTTTTCCATGTGTCTCAGCTAAAGAAGTATAACCCCGATCCAAGCCATGTACTTAACGAAGAACCTTTGGAATTGCATCCGAATCTGATTTATGTGGAGAAACCAGTAAAGATTTTGGAGCGGAGTATCATGACTCTTCGAAGCAAGCAGATACCTATGGTTAAAATACTTTGGGATCATCAGGGAGCGCGGGATGCTACGTGAGAAACTGAAGAATGGTTAAGACAGAAGTATCCGGATATGTTCTAAGAGTATGGAATCTGAATTTCAAGACGAAATTCTCTTAAGGGGGAGGGGATGTAATACCCCGCCCAAAACCACCTTTGACCTATGGGGGAAAAGTCATGCATTGCATAGCATTTTGAATTTCATGTGATATTCTAAAACTATATCTTTGCATGGGTGCATGTGATTTTCAAGGTTGCTCTTGCATTAATTTATTTCATGAGAAATAGTTGTGTTGCTTGCATTAATTGAGAATTGTTTTAGGTGAAATTTAGAAGAGGAGATAGAGGGATGAGAAGTATGGTGAAAGGAATTTCTTAGAGATATGTTAACATCGGAGTTGATTTGGATTAATGGTTAGGGTTGGTAATTATCCCTTGGTGACTTGAGTTCAAATCTTACCTCTTGCGAATCTTAGCTTCTATTTTGAATTCTTTTTCTAGAGTTTCTTCATGCTTTGGCCAAAAACCCTAGCTACTCTATTGAATTTCAGCTGCCATTTTCTTAGGAGATAAATCTCCATATTTATTTTCCCAACTCAAGGATTTTTGATAAAGATAGAGACTAATTTTATTCTAGCTTTTATTCCTTTAATTTTTGAAAATCTTAGCTAAAAACAATTAAATTCCAGCTTGTATTTCATTAATAAGATTTTGTGTTAGTTAGCTGGAATTAAATTTACTATTTTCCTAGCAAAATATTTTGTTGATTTTGAGAATAAAACCCTAGCTAAAAATGTGGAAATTTTCCAGCCTTGTTGCCGCCACCTTTGGAGCAATCCTAGCTCAACTCAAACTCTACCAAGCTAGGGAAACTTATCCTAAATCCTTTAACAAATCAGATTTTATTTTATCTCCAAAACAAATTAGGTTTTGTCCCTCTTTTCTAGCAGAATTTCGGTCAGCCTTGTGCATGCATATGGCTCACGAATTGCTGCACTCCTAGTTGTATCCAAACACTTCTAAACCTAGCTCAAATCATCTAAAACACCTCTCACCAATTCAGGTTTATTTTAGCTACACAAACCAGATTTTTGTTCCCTCTTTTCTCCAGAATTTCGGCCAGCTTGTACATAGAATTTTGGCAAGCTTTGCACACACTATATTGCACAAAATTTTGCACTCCAAAACACACCAAAAATCTTTATTGATTTAGCCAATTGCAGCGCCTAAAACTCCCATTTTTCCCCTCTGAATTTTGTCAAAACAGCAGCTAAAAATCAGTCCAGAAATCCCCTCTTTTGCTTACAGTTTTTGCACAGCAAACACATCCTCCATGCACAGAATTTTTTGTTGTCAAAACCCATACAAACTTCTTCTTATTTTGGTCAAAAACTGAACACACACACAACCTATCCTTGTACACAATTTCGGCCAGCCTAGGAGAGAAATTCCAGATTGCTTTTTCTCTCTCAAACCCTCTCAATCTCGGCCAGCAATCAGGTACAGCAAGCTGCCTGATTTTCGCCATTGCTGCCAAGGAAGTTTAGAACCATTAGGAGTCCTTTCTATCATCAACTTCTAAACCCTAAATCAAACTCTCCTAACCCTAAACCAAGGTAGCTGTCTATCCCTCCTTGCTGCACGAAAATTCCAGCAAACTCTCCTCTCAATTTTCGAAAAACTCAAGCACAATCTCTAGGCAAAAAATCAAACGCACCATAAGGTAAGCAAAAGTCCTCTCAACCTCTTGATTCCTTTCCTCTATTGATTCTTCTTTTCTTTTTCCCTTGAACCGCACCATATGGGGACTGATTTCATTTTTTTTCTCTTAACTCTCGATCAAGAGGAAGTAAAGAAGGTAGCTTTCCCTTCTTCGCAAGTGAACTCGAGGCGATCATTCTAGGAGCATCTTGATCTTGTTAATCCGGTTGTTGTAAGGTAAAGGAAGTCTTACCCTTGATGACAAAATTAAGATTTAATGTGATTGATGATGTCTATGGAAGTATATTAGCATGATGAATGTGTTTAGTTGGGATAGATGTATATTTTGAGATGAGTATTGTATTAGGCATATTCAATGGATAGCGATGTTATGTTTTGTTGTGATAATGGTGGATGTGGATTTTGATGGTTAGGTTGAGACCTTTTTGATATATTGCGCATGTCTTTGATGGATATATGTTCATGGTATATTTATTTCAAGGAATGGGTGATTTATTTGAAGGTAGTTGATAGGTCATGATTCATTTATAGGAATACATGAGTTTATGTGCATGCTTGAGTTGATTGAGATCCTGATCATGATATTATGTGATTCTAGATGAGGAGGTTATTTGAAGGAAGCAAGCAGTTGATTTTTATCTTGTTTATCTGAGGCGTACCACGTAAGTCCTTGCATAAACTCTTTTTGTTAAATGCTTGTGGTGGCGAGTCGAATGTTGTAAAGCTTTGTGAAGCTATTGTTGAACTATGTTTGCTTGGGTTGTAAACGTGGATGTTTATTATCTATATGGTTTTGTCAACTAACGCTTTTATTAAGAGCTGTCTTTCTCTTAAACTTTTTAGAAAACCCTTTTGTTGAAGAAAACCACGTTTTACAAAACCAAGGTATGGAATCACTATGAGTCAGGAATTGACGGATATGTTTGTTAAGTACTCAATAAGGGTAGGCTAACAATACTAGTCTTGGAGGGCTTGAGTGAGTCTTTTGGCAGACGGTCACCTCCAGAAGATAAGCTTTGCTTGAAAAGACGACAGTATTGATTGGTCAAGCTGGTCTGAGCTAGCATTTGTACCTGGTAAGGTATTATTTTCCCGGCATGGACACCCAAATGGTTTTGTTGGATATAGAGATGGAGGAGTATCTCACCCGGTGGGCCGTACACCCATTTTTTATCAGAACGCCCAAAGTGTGGTAATCTGATCCTGTCATGGTGCACAAAGTGTGGTGCCTTGACTGTTTTCTTATCATGGGGCCCAAAGTGTGGTGCCATGACTGTTTATTCGAGTGGATGATTTATTTTGTACAAAGTGTGACAATGGGAAAACTCCACTATTTGCAAAGAGAAATTATTTATGACTTGCCAATTATTTCAGCAAATGTTTTCAGCTATGCATACACGGACTATTCAAAGTACCATGTGCACATACAGGACTTACTGAGATGTTAATCTCACACTGTTTTTATATCATGTTTTCAGGAAATTGATACTGCTGAGCAAGCGGGATGTCTAGTAGTTGAAGCTTTTGTTACTTTATTTATGTTTTGAGAGACAGATGTTCATTTATGTTTGTTTCCGATGTATGCATATGTTTAAACTTACGTAAGGTTGATTCTGATGTAATAAGAGTTCCCTTTATTTATCTAAGTTTGGCATTTTAAGTTCGACTTTATATTATGTACCTCGTTTTAAAGACCCCTTGTCCTTTGGACGATGCGACATCCCCACCCTTTGTGGGTACGTAGTAGGGGTGTTTTACACAACCAACATAACACCAATTACATCACTACTAGAAAAAGGCTGATTACCAACTGTCAAATTTTGTTGGTAGTTTTCCCATTTCTGTTGGTAATACTAGTTTACCAATAGATTGCTAACAGAATTTGGTCCATGGGTAACACGCTTGTTGGAAAGTGTTACCAATAAGAGTTTTTTAAGTTTGTTGGTAATTAGCAACATATTTCACTATTGGTAACATTATATTTCAGTTGGTAATAATTTCTTTAAGGTTAACTATTTTCTGTTGGTAATTTTATTTTGTTACGAACAAACTAACTACATTGTTGGTAAAGTCGTTGGAAATTTTTGAATTGTTTATTTTTTTGGTAGTTTTTTCAATTGATTGTTTAGTAGGTAATGTTGTTGGTAATTTGCCAACAATTCCTTAGTTGGTATATTTGTGTTGTTGGTAAATATTATTCATTACCAACAAATAATTTAGTTCGTACTTAGTTGGTAAATGTCAAAAAATATCATGTCTATTGATAACTTACCAACTACAATTCAGTTGGTATTGTAAGCATATTCTATTGGTATATACCAACAGATAAAACTATTGGTAAGCAGCTGCAAAATTGTTATTACTTACCAACAACAATCTATTGAAAAGCACTTACAGATTACTATTAGTAAGCACCTATAAATTTGTGTTGGTAAATGTCAACAAATTGTTTGTTGGTAAGCACCTGTAAATTTCAGTTGGTGTATACCAACAAATTGTTTTGTTGGTAAGTACCAATAGCTTTCTATTGGTAAGTATAATTATATTATCACTATTTAATCCATACACATATTTAATAAAGAAATCCTATATAATATTAAAAGTACATTCATACCAAAAGTCAAACATCTATATTGAAAGTACATAAATATCCATAACAAAAGTACATCAAACTCTGGTATGGCATAAAAAATAGATAAAGTCAATTTGTTATGACTCTGATATGACTCAGCTTGCTCAGAACGAATCTCTGGCTGGACGCTTTCTCTAGAATTGCTACCATTGTGACCATTAGTAGGAGTAGTCAGCGTAGGTGGTGGAGTATGGAAATCATCTGCTACTCTCTGGCTAGTATTTGGAGAATTTTGATTTTTTGTTGGGGTGAATTCAAAGGTTGACCTTTGGAGCAGTTGTTTGATTACCCTCCACATCACCCTACCTTTCGCCCCCATTTTTTTTTGCATTCCTTTCCTACTAGGTGCCATTTGAAAGTAATGCATAGATTGCAAATAAGAATACTCGAAAGATAAATACAAAAAGTAGTGGATAAAAAAAATGGCATAAATAGCTCTCTAACTTGGAGCTTAATAAATAGAACTTGGGTGAAAAGATCACATTAATAGCAAAGTGATGGTGTCATGATACAACTGATTAGTTCTATTTTTTTTTTCACAATTTATCATCATCATCCTCTACTATAGTTACCCTCTCATTCTCCTTGATGTATCCATGCTTTTTAGGTACCCATAAATTCAAACGGGCAACATTTCGAATGAAAACAAGAGTTATGTATCACAATCATGTAAGCTCACTGGTTTTTGACATTTGAGCAGTCCCAAAAATAAGAAAAGAAAAGGACAACCAAAAGATGTATGTTTAATCAGGATAACATTTAAAACTGAGAATGTATATACACTAAAAGATGTATGTACAATCAGTTTTCTGATTGTAGATACACTAAAAGAGCATTACTAGCAATTAGTGTGCCATGTATAAATACTTTCTAGACATCATCAATTCTTATGTAATACACATAATAGAAAAAAGTAATTATTTAAACTATGTATAGTACATATTTAGGTCTTTACTAAAAGTTAATTGTCTTTCATTACAAAGTTATACTAAAGAAACATATCATAATCCAAACCCCAAGTACCTTTTTGCACATCATTTTCATTACATTAAAGCAAAGATTAGATTGAAAATCATCAACTCAAACTCTCCCTCACAATACCTTCAAATAAATTAATGTCTTTTTCAGGGGTACATGTAGTATTTAGATCAATTGAGAAAATTAATGTAATTAGACATTAGATATTAGGTCTATTAAATGAGATCTGCGAAAGAAAGGGATGGACTGTGAAATGTTTATTCATTTCTCTGATTTCCTCTTTTTTGTTTTTCTTTTTAATTCTATTTTATAGATAAGCAAATTCTACCAGGTGAAATGGTCTTGGAATGTTTATGGATAAGTAAATTCTACCAGGTGCTTTGAACAACTATATACATCTCATGAAATATAGAATATCAAGGGTTGTTCTAAAAACAGAGATGATCCCTTTTATGCACATATGAAGAAATTCCTTATTATGAACAATTCATATGGCAACAAAGACAATATTATTACATATATAAAAGATTGCATATGTAATGGGAATAAAAAGCCTAAGGTTCATGAACAAGCAACAATTGAATCAAAAACCTATTCCCAAATAAAGACTAAGGTTCAGGAACAAAGGCCTTAAGTCACAACTAGGCAAACTTAATATAAAATTCACATTATTGAAATTAGAGACAGCTAGCTTGATCTTGTTTTCAACAACTGCTCTGAACTATTACAAGAGCAGGAAAGCAATTATAAGTATCTTCGGTTTTCCATATTTATCTCATAGTCAGGATTCCAATACAAAAACCATAGGTAGCAAAGAAATAATGCAAATCCAAGTTAAGCAGAGAATCTAAGTCTTGCAAATACAATCACCTTCTAGGAGATCATCAATGACAACCTCCTTTACCAGAAAGCATGAAAACAAATAAAAAAAAAGAGACAATTGACAAATGAAGCCATGAATAACCCTTATTCAATCATCAACAAGACTCTCTAGTTTGTAGAGAATGCAAAACAGTACATTATTTTCTTAGTTTAGTCAAAAACTACCCATTTTTATCACTGAGATCTGTATTTTATTGAGCTTCTCATGAATTGCATCACCATTCACCATCTCAAAAGAGTAACAATGATTATAATCCAAATAAACAGAACTCTGCGGACACAAATAAATTTATATACCTTAATGGAAAACTAAGAGAATGCTTGTTGTACTTGACTTCTGTGTTCAGCACAGCACTCATTACTCTAGGTGACTTAAAACCTATCATCTGCATTGCCCAAGATGATGAACATATCTAAGCAGCTATTAACAATCTTAAACAATTTGTTCTTTAAGTTAAATGGGCCAAGAACAATTAAAGGTAAAAGAAGGGTTGCTTGAAGATAATAATAGATAGATGAATTATAGCAGTTTATATAACTTAAAAAATTTAGTTGAATTATAGGCATGACCTAAGATCTCATTGCTCTTAATATGCAAAGAATCTATAACACATGCAATGAACATTGAGTAAGCAACTGCTACTAAGCCTCAAATTTTGATTCAAAGATCTATGCTTAACAAAATCTTCCAAACACTCTTTCATCATATTGGATTGCACTTGTTTTTTAGTACGAATCCACTAGAGCAGAGCTTACAAAGACATTATCATCCAAGAATTTGCGTATACTAAAACCATGGAATAGCTTACCTAGAGTTAAACTTCCTAACTGACAACATGCAGGAAGAATTGATGACAACATCACAGGTGTTGTTGTAACACTACGATCAAGTATCTGCCTAAAGATAGACAGAGATTCTTCAATTAATCCATTATGTGTATAACCAGAAATCATTGCATTCCAAGTGGTTTGATCCCTATAGTTGAAGAAGTTCATCTCAAAGACTCTTTTTGCTGCTCTAATCATACCACATTTAGAATACATATCTATTAGATAGGTATTCATCCTTTCAAATTGAATCTTATGCCTTAAAATATATCCATGAGTCTGTTTTCCAATTTTTTGATCTCTCAAGTTTGACGCTGCAAAAAGCAAATAGGTAATTGTAACAGCATCAACAACAAATCCTTAATTTTGCATCTCTTTTATGAGCTTCAATCTTTCATCATCCATTCCATTCTTCATAAAAGTAAAAACCATATTGTTTCAAGAAACAAGATCTCTCTGTTGCATAGCAGTAAAAACGTTGAATGATTCATTAATACTATTGCACTTGGAATTCATAGAAATCATTGCATTCGAGATCATAATACATGAGATCAAAGAACTTTTAATTAGATACACATGCAGCTGCTGAGAAAACTCCAAATGCTGCAACTGAAATGTTGCAGTTATAACTGAAACAAAAGTCACCTCATTAATATCAAACAAAATGATAAATGACCAAAAAAGGAACCAAAGATTACTATCAATTAGCAGAAGAAAGAAAAACCCAATGAAATAATAAAAAGACTAGCTTTTTAAGGACATACATACCGTAGCAGGCCAGGCAGGGAAACCTTTAACTTTGGCGAGCACAAGATCACCGACCTTCCACTACTGACGAGCTGCTATAGTAGAGGCGGCGACAGCTTTGCTGGCACATTTTCTTCGACTGGGGGCCATTCCGATAGAAAAGCTTCAGACCTAGCAATCAAATTAGACACATGCGCTTATTAAAGAACACGATTTCGAGGGTTTTCTGGTTGAGAGAGCACCATTTCTCTGTAAAAAAAGCAAGCACTTTCAAACTTCCAAGGATTCACAACAAAAGATTCCCTATTTATTCTTCCAGGCATTGAAAGATTATACACAAAACAAAAAGGGTGAATCAAATAAATTTCCAAATCCTCAACTAAATAACCTAATTCTGAACATAAGACTTAATCTATTAAAAAATACAAGAAAAAACCAAAATAAATCCTAATAAGAAACAACGGAACACCTAGCCAACCCACTGCTCCTCGATTAACATCCTAATAGGAAACAATTTAGTTGCCCAAAACATCATCAATATGTAAATCTCAATCCATTTTTATTGCCTTAAATTAAACAAAGAACGAACCTTGAATGCCATTTGAGCAGATTCATATTCGGAGATAGAAGATAGATAGTGCTGTTGACGAAAGAGTTGCAGAAAAGGCTTTGGGAGAGCTGCAAATAGGGCTTCGGGAGAGTTGAAGAAAATGGGGCTTCCAATGATGATTTGGGAAAGGAATGGAAAATAAAGAAAAATTGGTGTAGAAGTGTTTTGGGGAAAAAATTTGGCGTATTCTTTTAGCACCTTTGCTTTTTTCATTTTTTTCTTTTAAATTAATAAAAATAAATTTCATAGTTTAGCCATATAAAGTAATTTGCTTTTGAACAGTGGTAATTTCATATATAGTACTAATTTTTGTTATTTTCAAATGTGGTAATGTCTTTTTTTTTTTTTGGAAATCACAAAATTATAAGCAATTTATTTTTTAAAATACATTCTGATGGGTATTATAGTATATTTGTTTCATCCACTTAATTTTAGATTTTGTTTCTAAAACTATAGTATTTTGCTATATTTATAAGTCATTCTATTTTGTCTTTCCTCACTGCCTAGCCATTTTTTTTTTTTTTTAACTTTGAAAAAATTGGTATAACTTCAAAATCCTTTTTTAAACAAATTTAATTTTAAGGATCCCATAAATGCATTTGGTATATTTTGTTTTTTTTAACGTTATAATTCAATAATACTAAGTTTATTGCTCATGTAATTTATGATATAAATGTAACCACATAAATATATCTTTTTAAAATGATAAAAATATAACCAATTGGACATACTGCTTTTAGAATAACATACATTATCATTATTTGATTTGATACCTTATAATCCCAATATAACTATTAGGCTCAATTTAGAAATTCTTTCAACTTTAATAAATTTAACTTGAATTTATTCAATTTCAAAACCATTCCCAAACATATCCACAATATTTTTATATAAATATAAAGTACTACGTTATTGTTTAATTAAAAGGATTGAATTTCACTTTTAAAAAAATATTAATTAATAGGCGTAATATATGCATTAATTTTGAGAGCTTATATAGAGATTAAACTAGATTATATGGCAACATACATCTGATTACCTTCAAATTTGGTGATACTACTTTTTTTAGTAATCTAAATAAATCTAATGGTTGGATTATTAATTTGATACACTTATATTTACAAAGGCATTAGGTTTTCGGCCATTATATAGAGATTATGCTAGATTATGTAGTCAAATTTATGTGATTACCTTCAAATTTGGTAATGATACTTTTTTTAAAACAAATTTAACGATTGGATCTCTAATTTGGTATGCTTATCTTTATAAATGCATTAGGTTTTGTGCTCTAATATAGAGATTATGCTAGATTATACGGCAAAATATATCCAATTACCTTCAAATTTGGTCACAATACTTTTTTTAGAAAATTTTACAAATTTAACGGTTGGATCGTTAATTTGACATGCTTATCTTTATAAATATGTTAGGTTTTGGGCACTTACATAAAGACTATAGGAAAAATATATATGATTACCTTCACATTTGGTTATGATACTTTTTTTCTAACAATTTCAACAAATCTAGCAGTTAGATCATTAATTTGATATATTTATCTTAGACAAATCTATTTTTCTTATAGTTAAACTTCTACCAACTGCCTACTTCAGTTGGTATTTCATTGGAACATTGGTAGGAAAAACACATTCCCCTCCCTTTTACTAACAAATTACCATCAGACATTGTTACCAACTACACGTATTTTATTGGTAATTGGTTGGTAAATATTTTCCTACATGTTTACCAATATATTAATAACAGATTACGAACACAAATATCAACAACCAAATACACATAGTTGATAATTCTATTGGTAGTTTATTGGACATTAATTTACTATATTTCTAATGGATATTTTCGGTTGGCAATTCTATTGGCAAGAAATTGATCATCAAATTACCAACTATATTACCAACTGAAATAGCTACCAACTACCCACTTCTATTGGTATTCCATTGGTAAATTGGCAGGAACAATACTCCCTCTCTATTACCAACAGATTACCATCAGGCACAGTTACCAACCACTTATATTTTGTTGGTAATCGGTTGGTAAATATTTTTCCGCCTATTTACCAACTGATTACCAATAGCAAAATCACTAACACAATACTCACAGTTGGTAATTTGTTGATAAGTTACTGAAATGCAGCACATTCCACATTTGTTGGGAATCTGTTGGTAAGTTGTTGGTAATTAGCAACTGAACTTGGTTTGTTGGAATAGTCTGTTGGTAATCAGCCTTTTTCTAGTAGTGCATGTTGCTAAGAAAATTACCAAATTTCCTATTTCTTCATTTCTTGCTCAACATGATATACATACTTGAGATGATCAAAAGTTCATTGATCTATTCCTTCATTTCCTTCCTCAAATAAGTATACAAAAGTTTCACATGCTTCCTTGATCCTTCATGCATCCAATAATACACATAGAATCAACATATTATTCCTTCTCATCAGAATTTCTGCATTTTCCTCCTTTTTGGTACACTTGTTTGTTTATATCATAACTTTTGATTCATAAGTCCAATTAATGTCAAACTAGTTCCAACATGTCCCTAAGACGTTTCGTTATGATTTCCAACTCATGGAATACCACTTTCTTTTGCCATTTCATTCAGTTTTAAGCATAAACTCTCAGCACTTTAATTCCCGTAACTAAGCTGGCAGCGTTTGGTATTTATGTCATAACTTTCTATTTGTAAGTCCAAATCATGTCAAATTGGTCCCAAAATAACCCTAAGACGTTTAGCTACAAGTTTCAGGTCATCAAGTCCCAAAGAAATCAGCCCATTTGTACAGTTTATTCGTTATTCAGAGCTGGTATGAAATCACTCAAAACAGGATTTCCATTTTGTTCTCTAGCTTCCTACAATAAATTCCCTTTTCTTCTTTGTGCAACATACATACAATTACCACACTCTAACACCTTGTTCATGGTCTAAACAGTTCATAAATTCCATTAATTTCGATCCAGAACACAGCAGTAACATCATAACAGAAATAGCAACTATAAAACATGAATTAATCCTTTTATTTTCCCAACAATTAAACCATGTTTTGTTTTGTTTTCTTCTTCCGCCTTTGCAACCATGAATTACCCTTCAAATCATCATCAAAACACCTTCATTCACCATATAAAACATAGCACATATACCCTCAAGTGCACCGCCACACATAGCACACGCAAACAGCTTCAAAACATCAACATTCTTCACGCATACATCATATTCCTCATGAATTTCTAAACAAAATTAATATCATAACGATCCTTGTAACTTAATCCACAACTTTAATTTAAGAAATAGGATGTTTTACCTTGTATTTTGTGATTCTTGGAGCAAGAAAACCCAAGCTTCTTTTCTTCTCTCTCTCTCTCTCTCTCTCTCTCTCTCTCTCTCTCTTCTATTTTCTCTTCCTTTTTCTTCCTTGTCCTCTTCTCTTCCTTTCCTCTTCTTTATGGCCTAAATTCAGGCTATATTTCAGCCTCTCCACCGCCATTCTTATGCCAAATATGTCACATGGTTCGTTGGAATTAGTGAGGTCAAAAGCTTATTAAGAAAGCTTATGAAAATCTTCCTATAGAAGCTTAGCAAAATATTTATAATATTTAACTCAACCAATCATATAAAAACACTTGGCCTCACCAATCATAGAATGCCGCTTGTTTCACTTCCGACCACATTTCCATCAGCTAATCTCTAGATACCACTTATCATTCTTGTAACCAATCATGAAATTCCACATGGTTTTTTATTTCATTAATTATTCTTTATTCCTTATTTGATAAGCTTCATATGTATAAATATTCCATACATCCAATCTCTTTTTGACACTTGTATTCATCCACAATTCATATGGTGCCACATGCCTCAATTTTGGCCGTTCATCATAGTTTTCTCAAGAGTGAACTAAAATTCAGGCCAGCATGTATTCCAATCTGAAAAACTTTTTATCCACCAATGGAATTTATGTATTTTACTGAACTCAATGGCAGGAATCGAAATTCTCAAATTCCTTTTCAGTTTTCTCAATGTGTGGTAAAAATTACAATCAAGGTCAAAATTACAATAATATCCCTGAAGACTTAAATTATACCAAAATGTTTGCCTTCTTGCACTGAACAACTTTTTTTCTGAGCTTATACCCAAATTTTCATTCTATACCATGTAGTCATTAATTGAAGTACAAAAGTACGAGTAGAACAATCTCAAAATTCCAATTATATCCCTGAGTATTTTTATCATACCAAACCGTTCATCTCATTATACTGATAATTTCTTGTTTTGGTCACTTATACAAATTTTTATTCTATACATAATAGTATCCAGTCAAAGTACAAAAAAGGAGAGATATTACACATGATCACTTTGAATAGTTGATTTCAAAACTCATGCAAAACGCAAAGAATTACTATCCTTGCCAAAGTTAGGGGCATTTGACAAAAAATAATCAAATCTTATTTAATCCAAACCTTGTTCTTAATTTAGTCCAAATTAATCAGTCTTTTCTTAAAGAATATCAATACTTCAATTACCCAATTGTCCTAAACGAAAAATAAGATTGATAAGCAAATCAAGAAATCATTAACATCATATTAACATATACCCAAAAACTACAAATATAAGCAACTTGAATTATATAATCCCCTATCAATCATAATCAAGAAAAAAATTGCAACTTAATCAAGATCAATAGATGCTACATAGCTAATTAATTAAAAGATCAGCTAACTTAGACCAACAATCATGTAACTTAAATATGTTGCACATGCATAAAATAAAACAACATAATTGATAATAATAATAATAATAATAATAATAATAATAATAATAATAATAATAATAATAATAATAATAATAATAAAAAGATATCCAAAATTGCATAAATACTCAAGAGGTAATCTCAAATAGATCAAAGATAAAAAAATCTTTAATAAGCATCAAGAACTAAATAACAAAACAAAGCCTTTAAACATAGACAAAATTCTTAATTGTTTGAATACAAAGAAAACTAAAAAACATAAATAACTTGGGAACAAGGAAAAAAATAAGAGAAGTTTGAAAGATTAAACTTGGAAAGATCACAATCTCTAGTTCTTCTTGCTTCCTAAACCCTTATCCTCCTTTGCCTCCTTTTGATCCTTTTCTCCAAGAGAATTATGTATTAGAAAGAATGTTGAAGTATATTCTGAATCTAGACATCCAACATCTTAATATAAAGTCCCTAAACCGTCCTTGATTAAATTTGAGAAGTCTAAACCGCCATTGGACTGATTTTAGACTTTTTAAATTCTTCAGGAAGATTGCACGACATGCATTAAAGCTGTACACAATTGTTACTAAAATTCCTCAATGTTGGCATGAGATGTGGCATGACTGTGCAAGTGGCCATGCACCTATACACAAGATGACACACAATCGTGTGTTTTGTAGAACTTCAATTTTCATCGTTTTGTCAAACTTTTGAGAGCTAAAATTTTCCTCTATTTTGCATGACATGATACACGGGGATGCCAAATATCGTGCATGGCTCTTGGAACATTTTCCTATTGCTCTGTTTTGCATGGCTTGGTGCATGGTTGATGCATAGCCATGCACCAAGACATGCCTATGCCAAAAACTCTTAATAACTATTTAGCTCACGATCAAAGGCTTCCAAACTATTTGACAAACATCCTTGTGCGAAAATACATCATTAAGACCCTTGTTTCACTTATTATTCTCCAAGGTAATCTAGAAACATCAATGAACATAGAATAAGTAGAAACTATACAATGCCACATAAAAATATGCACAAAAGCTAAGGAAAATTGCTATGAAAATATGACATTTTCATGTGTAACAAATACTTCCACATTTAACTTTTTGTACATTCTCGAAAAAATAATTTTTTTTTTCAAAATAACAACAGGATATAAAATTCATTTCTCAAGAAGTATGGTGAAGATATCTTTTCTTTTAACAATGAAAAATAATTTAATAATTATTTGATCAAGTTAACTTTAGATAAACTCATATATTAGATCGAGTATACCTAAAATCAGTGACATTAAGTTAAACAAGTTTATATCCATTCAATGCATTCCACTCCTTCCTTTAATCAAAACACATGAATAATGCAATTCATACAAGTTAAGCACATTTATCCAATTCAAGTCTTTGTCTAAACTATTACAAGTTGGGTAGCAAATTAGGATTTCTCAATCACTTTTCTTTGGCTTACGTGTAAGAACTAAACAGTTTTCTTGAGATTTATAACCTCAAGTGAGTGCATTTTGCTTCATCTCACCGTACTGGCTTTCTTTCATAATTTTTCCCCTCATTCTTCATTATCATTTTTTTTTTACTCAATTTTCAACTCTCACTTTATTTTTTCACACTATTTTTGTTGAAGGACATGTGCTTTGTATTCCTGAACCTTTTTTCCATCTCACTTTTTTCACCCAAGATTGCAATCACTTTTGGACACTTGCATCCCTTTTGTTGGTCCTATTTACTTAAACCTAAATTTAGGATTAGTCTAAATAATTTTTCAAAAAAAAAAAGCACATAAACCAAACTTATACATTATCACAAAATTTATATAAATCTTACAAATTTAAAAGCTTCACACATCTAATAAGAAATAAACATGGTTAAACTAAATTTGCAAGAATTATATTCAACCTAATATAAATATTTATCAAAAACAAACTTAACCAAATAAAAATCATGGAATTTTTCAAAGTCAAAAGAAAGGAAATAGCTCCACTAACGTTTCATTTAATGAAGTCCAAAAATGCTGCCCAATTTCACATAAAACAATTAAGTTATTGGAAAATTTTTGAAATTCCATCTCCACACTGTAATCGTACATTGTTCTTAGGATGAAAAATAAAACAAATAGGTATGGCTAAAAAGGAACAAGAAGTTAATGGGAAGAGAAAATAAATACTTCCCAAAACATAAATTATCTCAAAGATTGTCAAATGACAATAATAAGCTCCAGAAGTTGTCACTAAGATTCCATTAGAAAGTATCAAAAGCTGGACAAAATAAATTGGTAGAATATTAAGTACATGCCAAGAAAAAGAAGAAGTAAAAATACAACCTATAGAAAACAAAAACTAAACCTAAGCCAAAACAAGACAAATACATGAAAAAAAAAAAAAAGACCCAAGCAAGAGCCAAAACAAGGGGGAAGGACACTTTTCCAACATTTTCCATTGAGAAAAAGAATATGGGATGCACAACATAGTGCACAAGCATGCCACTGCCTGTGCATTTTGCAAAAAAAAAAAAAAAAACAAAGTATACTTGCATGGCATAACGCACAGGCGTGCATCGAGTCGTGCATTTAACCTAAAGCTTCAAAAGTTTCTAGAACCGCTTTCATCGTGGCCGTGTATGGGTGCATGTCCTAATGCATAGCCGTACTTTAGCCATGCACAACTACTGGTCACGCAATGATCAAGGAAATCTCGCCCAAAGCTAGAAATTGCAATCCCTTATCAAACTGTGAATGTATCTAAGTAAAAAAGAAATTTTATCCTATCAAAACATTCTTAAAACAAACAAAAATCAAACACGAAAAACTAAAAACAATAAAAGAAGAAGAAAGCAAAAGCAAACTAAGTAAAAACTCCCTTGGGTTGCTTCCCAAGAAGCGCATTTGTTTTATGTCTTCAGCTCGACGTTGTCACTCCATCTTTTTCAATTGTAGGTTTGTTCTTCAAGCTGTAGCTCTGATAGGAATCGCCCCAGGCATGAAGGCCACTCAAAAGAAGATAAAGAGTAATTCAAGCCACAGCTCATGCCATCTTGGGTGGGATCCATTTTTAAGAGTTTTCAACAAGAGTTTAAGGCGATCCAAGCCAACAAACCAAGAGCCAAGAAAATGATGAAAGAGTGGATAATGAAAGGAAGGCCAAAAAATGCACAACACAAGCAACAATCCTTGTGAAGAATAAAGCCAACATTGAAACAAGGATTGATATCCAAAAGAGTAACAAGAAGAGCTCAAAATGACCAACATTTCATTTAGAAGATCAAGGGAACATATGAAAACGGGATGGAGATCAAATGAGCAGAGAATTGGAGTGCAACAAAATAGGAGAGCCTGCCCAGAGCTGACTTGGCGCCGGCCCAGATCGACTAACCAGCTATGATCTGCAAAAATTCTTTAAATTTTGATGCATATACTGTTCTAACAAAACAGACCCGACGCTAGGCCTAGTAGCCAAATTCGGTGCCGGGTGTGGATTGGAAAAAGTTCGTTTGTTTGTTTTAACTTTTGTACGTGAGAACTATTCCTCCAAATTGGACCCAGTGCTACTCCCAGGAGACTTAATTGGCGCCGACCCTATTCTAGCCAGTTCCGAACTTTTACAAATTTTCTTATTTTCGGCCTTTTCAGTCGTAATTTTATTTCAACGACTTTTATTATATTTTAACCAATTTTAAGGCATATTATAGGGCCTTAAACATGTATTAAGGCCATTTAATGCTTAGGTTTAGTTGGTTAAGTTGTTTAGGTCCAAGCCACTATAAATATGCTTTTATAGCTTTGTAAAAACAACTTTGGTATTTTAGGAAGGAGAATTCAAATTTTTTCTCTAGAGAGAGAGTTCTTGAGGGTGATCCTTATGGGTAATTCCATTAAATATCAATACTAAATCAAATGATTTATTCCTATCTTTGATCTTAGCTCTAAAATTTAAAGGATAATTTAAACTTCATCTCTATTCTTATGTGTTAGATTGCCTAGTGTGTTTGATAGGATTGAGTTAGGTGCCTTCAAATTTCTAGCCTTGGTGTTCTAACCTCTAGTTAGATTAGGGTGTTAAGGTATTTTTGAAGAATGATAGATTCACATTATCATAAGAGTGTTAATTTCTTTGCATTTTTGTGTTCTTATGTGTAAGTTTGTTAGGGATCTTGTTTTGAGTTCAATCCACAAGTTTGGCACTTTCCAAGATCATATCAAGTGGTATCAGAGATTGCATTGTGTTATTCTAATCAACCAACTTTCTTTAGCCTAAGGTACAATCTTCTTCAAGATTTATCAATTTTCAAAATTTCGTCACTTTTTCTCTTGCAATTTTTGGATATCAAAAACTTGAAATTATGCCATGAAAATGTTGTGAATTTGATCCTATATGGTATATTGATATTTGAGGAGTTATTTGGTCTAAAAATTTGTTGATTTGGGGCCCAAACCAAGATAAAATTTGCTATACAATACTGAGCTACGAGATTGCATTCAATGTGTTTAATATATTGTCCCAATGAATTGTAAATGCTCATACTTGACTACCAAAACTTCCATTTGAACGACTTGACATATTTACAGAGCATGGTTCAGTGGACGAAAATGGAAGAACATGAACATTAAACAGAGTATGGCACAGCATGGTGGGATGAAAACATACCTCTTGGAGCCTTAAAAACTTGAAGAATATGGTTGAATCAATTGAAGCTCAAGAACAGCTTCTTCCTTGCACGTCCATGATCACCAGTGCACTGCACTTCCTCTTCCGGCTGCTTTCCTCCTCTGGTGAAAATGAATAATGCTAGCTTTTTAGTTCACGGAATATTCCATAGCCTATTCTTTTGTCGGTGAACACAATAGTGAAGAAGAGTGGTCTCTAATCTCCTTGGTTCTAATCAAAACTCCAAGGAGAAAACAAGAGAAGGAAGGAAACGTGAGAAAGAGAGAGCTGCGTGAGATAGATTAGTGAGGGAGAATTAGGGTTATTTTTTTTTCTACTTGAGAGTTATTTATTGTTAGCCAAAACTAGGTCTCCTATTCTGATAAACATATCCCCCGGGATATCATATTTCAAACACCAGGATGTTATCCTGAGAATTAGTTTGGTTTAACCCTAAACTCATCTAAACTGTATCTGGAAGAAACCCTACGGTCCAAGCTATTGGGCTGGAATAATATTTATTATTTTTCTTGGACCCAAAAGGCCCAAAATAATAAACATTAATTATTTATTTCCTGGGCTTATAGAAATAACTCAATGTATAATTACTGAGCCCAAATGAACCAAAATAATTAAATTTTAATTATTTATTTCTTGAACTTATATAAATAACCCAATAATAATTAAGCATTAATTATTTCCCCTTAGTTTAAGCCCAGGTTAATTTCCTAATTATTCATGAATTATTCAAACTGGGCCTAGGCCATGAATAATTAATTAACCAATTAAACCAGATAATTAATTTCTCTCAACTCCTATTTTTATTTTGTTTATTTATTTATTTTATTCCAGTCTAATAATAAACTAAACATCCTGAATAAAATAAGGTAAAATAAAAAAAAATAAAAACCTCTTGAACTAAAACCAATTCCTCAATCCAAAATTAATTAGGACTTACGGGCTATTCCGAGAACCAAAAAGACACATCGTCTTGGCTGCTAAAATGACCAAAATACCCTTGCTATATAAATAGCTGTATTTTGCATTTTAAATATTTCCTAATATCACCATAAGAAAATATTGACCACAAGGACAATGCTGCATTAGCAAAATCTCCGACCTATAGGTGAAATATGTAAAATACCCCTCTACATATCGCCGTACATTTAGAGAGGAAGAAGTGTACTAACACCCCTCTAAATGACATCTACCAACCTTAGGCTTCTAGTCCAATGATCTACGACTTCCTAGAGTGCTTCCGCTGTCTAAGGGAGCTACCCTAAAGCAAATATCCGAGTCATGTTTCCCAGGGCCCTGGATATTTAGATCATTTGGATAACTACAAGGGGCGATTTAGTGGAGAAACTATTTTGTACAAGTCTATTTTAACTAACTAGTCGCACATACCCAACATGCAAGTATATTGGCCCTACGATAGAACTTTAACTATAGCAAATCAAAGTATATGCTTCCAGCTTCGCCAAACCACCAACTTATACTCAAGTCATAGAGTACTAGTTCACGCTGTAGCGGTAGTAGTCTAGGTTTTTACCATATAGTACTTTTTAGAAACCACTACTACACATCGCCGTACATTTAGAGAGGAAGAAGTGTACTAACACCCCTCTAAATGACATCTACCATCCTTAGGCTTCGAGTCCAATGATCCATGACTTCCTGGAGTGCTTCCGCTGTCCAAGGGAGCTACCCTAAAGCAAACATCCGAGTTATGTTTCCTAGGGCCCTGGACATTTTAGACCATTCGGACAACCACAAGGGGCGATATAGTGCAGAAACTATCTTGTACAAGTCTATCTTAACTAACTAGTTACATATACCCAATACACAAGTATATTGGTTCTACTATAGAACCTCAACTATAGCATATCAAAGCATATGCTTCCAGCTTCGTCAGACCACCAACTCATACTCAAGTCGTAGAATACTAGTCCACGCTGTAGCGGTAGTAGTCTAGGTTTCTATCATATAGTACTTTTAGAAACCACTACTACAGGTCCTGTCCTACGTATTCGAAATACGTTTATGTCATTAAGTGAGTGGACTACTCACTGGCTAAAGGTAAGCCATCCCCCATTTGGAATTCATAACATAATAACCTAAACATGATGAGATTCCCATTCTCATCAATCGGTTAAGAACAACTGTTTATATGTTAAATAACCCGTGATCCATACCTTACTGTGAAAGACCACCATTCACATGGAGCACTTATTTAAACACAATGGGTCTGTTCCAAACGAAAATTGTGCACAAACAAAAAATAAATTCACAACTAATTTCTAAAAATAAATTCTTTTATTAAAATATTCAATTTTACATCAGAAACCTAATCTAAGAGGGCATAAATCCAACAATCTCCCACTTGCACTCTAAGACTAGGTAAGTCCATAGGTGCCCACCCCTTTGGCATCTAAATGTCTCTTGAAGACTCTCTCAGTCAAAGGCTTGGTGAATAGATCTACTAGATTATTTTCTGAGGCAATATGTTCCACCACGACTTCCCGTCTCTGGATGAAATCCCGGATCAGGTGGTACTTCCTATCGATGTGTTTCCCCTTCTTGTGGTTCTGAGGCTTCTTAGAATGTGATACTGCTCCAGTGTTATCGCAATACATCACAATCGGCCTGTCTATATGTGGTACGACTCCAAGTTCTATAAGGAACTTTCGGAGCCAGACTGCTTCCTTGGATGCCTCCGAAGTTGCCATATACTCAGCGTCCATGGTTGAGTCTGCAATACAAGATTGCTAGATACTCCTCCTTGAAATTGCTCCTCTAGACAAGGTGAAGACATATCCACTAGTGGATTTTCTCTCATCCTTATCCGCCTGGAAGTCTGAGTCTGTGTATCCTATAGGAACCAAATCATCAACCCTGTAAACTAGCATATAATCTCTCGTTCCCTTGAGGTACTTGAGAATATGTTTTAGAGCTTGCCAATGTACCTTCCCTAGGTTTGACTGATATCTGCTAACTAAGCCCACGGCAAAGCAGATATCTGGCCTAGTACACAGCATAGCGTACATGAGACTTCCCACACCTGAAGCGTAGGAAATTCTACTCATTCTGTCCTTTTCTTCTTGAGACTTAGGACAATCCCTTGAAGAAAATGACAACCCTTGTCTGCAAGGGATTAGAGCTCTCTTGCATAAGTCCATGCTGTACTTGGCCAGCATCTTGTCAATGTATGTTATTTGGGATAATCCTAACATTCTCTACTTCCTATTTCTAAGAAGCCTAATCCCGAGAATGTAGCTGGCTTCTCCCAAGTCCTTCATACTGAATTGACTAGACAGTCAAACCTTTGTAGATGACAATGTCCCTACATCATTTCCAATGAGTAGAATGTCATCCACATACAGGACAAGAAAAACCACATTAATACCTTCAAGTTTCCTGTACACGCATGGTTCATCTTCATTTTGAATAAAACCATAAGACTTTACAGTCTCATCAAAACAAATGTTTCATGCTCTCGATGCCTGCTTAAGTCCATAAATAGACTTCTTAAGCTTGCAAACCATATGTTTCTGGCCTTCAGCAATGAAACCTTCCAATTGGGACATATAGATGTCTTTGCTAAGATGGCCATTTAAGAATACCGTCTTGACATCCATTTGCCATATCTCGTAGTCATAGTGACATGCGATGGTAAGGAGGATGTGGATGGATTTAAGCATAGCTACCGGGGAAAAAGTTTCCTCATAGTCGATTCCCACTTTCTGAGTATATCCTTTCGCCACAAGCCTAGCTTTAAAGGTTTCCACCTTCCCATCCGCTCCCCTCTTTCTCTTGTACACCCACTTGCACCTAATGGGTTTTATCCATTCAGGTGAAGCTACAAGATCCCAAACCTGATTGAGGTACATAGACTCAATCTCGGCTTTTATTGCTTCATGCCATATATTTGCATTGGCATCAGCAATAGCCTCCTCATATCTAGTGGGGTCTTGTTCCTGATGGTCGGAGACCAGCTCAAAGGCTTCTCCCGTCCATCTATCCGGAACCCTAGACACTCTCCCACTACGACAAGGCTCCATTTGCACAGGCTCTTGAGGCTGTGCCTCTTTTTGTTCCACGATCGAGTCAGAAGAAGTTGATTCCGTAGATAACTTCTCCTCTAGTTCCAACCTTGTTGAACCTTTAGTGGAAGTACTTTGATCATCTTTTAAGTATTTAGCATTAGTACTAACTAGTACCTTCTGCTCCTTAGGATGATAAAAGTAACCTCCTTTTGTCCCTTTTGGATACCCAACAAAATAGTATAATTTTTATCTTGGTTCCAACTTGTCTCCCTTGACCAGTACATAAGCTGGACAACCCAAAATCCTGAGATGATTCAGACTTGGCTTACGCCTAATCCACATCTCATAGGGAGTCCTAGGTACTGACTTGGAAGGTACCAAGTTTAGAATATATGCCGCTGTCTCCAGGGCATATCCCCAAAAGGACACTGGAAGAGTAGCAAGAGACATCATGCTTCGGACCATTTCTATCAATGTCCTATTCCTTCTCTCAGCTACTCCGTTCTGCTGGGGTGTCCCCAGTGCAGAGAGCTAGGATACTATTCCATGATGTACCATGTAGTCCTTGAATTCACCTAGGAGGTACTATCTACCACGATCCGATCGTAAGGTCTTGATTAATTTACCTATCTAACGCTCCACTTCAGTCTTAAACTCTTTGAACTTGTTAAAAGAGTCAGACTTGCGTCTCATTAGGTAAATGTAACCAAACCTTGTACAATCATCTGTGAAAGTGATGAAGTACTCAAAAAACCTCCTCTAACTGGTGTAGACAATGGATCACACACATCAATGTGAACAAGACTCAGCACCTCCTTAGTCATTTTCGCCTTAGGGACAAAAGACCTTTTGGTCATCTTTCCGATTAGGCAAGATTCATACTGGGGCCAATTTTCCAATCTCAATGAGCCCAAAGGCCTATCATGGATTAGCCTCTGAATCCCGGTTGAGTTGATGTGACCTAACCTCAGATGCCAAAGATTTGAGTCATTGATATTGGTCTTGCTCTTCTTAGTTAAAGGTTCAGATTGAGCACTATTTGATTAATGATTAATAGGGTTTAAATAGAATAGATTTTCATACATGTGCCCAGTACATAATATTTTTCCATTTCTACTGATAGAAATACCAGAATAGAAAAATATAGAATATCTTTGATTTGTAAGTTTTGCAACTAAAATTAAATTCTGACGAAAACCAAGTATATATAAAATATCTATTAAAACCACTTTCTTATTACAATAAAAAATAAGATCCAACTCTCCCACTGCAAGGGCCCAAACTTGTGCTCCAAATTCCACGCATAATCCATGCTCGCCCTTCTTGAGTCAACTTATCTTTCTACAGATATGATCAGTGGCTCCTAAATCAACAATCCAAGTGGAAGTTGATCCAACCATTGATATAGACTCTAGATAGAGAACATTACATGTGGGGTTTTTCTTGGCTTGATGATCTAGACACTCTTTTTTCCAGTGTCCCTTCTTCCCACATCTGAAGCACTTGCCCTTAGGTTTGTCTTTGGGCTGGGTCTTGGGCCGGGCTACAACGTATCCCTTTTTCCTTTTAAACTTTCTGGGCTTAGACCCAGTTCTTGAGGAAGAAGCCTTAGCAATCATGGCCATTGAATGTGGTTTCATGACCTTCTCTGCCATCTGAAATTCCTTCATCAACTCAATCAAACTCATATTGTAATTTAGCTTAAACTGAGTAAAGGAACCCAGTAGAGATTCGAGAACCATGTCCACTTGGTTCTCGGGGTCAATGATAGCCCCTAAGATTTCCTCCTCCTTGAAAGCAGCAATCATCTTGAGCATATGATCCCTGACTGATACTCCCTCAGTCATCTTAGAGTTTATTATAGTTCGAAGAACCTCCTGCCTTGCGGGCTGGCTCTTATCCGCGAACATAATGGCCAATGAATAACTAATGTCATACGCAGAAGCCATGTGCTTGTGTTTAGACTGGAGTACATTAGACATGGAGGCTAGTATATAACAACGTGCCATTTCATTAGCCTTCTTCCATGCCTTCTTAGCCTCTCGCCCTTCGTCGGTGGAACCTTCCCCGATTTCAGGGCAGGTCTCGTAAAGGACATACTTATACTCTACGACTGTGAGTATTATGTCCAGATTCCTCTTCCAGTCCACATAGTTTTAGTCCCGTTAACTTATTCTCACGGAGAATAACGCCAAAGGACTAAAAGAACCTCCCACCATTTTCAAAAAATCGAATAATAAAAGAAAGGATTTAGTTTGTGAAAATAAATTTGTGCACAAAAATTAATTTGGCTCTTAGGAAAAACTGACATAGCTTCTTTGGAAGATTAACAGTTTCCTAAGCTAAGTGTAATAATCACCACAAATTAATTTCCCTTCTTGGTAATGATCTAGAGAATACCTCCATCGTGGGATGGCTATTTCCTTTCATTTCCTATGGACATTCCTCGCAATATAGCCTCCAACGTGGGCTGGCCGATTATAGTACGTGTTCCGGGTTATTAATTACATCATTCTATTAGATTTAGATCCTTGTGGTATCCCCATCCTATACGGGTTCACTCCTAGGGTGACGCGAGGGGACCCACGATCTCTAATGAGGATCGTGATGGAAGCCGTGAGGCCGTTGGAACCCCTCTCCCACTTAGTCTTTTAAAATAAAGATTTTCTGAAAAATATCATTTTGAAATTTCCATTAAGTTTTTTCTTAACTCAAAAAATAAAATATCCAAGTCCATTAAAATCTCTATGTCAAGGCTTATATCCTTTGAGAGATTTCTCCATGGACTAATTTTATTTAAGTTAAAACTTAATGATTTAAAAAAATTTTCAATTAAAACTTTCTAGAGACTTTGGTGTCAAGTTTATTTGACAAAACAATTTTTCCAAGTGCAAAATAAAACAAAATGGCTCTCCATTTTAATTTACAAAAATATCTAAATCCAATATATTTTCTATGTCAAGGATTAAATCATTTGAGAAAATATTAAAGGATTAATTTTTGTACAAATTAAAATAACCATTTAATTTTTGAAGAAAAATGTTTTTCTTGTCAAAAATGTTCCCAAAGACTTTGGTCTTTGAGAAAAGGCGCACATAGGTACACAAAATAAATAGCATGCTAGAAAACAGTAAACGTTTTCATGCTTTTCTATTTTTAAACCTATGTGCCAAAATAATAGAATTAAACACATTAATTAATTAATTAATTAATAATCTTGTTTAATCCTAAAATCCTTTACTAATATTTTTCATGCAAATATATTTCAAGAATAAAACCATTGCAAAAATATTAACTTCACCTGGTATGGGATCTAAATTAAAATTTGGAAAAAAAATTAAATAAAAAATTTTTTTTGACTGGCGGTTCACTGCACCGGCCGCACCGGATCCAGGCCCATTTGGCTTGCGGTCCACCGCGGTCACACCGGATCGCCATGGCTTCAACCCGCCCGTTTCTCCTCTGCACGCGACCCGCGTGTCCACCCAGATTCCGTTGCCCGACCCGTGCACCTCAATTGCAATTGAATTGCAAATTTCAAAAGAAAGTCAGCTTGAATTCACAGCAAATGGCTCGGCTTACGCGGCTCAATCGGCACGGCTCCTCTCACATGCACAGTGACGGCTCGGCACGGCGGCTTGGCTTGGACGGCGGCTTAAGAATAGTGTCTTCTTCTCCGGAATGAGTTTCTGCACCAATTCTTCTGCGTTTTCTCTGCAAGATTGCTTCCTTTGGCTTCTTTGGAAATTTTCATTACAAAAACTCATCCAAACCAAAACAACAACTGCCTATACCCATTTAATTTGGGTTTACACGATCAAAACTCCAAAACTAAATTTCACAGAATGCTCTGTGAAAATTTACAGAGAACACGTCCCATACCATAAACAGTGAAGGATCACATGTTTAATCTCCAAACAATGTTCTTCTCCATTTTTATTAACTAACATGCTCCCTAAGTCAATCAAATTCATGCTCTGATACCACTTGAACGAATTGACATATTTACATAGGATGCTTCAGTGGACGAAAATGGAAGAACATGAACATTAAACAGAGTATTGGCATAACATGGTGGGATGAAAACATACCTCTTGGAGCCTTAAAAACTTGAAGAACATGGTTGAATCAATTGAAGCTCAAGAACAGCTCCTTCCTTGCACGTCCATGATCACCAGTGCACTGCACTTCCTCTTCCGGCTGCTTTCCTCCTCCGATGAAAATGAATAATGCTAGCATTTTAGTTCACGAAATATTCCACTACCTAATTTTTTGTCGGTGAACACAACAGCGAAGAAGAGTAGTCTCTAATCTCCTTGGTTCTCTTGCTATTGATTAGCAAAACTCCAAGGAGAAAACAAGAGAAGGAAGGAGACATGAGAGAGAGAGAGAGCTGCATGAGATAGATTAGTGAGGGAGAATTAGGATTATTTTTTTCTACCAGAGACTTTTTTATTGTTAGCCAAAACTAGGTCTCCCATTATCTGATAAACATATCCCCCGGGATATCATCTTTCAAACACCTGGATGTTATCCTGAGAATTAGTTTGGCTTAACCCTAAACTCATCTGAACTGTATCCGGAAGAAACCCTACGGTCCAAGCTATTGGGCCGAAATAATATTTATTATTTTTCTTGGACCCAAAAGGCCCAAAATAATAAACATTAATTATTTATTTCCTGGGCTTATAGAAATAACTCAATAAATAATTAATGAGCCCAAATGAACCAAAATAATTAAACTTTAATTATTTATTTCTTGGGCTTATATAAATAACCCAATAATAATTAAGCATTAATTATTTCCCCTTAGTTTAAGCCCAGTTTAATTTTCTAATTATTCAAACTGAGCCTAGGCCCTGAATAATTAATTAACCAATTAAACTAGATAATTAATTTCTCTCAACTCCTATTTTTATTTTATTTATTTATTTATTTTATTCCAGTCTAATAATAAACTAGACATCTTGAATATAAAGTAAAAAATAAAAAATAAAAACCTCTTGAACTGAGACCAATTCCTCAACCCAAAATTAATTAGGACTTATGGGCTATTCTGAGGACCAAAAAGACACATCGCCTTGGCTGATAAAATGACCAAAATACCCATACTATATAAATAGCTGTATTTTGCATTTTAAATATTTTCTAATATCACCATAAGGAAATATTGACCCCAAGGACAATGCTGTATTAGCAAAGTCTCCGACCTACAGGTGAAATGAGTAAAATACCTCTCTATACATCGCCGTACATTTAGAAAGGAAGAAGTGTACTAACACCCCTCTAAATGACATCTACCATCCTTAGGCTTCTAGTCTAATGATCTACGACTTCTTGGAGTGTTTTCGCTTTCCAAGGGAGCTACCCTAAAGTAAACATCCGAGTCATGTTTCCCAGAGCCCTGGATATTTAGATCATTTGGACAACCACAAGGGGCGATTTAGTGTAGAAACTATTTTGTATAAGTCTGTCTTAACTAACTAGTCACACATACTCAACATGCAAGTATATTGGCCCTACGATAGAACCTCAACTATAGCAAATCAAAGTATATGCTTCCAGCTTCGCTAGACCACCAACTCATATTCAAGTCATAGAGTACTAGTTCACGCTGTAGTGGTAGTAGTCTAGGTTTCTACCATATAGTACTTTTTAGAAACCACTACTACAGGTCTTGTTCTACGTATTCGAAATACGCTTATATCATGAAGTGAGTAGACTACTCACTGGCTAAGGGTAAGCCATCCCCCATTTATAACATAATAACCTAAACATGATGAGATTCCCATTCTCATCAATCGGTTAAGAACAACTGTTTATATGTTAAATAACCTGTGATGCATACCTTATTGTGAAATATCACTGTTCACATGAATCACTTATTTAAACATAATGGGCCTATTCCAAACGAAAATTGTGCACAAACAAAAAATAAATTCACAACTAATTTCTGAAAATAAATCCTTTTATTAAAATATTCGATTTTACATCAAAAATCTAGTCTAAGAAGGCATACAATCCAACAACATTCATAAAGTATAATATATAATTCATTTAGTAAAGAGCATTTAAATGATTGTTAATTGCTAAATTGTGATTGAGGTTGTGATAGCATTACTTAGTATAACAACTCTTTGAAATCCAGGTATCTTCCTTATTGCACAAAAAGTGTTTGATAAATTACCTTTAAGATACCTTTCTTTCTTATCCCTTGGAATTTAGTTGACTAGTAGAACTAAATCCTTTGAAGTGGGAAAGAGTTGAGAAGAATTTGAGTGTAAAATTGAGAGTTTGAAAAAAAGGCAAGAAGGTGAGTTCATTGTTATAAAAGCCAAGAAGAGTACAAACATAAGTGAAGAGTGACCACTAAAAATTGAGTGTAAACATGTGAAGGAGTGAAGTGAGGAATTTTTATTGTGTTCTACTTAAATTTTTTGAGTACTTCTCTTGAAAGAAAATTCACAATGGCTAGTTGGAGTAAAAGTGAAAGGTATGACAATTATGAGGAGTCTTGCTATGGTGAGAGTAGTTATGGGGAAGAAAATGAATATGAGCAAGAATATGAGAGGGTAATTATGAAAGCATGGGATATTTGGATGAACAAGATGAAATGCTAAGTACAAATTGAAGAGAATATGATAGCTATGGCGGGGACCTAAGGGAAAGCGATCAAGAATGTGAGACACATGAGGCCTATGAAAGATTAGAGTAAGGGAAGTGAAAACAATAGAGAATCTTATTCAAGTGGGAAAGGATATGGTAGTTTTGAGGAACAAAATTGGGAATATGAAGAAGAAGAACATAGGAGTAGGGAATATTGGAATGAAGAAGTTTTCTGGGAAGAGTATTAAAAACAATAAAGTATGGAGAGCAGAAGAACATGAGGGGGAATGAATGCAGAATGTGTGGGAGTTTTGAGCACACTTCCTATGATTGTTTAAAAAGAGTTAAACAAAGGAGTAGTGGAGGATTGACTTGTGAGATTTGTTGTAGTACAAGGTACACAAATGTTGATTGTCCAAATAAATTGGCATACGAAATATTTTATGGAGTGCACAATTGTGAAGGAGAGAGACAAATTGAAAAGCAAAAAGGCTAGACTTGAGACCAAAGTGGCCAAGAAAAATGTTGTAGATGTTGAGGTGCCAAGAAGGGCAAGAAGTGAAGAAAAAGTTGAGAGGGTTGAGCAAAGTGAATTACATGGCTTTGAAAAAGAGGAGAAGCTAGACAATTAGGTTAAATGCCAAGGAATGCTCGATCAAAATGACGAAGTAGTGTATGAAAAAGTTGAGAAAAATGCTTATGAGATTGATGAGAAATGTAGTGACGATGAAGAAGAAGACATGGAACCATTAAATTTAATAAATGGGGTGACTAAGGAATATTATAACATTCTATTCTTTCTAGAGGATGAGTCAAACCCATTGGAAGTGTTAAAGGAGAATAATCAAGAAGAAGTTGAGCAAAAGAGTACGGAATTTGTTGAAGAGCTAAAGAATTTAAAAATTGAGGTAAACAATGAGCAAATGCATGCTATAGATGATGGTTCCCAAAGTGTTTCAAGTACTTATGTAGTGGGAGAAAGCTCATATCCACAAGAGTAGAAAAAGAGGAGTTGGCTAGAGGTGGTGCAAAAACAAATAAAAATGAGTGAAACTAGTAAGAATGAAGCATCTAGTTCAACTCCACAAAATAACACAAAATCTAGTGGAGGAGATAGAGTGGATGGAAGAGATGGGGATATCCTCGAGAAATCATGTACATTGATTGGCGCAACAATAGAAGTTGAAAATGCTTGTGAGTAAGTGGAAGAAGGAGAAAATTCACAAAGAGAGAATATATTTTTTTCAAGGTGTCTAATCAAGCAAAAATTATGTAGTGTCCTCATTGATGGAGTGAGTTGTAAAAATGTGATTAGTATTATATTGGTGGAGGAGTTAGGAATAGAAATATTGAAATACCCTAGACCTTACAAGTTACAATGGTTGAACAATTGTAGTAAGGTGAAGGTGAACAAACAAGCTAAGGTTGCCATTGATATGGAGAAGTATAAGGATGAAGTGGTTTGTGATGTATTTTGCATGCATATAGGGCATATTTTGTTGGGAAGACCTTAGATGTTTAATAGAGATGTGGTATATGAAGGGAAAAGAAACACTTATTCTTTGAGGAAAGATGAAAAGAAAATCACTTTGCTTCCCTTATCTCCTAGTGAGGTTTTGAGAGATCAAAATATCTTGAGAGAAAAGGAAAAGGAAAGAAGAGAAGGAAAGAAGAGGAAAAAGAAGATGAATGAGAAAGAAAATAAGTAGAAAAAAGGAGAGAGGAGGGAAAAACAAAAGAATGAGGAATAAGAGGTTGAGGTGAGAGAAGAAAGAAAAATAAAAATTGAGAAAAGGAAGGAAGACGGGGTTGAAAGGATAGTAACCATCCTAAGTTGGAGAAAAAAATAAAGAGAGACAAATAAGAAGATAAAAAAAGAAAAGAGAGTGGAGGTAAATTGAGAGGAAAAATGTGAGTAGTGAAAAGAGGAAGTATAGAGAAAAATGAGGTAAAAGTCATGACATTTTACTTTCACAAAAATTCTCTTGTTTCAATTCTTATACAGGTTTTAATTCAAGGACGAATCCTTTTCCAGAATGGGGAAATAATAGGAATTGTCCTAAGCACAAAGGTCACTCAACAGAAGATAAAGAGAAATCCAAGTCACAACTCATGGCACCTTAGGTGAGATCCAGTTTTAAGAGTTTTTAACAAGAGTTTAAGGCCAGCCATGCCAATAAACCAAGGGCCAAAAGAATGATGAATGAGTGAATAATGAAAGAAGGGCCAAAAGACGCACAACACCAGCAACAATTCTTATGGAGAATCAAGCCAATATTAAAATAAGGATTGATGTCCGAAAGAGTAATAAGAAGAGCTCAAAATGACCAACATTTCATTTAGAAGATCAAGGGAACACATGGAAATGGGATAGAGATCAAATAAGCAGGGAATTAGCATGCAACAAAACAGGAGAGCTTGCCTAGAGCTAACCTGGCACCAGCCCAGATCGACTGACCCGTCGCCGACTATGATCTGCAAAAGTTCTTCAAATTTTGATAAAAGTGCTCTTCCAATAGAACAGACTTGGCACCAGCCCCAACAGCCACACCCAGCACCGGTTGTGGACTGAAAAAAGCTCGTTTGTTTACCCCAACTTTTATGCACGAGAACTGTTCCTCCAGGTCTGGTGCCATCCCCAGGAGACCTACTCTGCACAGGCCCTATTCTGGTCAGTTCTAAACTTTTACAATTTTTTTTCATCCTTTTTAGTTGTAATTTTATTTTCACGACTTTTATTATGTTTTAACCTATTTTAAGGCATGTAATGGGACATCAAAACATGTATTAAGTCCATTTAATATTTAGGTTTAGTTGGTTAAGTAGTTTAGGCTAAGGCCACTATAAATATGTTCTTATAGCTTTGTAAAAATAACTTTGGTATTTTAGGAAGGAGAATTCAGATTTTCTCTCTAGAGAGAGAGTTCTTGAGGGTGATCCTAATGGGTGATTCTATTAAACATCAAAACTAAATTAAATAATTTAATCCCATCTTTGATCTTATTTTTTAATCTTAAGGGATAATATAAACTTCATCTCTATTCTTATGTGTTAGGTTGCCTAGTGTGTTTGATAGGATTGAGTTAGGTGCCTTAAAATTCTTAACCTTGGTGTTCTAATTTCTAGTTAGATTAGGGTGTTAAGGTGTTTTTGAAGGAGGATAGATTCACATTATCACAAGTGTGTTAATTTCTTTGTATTTTGGTATTCTTGTGTGTGAGTTTGTTAGGGTTCTTGTATTGAGTTCAATCCACAAGTTTGGTACTTCCCAATATCATTTCAAACTCATAGGTGGAATGGACTTGAACTCCTTCATAAAATGTTTTGTTTTAACCTATGACCATTAACCTTGAAAATTTCACCTATATTAAGAGCTTGAATCTTCTCAGCACCATGAGGCAAAATGTTAGTGACCAAGATGGGACCAATCCATCTAGAGGTAAGCTTTCCTAGAAAAAGGCATAATTAGGATTTATAGAGCAAAACCTTATCTCTTACGTTAAGATTCTTTCGAGAAAGCATCTTGTCATGGTAAAGTTTGGTCTTCTCCTTATAAATCAATGAATTCGCACAAGCATCATTTCTAATTTCTTCCAATTCTTGAATTTGCAACTCATGATAGTTTAGAGCTTCATGAATGTTTGAATTAAATCACTTAATCACCTAAAATTCTTAATGCTCTAATACCACAAGATTATGATAAGCTTTACAAAATATAAACCTATACGAAGACATGCCAATTGGTGTCTTGAATATAGTCCTATATGCCCATAATACATCACCCAAATGAGTACTCCAATCCTTTCTATTAGAGTTCACTACTTTTTCAAGAATAGACTTAATTTACCTATTAGAAATCTTAGCTTGACCATTTGTTTTGGGTGATATATAGTGAAATTTGTGTGATGGACTCTATATTTTTTGAACAAAGCTTCAACAACTCTATTGCAAAAGTAGGATCCTCTATCACTAATTATTACGTTAGGAATCCAAAGTTATTAAAAATTTAGTCCATAACAAAATTAAACACTACTTTAGCATTATTAGTCTTTGTAGACTTAGCTTTCACCCATTCAGACACATAGTCAGCAACCAACAAAATGTAAATATTACTAAAAGAATTAGAGAATGGTCTCATAAAGTCTATCCTCCAAAGATAAGAAATCTCACTGGGGAGAATGTATTAAAGAGGCATCTCATTTTTTCTAGAGAGCTTCCTAATCTTTTTGGCATTCATTGCAAGTTTTCACAAATAGATTTGCATCATTATGCAAACTAGGCTAAAAAAAACCATCTTCAAGAACTTTATGAGCAATGCGTTGTGGACCAAAGTGACCCCCACACTTAAATTTATGAAAAAATATTAAGTATAGACTGAAATTCTTTTTTAGACACATATTTTCTCATAGAATTGTCAGCATAAAATTTTAACATGTAATGGTCATCCTAAATATAGAATTTGGCATCATGTTTGAACCAACAAATTATTGATGGAACCTATAGGTAAATTATACAACCAATCTTTAGCATGTCCATGTAAACTAAATAGAGATGCATGTAATTTAATGACTTCATCTTGAATTTCATCCAGTTTCATATTAGAGCATATAATATGAAAGTCTTTTAAGTACCTATGTGGATCCTCTCCCGACAATCCACAGAATGATGGCAATAATTGAACAAACTCCAAATGCAATTTAAATGCATGAGTAACTTGAAGAAAAATAATGCATAAGGGATGATCATTTAGGGTAGGGGTGGCAAGTTCTTTAAAAGAGAGATTCACATCCATCAAAGAATGAAGAGTCGAAAAGAATTTACCTAAAAGCAAAAAAAAAAAAAAAAAAATCAAATGAAATGAAGAATTGCCCTTCAATGGAGTAAATTCCTCTCAATCATTTGAAATTTAAGCATCTTGGTACTGTTTCCTTGAGATAACTTCATGCCACTCCAAGGTGATAAGAAAGAAAATCAATGAGCAAAAAGAAAAATTTTGGCACCAAAAGAACTAATTAAGATCAAGTACAATAAGAATCAATTAAAACAAGAAGATGATCAAAATTTTCTTTTGTCCCTAGCAATGGCGCCAAAATTTTATTTGGGTGGAGTATTACATAAAAAAATGTGGGTTATTCAAAATGCAGTCATCATGCACCAACAAATTTTAAACCATACTCCTAAAGATATAGCATAGTATAGTGGCAAGTAATATATCGACCTCAAAAGGAGCAAGAGAAGTATATTCTAGAAGAAAAACAATCATCTTCATTCTCATGACTTTTTTTATAAATACTTAACTACATTAATTCCAATGATGTATGATATGCATGTATATACAAATAAATGGGGGGAATTTAAATTAGGAAATTACTTTAAAAACTACTCCCAAAAAAATTAAGAAACAAGAATTAAATAGGAAACAAGCAAGAAAAAACTTCAAGATCAATTAAGAAATCATCAAGTTCATATGTGTATGTCATGAAATCAGTTCAAGAACTTATCATTGATGTGATTAGTTTGAATAGTTGATTTTAGAACTTATGCAAAATGACAAAATTTTCTATCCTTGTCAAAGTGGATTAATTGTTATCCAACGTCGACAATCAATCCCTAACCTTATTCTTAATTTAGTTCAAATGGTCAACCTTTTCTTAGAGACAATAATACTTCAATTAACCAATTGTCCTAGATTGATAAGCATATCAAGACATCATCAACATCAAATTAATATATATACCTAAAAACTTCAAATATAAACAACTTGAATTATAATCCCCTATCAATCATAATCAAGCTAAAAACTGCAACTTAATTAAGACTAATAAATGCTACTTGGCGAATTAATCAAAAAATCAAATAACTTAGCCCTACAATCAAGTGACTCAAATATGTTATACATACCTAAAAAAAATCAATATAATTGATAGAAAAGATATATGGAATTGCATAAATACACACTTGTACACAACAACAACACACCAATATTCAAGGCTCTAGAACTATCATAAAGATATATGCCAAAAAGTATACAAACACAAAAAGTCCCTACAAAATCAAAGAGAATGAATAATCAAGGACTTAATGGGCTTATTGTGAAGACAATCAATGAGTGCTAGAATAACAATAACCACCAATGAATTAGAAATACCACTCTAAATATTACCAAAAGGTCTCCCAAATGACAAAAAATTAGCCTTATCACCAAAATAATTATTATACAAATGATTACAAAAACTTAACAATATCTCCAATTGCATAATAACATTCCACAAAACATAACTTCAACTTATAATTGCACAAACTCTTTAACACATTAACCACTGTAACATTCTGCCCTGAGCCGTCCCCTAAATTGGATATATTTACTATCTTTGTGATCTTTTGAAAATTCCATTGAATTTTATACAGCTATTTATAAAGATATTTTCTTATGAAATAAATATTTTGTGCAAAATATATTTTACATTTATATTATATTTAATAGTAAATACTTTCCTTTCTATATATTATATTTCATAAGAATATTTTATTTATTATTACAACTATTATTATGATATGTATATATATATATATATATATATATATATATATATATTATTTCCAATTCGTTAGCTATTATCATTCTAATTCTATATATATTATATTAATTCTTATTATCAAAACTATTTTATTATCCATTACTATTATTATCATTGTTATATATAATAATAATAATAATAATAATAATAATAATAATAATAATAATACCAGTAGCAAAATAATGTTTAGAGTAATAAATCATAGTAATAGCTAGCTACACAATGGAAGTGATAATGATATAAATAATATATATATATATATATATATAATAAATTTAATTTTCCAGTATTTTCAAAGGAAACATTGCAAAACCCTAGCAAATTTGTGAAGGTTTAGCGACAGGTTATAAAAGCCATCGCAAAACCCTTGCTAATTGTGATAGATTTGTGACGGCTCGATAATAAATTTAATTTTTTAGGATTTTCCAAGTAACTATTGCAACACTCTCACAAATTTGTTACGCTTAGTGACTGCCTTTGGTAATTATAATTAACACTAAATAATTGAAAAAACCATTGCAAAACCCTCGCAAAAACAAGCCATCAAAAAATCTCGCTAATTGTAATGGATTTGCAACTCTCAATAATAAATTTAAGTTTTTAAGATTTTCCGAGTAATCATCATAAAACCTTTGCAAATTAGCGATGGTAACAGCTAGCTACACAATGGAAGTAATAATGATATCTATATCTATACACACACACACACGCACACAAAATTGTTATTATTAAAAATATTTTACTATTATATTATATTATTGTGATCTAAATCATTGCTATTACTACTATTTCTAATATCTTGATTATTATATTTAAGTAAGATGATGATGGTGATTATTATTATTATTATTATTATTATTATTATTATTATTATTATTATTATTATTATTATTATTATTATTATTATTATTATTATTATTATTATTATTATTATTATTATTATTATTATTATTATTATTATTATTATTATTATTATTATTAGTAAGAAGAAGAAGAGGAATTCAATTTGATTAAGCAACCTTTATATTTATAATGTGGAACCCACAATAATGCCTAGGTGGCTTAATTCATTTAATGTCATTAATTAAGTTTTGACCACATGAGATTATGTTTGACTTCTCTTGGACCAAATCATTTCTATAATGTTCTAAAACATTTTATACTTTTCTAAATATTTCAACAACTTCTACTTTATTCTATTTCATTATTTTATACTATATTCTGTTCTAAAAGCTTTTAAAGTCTTCTTCTAACTTCCAAAAGGTATTTTGTAAAGTAACCATGGGGTCCACAAGGGTTTATGGTGGTGGCCCACTTTAGTTAACAAGTTTGACCAATTTTGACCAACTTTGACTTATTTGACCAAGTTTTGACCAATGTTGACCATGCAAGATTCAAGCATCTTACACTAGTTCAACCTACATTCTTACATACTCTACTAGTTTCTTTAATTTTCTACAAAATTCTATAACTTTCTATAGAATTCTCCAAGCTTCTACCATTTTCTCTAAGTTTCTATCGAATTCTTGTAATGACTAAGCTAGGTGAGTCACAATGCCAAGTGTCCCTAAGGTTTCTAAAAATGGTGAATCACCATTCCAAGTGTCCCTATCATATTTGTTTACTTCCTACATAAGCTTTCATCCAAGCTTCTAGCCTAAGCTTCTGAACACTATAAATAGAGGATAAGGGAGAAGGAAGAAGCAAGAGAGAGAGAGAGAGAGAGAGAGAGAGAGAGAGAGAGAGGATGGTGAAAATGAGAGAAAAGAAGAAGAGAAGAGAGAAAGAAAGAAACAAAGAAAGATAAATAGAGAAGAGAGAAGAGAGAAAGGGATTAGAACTTTAAAGGATTGATTGCTTGAGGAATTAGCAAAGATAAGGTGAGCCCCATTTATTTTATGAAACCATTTTGGCAAGTAATTTTCTGAAATATATGAAAATGAGCATTTTATGAGCATGGATATTGTAAGTCCCATTGGATTCATTCTCATTGTGAAATTTATATATTGTTCATAGGACTAATGTTCCTATGTTATTAATGTTAACGGTTGGACTAATGTTCCTTCCGGAAGAGATCAATGTGAAATTGAAAGAAAGTATGACTATTAATTTCCATGTGAAGAAAATATTTGTTATGTGTCAAGTATGAGATCTCATATATTGTTTACAAGTTGTCTTGCTGAAAAATACTATAAAACAGTTTTATCTGAAAGTTACGAGCACACACGGACTCGCTGAGTGTTTTTGCACTCGCGCGTTTTCGACATGTTTTAGGCTCTAATATGCAGATTGGTGATTAGAGTGAGCAACAAAAGCGTGGTGATAAAAGAAATAGGCAATATGATATATTACATGTTTTAAGTTTGGAATATTGTAAGAAGAATTTGAAGTCCATGTATTATGGGATTTTCCTATGAATAAATTCCCTATTTCGAGGTTAAAGTATGTTTCCACTTTGCATTAAGTTTTTAATATGTTATAAAGACCTCTTGTCTAGGAGATCAGATGGGGTAATAGCCCACGAAGATAAAGCTCACTACGCCATGGATGTGTGGGGTGTTACAACCACAACAACAATTCATTTTCTTAACTTCCACCAAGTATAATACAACAACAACAATAACAATAACAACAATAACAACAACAACAAACAATACCACCACAATGCTAAAAATAATGCCAACAATAAGATCAATTAACCATGTCCTCAACATATCCAATATTACTACTCCATCTCCTTTAACTAAACTACTAACTCCACAACAAAGTCTCAACTAATAGCATATACAATAATTTTCATGCTAGAAACACTACACAATATGAAATACAAAATTCTCTAACAACAACAATAATCCACAACAACAAGGCTAATTACAAAAATAATAGCTAAATCAATAGAATCTAATACGTATACAATTACCTCGAAACAACGTACAACAATATTAGAAATAAAAATGCAACAAAGTATATTGATACAAAACTCTAAAAGAATTCTATACACAATTTATTTAACTCAATGACTAAAAATAAAGAATCAAAGAAATTGCAACAAGGTACTACAACATATAAGTATGTACAAATGATAGTTAATACTTTACAAATATATACAAGTATTTACAAAAAAATGGCCAGTAATAATTACAAATATTCACATGGCTAAATCAATAAAATCTAAGTTCTCATAATATTATCCTTATTCCTTGGCAACAACACCAAAAACTTATTGCGATTTTGAGTGTTGGAAATAGTAATAACAATTACACACACAAATCAAGTTTTAAATTAAAATGCCAAAATACACAATTGGGCAAGTATACTCATTATGTAATATAGAGTTTAATGGCAAGTATCGACGATCCTCAAAGAAGGAATAAAGTTACCACTACTAGCTCTTTTTCTATTGTCCAGCTTAACAAATGAATGGAATAGACTAGTTATAGTGGACGAACAAGAAGAACAAACACAACCCTCGCAATGTTAGCCACAAGAATCAAAGATAAGAAAAAGAGTGAATGACATTGATACGTGTTTTTTAGTGTAAAAAATATTAGCAAGAAATTACACAATTAATCAAGTTTTAATTAAAATGCCAACCACTAAAATCACACATACAGGCAAGTATACCCATCATATAGTATAGGGACTAGCAAGTATCAAATCTGCAAGAACTTAGTCTCTCATATTACTTTACCCAAATCTTTATTGTTTAGCCAATAAAATAAGAAGAGAATAAAAAGGAAAATAATTAAAGATAAAAATATATATAACTCACGGATGCAATTTCATATAACTAGACAATTATCTGGAAAACATATTATTGAATCACTTAGCATTCATCACAATCAATTGTCATCTTGTCATTATGAAGGAACTTAAGTAAAATTTAATCATTTCTCAAGTTATGAACTCACTTATGTAGATTCCACTTCTTTCCCAATCCATAGAATCAATATCTCTTGATTAATTTAGCAGATTTTCCAATCAAAGCAAAGAAACCAAAAGATACATTAAACTCATACCTTATAAACATGAAATTAGCCAATGACCCTATATTCTAGGTGAATTCAACCAATCTTTGATCATTTTAGTTTCTTAATCTTTACTTCATTTCCTAAGTGCACTAAGATCTAACAAATATGAAATCAATGCAATGAACATCTAACATCATTTCTCAAATGAATTAAAAGAAAACGCATCAATAACCAATGATAACAAGTAAGCAAATACCAAGGATAACAATAGATTGATCAAAAAGTCATATTAACTCAAAATCATAATCTTCAAAATCATATCCAATTACAATCAAAATATTAAGCAATCATTGTTTTAGAAAAGTAAATAAAGGATAAAAGATAGAACACATAGACAATCCCTTCTTCTTCTCTTGAAAACTTCCCTTCGAACAATGCCCCTTTGAGTGGTAATTTTATCTTTGAATAATAAGTAGCTAGCTTGGATTCTTTAAATAACATCTTTGTCTTGTGTTTTTCTGGTTTAAATAGGCTTCTAAGAGGCTAAAATTTGTTCCCTAAGAATCATGAGCTGAGTAGAGATTGGAAAATACCAAACTCTTGGAAAATTACCAAATTCGCACATAATTGGAAAGCTCGCCGACATTGGGCAGATTAAGGCCAACGCCGATTCCGTTTGGCCTGCCATGCTCTGGTCGACACAGTCATGCTCTATTTTTTGAACAACGAAACCCCTATTTTTTCAGATTGGGGCCGGTGCCAATTCTGGCTTCGTGGGTCACGGCTAGCGCCGGTCGTCCTTTGATAGCGACGGTTTGTTCGTTTTTTCGTTGTTTTCTACAATAAAAGTCCAAAACACATTTTCAAGGGTAAAATATCAAATATGAAGGAATATACGTAGTTATTACAACAAATGTATCACAAAACACCATCAAATAATTAGAAAAATATAGATGAATTTTGCTCTTATTGGACACGAACTTGTCAAGAACCCCCCTAAATTAGCCAAGTACCAAATCAAATCCAAGATACTTAAATTCTCAATTTTAATACCGATAGAGGCCACAAAATATAAAACCTACTCTCTCTCAAGCTAAGGATTCCCCATTCTTGCGCTAATTAAAGGATATTTCTACTTTCCTAATTGAACCCATGGAGCATTAATCACAAAACCCCCAAATTATTAGGAAGAAAAATACCCCGATCTCTAGGTGATATCAAATTTTCACTGATTACCAAGTTCTAATTCCCCAATCTCTCTCTCTCTCTCTCTCTCTCTCTCTCTCTCATTAATTGAAGGAAAATCCACATTAACCCCATTAATTGAAACTTAACTCCTAACCACATCTCTCGAAATCATTAGGAGGGAGCAACTCAAATAACAAATCTAACATAATAAAATCAAGTAAGCATTCATTTGGAATTGGAAATCAACAAATTAAGAGTAGATTTAGCATAAGAACAAACCAGGGTTCTTCCCTTCAAGAAGAATTAAAGAATTCCATACAAATTGACAAAAGAAAACAAAGGAAAGAGAGTAAGAAATGCTCATAGAAAAGTTGTCTCTTCATTTCCATCTTAAATACTCTCTCAAATCAACCTCCAAATCTCTCCAATCTTTTCTCTTTTGTGTGTAGGTTTATTCTCCATTGTTAGCCACCCAATATGGTCTAGCAACATTCTATTTATAGGCCTCGTAAACCCCTAAAAATTGCTTAAAATCATATATGTGTTTCTGTTCTGTGAACTTGCACGGTGCCATTTGAGTTGATCTGCATGGTGCCATCAGCTCTCAGTATACCAGCACAACCTCATTTGAGTTGGTCTACATGGCATTGTGCACTCTTAGCATCTTTTTCTTCTCTTTTGATAGCCAGCCATGGCTTTCATTTTGTTGTCTTCTTCTTCTCTTTCCTTTTTCTTCAATTTTCATTCTTTTCTTCATTTAATCCTCATTTTTTTAATCCTATACAAAACAATATAAAATTATGAGAATGAGTAATTACTTAGACATTATTTTACAATAAATATAGTACAATTTTCATAGAATATAAGTGCAAAATAAGCACTTATCATATATATACCATAAATATAAATATATGTGTTGTACAAAGATACATATGTTATATATATATATATATATATATATATATATATATGTATGTGTGTACATGTACACACATACATATATATATATATATATGTACATACATACATATATATATATATATTATGCATATATATGTGTGTGTGTGTGTGTGTGTGTGTGTGTTGTGTATATATATACACATACACATATCTATTTGTATGTGTTTTTTGTGTGTGTATATATATACACACATATATACAAACAACACATACATAAATACACATACATAGATTTATACACACGACATACATATATATATACATATACATATTTCTATACTTATTTAAATAAATATATATATATATATATATATAATTATATGTATGTTTTGTGTATGTGTGTGTGTGTGTGTGTGTATACATGCATGTTTTATGTGTATATATATGTATATTTGTATATGCATGTGTTGTGTATCTGTGTATATATATGTACTGTATATATGTTGTTAGCCCTAAGAGCATTCTCTTATATTCTGATTTATGACAAATATTGATGATGACTAATTTGCATGATCTATATATAATAGAACATATTTGACCTTAGTTCTTCCAAGGCATACAAATGAGACTGTTAAGCAACTCTTGAGCAATGGAATCCAAGAACGGGTGATCAAGTATAAGACAAGCTTAAGAGATTGCATACCAAGAAGTTATTGTGAAAGAACTTTAGACTAGGAATCGTTTGTCAAGGTATTATGTGTAAACTCTTATGTCTCTTTACCTTATGATCTATTTTGTTTTATCTTAAAGCACACAAATAAAATGATTTCAAAAGAGTAAGCTTTCAGATATTTGGATTGAGTATTTTGGATGGACTCTACATCCAAAATCTTCGTCGAAAACTCTGGAATAGCATCAAAATGTTTCTGTCTAAAAGGGTGCCATTTTGGACTTACCTTTTGGATACACCCTCGTTCGATCTTTAGGTCTAAAACTCTAGAAAATCTGACAACGAAAAACTAGTCGTTATTAACCATTGCTATCTTACTTTTTGCTCCTATAAAAGCTTTCAAAACTCGATTTTGAAGCAGATTTTTATACTATCTTTCTCAGATTACACTTTAGATTACAAGAATCTCCCTTTTCATTTGTGCTTCAAAAGTGAAATCAAATTGTTCAAACGTAAAAAGGTGTTGGTGCTCATCTGTTTGAATATCTACTCAAAAATTGTGAGCAATCTCTGTTTCATTCCTATAATCTTTTTGCATATCAAGATTGTGGTGTAAAACCCATTTAGGGTGAGCCTTGATTTGTAGTTGGTTGAGAGGTTTTAGGTAAAACCAAGTGTGGTGATCCTCTTGTATATTTGGTGTGGCCAAACACCATTGATCTAATTGAGCTTTATAGTGACTTGGTTTAAAATCCTTAAGTTGGAATTTAAGGTAGTGGATGTAGATCTTTGAGGATCGAACCACTATTAATCCCTTGTTCACCCTCCTTGCATTTATTTCTGAATATTTGTGAACTTCTCTACACAAAGTTTTTCAATCTCTCGAAGAGACCTTTATGACTTTCACCAACCCATCATTACTATTGTGTTGATTGTACATCACTTGGCACACATCTTTAAGATCTTAGATATCTCTTTAAAGCTACACGAATTTGTACATTGCATAACCTATATACATCTTGATCTATCTTTAAAACAAAAAGAAGTTTTGGAAAATCAGATTTTGAAAAAGTATTAACATTTTTCAAAAACCTTATTCACCCATCTCTAAGATTTTTCATACATACATACATACATACATACATACATACATACATACATACATACATACATACATACATACATACATTCGTGTGTGTATATACACACATACACACATATATATACACAGCATGCAATAACGCTCACTTTTGTACTTTAATTGATTACTATTACATATACATATATATAAATATATATGTATTGTGTGTGTGTGTATATATATATATATATATATATATGTATGTATTGTGTGTGTATATACACACATACACACACACACATATATATATATATATATATATATATATATATATATACATACACAGCATGCAAGAATGCTCACTTTTATACTTTAATCGATTACTATTATGTATAGAATAAAAATTTGTATGAGTGAGCGAAACAAGAAATGATCAGTACAATGGGATGAACGTTTTGGTATGATAAAAATATTTAGGAGCAGTATTAGAATTTTGAAATTATGGGGACCTGAATGAAATTTTTGAATTTGTTCTACTCGTATCCAAAATCTTTAGATTGCGACTACGTTTAGTGTAACACCTCTACTAACGATAATAGCGGAAGCATATCAACACCAGGTGTTGCCCCGTCCAGTTACCCAGACAAGGGGTCTTTATAACGAAAAACCAACAGAATATGTAAGGTCCAGATCCATATAACAAGGCGTATTGATGGTCACGTGCACATATATAGCAAAGAATCTTATACATGAATATTTTCATTCAATATCAGTAATAAGGTACATTATCCAAAAAGGAAATGTCTAGACCTATTCTACTGTCACTGTGGTATCGTCCTCTATCCGTTGGTTTGCTCAATTTCGGATTCTACAAAAAGGTAAAATAAAAGACATGTGTGAGTGAAAAATCACCCAATGAGTCCCGTGTATGCTAGTACTTTATCAAAGAGGTAGAGTACACAAAACTTTTTGTGAAAAGCATATAATTTGTTCATTAGAAATGAATCCAAAACTCTTTAACGAAGAGTTTATTCAGAACTCAATCATTTTTGAAAAATCATATTTCAATTTTCAAATCATTGCCTCAGTTTTCAAATCACAGGCACTTCTCCAACAGAAAGTCGGTGTGTATTCACATGCAAGTCCCGTAGTCCTTGCCTTCGGTGTCACGTATTATTGTACTGAGACGGCAGCCTCTAGTACTTAACCGTACGCTACTGGAATTAGTACACCGCAATAAACTTCTGCTCAAGTATACCGTAGCATACCTAGTGTACCGCAACACACACTTGCCACCATAAGCCAAGAGTCTCAATCCTGACGTCAATCACCATTGAGGCAGTAAGGAGTCAAACGCACCGAGTGTCCCCGCCCGGCATCTAGCGAATGACTCAAAATCAAGAAGCGCCCGCAGATGCAGAAATTGCCAGGTGCTAAATGGCTAGCTAGGACAACTCATCTCAATGTCCTATCACCTTGTTTGGAGTAAAACAATCTCCAGAACTGATCGGGTTACTTAGGATCGTCTATCTCTAACATGAGGTAGTACAAAGATCAAAGTCCTTACTGAGTACTCAACATTAACAATACCAACTCCGTCTAATTGATTAGGCCAGAAGGTTATTTGATCCTGCAAGATTTTCAAATCAAAATAGTTTTGGGGCAAAATAATATTTTTTAGAATTTGATCCCACTGACTTGTAAGTTAGATCATCATTCACATAGGCTTCGCAGAGCCAATCAATTCATTCCATGGTACATCAGACCAATAAAACAATTTCAGGGATCAAAAGGCCGTTTTCCAAAAGTCAATCTCATCATGAGAGATTATTTTCCAAAATCATATTAAAATAGGATAAAGAGTTCTATTCACACATCGAAAACATGTTTCCAAGAGTATTCGGGTCATTTTTCCCGTACTCGATCACAAAAGTCATTTCCAAGGGTATTCAGGTCATTTTACCCATACCTGATTTCCAAAAGACTTTTCGAGGGTATTCGGGTCATTTTACCCTTGTCCGATTTGAAAAATATTCACAAGAGTTCCAATAAGGATATTTCGGCCATCTACCGAATACCCAAGTTCCAAAGGTTTTCATAAAACATTCCAATAAGAATATTTGGATCATTCTCCAAATACTCGATTCCAAAAAGGAACTCATTTCAAGAAATTCAGAATTCTAATCCCAAAAAATGATTAAATTCAAACTTTCCAAACATATTTTCATAAAATGTTCCAATAAGGGCATTCCAATCAATTTATGGATACCTGATTCCAAAATTTATCATTTCTGAAGATCCCAAATATTTAATCCAAGAAAATCTATTCGTTGGTTGTAGGAACCTTGCATGGCATTCATTGTTTGATGCAAAGCATGAAATTCACGGTCCATACTAGTTCTCATCTCACCCAACACATGCACAATAGGTTTACAAGTCTCCCCCCCAACATGAAGGTGGTCCTGATGGAGCAGGATCAATATGTTCCTCTTGGCCATCTATAGGCAACTTCGCCTCTTCTTCAACCTTAACCCTTTCCAAAACATAAGCATTTTGTCTCTCCTCTCTTACCAAATGCATCTGGGCAAGAGCTTGAAAATTTAAGGGAATCATGGTCATAGTTACCTCCAAACCTATATCATCCTAAACAAGTCCCAAATTCTTTGCCAAACGAGTGATATAAGAAAGTCCACATAAAGCACTTTTCTTAGACATGACCATATTATCAAGATATGATGTAAAATAGATGGTGATATTAGTAGGGGTATGGGACATAATAGACCAAATATGGTATAAATCTCTCCATGTTACAACTCCATCACTCTCCTTCTTATCCCCAATGGTATGTACAATAAGTATATAAAGGTATCTAGCAGTAAGAGAGGTAAATTAGGGGATTTGAGCTCTCCAAATGGGTCTCATAGTATTTACATGCCAAAAAGTAATCTTGTCTAAGTCATTGGTGAAGTTACACCTATTAGATGCCTCATCTCTCTCAACAAATAAACCTAAGGCCGCCCCAAATTGATTTAAAGACATGTTATAATTGTGGCCATATGAACGAAAATCAATTGTACGAACATTATCAAGCCCCAAGCATTCTCTCCTAAAAACATAAGTGCTAAGAAACTCAAGTATCAAACTTCCATATCCAGGCTTCATAATATCAAAGAAAAGCTCCTAACCGGAGTCATATAGCAAACCTTGAATCTCATCATGCATACTTAGGTGTTGGTGGACAGATTGGTTAATATAGCAGTTTGTCTAAAATAATCTACCCCGAAGACTCTCAAATCTTTCTCTATGTTCTTGTTCAGAGAATTAGAGGTTAATGGAGTCATTTTCCCTAGTCCATTTGCCTAGAACCTGAACTGCTTCCCCTTCTAACTACATGTTTTCTTTTTGGTGCCATGAAGAAGGAAAAAGGTTTCACTAAAAGGTCAAGTTCAAGAAGAAAAGTGCACATTAAAGAAATTGATAGCCCAAAAGGTTATGAAATAATAGGAATTATCTTTAAAGACAACAAAGCAAGAATGAGAGTAATTGGCTTATACAACCCTTAAATCAGTCTTCATGATCATCACACGCAAAACTTCCACTAATAAGCACAAGTAAAGCTCAACTTCTTCAATAATATCCACAACCATACACACAATTCGTCCCCACCTTGTTCCACCAATACAAAACTACACAAAATAAGATTATTTCCACACTTTAATTGAGCAATTTGTAGCAAGATTCCAACAAAATTTATGTAATATAAAGTACAAAAATTCATCCACAATAATCCATCAACAACCAACCGAAACATTCTCAAACTCGTTAACTCAAAATCAACCATGATCACAAAAATGCTTCAGCTATAAAATTATCCACCAATAACCATCATCATCAACCAACACATTCCCCAAACTCCAAATAGACAAGCAAATCACTCCTCCATCAATTCTCCATCTCCAAAACAAGTTAAATGCTACTTCAAGAGCTCAAAATAATGCAAAAAATTGTATGAATTGTAGACCTCTTACAACAGAAAAATTCATCAACAAAAAATCACAAAGGTGGAAAATAGCTCTATAAAATTATTTGCTAAAGTACCAAGGAGGATTAAAGGCAAGCCTTTCTTACCAAAACACCTTGAATTTATAGAATATTTGCTGCACAAAACACCCCAAAAAGTTGCAATTTTCGGTTGAATCTCCAAGAGATTGTTCAATCTTGTGACTTTAATGAAAAAAGATCATGAATTTGAAAGGGCAAAATAGCGGGTATGTTGGTTTTGTTTGAGGAAGAACCTTGAGAAACACATAGATAGAAGGTTGATGAAGGAATTTGGAGGGGGCAAAAAATGAAAGAACCATGTAGATCTGGAATTTTTAAAAAAGCCATGACAAATCCACAGCTAAAGGTGCGTGCCTCTGCCCGTGTGTTGAAAGAATTTTTTCTTTTTTTAAAAATATAAATACTAAAAAAAAAAAGAGGATTTAACAAGAAAATTAACCGAGAATCAAGATTTTTTAGTAATTTTTCTTTTTAGAAAGAAAAATAAAACTAAAACTAAATATAAAAAAAATAATAAGACTAAGGAGTATTGCATTGGGTTGCCTCCCAACAAGCGCTTTTGTTTTACGTCGTTTGCTAATCATAGTTGCATCTCTTTTAGGAACCCTAGAATAGAAGGGGGAAAAAGTGAGCTTTGGAAAGAAAATTAAAAAGACATACCGGGAACTTACAAATCACTCATGCCTCCATAGGACATAATTTCCTTAGAAAGTTACCCTTTTATCGTAGTAAAATATTTAAGCATTAGAAGGGTCCCTAGGGTCGAGAGGTTGAGAAGGAAACTTGTTAGAATGTTGTTCTTGAATTTGACTCACATCCATAGCCAATTGTCCAACTTGATTTTTCAAATTCTGGATGCTAGATTTGGTTTCTTTTTGGAATGTTAAGGAACTAGATGCAAGAGACTTGACCATATCCTCTAAACATATACTTTGAGATTGGTCTTGTGGGGGTGGTGCATTTGAAGAATTGTTTGCAAAATTTTGTTGCCTTCCTCCTTAGTTTCCCCATTTAAAATTTAGATTCCCATGCTACCTCTAATTGTAAGTGTTTGAATAGGGATTGTACCTTCTAGGGGGCTGATTAGGAAATCCTAAAGCATTCACTTATTCATTAGTACTAAGAGTAGGACATGCATCACTAAGGTGATAAAAATAATTACAAACATTGTATTCTCTAACTTGTGAATTGCTTCCTAACATTTTTCCTACCAAATTGGTTAGATTTTCAATCTTATCCTCAAGAGAACTTGTCCCAATTTCCCCTATCTTTCTTATTAAGCTATTCTTTGTGCTAAAAAATTGTGTGTTAATCATGTTAGAAATTAACTCGTTAGTGGCATGTGGGGTTTTGTCCACAAGTGCATCACTACTAGCCACATCAATCATGGATCTATCATGAAGAAGCAATCCTTCATAAAAATATTAAATGAGCAATTGTTCACTGATTTAATGATGCGGACAACTAGCACATAGTCTTTTAAATCTTTCCCAATATGTAAAGACTAACCATGCAATTACCTTATGCCACATATTTCTTTTCTAATGGATATAGCTCTAGATGTAGGAAAATATTTTCAAGAAAAAGCCTTTGCATGTTCAACCAACTATTAATGGATCCTGTGGGTGAGTCATATAACTAATTTTTAGATCCATCATGTAAACTAAATGGGAATTCACACAATTTAATGACCCCATCTTAAATCCTATCTAGTTTTATATTAAAGCATATAATATGAAATTCCTCTAGATGCCTTTGTGGATCTTTCCCTGGTAATCCATGAAAACATGGAAAACGTTAAATGAACCGAGAATGTAACTTAAAGTTAGTTGTGAATTGAGAAAAAAACAATTCATAGAAGGTGATCATTAAGGGTAGGGGCAGTGAGTTCTTTAAGAAATAGGTTACCATTCATTGTAGAAGCAAGAATAGCAAAGATATCACCAATTGCAAAAATTAATTAAAGAATTGCCATCCAATTGAGCAAATACTTTGCAACATCCAATTTCCTATATTGTGCCTTGGGGTTGTCTCCTTAATTGCTTACAAGAAAAAGAGCAACCTACAAAACAAATTAAAACAAAATCAAATATAAAAAGAAAAGTTTTGCACTAAAACTAATTAAAATCAATCATAACAAAAGACAATCAAAGAATGAATAAGTTTTCCCTTAACCCTGGCAACAACATCAAAAATTTGTTGTGAAGAGTTTACAATATAAAAATATGGTGATATAAAAAAAAAATGCAGTCATCACGAACCAACAAATTTTAAAACATACTCTTAAAGTTGTAGCATAGTATAGTAGCAAGTAAGGTATCCATCCCATAAAGATCATGAGAAGTATACACAATAAGAAAAATTTAATCACTTCATTCATATGAAGTCCACCTGTTAACACTTAACCAAACTAATTCTAATGATGTGTTATTTACAAGTATTAACAAAGAAATGAGGGCAAATTAGATTAAGAAAAACCAAATCCTATAAACTAATCAAGAAACAGAATAGGAAACAAACAAAAATAGGAAACTTCAAGACTAATTAAGAAATTACCAAGTTCTTAGGCATATCTTATGAAATCAATCAAAAACTTCTTATTGATAAGATTACTTTGAGAAATTAGTTTTAGAGACCTTTCTTAGAGAATTAAATCTCTCATCCTTACAAAAATGGAAAAAATCCCTAATTTTATTCATAACTTATTCTCAATTGATTAACATTTTCTTAAAAACATTAATTCTTCAATTAATCAATGATTGTAAATTAGGTAAAACGTTTATAAGCATACAAGGCATCACTAATATCAAACACATGTCCTGCTAGCTTTGAAAACATACAATTAACCATTATAGAATTCCTTGCTACTTGTTAAGTCAGTTAGACTCAAAACCTAACAAGTAATAGATGTTACTTAGACAAATCAACCAAGAGATCAAGTTATCTCAACAAGAAGATTATGTGAATTAAAAAGTTGTTAGCCATACACAATTAACTCAACACAATTAACTCAACACAATTAATAAGTATGAAACTTACAATTGCATCAAAGATAAGCTCTCCAATACATGAGTCTCAAAGTATCAAAAACTAATACAAAAACATAGCCTTAAAATATAGATAAAACTCTTAATTGTTTGAATATAAAAGAAACTAAAATAAAAAAAAACTTGGAAATAAGAAAGAACAAGATAATATTGAATGGTAACACTTGGGAAGCCCACAATCTCAAGTCTTATTACCTCATTGCCTTCTCCTTCTTTCCTAGCCTCCTTTGATACTTTTCCCCTAAAGAACTATATCTTTTGAGAAGTATTATGATGTATCTTGATGTCTCTTAATATCGCTTTGAATTTAGACATTTTCTATCCCTATATAGAGTCTTTAATCCATCATGGAATGAATTTGGGAAGTTTTAACCTTCATTAAAACAATTTCGGGCTTTCTAAATACATCATGAAGGTTGTATGGCATATGTGCATGGGCGTGCACCTTGGCTATGCATGCCTTATCTTTAAAATAGCTTGATGGTTGCACAGGCACAACGCACGGCCATGCATCTTGGTCATGCACAGGCATAGTAACATGAACGACCATGCTTCTAGATGTGCATTTAGCAGAACAACTTTTCTTCTTGAAATTTGCAAACTTCTAGGGCTGACATTATTCTCTTGTTATGTACGGGCACATGCACAACAATACATTTGGCCGTGCATTTCTCTTCGAACTCCTCTATTTTGTAAGGCCTGATTCATGGTCATGCGTCAAGTCATGTCCCTGTGAAAACTCCTTAAACTCTATTTAAGTAAATGTTTCAAGACCTAAAATGTGTAGACAATCATCCCAAGTAAAAAAATGCATCATTTAAACCCAATTTCTACTCTTTTTTTTTAATCAAAAAACCCTAAAACATAAGAGAACACATGTTAACTAGAAAATTGTCCTTTGTCACACAAATGCATACACAAAAACTGAAGAAAAGTACTGTAAAAATATGACTACTTGACACTTAACATATAGCATAAATCATGATATTATGATATTGGAAAATGGTTCTAAGCTTATTATGAATTATTAATATTTGTCAAAGTTATTTTGTTGATTTATTCTCGATAAAATTATTTTGGCATTGTACATGAAATATACTTGCATCATTCTTCCATAAAAAATATTCTCGATAATGCATGAAGGCATATATTATTTTTTGATATCCATTCAATTTAGTGATTTTCATGTATCATGAATTATTTCGAAAACCGAGTTAATACACACTATAGGACTTATAGATATTTTTATCTTGCACATTCTTTTAACATTTTTTGGGGTGATTTGAGTAATATGAAGGATAAAGTAATAATCTTGATATACTTTTGAATTGAGATGTTCTTGTTAAGGTAATTGTTATATTTCTATTATTCGGATGTTTGGGATTGTTTTATTTTGGAGACATGTATAAGTTGCACTTGTAATGGATTTTATCTAGTTTTAATTCTTAAGTTTCTGAATTGTTATTTTATGTGTGCATTATAAAGACTTGTAGTCCTAAGGAAGGGCAATATCCCTAAACTATGTGGGTTACATATGTAGTAGGGTGCTACACACTCAATCAAGGGCCCCAAAATATCACTTCAATTATATAAAAGAGATAGATCCTATCTTGATCATGCTTATTCTTTTCCACATTCCATAATAAATCTAATTAGTACCTTTATTGCAAATACTGTTATAGACAGCATTTGGCACCATTCAAGTGTATTACTTGCCATGTAGGAAATCTTGTGTTATCTCAAATCAATGGATCACATATACTTTGATACTATGAGAATCACTTATGATACTTATATAGCGATCCATATAGTATTCTCATGGTAGGTTGGTTGAATAGATTGATTATCTAATCATGTACTAATATATTGATTTTATATCATGTATTTATGACAATTCCAGCCATAAAAAACTGAGGGGCAGAAAACAGAGGAAGCATGCACCAACGAAAAAAAACAGACGAAAAAAAAACGCAAGCCTTAAAGGCCATACGGAAACGTAAAGATCATACCTTTGCGCGCTCTACGCCTACTAGGTTGAGTAGGAGTGGCTTGAACGACAGGAATCGCTTCACCTTGCCCTCTTGAAGAAGCTTCCGATTGAAAATCCGCTAGCCTCCTACTTCGCCTTGTTTGCATGAATGCCAAGCCTTTTAGCTCTCAGAATATACCACAGCCCAACCTCTAGTCGGTGAACACAATGGTGGAAAGAAACAGTCTTAAATCTCCTTGGTTCTCTTGCTAATTGATTAGCAAAGCTCCAAGAAGAAGACACAGAGAATGAAGAAGACATCTGAGAGAGAGAGCTATGTGAGTTTTACTTAGGCTAGGGAGATAAGGGTTTTTTTCTTTTTCCAGAGACTTGTTTCTTGGTCAGCCAAAACTAGGTAAACATATCCCCGAGATATCATATTTCAAACACCCGAATATTATCCTGAGAATAAGTTTGGCTTAACCCTAAACTCTTCTTAACCGTATCTGGAAAAAACTCTACGGTTCAAGCTATTGGGCCGAAATAATATTTATTATTTCTCTTGGACCCAAAAGATCCAAAATAATAAACATTAATTATTTATTTCATGGGCTTATATAAATAACCCAATAAATAATTAATAAGCCTAAATGAACCAAAATAATTAATCTTTAATTATTTATTTCTTGAGCTTATATAAATAACCCAATAAATAATTTAGTATTAATTATTTCCCCTAGTTTAAGCCCAGGTTAATTTCCTAATTATTCATACTGGACCTAGGCTCTGAATAATTAATTAACCAATTAAACCAGATATTTAATTTCTCTCAACTCCTATTTTTATTTTATTTATTTATTTTATTCCAGTCTAATAATAAATTAGACATCCTGAATAAAACAAAATAAAATAAAATCCTCTTGAATTGAGACCAATTCCTCAACCCAAAATTAGTTAGGACTTACGGGCTATTTTGAGGACCAAAAAGACACATCGCCTTGGCTGCTAAAATGACCAAAATACCCCTACTATATAAATAGTTGTATTTTGCATTTTAAATATTTCATAATATCACCATAAGGAAATATTGACCACAAGGACAATGCTGCATTAGCAAAGTCTCCGACCTACAGGTAAAATGAGTAAAATACCCTTCTATACATCGCCGTACATTTAAAGAGGAAGAAGTGTACTAACACCCCTCTCAATGACATATACCATCCTTAGGCTTCTAGTCCAATGATCCACGACTTCCTGGAGTGTTTTCGCTTTCTAAGGGAGCTACCCTATAGCAAACATCTGAGCCATGTTTTCCAGGGCCCTGGACATTTTAGACCATTCGGACAATCACAAGGGGCGATATAGTGCAGAAACTATCTTGTACAAGTCTATCTTAACTAACTAGTTACATATACCCAATACACAAGTATATTAGTTCTACTATAGAACCTCAACTATAGCATATCAAAGCATATGCTTCCAGCTTCGTCAGACCACCAACTCATACTCAAGTCGTAGAGTACTAGTCCACGCTGTAGCGGTAGTAGTCTAGGTTTCTATCATATAGTACTTTTAGAAACCACTACTACAGGTCATGTCCTACGTATTCGAAATACACTTATGTCATGAAGTGAGTGGACTATTCACTGGCTAAAGCTAATCCATTCCCCATTCGGAATTCATAACATAATAACCTAAACATGATAAGATTCCTAGTCTCATCAATAGGTTAAGAACAAATATTTATGTGTTAAATAACGCGTGATCCATACCTTACTGTGAAAGACCACCATTCACATGGATCACTTATTTAAATATAATGGGTCTGCTCCAAACAAAAATAGTGCATAAACAAAAAGTAAATTCACAAACAATTTCTGAAAATAAATTGTTTTATTAAAATATTCGATTTTACAACAGAAACTTAGTTTAAGAGGGCATACAATCCAACAAAAACAACGCATACTAGTCTTAATGCATTATTATTATTATTATTATTATTATTATTATTATTATTATTATTATTATTATTATTATTATTATTATTATTATTATTATTATTATTATTATTATTATTATTATTACAATCCATAATAATGCTTGACTAGAGGCATTTTAAGAATAGTGTCATAACCATTCTAGGGATATGATTATGTATTATCTTTTTATGCAGATAAAGATAAAATAGAATAACAAGAATGTCTTTTATTAAATATAACAATGATACAAGTATACTCCAACACATAATACCAAAAAAAAAAAAAAAAAATCGTCATTAGCGACGGCCAAATACATCGTAGATTAGTATTTGCAACGGATTTATGGCTGCCAATCTAATTGCAAATAACTAGGTCGCTAAACAATGGGAAAAAAATCCATCACAATTAACGACACATTTGTGACAACACATGAGCCATCGGTAATTAGCGATAGATTTGCAACAGCCATGTAATTAATGACATTTTAATTAATTTTCTAATAATAAGTTGTTTGCTACTATTTAGCGATGGCCTTTTAATTAATGATATTGTAATTAAATTTATAATAATTGGCCATCACTATTCCATAGCCGTTTGCTACAGTTTAGTGACGGATTGGTGATGGTCAATGAATTTTAAATTTAAAAAAAATAATTAGCCCAACTGGAACTAAATCGGGCTAGTTCAATCCGACTTACCCCCCGCTCCACGACCCTTTTGCTTAATTTTTTATAGACGTGGGGCTGGAATCCATATCCTTGTTGTGGGGGAGCATGTGCTCCTCCACTAGGCTATATTTGTTCTTGTGATTTATTTTATCTTAAATTAATTATAGTGTATTTTATTATGTAATCTATCACAATTCTATCGCTAATTTGCAATGGCTTTCAATTTTTTAGTGTTAATACATAATTACAAAGGCCATCCCAATTCTGTTGCTAATTAGTGACGGATTTGCAACAACTTTTTAATTTTTTAGTATTAATCTAATATTAAGAAAGACCATCGCAAATCCGTTGCTCTATTTCAAATTCTAAAAAATAAATTTATTTTCGAAATTTGCTTGACTGTTAGAAATCCATCGCTAGTTAGTAACGGATTAGCGATGGCTCATTTTTCAATACCTAAAAAATATTTTTATTTTTTACTTTTGGATGGCTGTTGCAATTCCATTGCTAATTAGTGATGGATTTGTGATCTAATAATTAAAAAAGACCGACGCAAATCCATCGCTAATTAGTAACGGAATTGCGACAACTCACTTTTCAAATCCAATGAAGAAATTTATTTTCAAATTTTGCATGGCCATTGAAATTTTGTTGCTAATTAGTGATGGCTTTTTAATTTTTTTAATTTTAATCTAATATTAAAGAAGGTCATCACAAAATCCGTCACTAATTAGTGATGACAGTCCAAAATTCGAAAAGATTTTTATTTTTTTTAGGATTTGAAAAATGTTCCATCGCAATTCCGTTACAAAATTGCGACAGCTCATAGAATAGAATTGCGACTCATTTTTTAAATCCTTAAAAAATAAATTTATTTTCAAATTTTGGATAGCCGCCACTATTCTGTTGCTAATTAGCAACGAATTTGTAATAATTTTTTAATTTTTTAGTGTTAATCTAGTATTAAAAAAGACCGTCACAAATCCATGTTTAATTGGCAATGGAATTGCATCAACTCATTTTTCAAATCCAAAAAATAAATTTATTTCTAAATTTTGGATGGCCATCGTAATTCCATTGCTAATTAGTGGCAGATTTGCAATGGTTTTTTTAATTTTTTTAAATTTTAATCTAATATTGAAAAAAGACCATCACAAATCCATCGTTAATTAGCAACGAAATTGTATTGGCTAGTTTTTCAAATCCTAAAAAATATTTTTTTTTCGAATTTTGGATGGTCGTCGCAATTCTGTTGCTAATTAATGACGAATTTGTGATGTCTTTTTATTTTTTTTAGTGTTAATCTAATACTAGAAAAGGCCGTCACAAATTTGTTGCTAATTAGCCACGGATTAGTGATGGTTTTTTTTACCGAGAAAATTAGTGGCATAACTGTCATAGCTCTTTTTTCTCGTCACTATGTCGTTGCTAAATGCCGTCGTAATTTTCCGTTGCTAATTATCAATTTTCTTGTAGAGACATACTCCTTCCTTATTCCAATGTTTTTTTTTACAAAGGTACTCCTAGGAGGCTTTTTCATTAAAGGTGCCTTTATGAGCCATGGTGTAGAAATTAAAGAGAGAATAACATGCAACAAAATGTTAGAAACTAAAGAATACTATTCTCACTTCATTTTCTTTTGTGTTTGCCCTCAATTTTGATGTTTACTCTTCCCTCATGTTTGCACTCTTTGAGCTTTTTGTTGATAGTCTTACCCTCTTGCCTTTTTTAGTGCTCTCATCTTTTCAAGTCTTTCGCAACTTCCTCAATTCAAAAGAATTAGTTCAACAACGGAAGGCAACTAAAACTCAGGAATAAGCAAGAAATGGGTTCTTAGTGACAATTTATCAAACACTTTCTAGGTGATAATAAAGGGAATAAATCAGTGCACAAGAATTTTCAACTCCTACAATGAGCTTTCACAATCATGCATTTTAACATCTTCTTGACCTTGCTTTGTATTCTTTTGATTCGTCACTTATAAATTGATCAACTTGAGCTCTTCTTGGTCTATTTAACCTCCTAAAATCCCTTACTACTTAAGACTTCGTTCATGTAAACTTGTAAACATTTAAGAAATCGCTTGATCTTAGTTCTCAACCAAGGAATCTTGAGTTGTGTTTTGGTCTTCTTTCCCACTTCTTGAACATGTGCTTCTCTCATTGGTAGATTCCTCTCAGAAACACAAATGAGATTCTCTAACTTTTTGCTAGTAAAAATTCTGTCTCCAGATTTAATCTTTATTAAATAGGTTCAAAGACAATGTACTAATATGAAATACTTTTTAAAATACTTGTACCAAGTCAAATAGACATTTATTTTGAAGTGAAGTAAGTAAAATATGAAAATAAGAAATAAGGTTGAAAAGGTAACCTTAAACCCTCAATCTAACAAGTGCCTATACATTTGATGTAAATAGTCATCGTTGCCGAAAGACTGTAATTTCATTATCTTCATGTTCACCTATTCTAGTTGAAAAAGTGTTCTCTTTAACCCTTCCTCTTAATTAATTATGTACTTCTAATGTTTTGTGTGCATAAAATGTTACAATTTGATATGTAGGGTACATAAAGGATAATTTAATATAAAAAATACAAGAAAGAGTAACTTTTGATACAAGAAATGGTGATAATGATGTGAAGAGAGACACATTGAATGTAACATCCCTCCCATATGGATTTTAAGTTGTGACTACTTTTAATAGAGTGAGTATTTGTATGTCCTGCCAGAACAAGAATTGCGTTATTTAATGTGATGAACGTTTTGGTGCAATAATGTTTCCCAGTGGTATTTTTAGAATTTTTGATTGTGAATTAAGAAAAACAGGGAAAGAATTTAGAAATTTTGAGGGACACCATAATGATTAGTGTAATGCATAGATTGTATTGGTGGAATAATTTTTTTTTTTCCAATTAAGGTGAATAATAACTTGAGTTATTATTATTTTCAAAAAATAAGGATTTTTGGTGGAAAAAGATTGTGGTTTAAAAAAAAATTAGTTATGGCCATTCTTAGGCCCACAATGACCCATGAAATGCATTAAGTAAGAGAGAGAAGTGGGCTTGCATTATTTTGGCCGAAGAAAAGAATTAAGGTGGTTTTGGAAATTTAATGCCAATAAAGCCCACCAAGGACACCTAAGCACTTCTATAAGGTTCCAAAGTGTTCTCCAAGTATCCATATGCCACCTAGCATCATAATCATCCATGTGATTTATTTGAATGTCAAAAAGGAAGAAGAAAACCGGTTAAGAGCATGTTAGTTGAGAGGAAAGAGAAAAATAGAGGGAGAAAAAGAAGAAAAATAGAGGGAAAGGAAAATAGCAAGGTTCTTGGAGCTTTTCCTTGTGAGATCTGATCCAAGAGAAACTAAACGCCTTACTTTCATGAATTAAATTTGTTCTACAAGCTTTAAGGATCATGTTGATGGTAATATTTCATGGAAATAGCAAGGTTTCTATTTATGCTTCATGTACTATCATTGTTAAGCTATGGTTTTTGTTTGTGCTACGACTGCCGGTCAAGAGGGGAATGTTTTGGTGTAATTTTTATCTTATTTGGTGATGATTTGGTAGAGATATGGTGAAGAGTTCATGGCTGAAAATTGGAAGAAAAGATGAAGTAAGAAAATAAGTGAAAGATTTGTTCCTGTTGTCTAAAAATCAAAGCTTGATCTAGATTAATCATGACTGCCGGTTTTTGTTGTGATGATTGTGAAATTTTTGGCTTTTTTCATGACGGAAATTAGTCTTCTTTTGTGTTGTTAAGATCACAAATGAAATGAGTCAAGTGTTCTTTATAGCTAAAAGTCATGTTAGAATGCTTAGTTAATGTATTTTATGAAAACAAATATGATAGCTTCATAAAGCTGGGATGTTTCGGTCCTAGTGGTTGGCAGCCGTGTTTAGTAAAGTATGATTGGACCTTATGGTTTTGTATAAATGATCTTAGGCGTGTTTTGGAACATGTTTGAGGTTAATCAAACTTACGGATACAAAGTTATGGAAAAAATACTAAAGCATGCCAAAGTTGAGAAATGCAGAATTTTCAGCTTATTACAATTTCCCTAATGTTGTTATCATGGATATGAATGGAGGAATGAGAATTACAATGACATATATGAGTTGGTATGTCTACTCGAGAGAAAGATAAAGAAATAAATTAATGGATGTAGGCTATCTCTAGTAATGTAGTTCATGTTGTGAGAAGAAATGAATATTTCTTCTTAGCAATATATATATATATATATATATATATATATATATATATATATTGTCTACAATGTAGTTCATTCTTAAAGTCGGTATTCACGTTAAAGGTCGAGCGTGTGATGAACAAGTATTGCAATACTACATTAGCGTGATACATGGTGAGTTGCATCAAAGTTTTAATAAATCCCGTTTTTGTGCTAAGTGATTTCCAAAATATGCTATGTTCTATGTCTAATGGATTTTGTGAATCCTTTTGTTTTTTCTGAACCAAAACGTGGCTGTCCTAATCAAATTGATTTGTGACTTAGGAAATGCATTAAATGTGCAAATGAATCATTATGATTTTGATTTCTAAAGATTATTTGATGTTTTCCTTAGAGCTTGAAAATACGAAGAATAAATTGTTTTGGTTTTCCTGAGCTCAGTTTGGTTTTTCTGAAATGGAAAATATCTGAATATTTGAAAATAGGATAGTTCTATAAAGAATTTGGAATTCATTGTGCTATGAATGAATCTAAATGCAAATGTGCATCGCAATTATTCATTTCACATATTATGTGAGGAAATGACTGTTTTACTTGCAAATGCTTTTCGACCTATGTTCCTTAACTAATTCTACGCTTTATGATTTCTTTGAGTTAATGGAACAATAAATGTTCTCTAAACATGTTAATGATTCTTGAATTTATTTCCTTCTTGGACTTAGAATCCTGGATTTTGTTGAATAAATTTCCTTTTGGATATGGATATGCATAATTTACATAAATACACTCAAGGAACATTTTATTACTAAATTAATTTCCTTTTGATTATGGATATTTGGAAATTAGTAAATGCCCTTCAAGAATCATTGCTATCGTGTGAAGGACTTTTTATTCTTCGATGCGATTATTTTTTAGAATGATTTCTCGATATGGCATCAATATTTGAAAAATGATGTTTTTGGCCCTAAAATGAATTTTCTAGATAGTCCTTTGGGAATTACAATATCCATTTGGGGAATATGACATTGGATTGGATGTGTGTACCAGTAAAGACATTGAGTATTCAACAAGGGTTTTTATCACTGTACTAGTTCACATTATAGGTAGACGACCCCAAGTAACTTAGCTAGTTTTGGGAATTGTCTTAATCCAAATAGGGTGATAGGACATTGAGATTAGTCATTCTGGCTAGTTGTTTAGTGCCTAGCAATTGCCTTATACCTATGTGCATATTTGTTATGGGTTGTTCATGGTTGCTGGGCAAGCACATCTAGCATGTTCAACCCTTTGCCGCCTTGATAGTGATTGACATCAGGATTGGGACCCCTGGGCTTAAGATGGCAAGTGAAAGATTTGATTCTTGAGGTGATCTGCTTATGTCACTCACTGTTCTGGCATGATCCAACAATAAGACCATGAGGTCTGAAGGTGATGCCTTGTGAAAGATTTGACCATTGGGGAGCAAGACACAGAGAAAAAGTAGGAATTAGGGGAAATTTTTCGGCCTAAGAAACTAAAGCAAACTTAGCCCAGACTCAAACTTAGTAGTTTCTACACAGATGCTAGGAAGCAAGACCCCCCAGCGAAGACCATTATCTCACATTAATTAACCCAATTTGTTTTAGAATTTACCCTCTCCGAAGGAATTTCAGAATAATAGTAGCTCAGATGAGATGAGTAATTGCATGATCATACCGACTTTCGAGCAGATGATTTCTTCCCTACAATAATCGGATGAAGCCAAAATAGTTGAGTCTCTTCAAGTACTATAATGGATACCCCCCAATGATGATCCCGAGGTTGGAGAAGAAGTTAAACAAGAAATTGTGGAACAGGTTAATGAGGAGGTCATGGTTGAGGAAGCAATTGACGCTGAGGTTGAGAATAAAAGTAATGAGGTTATTATATATGTCGGTAATAAACTAGGAACTAATACCCCAGAATACTATTATGTGTCTCCAAATTTGGTACCTCTAGTATCTGATAGTAGCGATGAAGAATAAGAGAAGCGGGGGGAGGGGAGAGGGGAGGAAGGAAGGGAACATGATGTATATAGTTGTCTATTATAAGACTAATGTATTACCAGTGTATAGCGGCAAAAATAGATATGCTTGTGCACATAATTTTTTATTACTACCTATATTTGAATGAAATAAGAGTTCATGTTCTAACTTTATTAATTGTGTTGCATGTGACATCCCACTACCTAGGCCCGCCAAGGTCAGGGATGTCACCCTGTTCAAAGGACAATGGGTCTTTATAACTAGGTCACACCAATGAAAATAAAACAATGCCTTAAAATTTAAACTTATTACAACCCAAAATTCAAGAGCAACTCCAATATATATATATATATATATATATATATTATTTACAATCATCTCTCAAAACAATATATAAACTAAATAACACAATGTCTTTAAAGCAGGCAACAAACTAGCTATTCATATCCACAGCAGGATCAACCTGAAAACATGGCATAAAGGTGATGAGATAAAAATTTCAATAAGCCCGTGTGTGTTTGAGTGTTCAGGTAAAACAATTTATGAATGCAGGTTGTAAAAATTGCATAAGAGAGAGAGCCGGCAAGCAATAAATAAGGTTAAAATAAAGAGTGGCGTTTTCCTCTTTTCAAACCATATAAGTGCGTAATAAATACAACCACTCAAATGGACGGCCATGGGTTACCACACATTGGGCCCCATGACCATATAACGGTCAAAATGCCATACTTTGTGTAGACTGACAAAAGGTAGGTGTACGGCCTACCGGGTAAGATACTCCTCCTTCTCTATACCCAAACAAACCGGTTGTCCACTCTGAAAATACACAGTCCACATGACTGAAACTTACTAGCTCGGATCGGCATGACTAAGTAGTATTGTCGCTTCTCCAAGTTGAGTTCATCTTCTGGAGGTAGCCTCCTGCCAGAAGACTCGCTCTTGCTCTTCAAACTAGTACTACTAGCCTACCCTTATTGAGTGCTCAACGTTGATTATCCCACTTAGGAGAAAACTGATAAAACATTGCTTTATTTGGAAATGGCAATTAAGGGTTTCTAAAATTCGTGTCAAAGTTGGTTTTAGAAAAAGTTGGGTGTTTGAGTAAAACTGCTTGTTGATTTTTAAATAATTTGTTTAACTGAAATAAGAAATGAAATAGTCCTTAATTGCCTTTACAAAATTGAGTGTCCACACACTTCGCGTTTGGCTTGCCATAATAACCTTTTGTCATCAAATAAGTTTTATGCAGGAGCTTTTCTGATCATTTGCTTGAGCTAATTCAAAGATCTTCCAAAGTCGACCTAATCCCGCCTGGGGTAAACACAAGCCATATGGTTAAACTTAAGCTATATTCGCTTCCATAAATAATCCTAATTCAACTTATTACAATTATGACCCTAATGTCCTAAGCTTTAAGGCTAGATGATAAAGGTTTTTTGTAAAAGAAGTCTAGCTTGATAAGTAAAAATAACTAGAGATTGTAAAATAACTACTAATAAGTTATAAGTTCAAATATAAATCTTTGTTATTAATAAACTAGGGTTTATTTGATGAAGGGTCCTAAGTACTAGGTGATACTATTAAAATAAATAATAAATTATTACTAATCTCTTAATTAATAATTAATAGTTAGAAAATAATTAATAAATAAAACTAATAATAAGTAAATTTTAATAAATTTTGATCAAAAGATAATAAATAAATTTTAATAGTATTTATGAATATATGGCCTACAAGATTAATATTTTACCTATTATTATTATTATTATTATTATTATTATTTATAAAAGGCTTTATTTAATATTATTATTATATATAAATATTTACATATATTATTTTTAATAAAGGATATCATTTATTCAGCTAAAATTTCACTAGTTCATGTAATATTCCAACTCCAAGGCTTCCTAGGATTTTCGAAATTATTGAGGGAAAATATAGTTTTAATTTTGATTAACGTAATAAAATCGGCTAATTAAAATATCTTAGGATCAATAAGATCATGATCATAATTCTCCTATTGCTAACAATAATCATGAACATAAAATCCAACATCAATCATCAAACAATTCCATTCATGAATAAAGGCTTAAATCCATACCTACTAGCATATGGCTAAATCTCTACTAAGCATAATCATATGCATGGCTTTAACAAAAATATAAGAACATAAAACCCTATTCACCAAAAGTGACATAATATCTAGCATGCTTAACCATCCAACTCACTCAAGACATGAAAAACATGCATTGATCCACAAGAAAAACTTAACCATGGCAAAACATCCTCATGCTCCAATCTCAACTCCTTCATACAAACACATACTCAATTCCCCAATCATATTCTATCCTTTTCTAACAACATCTAAGAGACATGATTTTAGAATTACGGAGAGGGTTAAAGAGACATACTTGTTTGATGACTACCTTGATGAAGATTCAAGGGAATCCACACGCTTAGGAGACTTGAATCGTCTAAGAAAGAAGAAGAAAAATGGCCATGGTTGAAACAACCATTTTGGCCGAGAGAGAGAGAGAGAGAGAGAGAGAGAGAGAGAGAGAGTATCAGTATATTATGTTAAAGATTGAAGGAAGGAAGATGATCAAAATCGTTTTTGGTTACCTTGAGAAAGTTCTTGAATCTTCAAGAAAAATTCTGATTTTTTATCCGAAAGCAGAATTTTGTTTTCAATGTTTGATGTTATAAAATACAGAAATGGAATCTAGAGGGTGAGTAGACATGATCTGGAGTTTTTGGAAGGGATTGGAGGTGTTTGGAGTGGTCTTAGGCTTGGAGAATGGTGGTGTGTATTCTTGGTGTTCTTGGAAAAATAAAGAGAATTGAGAGAATGTTGGACGAAATTGTTGAAATGTGTTGGCCGAATGGTTAGAGGAATTCTTGTGATTAGATTTCCAGATTAGGAAAAAGAGGAAAATCTGATCATTTGAATTTCAAAAGGAGTAATTCATGAAGTGAATTAAGGTAGAATATATGGTTGAGTGGTTTGATTGATGGAGGTTCTTTGGGAGCTTCAATGGCTGACTGGATTGCTAAGGTTTTGCTGAGATGAATGAGGTTTGAAGTGGTTATAGGGTGGCCAAAATGTTGAGTGCAATGGTGGGGAAACTTCTGGTTGTTTGAAGCTTAATGCATGGAAGTTTTCATGGAGCAATTTGCTAAATTCTAATTGGAAGCTTGATTGGAGTAATTGAAGGAGAAATTTAAGGAGTAGCTATGGTGTTCATTCGTGCAGATCAATGGAGGAGGTGATGAAGTTCAGTTCATGGCTGACCAAGGTTAATTTCACAGAAAGTTGAAGTGATTTTCGGATAAGGTTTGAAGAGGGAGTAAGGTTGGAATTTCTGGTTTGATTTTCGAATGGCTTGCTGGAATTTTTATGCATTTTTTCTACAATGCTCCAGCCGACTTGCAGTGAGTTTGAAGAGGTATTGGAGGGTCTTTTAAGACTGGTTTCCAGCCTTCTTTATGGAGGAAAGACAGAGTTAAATTTCTGTTTTGAAAGGTAGAAGAAACAACTTGGTTTTTTGCCTGCCATGCTGCGAAACTATCTAGGAATTTTTCCTGGTTTGCACAGCTTTTGTGCAGTCTGAATTTTGGCAAAGGATTTCAGTCTTCAAGCTGAACAAATTGGCTATTTTTCTGGCAGCATTTGAGTGAGAAAAATGGCTGAAGTTTTTGAAAGCTAAACTGACCAAGAAGCTAAAAAATTTTCAAATTGCTTCCATGGAGAAGATGAACACTTATGGAGTGGAATTTGAAGGTTCAACCATGGAGATTAATTCTCTTGGGAACCTTCCTTAACTCCTTCCCCATTTTTAGTTAAAACTCTATCCTCTAAGAGCCATTTTCGAAATTCCAAGATCAATAAACCTTACTAAATTTTTTAGAATTAAAATATGGATTTGGATAATTGAACAAGTTTAATTAGTGAAGAATTTAAAGTTAGGAAACAAAAGGGCATGAATCCCTTAAGAATTCTTGTAGGACATAAGGATAGGATTAAGACATTCCCTTTATGTCTCCCCTAGGACAACACTCCTACTTCTTCTTATGGCATGCAAGGGCAAAAAATATTCCACCTTACATAAAATAAAATTTAATCATGATAAAACTTAATTGGTGGGATTTGAACTCAAGACCTTAGAGATTAATTTCAAAGCTCTAACCACTAAACCACAACAACTCTTATTCTTATTTTCTCTTCTAAATATTCTTCCTATTTAATCCTCAGGCTATCTCCCTATTTTCACTTCAAGCAAAATTACCATTTTACCATTCCTACTCAATAAGCACAACTAAACCTTCTAGACTATAAATCACAATTCCAAAGCACATATAAATCATTCAAATGTATATTTATGCATGCAAGAAAATATGATATGCATCCCAACCCCCTTACTCTAAGGTTGGTTTTAGTTGGAGTTTCACATTGCATGCTATATAATCACAAGTACTCCACTTGGGATATTGAGTAGACCTAGACTTGGACTAAAACAAAATTGTAAATGACAAATAGACATCTTATATGAAACTATCCAGAACCTCAGGTGAAAAAACCTATAGCCAAAAGGATAAGCTCCCCCTCTGAGCAATGTTAAGACTGATGAATTCTAACATGAGGTAGAGAACAATAATCAGGAGGAAGAAGAGGAGAGATGGAAGCTGATTAAGTGTTAGAATGTTTTGAGTAGTTTTACCCAACCTAGTTCCTTGGAAAATGTAGTTTTGCCTTTAACATAGTCAAAGTAAAGGAAAATATAGCTTGTCGCCTTCCAACTCCAAGGACTTTCCCTGGGTTGGTGGACCTGAGAGAATGAACAGAGAGAATGGGGTTAGACAGATTATAAGGCCAATTTTAAGAAGTAATTTATTCCCTGTCGGAGTGGCGAATGACAAGGGAATAATTTTCAAAATTTTCAACAAGGAGGCCGGACGGTTGGGCAATAGGTCGCAAAACTTACTTGACTATCAAAGTATTACCCCATAATAGTGGAAGCTGAGGTTAATAGAACAAAACACTTTGAGGGACTACATTCTAACAAAGAGTACTATTTCATATAGCTCCACTTGATTACAGTAATGTGGTGGAACTTACTTCAACGATTGAAGGATATTTGATATGTTTGTCCTTAAGGGACTATGATGCTATCCAGGGAATAGACTGGCTTTCTCAACACCATACCTAAGGTGATTATAGAGATAAGGTGGTGCATTTTGCTGACTTGGGAAGGCTGCAATATTCTTTGTAGGGGAAATTAAGAAGAAAGATAATCCTTTAATATATGAGATAAAAGAATGAATAGTTATTTTCAAGGGATGTGTTGGGTATTTGACTGACTTGATAAATGAGCCGAATGAAAAAAAGGAGCCTTATGATATCCCTCTCATGTGCGACTATTTGGACATTTTTCTTGCAGATTTGAAGTAATTACCATTGAAGAGGGAGGTAAAATTTACTGTTAATTTAGGCCGATAGCGAAACTAATCTCAAGGACTCCCTATAAATGACGCCAATAGAGTTGAAGGAATTAAAGAAGCAATTAGAGGAGTTGTTGAAACGAGGGTTTATTCAGCCAAGCACGTCTTCATAGGGAGCACCTATATTGTTTAGAAGAAGGATGGCACCTTGAAGATGTTCATAGAATATCAAGGACTAAATGCAACCATAGTAAAGAACAAATATCCATTGCCTATGATTGATGAGTTGCTCAATCAAATACAAGAAGTAGGATGTTTTTCCAAACTAGACTTAAGGCAAGAATATTATCAAGTTCGGATTTAGGAAAAAAGTCATTCCTAAGACAGCATTTAGCATGCGAAATGGGCATTTTGAATTTGTAGTAATGTTGTTTGGTGTCATAAATTCCTCGGTCATATTTATGGATTTGATGGTTGGATAATTTTGTTGTGGTGTTTATCAATGGTATCTTGATGTGTTCCCCAGACCTGCCAACATACGAATTACATTATCGAAAATATTAGACAAGTTGAAGGAAGCTAAGTTATATGTTAAATTCAGTAAGTGTGAATTTTTGTTGACGGAAGTGACTATTTTGTGGCATGTGATATCCAAGGAAAGATTACAATAGACACTTCAAAGGTTGAGGCAGTAGTTAATTGGAAATGACTGGAGAATTCTACAGAAGTACGAAGCTTTTTAGATTGGCTGGTTATTCTAAGAGATTTGGTGAAAGATTTTCTAAGATCACATCATTTTTTACCCAACTGACTCAAAATAAAGTTACTTATGTTTTGTCAGAATAGTGTGAAGAAAGTTTTTAGGAACAGAAGCAAAGACTAAGTACAACTCCAGTCTTAACATTACCTATAATGGATAAAGCCTATGAGGTTTATATGAATGCTTTTAAGGAGGGGTTAGAAGGAGTATTGATGTAGGAGAAGAGAGTGATAACATATAACTCAAGGACATTAAAACCTCACGAGGATAAATACCCTACTCACGACTTAGAATAGCAAAAATTACATTTGCTTTGAAAAAGTGGAGATACTAACTTTATGGTGCTAAATTTAATGTGTTTATTGATTATAAGAGCATGAAGTATGTTTTACCCAAAAAGATTTGAATATAAGATAGCATTAGTGCATGGAATTTTTAGAGGAGTTTCGTTGCTCAATAAAATACCATCCTGGGAAGGTAAATGTGGTAGCAGATGCCTTAAGTCGGAAAGTGAAGCAATCAACACTTCGAAGCATGCAAGTTCCAGAATTAGAAACATATGTGGTTGAAGGATGAATAAAAATGTATAACCTTTCAATTCAGCCCATCTTTTTGCAAGAATTGAAAGAAGTCCAGGAAAAAGATGATGAGTTGCAAAAGATGTCAAGAACAAAGGAGAACGAGTACAAGAATGAATTTCAATTGGATAATGAAGCGATTTTGCACTTTCGAGGCAGATATTGTATCCCAAGACAGGTTAATATAAAATGGGATATTTTAGAGGAAGTACATCTGGGAAAATACTCAATGCACCCTGAAGTGAGCAAGATATATCATGATTTTCTATAGCATTATGGGTAGATTGGAATGAAGGACAATTCTAAATTTGTGGCTCGATACCGCACATGTCAACAAGTAAAGGTTGATCGGCAGTGACCAGGAGGATTATTGCAACCATTACTTGTGCCGTCATGAAAATGGGATGACTTTGCCATGGGCTTCATACTAGGATTACCCTTAATAGTAGGACAAAGGGATACTATTTGTGTTATGGTGGATCAATTGACAAAATCTACCCGTTTTATCCCCATTAATTAGCAAGACTCTTTGGAGAAGTTGAGTAAGATGGAAAGAGTGGTTCGATTACATAAAGTACTGTCTAGCATCGTATCATATCGTGATCTAAGGTTCACTTCAAAATTTTGGAACAAATTATAATAGTTATATTTAACTATTTTGAAGTTCAGTACTACTGCATACCCACAAACTGATGGACAAACGAAGTAAGTAATTCGAATTTTAGAGGATATGGTATGGGCATGTATATTGGATTTTGGAATAAAGTAGATTGATAACTTGGCCTACACAGAGTTTGCATACAGTAATAGTTACCAATCCACAATTAGAATGGCTCCATTTGAAGCCCTATACTGAAGAAAATGTCAATAACCATTGTACTGGGAATGTCTAGGACGAAAATAAAATGTACAGGATACTTTAGATCTTTATAAAATGAGGCAAACTGTGGAATTGATCAAGGCAAGATTAGAAGCTGCCCAGAGTCGGTAGAAGAGTTACGCTGACTAATGGAGAAAACATTGAGTTTGCAGAAGAAGATCAAGTATTTTTAAAGTTGACGCTGCAACATCACTTGGGGAATAAAGGACAGAAGAGGTAATTGGTGCCTCGGTGCCTTAGACCATTTTCCATTATAGAGAAGATTGGGAAGGTAGCATACTGACTTAGCCTACCAATAGAGTTAAAAGGAATTTATGTTGTGTTTCATATTTCACAATTTCGCAAATATGTTGTTGATCTGAAAGAAGAATTTATTGAAATGGCTCCAAAGCTACGATACGAGAAGAAACCGAGTAAAATTTTGGAGTATGCTAAGAAGGAGTGGCGACATAAGAAAATTTTACTTGAGAAGGCACTTTGGAATCATCACTCAATTTAATGTGACCTAGGGGACAAAGGTAGATATGCACAGAAATTAAGGATAAGCTGAATTTCAAGGATGAAATACTTTGAAGGAGTGGAGATTATAAAATCCCTCCCTTATGGACTTCAGGCTGTGACTACTTTTAATAGACTGCGTATTTGTATGTACTGCCAGAACAAGAATTGCTTTATTTAATGCAATGAATGTTTTGGTGCAATAATTTTTCCATGGATATTTTCAAAATTTTCGATCGCGAATTAAGAAAAATTGAAAAAGAATTTGAAAATTTTGAGAGACACCATAATGATTAATGTAACACATAGATTGCTTTGGTGGAATAAAAATTCTTCCCGGTTAAGGTGAACAGTAACCTTGAGTTATTATTATTTTCGAAAAATAAGGATTTTGGGTGGAAAAGGTAGTGGACTTGGAAAATTTTATTTAAGGCCATTCTTAGGCCCATAATGGCCCATGAAATACAATAAGGAAGAGAGAGAAATGAGCTTGAATTATTTTGGCCCAACAAAAGAATTAAAGTGGTTTTGGAAATTAAAAGATTGTAAAGCCCACCAAGCACACCTAAGCACTTCTACAAGGTTCTAAAGTGTTCTCCAAGTATCCATATGCCACCTAAAATCCTAATCACCCATGTGATGTTTTTGAACATCAAAAAGGAAGAAGAGAACTAGTTGAGATCACGTTAGCTAAGAGGAAAGAGAAAATAAGGGAGAAAAAGAAGAAAAAAAAAAAGAGAGAAAGGAAAACAACAAGGGTCTTGGAGCTTTTCCATGTAAGATGTCATCCAAGAAAAGTAAACGCTTTACTTTCATGAATTAAAATTGTTCTACAAGCTTTAAGGATCATGTTGATGGTAATTTTTCATCGAAATACCAAGGTTTCTATTTATGCTTCATGAACTATTATTGTTATGCTATGGTTTTTGTTTGTGCTATGGCTGCTGGTCAAGAAGGGGATGTTTTTGTGTAGATTTTATGTTATTTGTTGAAAATTTGGTAGAGATACAGTGAAGTGTTCATGGCTGAAAATTGGAAGAAAAGATGAAGTAAGAAAATAAGTGAAAATTTTGTTCTTGTTGTCCAAAAATCAAAGCTTGATCTCTGTTAATCATGATTGTCGGTTTTTGTTGTGACGATTGTGAAATTTTTTCATCTTTGTTCATGACTGAAATCAGGCTACTTTTATGTTGTTAAGATCACAAATGAAGTGAATCAATTGTTGTTTATAGCTTAAAGTGATGTTAGAATGCTTGGTAAATGTATTTTGTGAAAACAAGTGTGATAAGCTTGGAGGTTTTGGTCCAAGTGATTTGTGCCGAACAAGTATTACAATATTACATTAGTGCGATACAATGCAAGTCACATCAAAGTTTTAATAATTCTCATCTAATGCATTTAGCGAATCCTTTTGGCTTTTCTAAACTAGAACGTGGTTTTCTAGAGCAAATTGATTTGTGATTTAGGAAATGCTTTAAATGTGTAAATGAATCATTATGATTATGATTCCCAAAGATTACTTGATATTTTTCTTAGAGCATAAAAATACGACGAATAAACCGTTTTGGTTTTTCTGAACAAGGTTTTGTTTTTTTGGAACAAGAAAATATCCGAATATTTGAAAATAGGATAGGCCTATAAAGAATTTGGAATTCTATGTGCTATGAATAAATGTAATTGCAAATGAGCATTGCAAGTATTCCTTTCACATGTTATGTGACAAAAATGACTGTTTTACTTGCATATGCTTTTAAACCTAGATTCATTAACTAATTCTACGCATTATGATTTCTTTGATTTAATGGAACGATAAATGTTCTCTAAACATGTTAAGGCACGTTGTGATTCTTGAATTTATTTCCTTCTTGGATTTGGAATCTTAGATTTTGTTGAATAAAATTTAGTTTAGATACAAGTATATATAATTTACGTAAGTACCCTCAAGGAACATTTTATTACTAAATTAGCTTCCTTTGGATTACGGGTATTTGAAAATTATGTAAAAGACCTTCAAGAATCATTGCCATTGCTTGAAGGACTTTTTATCCTTCAATGCTATAGTTTTTGAGAACGATTTCTCGATATGGAGTCAACATTTGAAAAATGATGTTTTTGGCCGCAAAATAGATTTTCTTGATATTCCTTTGGGAATTACAATATCCCTTCAAGGAATGTGACATTGGACTAGTCGTGTGTACTAATGAAGACGTTAAGTACTCAAAAAAGGCTTTTATTATTATACTAGCTCACGTTAGAGGTAGACAACCCCAAGTAACCTAACTAATTTTGGGGATTGTTTTAATCCAAACGGGGCAATAGAACATTGAGATTAGTTGACCTAGCTAGCCATTCAATGCCTAGAAATTGCTTTATGCCTATGTGCATATTATTTATGGGTTGTTCATGGTTGCTGGGCGGGGACACCTGGCGTATTCAATCCTTTGCCGCTTCGATTATGGTTTACGTTACGATTAGGATCCCTGAGCTTAATGTGGCAAGTAAAAGGTTTGATTCTTGAGGTGATGTGCTAGTGTCACTCACTATTTTAGCATGATCCAGTTGAGTGTTGAAGGCACAATCCCTGGCACAATGAGACCTTGAGGGCCAAAGGTGAAGCCTTGTGCACTTTACACATAAGTAGACTTTTAGTGAGAGAAATGTATGCATTTCTGAAATATAGGGCAATAATGTTGATGAAGTTGATTTTTCCAAAATGTGCCTAAGATTTTTAAGCAAATTATGATTTTTAGATTTTCTACACCAAGTGTAACTCGGTTTTCAAGGAAATCTGGGATAACTCAGTTGTAGAATCATTTTTAGTGGAAAATGAAATGATAACCTTTTCTTTCATTCTCCAAAGGATAAAACAATGATTTTTCTACATCTATGATTTTTTGAAATCAGTAGCACACACGGAACTCACTGAGTGATTTTTCACTCACACCAATATTTTCTGCTATTTTTTTAGGAGCTGGAGCTGGGACTCTGCCTAGTTCAAGACATTATAGTATTTGAGACTACGACACTACGACTTTGTACATATAGTGTTTCCATGCTATCCTAAACAAGTTTTGTATTATGTACTATATATGTTTTTGAGTTGTATATACTGTTATACGCTTTTAATAGCTTTACTGCTTTAGCTTGTTTTTATTTCTTTACCTTAGACTCTGATTGTTATGAAGACCCCTTATTTGGGCAATCAGAAGGAGCGACACCTAAAGATATTCCATGCTTTCGAGCTACTTTCTTGTAGGGGTATTACATTGAAGACACGTAAGAAGAGCGTATCTTTCGCTAAGCCTTGTCAAGTATTACTTGAATAAGGTCCTATCTTTGCATGAAAGACTATCTTTAAGTCTAGTAGATCCTATATATTATTTCATCATTAACTGTTGCTAAAATGCTAATGCTTTTGTTTAGAAGTAACCATATACTTGACACTCATTTTTCCTATTTGGAATAAAGTTTTGCCTGATATTTGAAACTTTCTTAATTAGCCTTTTTAAAGTGTGACGGGGGTATTGTTTGCAATAGAACTATATAGTACAAACTATTTTGGTGACCCTCCAACTACTGTAAAATCTAATTGTTGCCCTCTAATTAAAAAATGCATAAGACAATTCCTCAAATTATTCAAATGTCCATATCTTATCCTTCTGTTAGTTGACCAACGGTCAAGTGACAATTCTATAAAAAATTATGGGTAAAATAGTCATTCTAATTGGTAATTTTTTATTTATTTTAAAAGATTTTTTTAATTTTCTTTTATCTGTTTCTTTCTTTCTTTCTTTCTTTCTTCCTCTTTAGTAATTTTACCCTAAATAATCCCACTCTCAATTGCCACCGAACCATTTAATCTCAACACCATTGCTTTGCATTCTACTAGTAAAGATTGAAACTTTAATTGGGATGGCATGTTAGAGAAGGCTTCATCCGTTAGGATGAAAAATGTGATCCCAGATCCACCTTCATCATTTTCGAACTCTTGTTCTACCACTGAGGTTGTTATCATTGATGCTGCCATGTTGATGTCATGGTCATCAATGAGGGCTCTGGTGATGTTTAGTCCTAATGGGGGTTGAATATCGGAGGAATTAATAGCAAAAAATTGAGATATTGTAGGGAAGGGTTTTGATAAGGGACATAATGGTGGCAGTGAAGGTAGAAGAGTGGATGGTGATAGTGTCAGAAATACAATTGCACGTGATGTTGACAATGCCAGAGTTGCTAACGGCATGACTAGTTATCTGAAAAAGGGTAGGGATAGGTTTCTTCTTGTTAGGTGGAATCAGGTGGGAGGTTAGACTAGGAGAGGTATTTGAAGAGGACATGGTAGTGGGGGATGTCGGCGAGGTTAATCGAAGATGAGGATGAAGGAGAGGGAGAGGGAGAAAAGTGGTGGTTGGTTAGATCGAAGGAGTGAATAAAGATATTGGGCATTGGGAATCGCGAGAAATGCAATAGAGGTGTAGTAGCTGAGATCGATTGCAATAGAGGTGGTGGTGAAGTGGTAGGCGAGATCTAGGTAGGAAGACCCACTTATGGATGATGTCGAGGAGGGTTTGATTCGATCAGATCTGCTCCAGTGTCGCACCTCTCTTTTAAATGCTTAAGGTAGAGCCCAATGTTTGCCCACCATTATAATTATTGTTATCATCTTCTTTGAATTTTTGAAAACTACGAATCTTCAAAGAATCTGATAATGGCATCTAATTGTTGGAATCTAATTGTTGCTAGCATTGGATACCTTTTGTGTGTGCCCCATAAAATCAAAGCAAGCAGAAACAGATTTAATAATGGCTTCTGCTAATTTTTGGGGACTTGGTATCCTCATTGAAGAAGAAGATAAACAATAAAAAAAAAAAAAAATGAGTTTACCCTTTATTTTTTAACGAATTGAAGGGTTGACCGTTGGTCAACTAACGGAAGGGTAAAATCTAGATGATTAAAAAGTTAGAGGAACTATTTTGCGCTTTTTTTTAGTTAAATGACAAAAGTTAAATTTCACAATAGTTTGAGGGTTATCAAAATAGTTTGTCCTACTACAAAAACACCTTTTAAAATGAAGGATAAGAATAAGATGATTATTTTTGTTTAATTTGGAAAAGGCATTGGTTAAGGTAATCTAGTTGAAAATACACAAAAATGATCCTTTTGAAAAACACGTCTGGTTAAACGTGCCGCCTACTGAATAGAAATAAGAAGACTTAGGGTATATTTGTATTGGAATTATATTTATTTTTTCAAAAAATATAAGTATAATTTTAAAATTTATAACAATTTATAAATTGAAGTATTAATATTACGATTTATTTAAAATATTTTTAAAATATTATTTATATTAGATTTAATTTTTTGTATAAAAACTTTAAGACAGTATTCTTTTAAAAAGTGTTTCACGACCCATCCATCAGTTGTTTATGTACTCCCAATTCAGAGAGCAATTTCTACTAACTTGTCCGGATGAAGATTTGTGGTCTATGATTCAAGAACTCGTAGGAAATAACCAAAAGACAAATAACGTGTAATGACAAAGAAGCTTTCCAGAAAATTCTTGTTCTCATCCTTTATTAGCCGCAATTTTAAATTTAATGAATGAATACGAACAATCTGCCTTTCTATCAGCTTTCAAACAGAACAGCATGGTTCAGAGACTTCCGTCTAAAAACTGTTTCCTGGGGAAATTTCCTTAATGTTTCTAAGAAAGATGAGTCTTTTTCTTTCAAGATCTTTATTAAGAGTTCGTACAAGTAAAGGACAACGTAGAATTCTTCCTTAAAAAAAAAAAAAAATCAAAAGGGTAATTTGAACTTGCACCTACATATGCATACATGATGTGCCAGAGGAGAAGCATTGTGAACATAAAACAGAGTAATAGAGTCTAATTCAGCATTTTCTTTCATCTCTGTGAAGGATTCGAGGCCTTGTCGACTACCATGTCTTCCATTAAAGCTAGAGAATTGGACAGGATTTTTGATCAGCTCGACAAGAACGGCGATGGCCTTGTAAGCCTGAAGAGCTAATGTTGGTTCTTGCTGGGATTGGCATCCAGACATGTCTAGATGAACTTGAGTTACTCGTTGGCAAAGAAAGTTTAGACATTATTGATTTTTTGTTCTTTTATGAAACTGTCATCAGGGGAAAGACAGAAGAACACAACCGCAGGGACGGAGAAAGCATCTTAAAGAATGATCTTCATAAAGCTTTTGCTATTTTTCATGCAAATGGAGATGGATTCATTTCCAGTGAAGAGCTGCAGTATGCATTGTTGAAGTTAGGGTTATGGGATGAGCAACGTGGCACACACTGCAAGGGCATGATTCATGTTTACGATGTTAATTCCGATGGAAAGCTCGATTTTGAAGAGTTTAAGAATCTGATGTTACTTTCCAAAACCTAAATAGGAGCGCACCCTTTCTTTTCTTCTTTTCCTTGGAGTTTTTTTTTTTTTTTTTTTTCTGGATTAGGAATTTTGGACCGCTCTAATTAAATTTTAAAGTCATTCTGTTTTCATCTTGTATTTGTAGATTTTTTTTAAAGGAAAAATGTAAATGACTTAGGATACAGTAAATGCCATGCCAGAAATTTGTACAAACAGTAAATGAAGTACGAATTCCTACCACAATACTTCGTACGCGATGATGACAAAAGGAAAGAAGGAAATATTCAGTTTTTGGAAATCTTGCATTACTTGTATATAGACTAAGATCTAGGAGTAGTATTCTTATTATATTTGAGTATATAAACTTTGCGCTAGTTCTTGAAGGGGTTCGAATTCCTAATTAACGGACTAGTTGAGACTCCAAACTTATTAATTTGAAGGCCTCAAGCTTTGTCATTCGAATTCTGTAATTGATGGGATCAAACAATTAATTTACTAATCGGAAGATCACTTCAATTTTTGTCAGTCAGACAAAAACCTCATTTGGCATTTTCGTATACAACAATGTTCCAAATATATCTAAAGATTTTCTATTCCTGTCAAGTATAAAACATTTTGCTCCATTGAGCTTAAGTGGTTTTATTATTTCACTTTATATCGTTAATCTTTATGTTGAGGGCAGAATATTTTTCTAATTCTGTTTTTTTTATTACGATAGAGGGCATCTTAGGGAAAATATCTGACATTCATTCCCTTCTTAATTTTTAAAGATCCCATATGGTGGTGTTACTTTTATATTAATTACGTTTTTGGTGGGGAGGGTGGGGGTATCCTGAACTTGAACTGGTCGCAAATAAAAAAATTTCGATTTGTCTTTCAGGTTTTACAAAAGCCAATTTTTGTATATATTTTCATCAGAAATGTGGCTTGACAATCCTCGTGGATACACGTTGTCCCACTTCCTGGTCATGCAATAGGGAGTGAAGGGTTTGGACGTGTTCATCCCCCACACGTTTTTTGAGAAATTGCAGCATTAACTGATAACTGTATTAAGCCCCATGGGAAATTACGTTAGAACCTCTTTGACGACTATACTTACGGGTTCTGTAGATTTGGCGGCTGGACAACATCAATTGAGCATATTTAAATTCAAACGAAAGATGTCTAACGATTAGAACTAGACCTGTTGATTATATATTTTGTATTTGACTTTTAACGATTGAGTTGCAAAGTCTTTATTGGGCTTCAGGATAACACTTTTTAACTTTAAGAGGGTTAATACTGAAAACTACATCAACTCTTAGCCAATTATCGAAAAATAATCAAGCAATGTTTTTCCGATCTACCCATTATTTAATATTTTTGTCTAATTTTTATCGTTTGATTTGTTAATATACTATGTTATTGTTAAACTTTTCTCTATTATTATTGCATTAGTTAGGCAATCATTAATAAAAATTCAATACAAAATAAATTGGTAACGCAATTTGATTTTAATAAACTTACATCTATATGACTTGACTCAATAGACAAAATCCACTAAAATTTTAACAAAAGTTGGAGAAATACATATATCTTTATCATCCAATGATTCTAAATTAGAGGACAACAATATAACACTCCAGTGTTTCTATGTCAAACTCTTAAAGGCTTTTGTTCAGTCCAACTCATTGATTGAATTCCTTTCAATCCATATTGCTACAATGCAGCAGTGCTTTTTTGACACTACAACCTTTCCACCATAAATGTATTTGAGAAGAAAAAGATTGATTTAATTCTCCTTAAAGATACATTGTAAACGCAGCAATAACTTGAATCATAAAGTATACATTAACAGTGAATACCAGAAAACTTATAAAATATGTATGCTTTAGAATCACTTAGAATATTTCGTAAAAATCATTATTTGTTGCTTAGCCTATAACACTCACAACCACAGGGCCTGAATGGTTGCGGATGTTGCCCCATCTAAATGACAAAGGGTCTTTATAATGAAAAACTAAAATAAAATTCCGAAATCTTAAGTAACTCAATGAATTAAAAATCTCTTACAAGACTTTGATTTAAATACATCAAACTCCCAATAAATGAATAACTCCAACAAAAGTCCCTAATTATAAAATATAATTCTCCGAATATAACTAATCCACAAAGCTAAAAAAATAATACAAGTCTCAACAAGAATAGCTGAGTACACAAATAAGTAAGTTAATTCCTTTCGCTCTAGAGATTATTCAATCCTGAAATCATGAATAAAATAGGTGTAAGATAAATATCTCAGTAAATCCTATAGTGTGCACATGAAGTCTTTTAGCATATTTCATAGTGCATGATAAACTTTTCTCTTGTAATAAATACAAGTATTCAAATTATGCCTTCAAGTATTTACTTAATGAAGCTTTTGGGAGAAATCATAAAATACTCTTACAATTAGAGTAAGATAATTCTTTGGGATCACATACCAGCGAAAGACTCATAAATAAAATCTTTGGGAACAAATAAATAACATTTGCATTTTAAGCCTTGAATCACATTTACAAACCTCAGGAAACAGATTCCCAATTTAACTCTTTTTCCTATAAAAACATTCTTTGAGGTAAAACCCCAACATTTACACTCTTTCGGTTGAAACCCTCCATTTGGGTAGAAACTCCACTCTTCGCACTTTTCAGGTCAAAACCCTGTGCTTTGGGTAAATCCCAATCTTTACACTCTTTGGATCGAAACCCTAAATTTTGGATAGAAACTCCACTCTTCAGATCAAAATCCCGTAGCTAACAGAAAAACAATTTAACTACCAAGTGTTGACGTCCTATTTGGAGTAAGACAAATCCTAGAACTGATTAAGTTACTAGGGTTCATCTATCTCTAACAAAAGCTAGTACAAGAGTTTCACCCTTTTGTGTACTCAAGGATTCGCATTCACAATTCAAGTGACTCAACACATACACTTCCTTTCAAGAAGTAGCCCAAAACAAATTTTCAATAGTCTATTCCTACTTTTTAAAATCCAACATACCTTCCACATCCCGAAAATACTTTCATTTCAAATAATATCCCAAGACAAAATATACCAATATTCAAACTGCTTCAAATACCAAAAGAAGGTATATCATTTCTCATCTTCAAATCCCATTTATAAGAGACATTAATGAATGGAGCTGAAGATTTTCAAATACATGCTATGAGTTTCTCAAACTAATGCATGGAAAAAAATCATTATAAGTGTAGTTAATAACATCTCACAGTAATAAATGCATGGCTTCACATTCTAATATCATCTTTTTACAAAATTTGTAAAATAAATCATGCTCAAGGCATTTCATAAAGATAAGAACTTAAAATCAAATTTTGAAGTATTTCAATAGTTTTATATGCGCAGAGATAATCCAAATGGTACAAGGAATTGTATTTTTCTAAAGAATGGATTGAAATGAAGGCAAAACTATGTTTACTCTACTTGCTAAGAATATGACTATGGCACATATGTTGGTTATAGATAAAATGATTAAAGAAGAAGGGTCGGGTCTCGAACTCCTTCAAATAAAAGTTAAGGAGAGGATTACTTGTATAATTTGTTGTAGACATAGACATACTAAAATTGATTGTCTCAAGAAATTGGCATACAAAAAATTTTAGAGGGTACTTAATAATAAGAAATGAGAGGAAAGCAAAGAGTTAATTCTTGGAGCCAAAAAGGTCATAGAAACATGATGTGATTGTTGAGAATTAAACACCACCTTAAGTGAAGAGAAGAAATTCTTAGATATACAAGTTCTAGAAGTTGAGAGATAACTCCAAGAGAAACCACAAATAATAATTATTCGCCAAAATTGCCAGAAAAAGCTTCCATAAGAGAATAAAACATTGAAATGAGGGAAAAGGAAAGAAGTTTATTAAAATCACGTTTATCAAACAGCAATTGTATCAAATAAAGAAAGTGACAAAGATTGCCTTAGAACAATCATGAATTGGAAGAACCCTCACAACAACGCATATGACAGAACTTTCAATAGTTTCCATACCTATTTTATACATAAATCATCCTTATAAAATGAACATAAGAAATTCAAGGATCTCATTTACTCAAAATGATTTGTATGCATTACATATCCAAGATTGCAAGAATTTATATCGTTCATAAAACATTTCATAGTAGAAAATTTTAAACAGTATTATTATAGACATTTCCAAAATATATTCAAGTGTAAAATCATTTCGTAAGATGTACCTACACAAAGCATTTTATGGGATTCAAGGACTTATATTAAGTTCAATCAAAAGATAGAAACATCCAACATAGATTTGGGAATTGTATTCTTACTCACCAACAAACTCTAGCACATAAATGAATTAATATCAATTTCCTACAATAAATTGTATACTTCATAGAATTCCTCTTAATAACTCATAATCTTAGGCAAACCTAACTCACAATCTAACTCTCACCAATCCTCAACATGATACAACACATTATCCCCAAAATTCAACCTCAAATCATATATAATTAAGTCATATATATATTCAACAATTTTGCATTAATAAAGAATATTCAATTTCTCAATGTGTTGTCACAATAGATATATAGAAATCATAATCTAATTAGCAAATAGAAACATATTATAATCACATAATCAAATAACGTATAATCTTCATAAATTGAGTTCAAATAATAAATAATTAAGGCACAATTATACTCAGCAAATTGAGCTAACAAGTACTTAGATAAAGAAACAAAGGATCTCTACATGCATTTATATGTCAATTGTCTCCATATACAAATTCTAGCATTTATAGATTATCAATCTAACATCAAGCATAATTTTAAACATCTATAGTCATACTCAGTACATCATATAATAAACCCATATCAAGTTTAGTTAAGAGTCATGATAACTTCATAAGAAATTCGTAATCATATACTAATTAGAAAATTAGGTTATTTGAGTAAAATAGAGCATAAATTGGTGTAATTGGGTCAATAAGCAATACAACTCAAAATACTACGAACATTTACAGAATATCTCTTCAATATGTAAGGAAGCTACTGTATGAATTTCATAAAAATCCAAGGTGTTTAGTTATATTAATTATTTGTTCAAAGAAAAGTAACTGCATAGTAGCTTTCAAACTCTGTTTTGGCAGTTCTATTGAGAAAATCATTAAAAATAACATAAAAGTCCAAATCAGGTGATTCTAAGTTCTAAATACTCCCAAGACATATATAAATGTATGTTTTCAAAATTTCAGATCCAAATTCGAAATAGAAAAGGTTCAATAGAAGGTTTATATTTATAGGAAAATCAGTCTCGGGAACAACTGAATAGGGTAGCTTTGAAAATTCATATAACATCGATCACGTAAGATTTTCAAGTGATTCCAATGAAATATTAATCCTAAGACATGGGAAAATCATGTAGGGCCAAGTTTCTGCAAAAATCCTTACATCAAATCTCAGTAAAGACATAAAAAATTTACAATTTCCTCACACTCAGCATATAACTTCTTTTCTAAAGCAATTTTCAACCATCAATTCAACTTCAAACCACCACAAATCACTCAAAATCAATCACCCACCATCAATAATACATATTTGAACCATTTTCACAGAAATCCTTCTTCATTAAAGTAATCAAAATTAATATCCTAAAATATTACAAAAATATGTCCAGAAAATAGCTTTTGCTATCCTTAAGAAAACAAGAAGAAAATAGGTTGTTAGTGATTACCTTCTGAATAATACTTGAAGAACACTTGAAATTTTTTGCAATAGAAGTTTGATCATCAGTTTTTGAAGCTAAGGTTCTTCCTTTTGCAAGAGAAAAATGAAAGGGAAAAGAGTGAGTAGGGAAATAGCGGCAATAAGAGGGGATGAAGAGATAAGATGGGTTTTGTGGGAATAGGAAGGGCTAGCTGACTTCTGGGAAATAAAGGTGGTATTAAGGTTTCATTTGTGTGTTATAAAAATCTATGGTTATGATTATTTTACTTATTAATGAAATTATAATCAATGGGTGTGATTTAATGTAGTTAACTAGTTAGGATTAATTCAATAAATGGTTGTAATCTTAGAAGAAGTATGTTGATTAAATTCTCTTGAAGGGTTTGGGTTATAAAAATTAATTTAATTGAAATAATCTTGATTAAAATAAATAATCATAATTAATTAAAATAAGTCCTTATAAAACTTTGCCTTATTTACAAAATAAGCACCATGCACAGGGAAAATAATTATTTACTCTATAAAGAAAAATGAAATTACAATTTCACTCCCAAAAGATTTAAAATTGTATTTTACTAAATATCATTTTGCGTCCCAAGAAATATAATAAAGTTTTCCCACCCTCATACAGATTACTTAAGTCAAATTACTTACAAATAATTAAATATACTCACATTCAACATTTAAAGCAATCAACTATCATATCAATTAAAATATATAAATGCATTTTCCACTAATAATATACACACATATGCTCATTAATGCAAATTTGCCCTCTTTTTTTTTAATCTTATGGAATTGGACAGGATGTTACACAACCCACTCTACTGAATAGATTGCTCTCAATCTCATGTGTACGAACTGAAGTTCCTTAGGTTGTTTATTTAAGAAAGCAATAGTGAATCAAAGAGTATACATTAACAATGAATACTAGAAAACTTATCAAATGTGCATGCTGCGAAATCACTCAAAATATTTCATAAAAATCACTCTATGTTGCTAAACCCACTCTAGCGAATAGATTGCTCTCTCCCTCATATGTATGAACCAAAGTTCCTTAGGCTATTTATTTAAGAAGGCAGTAGTGTATTTTGTTTCATTATTGAATTAAGACATTAACTGAAAGATACTAATCAATATCTTTCATATCTTCGTAGTTCAATCTCAATAAGATTCTCTAACTTCCCAACATATTCTCCCCAAAGATTTCGAACAAATACTGCTAGATTTTCTTCTAAATCTTTTGGAATTAATCCAACTTAATTATATTTTACTCAAACATTACCAATTACTAAAATACAATTTCTAATATAGAGTCTATCATTGTCAAGAAATTAGACAATTGCCTTAACAATCTCCCCTTTGGCAATTACTAATATCTTTAATCATATAGCAATAAGTCTACAATACTGCATCAAAATGAGTAGCTTCATGGCATATAAATAGCGAACCTAGTAGATAGCTAATGCATGCTTTGCACATATAGAAAATTCATATCGAATGTACTCGACATACACATAAGTTTTACTAATTAAAATACCAAATAAAATCACACAACACAAGCATATAGGCAAGTGCACATATCGTATAGTATAGTATTGTTAGCAAGTATCGAAAACCATTATGGAACGTGGCGATTGGCCCTACTTTCTTCTCTTCTCATTATTTAACCAAATAAAATATGAAGTATATAAGACTAACTACACTAGGAGAGAAGTCATATTCTTATACAAGAGAAAGCCACAAGTTCATCAAGGAATAAGAAAGAGATAAAACTATGTAACAAAAGGAATTCTGCCATTCAATAACTAAAAGTTGAGCATCTCTTGGATCCATAATTTCAAATTCTAAGCACCAAAGTGAATCAAATATCAGTCTCACTCTCTCTGGAGGTATGAGATTTCTAACCCCAAATTTGATTAACCAGTATTTCTACCTAGCCAACCAAACCTAATGATGCATTAATCATTACTCACTATCCTAAATCTTCCGGAGGCCACAAAATCCCCATCTCTAGGAAATCTCACAAACCCTTTGGTTATTAGCCCTAATTTCCAACATCCTTCTTAGGTTAATTAAAAATGGCAAATGTTGACTTAGCTAAGTAGGTGTTCAAATCTTAACCCTATATCTCGAAATCAATAAGGAAGAACATTTAATTGAAGCTAATCAACAAAACCTAACTCAACCAGGATAACCCAATAATCACAAATAACTAAATACCATAGAACAAAAAGTATAGATTCAAAGAAAATATATTATCCTCAAGCATAAAAATAGGGTACAATCCTTCATTACAATTAAAAATCAAATCTTAGTATAAGAATTACAAGTAATATAACAAAAAAAATAAGAGAAAAACAAACTCATAGACATGCTCCATTCTTCTTCCTCTTGAGATCTTTAAATAACTCTTTCTTCCTCTTATTTTAATCTCTTGGTGTTGCTCTTTTCTTTGTGTGCAAACTCACAAGACTTACTTTCCAACTCTCCTTTCTCGTCAGTGTGTGAAGGAATGGAATATATAGCCTTGGAGTCATGGTTTATCGAAAATATGATGAGAAATACGCTGAATTTACTTGTGGGTGGCCCAGGGAAGTTCCCTGGCCCACTTTGTTTATGGCTCTAGAGAAGGTGCCAGGTGGCCTAGGGATCTTGACTTGCCTAGGCCACCGAGCTCTGAAGGAAATAACACCACGAATGCACTAGGCTACCTAAGGAAGTTCTACTTCCCATGGCTGCCAACTTTTTAGAATTTTGGCAATGTTGAAGACCACCAGGTGGCCTAGAGAAGTGGAGGATCCCTTCGCCGCCTAGTTTCTGGAAGCATAGAATGAATTGCATCTTCTAGGTGGCCCATGGATATTATTTTTCCCTTAGCCACCTCTATTCTAAACCAAGTATTTTTCTTGTTGTACCTAGGCAGCCTAAGGAAGTTGAAGTTCAATAGTCAAGCATCTCACTGGACAAATGACAAATATGTTATGTTTTGGGTGGCCTAGGGAAGTTGGCATTCCTTAGGCTGCCATTTTTAGGTGCAATTTCCATTTTTTCTCCTTTTCTTTCCTTTTCACCTTTACTCACCTACAAATGGTATTATTTAATTCCTAAAAAAAAAAAGATGAAAAGCGTTTGGTGAGTATTGAATTGCGTAAGAATTTATCTCAATAAAAGCACAAAAACACTACAACATATATAAATGATGAGCCCTATGAAAGTGGATCAGGTAAATAATATGCACATAAAGACATGAAAGTAGCAGTAGAAGCATGTAAAATTTTACTTATACCTCTGTGTTTTGTGGATTTGGTTTACTTTAGATGAACCGACGTTGAAGGCTGATCAACCACAAGAGTTTGTATGGTAGTCCCTAGTAATAAACCCACTAGTCTCCCCCTTTATCTTATTTGCATAAACACTACACTCTATATAGCTGATAGAATATGGCCTGTGCATAAATCAGCAGGTAAAAGTAACCAGGGAATAGGGAATGGTCAAAACTTCTTTACCTACTGCTATCAGGACTAGTAGAATTAAGAGGAACAGGAAAAACATGTTCTTCTTTGAAAAACCAGAAAAATATTTTTTCCAGAGTGGGAAAAACTGAGAGGGAGTTAGAAAAAAAAAAAAAAGGCTTTTCTTGAGGTGTCTATTATTTTCCTAGAATCACATAGAGTTCTTTTAGATACACACCTCTATCTAGAACTTTATCCCACAGTGTTTCAAAAACCCATAGTTCATGCATCTGTGAAACTCTCTACTTCTGTTCAACACCCATGAGTCCAGCCGGTCCATAGGACTAGCTGTAGCCTAATTGGATTTGGGCTAAATCCTTAGACCCCTGGTCCGGGCTATTGAGCTAAAATAATTAATTTATTTAGTACTAGGCTAACAAAACCCATAAATAATTAATTAATTAACTCAAATTGACCTAAACAATCACTCAAGCCTTTTTCCTAGTTTTTAACCTAGGTTAAATCCAATTATTCAATCTGAGCCCAAGCCTTGAATAATTAATCAGCCAGTTATACTAGGTAATAATTTCAATCTCTCTGGACCTTTTATTTTATTCCAATATAATAATAAATTAGATTTCCTGAATAAGATGAAATCCTCTTTAATCAAGACCATTCCCTTAACGCAAGATTAATTAGCACTTATGGGTTATTTTAAGGATAAAAAAGATACATTACATTGGCTACTAAAATGACCAAAATATCTCTACTATATGAATAACTATATTTTGCAGTTTAAATTATTCTTAATAGCACTATAAGAAAATATTATACCTATGGACAATGCTGCGTGTAGCAAAGTCTTTGACCTACAGGTGTTAAGACAAATATACCCCTCTACGTAACATCGTACATTCAGAGCGAAAGAGTGTATTAACACTAATTTAAATGAAATTCACCATCCTTAGACCTCTTATCCACTGATGCATGACTTCCAAGAATATTTCTACTTTGCTAGGGAGCTACTCTAAATCAAACATTCAAGTTATGTTCCCCAAGCCTTGGATTATTGATCATTTGAACCATCATAAGGGGCAATATATCGTCGAAGCTATCTTATATAAGTCTGTCTTAATTAACTAGTCACGTATACCTATTATACATGTATATTGGTCCCACAATAGAACCTTAACTATAGTATATCAAAGCATATGTTTCTAGCTTCGTTAGACCACCAACCCATACTCAAGCTGTAAGGTATAAGTCCACGTTGTAGCAGTAGTAGTATAGGTTTATGCCATTACAGTACTTTTAGAAATCACTATTACAAGTCCAGTTCTACAAATTCGAAAAACACGTATGTTATGAAGTGAGAGGACTACTCACTGGCTAAAAGTAAACCATTCCCCACCTACAATTCATAACATAATAACTTTATCATGATGAGATTTCCATTCTCATCATCTGGTTAAGAATAATAGTTTATGTGTTAAGTAACCCGTGATCCATACGTTGGGTGAAATACCTCTATATATATGGATCACTTACTTAAACACAATGGGTCTTTTCCAGTGAAATTGTGCATAAATTAAAATAAGAAAACATAAACTATTTGTGAGAATAAAACTTCTATTGATTTAATCAAAATTACATCAGAAATATAGTCTTAGTGAGCATACATTCCAACGATCTTCTACTTGCACTCTAAGACTATATAAGTCTATAAGTACCTACCCTTTTGGCGTCTATGAAGAATCGCGAGAAAAATAAATACACAGTGGAAGACAGCAAATTAAAATTTTTTCCTAGCTAAAGTCTAAAAATACTTACTTCTAAGGCGATTAACTATAATAACTAGAGTCAAATTCGCTTTCGACGTCGCTTGTTGAACATGAATGTCCACTTGTTCTGTAGGGACACCAGCTACCTGTCAGCCCCTTTGCATCAAACACTTACCAGGTTTGCAAACTCTTGACTTTCCAGAGTATTCTCTAACCACTATGGACCTCTACCAGTGAAAGTAGAATTAGGGTGAATAAAATTGGAACAAAAATGGAAGAGCTAAATGTTCAAGAAAAAACAAGGGAAACAAAACCAAGAAAAATGGTGGCTATTTTTTCAAAGAAGAAAAAACCTAAAGCTATTGTTGTGGAATTTTGGTTAACCCCTTGCAAGATCACGTGTGATCTTTTTATCAAAATCCCAGCTTTCCTTTTCCTTCTCCAACTCAAACTAACCGGCCTACCTTTTTCTTTTATTTCCTATTTCCTTTTTCTTTGTACAGTGGCAGCTACCATTAACCTTGATGGGCCTTTGTTTTCTTAATTAGTCCAGGACTAATTAATTAGCTCTTTTATTAATTAATTAATCCACTTGAGCCCAATATAAAATTATTCATGATAATTAAATAATAAACTAATTAATTAAATTAACTATTTTATTAATTAATTAAACTACTTAGGTCCAATATAAAATTACTCAAGATAATTAATTAATAAACTAATTAATTAAATTGACCCAATTAATTATTGCAGCCCAAATAAATAAATAATTAGACTCATAGAATAATTATTCCAATAGTAAATTCACCCAATAAGCCTATATAGTAAATAAATTTACTAAGGTTATTTGAGATACTTTGGAGACTAAAAGACATCTTATTCTTGGCTACTGAAATGACCAAAATACCCTTACTAACAAATAGTTGTATTTTAATCATTTTAAATATTTTATTTATTACCATATGAAAATATTAACCCCGAGAATAATATTGCAAGTGCAGGTCCTCGACCTACATATATAATAATGAAAATACCCCTCTATGTAACACCCTTCATTGAGATAGGAAAACAGTACTAACACATTTCTCAATGACATCTACCATTCTTTGATAACTAGTCATATAATCCACGACTTCTAGTACATATCCACTTATCACAGAGAGCTACCCAAAAGTGTACATACTTAGTCATGTTTCCCAGGACCATGAATTATTAGATTATCATGGACAACCACAAGGGGGTGATTTCTTCACATAATGAAGTATAAAAACTCTATTGTATCAGTCCGTCTTAATTAACTAGAGTCATACACCCAACGTACAAGGTTATTGGACTTGCGATAAGACCTCACCCAACATACATCAGAGTGTACAAGTTCGGCTTCACCAGACCATCAACATATATTCAAGTCCTAGGATACTCATCCACGCAGTAGCTATGTTAAACTAGTCTTTATTTATTTTAGTACTTTACTAAATATTATTATCGTGTGGTCCTCTCTACATATTCTGAACATGCTTACACTATTGGTGCGAGTAGACTACTCACTGGTTAAAGGTAAACCATTCTTTATTTAGAAATCATAGTGTAATGATTTAAACCTTGATAACGTGTTTAACTTCATCAATCGATCAAGAACAATTTCTTTGCTTATGTGTTAGTATTCCATAATCTACACCTCACTATGAAAGTACGACTCAATCACGTAGATTATTTACTAATACACTTAGATCTTTAATGTGTGAATATATGTAAACAAACTACCATTAATGAATGAAACTTTTATTAATATTCAAAATACAGAAATATATAGTAAATTTTGGGCATTTATTCTAACAATCTCTCACTTACACTAAATGGACTATAATAGTCTGTATGTGCCTACCCCTATGACATCCAAGTGTCTTTTGAATACTTTCTCCATCAAAGGCTTAGTAAGTGGGTCCGCCAAATTATTTGTTGAAGAAATTTGATCAACTATTATCTCCTGTTTCTGGATAAACTCCCGGATCAAGTGATACTTCCTTTCTATATGCTTGCCCTTCCTATAGTTTATTGGCTCCTTACATTGTAACACTATTCCAGAATTGTCACAATATATTATTATGGGCCTGTCCATGTGTGGTACAACTCCAAGTTATATTAGAAACTTTTGGAGTCAAACCGCTTCTTTAAAAGCTTCTAAAGCTACCACATACTTAGCTTCTATAGTATAATTAGCAATACAAGATTGCTTGACACTCCTTCATAAAATAGCCCTCTCAGACAATGTGAAGACATATCCATTAGTGAATTTTATTTCATCTTTATCTACATGGAAATCTGAATCTGTGTAACCGGTAGGAATTAAGTCATCTGTTCTGTAAACTAGCATATAATCTCTCATTCCTTTTAGGTGCTTGAGTATATGCTTCACAGCTTGCCAATGTTCTTCCCCAGAGTTTGACTGATACCTGCTAACTATGCCTACTACAAAGTAGATACCCCGCCTAGTACAAAGCATGACATACACAAGACTTTCTACTGCCAAAGCATAGGGAATCCTACTCATCATCTCTTTTTCTTCCTGTGTCCTAGGATATTGCTTGGAAGATAAAGTCAATCTATACCTAAGGGTATGATTGCCCATTTGCACTGATCCATTCTAAACCTAGCTAGTATTTTGTCAATATAAGTTGATTAGGATAAGCCTAACATTCTTTGCTTTCGACCTCTAGGAAGCTTAATACCAAGAATGTATCTAGCTTCTCCTATATCTTTCATACTAAATTAACTTGATAGCCAAACCTTTATAGATGACAATATCCCTACTTTATTTTCAATGAGTAGAATGTTATCTACATAAAGTACTATAAAGGACACATTGTTTCTATCTAACTTTCTATATACATATGGTTCATCCACATTTTGTATAAGACTATAAGACTTTAAATTCTCATCAAAATGCATGTTCCATGTTCATGATACTTGCTTAAATCTATAAATGGACTTTTTAAGCTTGCAAACCATATGTTTTTGGCCTTACGCAATAAAGCCTTTAGGTTGGGACATATAGATGTTTTCGCTAAGATAGCCATTAAGAAAAGCTATTTTAACGTCCATTTACCATATCTTGTAGTTATAGTGACATGCGATGGGTAAGAGAATGTATATGGACTTAAGCATGACAACGGGAGAAAAGGCATCCTCATAATCAATTCCTTCTTTCTGAGTATAACCTTTTGCGATCAACCTTGCTTTAAAGGTTTCCATCTTTCCATCCACACCTCTCTTTCTCATGTATACCCAGTTACACCCTATGAGTTTAATCCCTTCAAGTGCAGTGGCAAGATCCTAAACATGATTAAGGTACATAGACTCAATCTCTGTATCCATTGCAGTTTGCCATTTGTCCACGTTAACATCAATAATGGCTTTATCGTATCTAGTGGGATCTTGTTCCTGATGGTCGAAGACGAATTCAAAAGCCTCTCCATTCCATCTCTCAAGAACCTTAGATATCCTCCTACTACGATGCGGCTCAGTCTGTATTAGAATGTCTAGTTATGTCTCTTTTAGTTCCTCAATCAGGATGCTAGAAGTTGAAATGTCAATAAACTTCTCTTCTAATTCCACATTACTCAAAGCCTTAGTGGATACACTTTATTCATCTTCCAAGTACTTAGCATGAGTAATAATAAGCACCTTTTGCTCTTGGGAATTATAAAAGTATCCACCTCTTGTTCCTTTTGAATACCCTACAAAGTAGCACAATTCTGATCGTAGGTCTAGCTTACTTCCTTTAGTCAGTACATAAGCTGGACAACCCCACAGCTTGAGATGATTCATTTTAAGCTTTTGCCCAATCCACATCTTATAAGGTATCCTAGGGAGTGACATGGAAGGTGCCAAGTTTAGAATATATGCTGCTATTTTCAAAACATATCCCTAAAAATAAATAGGAAGAATTACATGACTCATCATGCTTCTGACCATTTTCATCAACGTTCTATGTCTTATTTCAGCTACTCCATTCTACTGGGGAGTCCTAGATACAGTTAGCTGAGATACTATGCCCTGATATGCTAAGTAGTCCTTGAATTCACTAAGGAGATATTCTCCACCACGATTCGATCCTAGCTTTTTAATTAGTTTACATGTTTGACACTCCGCCTCAACCTTAAAATCCTTGAATATATCAATGGAATTAGACTTGCATCTTATCAAGTAAACTTAACCAAAATGTGAGTGATCTTCTATGAACCCGATAAAGCAATTACAACCTCCTCTAGTTGGTGAAGATATAGGATCACAAATATCAATATGAACTAACTCTAATATTTCCTTGGCCCTCCCCCCTTTTGAGTAAAAGACCCATTGGTCATTTTATCCTTAAGAAAAGGTTCACACTGAGGCCATTCCACCAATTCCAATGAGTACAAAGGCCGATTTTAGATTAACCACTGAATCCGATTAGGATTTATATGTCCTAATCTCAAGTGACATAAATAAGAGTTGTTTGATGTGACCTTTCTTTTCTTATTATTAGGTTCTGTCTGAGTATTATTTATTTAACAATTAATAGGATTAATATAGAAAAGATTCCCATACATGTTTTTAGAAAAAATAATATTTCCATTTCTACTTATTAAAATACCATAATGGAAAGAAATAGAATATCATTGATTAATCAATTTAGAAACTAAAATCAAATTCTGTTTAAAACTAGAAATATATAAAATATCTTTCAAAATTAAAAACCTATTACAATCAAATAATAACTCTAAGTCTCCCACTACTTCGGTCCACACTTGTGCTCTGTTGTCCACTCTAAGTCTATGCTCTTCTCTACTGAATTGCCCTATCTTGCTGAACTCTTGCAAAGAGTTACAAATATGGTCAGCGGTTTCAGAATCAACAATCTAAGTGAATGATAATCCAACCATCAAAATAGACTCTAAGTAAAGAACAATAACTGAGAAGGACTTGGCTAAGAAGTCCGGATAATCATTTTTGAAGTGCCCTTTCTCACCCCATTTGAAACACTAGCCCTTGGGCTTAGATGGATCAAGCTTGGATGCCTTGGGTTGGGCTTCTGCATTATTCTGAGCCTTCTTCTTTGTGAACTTTTTGGGCTTAGTCCCAGTTCTAGAAGATGAACGAGAATGAGTAACCAAAATCCTTGAGTCAGGCTTTATACTTTTTTCTTCAGCGTGAAGTTCCTTAATCAACTCTAGTAAATACATACTCAACTTATTCATTGTTATAATTTAACTTGAATTGAGAGTATGATTTTGGCAAAGTCTCAAGAACCATATCAATTTGGGTCCCGGGATCGATTTTTGCCCCTAGTACCTTGGCCTCTTCAAAGTGGGCAATCATCTTGAGCATATGATCTGATGCCCCCTAAGCCATCTTAGTGTTCATGATTGCTCTAAGAGCTTCCTGCCTTGCGGCTCGACTATTGTCAACAAATATGGTGCACAATGAAACATCGATGTCATACGCAGTAGGCATGTTCTCGTGCTTAGACTAGAGAACATTGGACATAGAAGCTAACATATAGTATCAAGCCATTTCATTAGCTTTCCTCCATGCCTTTTTTGCTCACGATCCTGGTCTGTGGAATTTTCCCCAATTTTAGGATAAGGGTCAGTCAGTACATATTTGTACTCCTTCGCAGTGAGTACCATATTAGATTCCTTTTCCAATCCACGTAGTTAAGTCCAATTAAATTATTCTTTTTGAGAATAATGGACAAAAGGATTGAAACTAGATATTTCTGTTCATTGGGAAAAAAAAAACTTCATTCAAAAAATTGTTTGTTTTGAAAAACACATATAAAAATACACATTTGAAACATCATATTATTTCCATAATATGGTTAACCTATTAAAACCATTATCAAAAAATATGAACAATTTGGCTTTTAGAAAAATTGACAGAGTTTCGTAGGAAGGTTAATAATTTTCTAAGTTAAGTGTATAACTATCACAAATTAAACTTCCTTAATAGGTAATGATCCAGAAATAATTCCATAGATAGGAGGGCCACTACTCTCAACACCTTCGGGTAATCCAGTATTAATCCCTCCAATGATAGGCTGGCTGATATTAATATATATCCTAAGCTTTAATTATAATTTCTCCATTAGTTCTAGATTCTCGGGAAAATCCATCCTATAGGGGGTCATACTCAAAATGACGTAAGGATAATCATAATCTCTAATAGAAACCCATGACGGAAGCCATGGGGCCGTTAGAACCCCTTTTCCACTTAATCTTTTGAGAAAAATAGGTTTTTTGGAAAAGCGTTTCTTTAAAATTAAGTTTTTATTAACTTTAGTGAAAATCTAAAAATTCAACTATTATTTTCGATGTCAAAGATAAAACCTTTTAAGAAAATAAATTATGAATTTTTTTTATTTCATTACTTAAATTACTTAAATTCCAAATTATTCTCCATGTCAAGAATAATAACATTTGGAAGAATAAACCATGAATTTATTTTAAATTACATAGTTTCAATTTAAAATGTTTTCCTTAATTGTTTTTGTTAGCCCGAAGTGTAACACCCTACTACCTAGGCCCATTAGGGACGGGGATGTCGCCCTAATAGGACAAGTGGTCTTTATAACTAGGTCACATAAAATAAAATAAAAGAAATACTTCAAAATTAAACTTATTACAACCCAGCAATACTTGAACAAATTAAAAAAAAAATAATTGTCTACTACAACTCTCGAAAGCAATACATAACAAAAATACTAGAGAGTCTTCAAAATCATAGGCAACAATCTAGCTAATGGCCTTCACAGCAGGATCGTCTTGAAAATATGGTATAAAAGGTGGCAAGATAAAAATCTCAGTAAGTCCGTGTGTACTTTAGGTGTTTCAGGTAAAACAATTCATGTATGCAAGTTGTAAAAGTTTCATAAGAGGAAGTGCTGACAAACATTAAATAAATGTTAAAAATGAAGAGTGGTGTTTTGCTTTCCAAATATACATGTGCACAATAAATATAACCACCTAAAGAGGTAGCCATGGCACTACACGTTGGGCCCCATGACAATATAATGGTCAGAATGCTACACGTTGAGCATGTTGCCGGTTAGACTACCATACGTTGAGCATGCTGACATAAGGTAGGTATATGGCCTACCAGGTGAGATACTCCACTATCTTTACACCCAAACTTGCCGATTGTCCATTCCGAAAACACACAGTCTGCTTGACTGAGACTTGCTAGCTAGGACTGGTATGACCTACTTGACTGGCATCCTATCTGAGAAGGACTCACCTCTCAGAGGTGGCCACCTATTGAGAGACTCACCTTAACCCTTCAAAGACTAGTCCTAGTAGTCTACCCTTATTGAATACTCAACGTTGCTTGTCCCGCTTGAGGGAAAATTGATCATACAATGATTTACTTGGAAATAGCAATTAATGGTTTCTAAAACTCTTGTCAAAGTTGGGTTTCAGAAAGTGTTTAGCGTTTTGTGTAAAAGTGCTTGTTTAATTTTCAAATAATTTGCTTGACTGAAATAAAAAGGAAAAATAGTCCTTAATTGTCTTTACAAAATAAATGATCATGCACCATCGAATTTTGCTTGCCACAATAATTTTGGTCTTCAAATGATTCCACGCAAGAGCTTACTTGATCATTTGATCTTCATGAACTCAAAAATCCTCTAAGGTCAACCTAACCCCACCTGGGGTAAACACAAGGCATAAGGTTACATTTGAGCTATATCTGTCTTACATAAATAATTCCTAACTCAACTAGTTTCAACCATGACTAACCATGACCATAATATCCTAAGCTTTAAGGCTAGATGATAAAGTATTTTATAAAATAAATCTAACTTGATAAGTTAAAATAACTAGGGGTTCTAAAATAATCACTAACAAGTTATAGTTTTAAATAATGAATTTTGAGTATTACTGCTAATAAATAAAATATTGAATAATACTAAGTCTTAAATAATATTAGTGAATGGTAATTTGTAAATAGTATTATTATAAATAAATAAATAATAAATTACCCTTAATTTTTAATTAATAATTAATTAGTAATAAATAATAAAATTAATAATAAATGAATTATATTAAATTTTTAATTAATAAATAACAAATAAATTTTATTATAAATAATATTTAGGAATATAGGTAAAAGGTTTAACTAGGGTCTACAAGGTCATTAATTAATCATAATATTTTATTTATTATTATTATTTATATAAAAGATTTATTATATATATATATATATTATTTTTAATAAAAGATATTATTTATTTGACAAATAAAATAGTAATATTTCATTTAATATTCCATTTCCAAATCTCCCTAGAAATTTCAAAACTCTTAGAAAAAATATAGAGGTATTTCTAATTAAAGTAATAAAATTTGTTAATAAAAATAACCTAGGATTAATAAGAAAATAATCATGATTCTTCTATTGCTAGACAAGATTCATGAACACATTCCCAAACATCAACTAATAGGCTAAACCATTCATGAACATATTCTTGAATTAACACATACTATCACATGGTCAATCTCCTACTAGGCATGATCATTATTCATTGCTTTATTGAAACTTAAGAATATAAAAGCCTAATCACCATTAGTGTCATAATATCTAACATGATTCAAACATCCATAAATTTCATTAAGCATGATGAACATACATAGATTCAAAAGGAAAATCCATATAGCTTAGTCATATACACTAATCCTCACGTCCTAACTCCAACCCCTTAATCCACATGCATACACTCAATCCTCCATTCATATTCAATCTTCTTATTAATATCTAGGAGACATGATTTTAGAAATAAAAAGGAGGATTTAAGAATAAATACTTGATAGATGATCACTTGATGAAGACTAGAGAAGGTCCATGCGCGTTTGAGAGTCTTGAGTGGTGCAAAAGGAAAACAGCCATGGTTGATGGTTAATCAACCATTTTGGCCGAGAGAGAGAGAGAGAGAGAGAGAGAGAGAGAGAGAGAGAGAGCATTAGTATGGTATATTAAAAATTGAATGGAAGAGGATGAATAAGAAGGTTGTTCTTGATTTACTTTGCTGATGTTCTTGAGACTTTCAAGAAAAAAAGCTAATTTTGATCCGATAGAAAATTTTCTTTTGTGTGATTTTGTGTTATAAAGACTAGAAATGAATACTAGGGATTAAGCAGGAGTAATATGGAGTACTTGAGAGTGATTGGATGTGTTTAAGGTAGGTTTAGGCTTGAAGAAGTGTAGTGTGTGTTCTTATTGTTCTTGGTGTGTTTGAGAGAATTTAAGAGAAAAGGTTTCACGAAATCTGGAAAAGTTGTTGGCCGAATGGTCTAGGGTAATTAGGAGTTTCGATTTTTAGCTAGAAGCAGAGAGAATGATCAGATTTTTTTGAATTTCAAATTGAGAAAAATGAGGAGTTGTTTGAGGTAGGAGATTAGCTAATGGTGATTGATTAAGGGAGGTTTCTTTACTCTTCAACGGTGTCGTCTAGACTGATTAGGTTTAAGGCAAAGAATGAAGGTTGTTCAGGCTTTATTGCTGGCCGAAATTCAATCTATAATGGCAGAGAAAATTCTGGTTTGTTAGTTTGATAGAAGAGTGTTTTAATGGAGTAAAATTCTGGAATTTTTTTTAAGTTCAAATGAGTTTTGGATAGAGTGATCTTAAGAGTTTTTTGAGGTGTGATTATGGAGTCCAAGTACTCAAGGTAAGTGTGGAGGTTAATGGTGTTCAATCCATGGCTGAAAAAGGTCCAATTTACAGAGGTTTGAAGGTGTTTTTTTGTCCTAGGCATAGGGAGACAAAACTGAAAATTTTTATGATTTCAAAGTTGTGCAAGGCTTCGAATGCTGAATATTTTCAGTGCAGAATTTTCTGCACTGCCTTGGCCCGATTTGTAGCTGTTTCTCTGGGCTGTTTGAAGGTCTTTAAAAGGTGATTTTCCAGCCTTCTTTGTGGAGAAAAATAGAGGATGTTCTTGCTAAATTGATGACAAAAAAGACAGCTTCAATTCCGGCTTAGAATGCAGCGAATTGTGCAGGGAATTTTTCTGGTTTTGTGCAGTTTGTGCAGTCCAAATTTTGCACAGAATTTTCAGTCTTCAAGCCCCATGAAATGACCATTTTTCTGGTAGCAAATGGTTAGGATTACTGGCTGAATTTTTCGAAAGCTAGTCTGTCAAGAATTCTTGAAAATTTCCAGATTTTCTTCATTAAAACCATGAACAACATGAATGTGGGATTGAAGGTTCTACCATAGTGATTTATTTCTCTTGGGAACCCATCCTAACTTCCCTCCTATTTTCGGCCAATCCTCTATCCTTCAAGATTGATTTTCGAAATTCAAGGTTGAAGAATTATCACAGTATTTTTGGAATTAAAAGAAGAGATTTAATGAATTTGGTTTATTTAAATTATAAAGATGTTAGGACAAAGCTAGAGATAATAAAAGGGACAAGAATTCCTCTAGAATTCCTTTTAGGACATGATTATATGATCTTGAACATTCTCTTCATGTCTCCCATAAGACAACATTCCTATTTTTAAGGAATGTAAGAAAAACAAAAATTCAAACATAGCTAAGATAATCATGAATAAAACTTTAGTGATGAGATTTGAATTTATGACCTTAGAGATTAATTCCCAAAACTCTAACCACTTAACCACACTAACTCTTGTTCTTATTTTCTCACTAAAATATTCTTCTTACTCTAAGGTTGGCTTTAGGTGAGGTTTCACACGAAGGGCATTCTCCTATGTTTTTATTTATGACAAACATTGATGTGAACTAATATATGTGTTTACATATGATAAGAATTTTTACATATGATATGCTTGACCTTCGTTCATCAAGGTCTTGAGAATATTGAATGATCCACGCAACTCAAAGGTAATGATGAATGATCAACTGAGGTTGCATATATTGACGACTTTCTTGAAGAATTGTAGATTAGAAATTTTTGCTTCAAGGTATTGATGTAATTCCTCTGTCTGTTTACCCTGGCTTAATTTTATTTTACATTGAAGCACTTATAAAGGTTTTTCAAATGAAAATGTTTTGAATCTGATTTTTATAAATATTTTGGAGCAGTGTTTTGGACGAAACCTTGATTCCAAAACATCCATCCAGTATTCTGTAGAACTTTTAAAACACCCTTTTAAAAGAATAGTGGTATTTTGGACGCACATCCATCCATTTCATGAATCCAAAATGCTAAAGATCCTAACAGAAAATTAGCCGTTATCTAGCTGTTGGAGCTTCACTTTTTACCTTTATAAAAGCCATTTAAACATGATTTTCAACCAGATTTTTGTGCTAAATTATTTAGAAGCACTCTTACACCTTCAAAACATAAAAATCTCTCTTTCATTGTGCTTCATTGTGAAATCAAATCATTCAAACGTAAAAAGCCAAAGGTGCTCAAGTTTGCTAGATCTGCTCAAAATTGTGAACTATCTCTATCTTATTTCTCTAATCATTTTGTTTATCAAGGTTGTCATGTAAAACCTATTTGGGTGAATCTTGATTCGTAGTTAGTTAAGAGGTTTTGGGTAAAACCAAGTGTGGTGATCCTCTTGTGTAATTGGTGTAGTCAAACATCATTGATTTGATTGAGATTTATAGTGTGAGTTTAAGGTAGTGGATGTAGATCTTTGAGGATCGAACTACTATAAATCTTTTATCCATCTTCTTTGCATTTATTTCTAAATGTTTGTCAACCTCTCTACACAAAGCTTCAATCACCCGAAGAAATATTTATGACTTTTACCAACCCAACTTTACTATTTTATTGATTGCACTTCACTTGATACATCTCTTTAAGATCCTTGATATCTCTTTAAAGCAGCACGAATTTCCACTTCACATATCCTTCATAATCACAATCTATCTTTAAAACAAAAAGAAGATTTCTAAAAGCAGATTTTGAAACAGTGTTTCAATTTGCCAAAAACCTTATTCACCCCTTCCCTCTAAGGTTTTTTCAACTTTATCTAGAGAAAAATTAATTTCTGAAAAAACCTTTCTATATTTGATCACAAAATTAAATATAATAGACATGCTCCAAAGATAAAATTTTTACATGCTATTTCTAACCTTTAATTCTCTTGTGACCAAATAATAGATTAACCATCATAATAATAATAAAATTAAAATGATTTTGTTTAATTCTAAAGTGGTTCCCCTTACTAACCATTTTCATGCAAAGTTATTTATCAAAATAAATAAGCCATTACAAGAAAAATAACCTCATGTGATATGAGTCTCAAAAGAAAAGAAAATGTAAGAAAAAAAAAAAAACAAGAAGAACCGCGACCCGAACCGTTGAACTACTTACCATTGAAACCATGCGTTTTGTTTTTTTCAACCATGCAAGCCTAAGCCTCCCAAGGATCAAGGCCTTTTTTGCCTTGATCATGGCTTCCCAAGGACTTCACCTGCGGCATGCCAGTGCGGCTCCAGGGAGAAAAATCTCCCGAGCCGCTCGCGCAGTTGGTCTTCTCGGGCTTCTCTTCCTCTTTTTTTTTCCCTCATGCAATCTCCATCTTCTTCAAGGGTTTTGTGATCTAGACACCAATTATTTTTTTTGTTCCAGAAAATTCGTAAATAAATTGAAATACAATTTCAAACTTCTATGCCTTTCAAAACGAGGCGTACACGATTTCTACAAAAGTGATTAAAAAGTAAATTACAGGTGCCTATACCTTCACGCTCGAGGCGTACACAAAATCTACCCATATCAAAATCATAAGGGATTAATACAATCGCAAAAATTATATTTATATTAGTAAAGAAACCACCTTTTATGGTTATTAACCCTAAGCATGCTCCTAGATTTAACCATAGCTCTAATACCACATGAATGATTGCGGGAAAAATAAATACACAGTAGAAGAAAGTAAATTAAATTTTTTTTCCGAGCCAAAGTCTAAGAATATTTTCTTCTAGGGCAATTAACTTTAATAACTAGAGTCAGATTCGGTTTCGATAGCTCTTGTTGAACAGAAACGTCTATTTGTTCAGTAGGGACACCAGCTAACCATCGGCTCCTTTGCATCAAACACTTACCATGTTTGCAAGCTCTTGACCTTTCAAAGTATTCTCTAACCATTATCGACCTCTACTAGTGAAAGTAGAATTAGGGTTGATAAAATTGGAACAAAAATGGAAGAGCTAAACGTTAAGGAAAAAATGAAAGAAAAAAAACCAAGAAAAATAGTGGCTATTTTTTCAAAGAAAAAAAAACCAAAAGCTATTGTTGTGGAATTTTGGTCAACCCCTTACAAGATCACGTGTGATCCTTTTATCAAAATGCCAGCTTTCCTTTTCCTTTTCCAACTAAAACCAACCTCACTATCTTTTTCTTTTATTTTCCTATTTCCTTTTTCCTTGTACAGTGGCAGCTACCATTGGCCCTGATGGGCAATGAAATAGATTCTCCAAATAAGGTGAAGACATAGCTACTAGAGGATTTTCTCTTATCCTTATCTGCCTGGAAGTCTGAGTCGTAAATCTTGTAGAAAGCAAGTTATTATTCCTGTAAACCAGTATATAATCTCTCATTCCCTTAAGGTACTTGAGAATATCCATTACAGCTTGCCAATGAATCTCCCTATGGTTTGATTGATATCTGCTAACTAAACCAACAACAAAATAAATATCTAGCCTAGTATACAACAAAGCGTAAATGAGACTTCCCACAGCCGAAACGTAGGGATTCCTACTCATCCTATTTTTTTTCTTCTTGAGACTTAGGGCAGTCCTTTGAAGAAAGAGACAACCTATGTCTGCAAGGGATTAGAGCTCCCTTGCATGAGTCCATGTTGAACTTTGCTAATATCTTATCAATATATGCAGCTCGGGATAAACCTAACATTCTCTACTTCCTATTTTTAAGAAGCTTAATGCCGAGAATGTAGCTAGGTTCTCCGAAATCCTTCACACTGAATTAACTAAACAACCAAATCTTAGTAAATGACAATGTCCCTACATCATTTCCAATGAGCAGAATATCATCCATATATCACACCAAAAAAATCATACTAATGTCTTCCAATTTTTTATACACGCACAGTTTATCCACGTATTTGAATGAAACCATAAGACTTTACAGTCTCATCGAAACGAATGTTCCATAGTCTTGATGCATACTTGAATCCATAAATGGACTTCTTAAATTTACAAAGCATATGTTCTTGACTTTTAGCAATAAAGCCCTCCAGTTGGGACATATAGATATCTTCACTAAGATGGCCATTAAAAAAAGTAGTCTTAACATCCATTTTCCATATCTTGTAGTCATAGTGAGATACCTTTTCGTCACAAGTTTAACTTTAAAAGTTTCCACATTCCCATCTGCACCTCTCTTCTTCTTATGTATCCACTTACACCCAATGGATTTTATTCTTTCAGGTGAAGCTGCAAGATTCCAACCCTAATTAAAGTACATAGATACAATCTTGGCTTTCTTTACTTCATGCCATAAGTTTGCATTGGCATCAGCAATAGCCTTCTCATATCTAGTGAAATCTTATTCTTGGTGATCAGAGATTAGGTCAACAACATCTCTAGTCCACCTTTCTGGAATTCTAGATATCTTCCCACTACAATGAGGCTTCCTTTGTATAGGTTCTTGAGGTTGTGCTTCTTCTTATTCTACAATCAGGTTAGAAGAAGTTAATTCAGAAGATAACTTCTCCTCGAGTTGCATCCTAGTTAAACCTTTTGTGAATGTACTTTAATTGTCCCCAGGTATCTAGCATTAATACTTACCAGTACTTTCTGCTCTTTGAGATGATAAAAGTAACCACTATTTGTTCCTTTTTAGTTATCCAACAAAGTAGCATAATTCTGACCTTAGTTCTAGCTTGTCTCTCTTGATTAGTACACTAGCTAGACAGTTTCATATCCTGAGATAGTTTAAACTTGGTTTACACCCAATCCACATCTCATAAGGAGTCTTAGGTACTAACTTAAAAAGCACTAAGTTTAGAATATATGCTACTATTTTCAGTGCATATCGCTAAAAAGAAACTGGAAAAGTAGCATAAAACATCATGCTACGGACTATTTCCATCAATGTCCTATTCTTTCTCTCTGCTACTCCATTTTGCTAGTGTGTCCTCGGCGTAGGGAGTTGGGATATTATCACATGATATACCATGTAATCATTGAATTCACTGAGGAGTTATTCTCCATTATGATTCGATCGTAAGATTTTGATCCGTTTACCTATTTGACGCTCTACTTCAGCCTTAAACTTTTTGAACTTGTCAAATGAGTTAGACTTATGCCTCATCAGGTAAACATAACCATACCTTGTACGATCATTTGTGAAAGTGATGAAGTACCCAAACTCTCCACTCACGGGTGTAGACAATGGACCATACACATCAATGTAAACAAGGCTCAATATTTTATTAGCTCTATCTGCCTTTTAGGTAAAATACCTTTTAGTCATCTTTCCTATAAGGCAGGATTCACACTGATGCCAACTTTCTAATCTTAATGAGCCCAAAGGCCCATTATAGATTAATCTTTGAATCCTAGTTGAGTTAATGTGACCTAATTATAGATGCCAAAGATATGAGTAATTGATATTGGTCTTTTTCTTGTTACTTAAAGGTTCACTTTGAGCGTTGTTTATTTGATTGTTTATAGGATTTATGAAGAACAAATTTCTATACATGTGACCAGTATATAACACTTCTTCATTTCTACTAATAGTAATACCAGAATGGAAAGAAACAGAATGACCATAATTTTTTAGTTCTGTAACTGAAATCAAATTATATTTGAAACCTAGTACATATAAAATATCATTCGAAACAACTATTCTGTTACAATCAAATTTAAGCTCTAGCTCTCCCACTGCTTGGGCCCACACTTGTGCTCTTTTTTCTATGTGTAGTCCATGTTCATCCTTCTGGAGTCTTTTTATCTTCCTAAACCCCTGGAAGGAGTTACAGATATGATAAGTTGCTTCAGAATCAATAATCCAAGTAGAAGTTGATCCAATCATAGATTTAAACTCTAAATAGTAAATAATACCTGTGGAGTTTTTCTTTGCTTAAAGATCTAGATACTCCTTTTTTCAGTGTCCTTTCTTCCCACATTTAAAGCACTTGCCATTGGGTTTGTTTTTGGGTTAGGATTTGGGCTGGACCACTGCGATTCCCTTTTTTTTAAAAACTTTTTGAGTATGGGCTCAATTCTTGAAGAAGAAACCTTAGTAATCATGGCCTTGGACTGTGGCTTCATAACCTTCTCTGCCACATGGAGCTTCTTCATTAACTTTGTTAAACTCATATTTAACTTGTTCATGTTATAATTTAACTTAAACTGAGTAAAACAACCCAACAAAGATTCCAAAACCATATCCACTTAGCTTTCGGGGTCAATCATAGCCTCGAAAAATCTAGTTCCTTAAAAGTAGCAATCATCTTGAGCATATGCTCTTTAACTGATGCTCTCTCAACCATCTTGGTGTTAATGATTGTTCTAAGAGCCTCATGTCTTGTGGGCCAGCTCTTATTAGTGAACATTGTGGCCAATGACGTGCTAATGTCACAAGCAGTTGACATGTGCTCATGTTTGGACTGGAGCATATTAGACATAGAGGCCAACATGTAGTAATGAGCTATCTCGTCGCCTTCTTCTATGCTTTGTCAGTCTCACACTTCTCTTCGGTGGAACTGAGTCCTATAATAGGGCAGGTTTCGTAACAGACATACTTATACTGCTTGATTGTGAGTATTATGACCAACTTCTTTTGCAATCTACATAGTGTAGTCCCTTTATCTTATTTCCACAGAGAATAATGGCCGAAGGACTGAAAAAACCTCCACCGACCATTTATGAAAATAAAAAATAAAAGAAAATTTTTCAGTTTGAGAAAAACAGATAATTTGTACACTTTATCCTCATATTAAAATTGATAATAGCCAACACTATTGCTATTATCTTTAATATGATTAGTTTGGCTCTTAGAAAAACTGACATAGCTTCTTAGAAAGATTAGCAATTTCCTAAGCTAAGTGTGTTAACCACCATAAATCGATTACCCTTCTAGGTAATGATCTAGAAGCAAACACCATCAAGGAGATGGTCGTTTCTTTTCAATTCTTATGGATAATCCTCGCACCATAACCTCCAACGTGGATTGGCCAATTACAGTACGTGTCCTGGGCATCAATTATATCCATCCATTAGGTCTAGATCTTTGTGGAATCTCCATCCGATACGGGTTTACTTCCAGGGTGATGCGAGGGGAACCATGATCTCCAATAAGGACCGTGATGGAAGTCGTGGGGACGTTGGAACTCCTTTCCCAATTAGTCTTTTAGAACAAGGGTTTCAAGAGAATGTCATTTTGAAAATATCCCTTAACTCTTGCAAAATATCTAAATTAATAAATCTCTATGTCGAGGAAAAATTCTGTAAGAGATTTTTTATAGATTAATTTTACCTAGTTAAGAACTTAATGATTTCAAAAATTTTTTAGAGACTTTGGTCTCAAGTTTTATTTGACAAAAATAATTTTTTTGTAAAATAAATTAAAATGGTTGTACCTTTTAACTGACAAAAATATCTAAATTCAAAATATTCTCTATGTCAAGGATAAAATCCTTTAAGAGAATAACCAAGGATTAATTTTTGTTTTAAGCTAAAATAACCATTTAATTAAAAAATAATAATTTTCCTTTGTAAAAAAATCTTAAAGAATTTGGTCTTTGAGAAAACGTGCACATAAGTTCACAAAAGAAAATAGCATGCCAGAAAACTATAAACGTTTTCATGCTTTTCTATTTTTTAACCTAGGTGTCCAAATAATAGAATTAAATACATTAATTAATTAATGGTCTTGCTGAATCCTAAATCCCTTACTATTTTTTTTCATGCAAAATATTCAAAGAATATTAACTATGCAAAAATAATAATTTCGTCTAGTATGGGACTCAAAACGAAAAATAAAATTGTAAGATAATTACAACGAAAACTGATCATATTAACTATGCAGCTCGTCACCTTTTGCGGCCGACTCAGTCACTCTTGTGCCTAGGGCCGGACCCGATTTGCACATTTCCTTAGCCGGCTAATTGTTAGCCACAGCTGGCTAGTTCCAAACTAAAAACACCCCATCTTCTTTGTATTTTATCTGTTTTCATCCGTTCTACTTCTGCAATCATCATTTTTCCAGCAGTTTTTACACATGATTTTGTTTACAGATTCAAAATAGAAATCAACCAAAACAAAACTAGATCAAATGCTTATGCCATTAAACACTAGGCTTACTCGAATTTATCTAAAAAGCCAGTAAATTACAGAAATCCTATGTCTCAACGTTGAGACTTAAAGTGAACTCTATCCATACCAGAAACACAAAAGATCTCATAATGCATTCAAACCAAATCTGGCCAGTTTTATTTAACTAGCATGCTTCTTATGTTTACAAAAACCAAACTCTGATACCATATGAATGTGGATCAAATAAACAATACGCACACAGAGACATGAAACTAGCAGCAGAAGCATGTAAAATATTTCTTATACCTCTATTTTTTTTATTTTGGATTTGGTTTACTTCGGATGAATTGACGTTAAAGGCTGATGAATCACAGGAGTTTAAATGTTAGTCCGTGGTGACAAACCCACTAGTCTCCTGCTTCTTCTTATTTACATTAACACTACACTCTATTTAGCTCACCAAATATGATGTCTGCCTAAATCAGCCAATGAAAGCAACCAGGAAATAAAGAATGGTCTAACCTTCTTAACCTACTCTATAAGGACTAGTAGAATTAAGAGGAAGAGGAAAAACATGTTATTCTTGAAAAACAAAAAAAAATAATTTTCTAGGGAGGAAAAAATCGAGAAAGTAAGAAAAAAACCAGGCTTTTCTTAAGGTGTTTGTTATTTTCCTAGACTCACATAGAGTTCTTTTGGATACACACCTCTATCTAGGACTCTACCCCATGGTGTTTCAAAAATCCAGAATTCACACATCTGTGAAACTCTCTGGTTCTGTTCAACACCCACGAGTCCAGTCAGTCCACAGGACTAGCTCTAGGCCAATTGGGTTTGGACTAAATCCTTGGACCCCTGGTCCAGGCTATTGAGCCTAAATTAATTAATTTATTTAGTACTGGGATAACAAAACTTATGAATAATTAATTAACTCAAATGGACCTAAACAATCACTCAAGCCTTTTTCCTAGTTTTAAACCCAGCCTAAATCCAATTATTCAAACTAGGCCCAGACCCTGAATAATTAATCAACCAGTTATATTAGGTAATAATTTGAATCTCTCTGGATCTTTTATTTTATTTCAGTCCAATAATAAATTAGACTTCTTGAATAAGATAAATTCTTCTTTAATCAAGACATTCCTTCAATCCAAAATTAATTAAGAATTACGAACTATTTTGAGAACTAAAAAGAGACATCACATTGGCTACTAAAATAACTAAAATACCCCTGATACATAAATAGTTGTATTCTACATTTTATATTTCTTAATATCACTACAAGGAAATATTATCCCTAAGGACAATGTTGTGTGTAGAAAAGTCTCCGACCTACAGGTGTTAAGACAAATATACCCTTCTACGTAACGTCGTATGTTCAGAGAGAAAGTGTACACTAACACATTTCTAAATGAAATCTACCATTCTTAGACCTCTAGTCCAATGATGCATGACTTCCTAGAACGTTTCCGTTTTGTTGGGGATCTACCCTAAACCAAACATCCAAGTTATGTTCCCTCAGGGTCCGAGATTATTAGATCATTCGAATTGTCACAAAGGGCATTATAGCATCGAAGTTATCTTGTATGAGTCTATCTTAACTAACTAATCACATATACCCAACATACAAATATATTGGTCCTACGGTAGAACCTCAACTATGGTATATCAAAGCATACGCTTTTGTGAAACCCCAGTCAAAACCAACCTTAGAATAAGGGGGTTGGGATGCATAACATACTTTATTGCATGATTAAATATATTTTTATTTGATTTTATGTGCCTTGGATTTGAGTTTTAATATCTTGGAGGCTTGTTGGTGAATATTGAGTGAGAAGGGCAAAATGGTAATTTTTGTCTGAGGTGAAAATAGGAAGATAGCTTGAGGATTGAATAGGAAATAAGTTGCTAGTGAAAATAACAATAAGAGTTGTTGTGGTGTAGTGGTTAGAGCTTTGGAAAATAATTCTTGAGGTCTTGAGTTCAAATTCCATCATAGGAGCTTTAGCTTGGTTAAATTTTATTTTTGCTTGGGAAGATATAATTTCGGCCTTAAGTGCTTAGAGTAGGGGAGTGATGATGTCCTAAGAGTGACATGTTAGGAGTATCCTCATTCTACTCCCTTGCCCAACTCGAATTTCCTAAGAGGAATTCATTTTCCCTTGATCTTTGATTTTTCCTTAGTTCTCAACTCATTAGTGTGATCAAGTTGTTCTAGTCATTTTCTTTCCAGAAATTTCAGTAAAGTGCTGTGGTCTTGTAGGATCAAAATGTCTTAGTAAAAGACTTCTTATGGCTTGAAAATGTGGAAGAGTTGTGGGAGATTCCAAGAGGAAAAATCCCTCTAGTGAGCTTGCTGAAAATTCACTCTAGCTAGTTCATCTTCCTTCTTGGAATGAACTGAAAATTCTCCAACTTATTGTGCCATCAAGGTGTCAAGATTCTTAGATAATATTCCCTCCCAAATGCTGCCAAAAAAATGGTCTTTTGGATTAGCTTGCAACCTGAATTCTTTAGCCATTTTCAGACTGCTCAAAGCTGGAGCAAAACCAGGAAAAATTCCTGTACAAATTGCAGCTTTGAGAGTCCAAAACCAAGCTGTTTTCTTCCAAATTTTGTTGAGCACTTTAGCCAAGTTTTTCCTCCATGAAGAAGGCTAGAAACCAGCCTTGAACACCCCTAAAATTCCCCCTCAAACTCGCTGCAAGATGGCTGGAAAATGGCAGCCGAAAAAGCTGTCCAGAAATTCCAGCCTAGCGAAATTCTGTGCAGTCAAAATTGTCCAACTTTGTTTCCTAATCTTCCTCCAGCCGAAACACCATCATTGTTCTGCATAAACCTTCCTTAAACCTCCAGTAACTAAGCTCCATTTTCCCCCTTAAGCTTCTGCACGAAATTCAAACATGGCTGCCCGAAAATCTCTCCAACAAATCCCTGCAATTATGCTTGATTGATTACCAAATTTCCAGCCACCATAGTTTAGCAACTTTCCATAATGTATCCCTCAAATAACCAGACTTCTTCTTCACCATTATGCTCCCTATTTTCAGCCACCATAAGCTTCCTTAAGCCAGCGTTAATCCCACCGAAATTCTGCTCAAAGCAGTTAGCCATGGCAGACTTCCAAAGCTCTCCAACAATCAAGATATTCTAAGATATTTAGTTTCCAAATTTACTTTCTAAAAATATTCTTCAAGGATTTTAACAACTAACCTTTCCTTTTCCCTTCCAAATCAGAGAATCATCTTCCTAAACCCTATAGAAAATCAGCCAGCCCTAGTTCTCACAGAATTTCGACAGCTGCAAACTACGATCTCACAAATTCCTTCAACCTTCAAGAACACACACACTACACCAAGAACACCTACTCCTTCCTTTCATCTAATACTCCTCCAAACCACTTCAAACCTTCTCTAAAATCTCCGGATTTGACCTACTCACTGCCGTGAGTCCATCAACACCATTTTTAACACTAAACTCCACAAATCGACTCGCTACTTCGGATCAAAATCAGAAAATTCTGTGAAGGTTCAAGAACACCTTCAAGGTAGGTTTGTTCTAACAACTTCATCTTCTCCAATCTTGATCTCTAGTGAGAATATATGTGAATAGACATGATAATGGTCTCTCTCTCTCTCTCTCTCTCATGGCCGAAACTCCCTCTCTTGGCCGGATGGCTTCTTCCTCCATGGCCATGCTCCCTCTACCTTCCTTGGATGATTTTAGGCATCTAGGAGTTGAGATCCATTCTAAACTCCTTCAAGGCATCCCTCAACCAAGTAAGTCCCTTCAATATTTCTTTTAAATTCTAGATTCATGTCTCTAGGATAATGTTGATAGTATGTGGATTGTGATAAGATTTGAGTATGCATTGCAGAGATTGAATCATGAATATATGTATGATTGTGAAGGAGATGTGATTTATGCATGGAAGGATTATATTGTTTGATTGAATGATGATTTGGGGTTTGATGCATGTTTCCATGTCATAGGTAGTATTTGTGATGAAATATGCTAGAGATTATGTCACCAATGGTGATTAGGACTTATATTCATGTTGGATCATTGAAGCCATGGCCATATCTATGCTAGTAGAGGTTAGATAATGTCTTGATAAATTGAGATCTATGTTTGTGTGCATGATTTGGATGAATTGATGAGTTGAATGGTTGTATATGTTCATGATTGTGAGTAACCTCGGAATTATGATCATGATCTAGTTGTCCCTAAGCAAATTTTTATTTCATGAATAAAATATTTAGTAATATAATTTTGATAGTGATTTTGAAAAACCCTAGGAAGGGTGGATTTGGAATATTATATTTATATAAAGGAAAATTTAGTCAAATAAATAATAGTTTTAATAGAAAAAATAAAATATATAGATATTTTATAAAATAATGAGATCAACTAAAGCCTTTTATGGAAATAATCATGATTAGTAAAATACTTATTTCTATAAATTTAATTATCATCTTTTAATCAAAACATATTAAAACATATTTATTATTTTTCAAGCAAGATTCATTAAAATTAATTTTCAACTAACTTTAGTTATCAATTATTTTCTAACAACTAAATTATTAATAAATCATTAACAAAAAAACTCTAAATTTTTCTTAGCAAGTTTTGAACCTTTAACTTATTAGTACCTATTTCCCAAAACATTAATTATTTTAAATATCAAATTATCCTTAGCCTATAAACCTATTTATTTATTGAGTGGCCTTAAAGCTTGGGACACTAGGATCATGATAGTAGTAAGTTGAGTTGTTTTAAAATTGAGGAAGTGGATTGTGGCTTGAAATTGATTGTGTTTTGTATTTGCCCATGTGGGGTTAGGTCAGCTGTTGGAGACCTTTTATTTGTGAGCAAGAGTCAGGTAAGCTCCTGTATAAAACCTGATTGATGTGAAATATTTTTCTTATGGCAAGCCAAATGTAGAGTGTATGGACACTCATTTATGTAAAGGTAATTGAGGGTTGAACTCTCTCTTATTTCAAACATTTGAATTATTTAAAAATCAAAGAGCAGATTTGCCAAACTCAAACTCTTTCTAAAGCTGATTTTTACAAGGACTTTGGAAATCCTCAAAATGCCATTTTTCGTGTGGAATAATGTTTTGTTCATTTTATCCCAAATGAGAAACGTCGTTGAGTACTCAAAAAGGGTGGACTGCTAGGGCTAGTCTTTGAAGGGTTAGGGTAAGTCTCTCAGTAGATGGCCACCACTGAGGGGTGAGTCCTTCCCGGATGAGATGTCAGTCCAATAGGTCGTGCCGATCCGAGCTAGCATTTTGTTTTATTTCAGTCAAGTGACTATGTTTTGCCGGAATGGACACTCGGTTGTTGTTGGGTATAGAGAAGGAGGAGTATCTTGCTCGGTAGGCCGATCACCTACCTATTGTCAATTTGCACAAAGTGTCGGCATTCTGACCGGTTATGGGGCCTAACGTGTGGTAACCCATAATCATTTATTTCGAGTGGTTGATTTTATTGATTATGTATGCTTGGAAAAGCCAAAACACCACTCTTGCTTTTGACTAATGTTTATTTCTTGCCAATATTTCTCTTATAAAGATTTCGCACTTTGCATCCTTGAACTGCTTTCACTAAACACCCAAAACACACACGGACTTACTAAGATTTCTAACTCATCACCTTTTTACCATGATTTCAGGTCGATCCTGCTGTGGAGATGAGTAGCTAGTGTAATCTTCCTGGGAAGAGATTGTTATCGTTTATTTCTATGTATTGCTTTGGGGAGTCAAGAGTGGATAATTTTATTTATGGTTTTGTTTTGGGAATTCATGGATTTATTCTTGGAGTATTTTGGGATGTAATAAATTTTTAAGTTAAAGTATTATTTTATTCCGCTATTTTATTTGTGTGACCTAGTTATAAAGACCCCTTGTCCTTTGGATGGGGCGACATCCCTGGCCCTGGCGGGCCTAGGTAGCGGGGTGTTACAGCTTTCAACTTCGCCAGACCACCAATCCATTCTTAAGCCACAGGGTATAAGTCCACAATGTAGCGGTAGTAGTCTAGGTTTCTATCATTATAGTATTTTTAGAAACCACTACTATAGGTCTAGTTCCACGTTTTCAAAATACGCTTATATTATGAAGTGAGAGGACTACTCACTGACTAAAGATAAGCCATTCCCCACCCAAAATTCACAACATAATAACCTTAAGATGATTAGATTCCCAGTCTCATCATCTAGTTAAGAACAATAGTTTATGTATTAAGTAACCCTTAATATATACCTTACTGTGAATGACCTCTATTCACATAGATCACTTACTTAAACACAATGGGTCTTTTCTAGTAAAATTGTGTATAAATTAAAATAAGAAAACACAAACTATTTGTGAGAATAAAACTTTTATTAATTTAATTGAAATTATATCAGAAATATAATCTTAGTGGGCATACATTCCAACTCCCTCATCACATACCCCCATACTTAAATTTTTGCTTGTCCTTAAGCAAAAAAATAAAACACCAGAAGCAAAATGTTTCTTACAAAAATAAGATGAGATTTTTGAACATGAGTTGGCCAAGATGGTAAAAGTACTTTTTTTCTCATTTGATTTGGGAATTAAGTCCAAAACCCAATTATCCAAACTAATTATTATGTAAACTAATATATTATGATAAAAACAATCAAAGTCATCGAAGTTAAATTAAACAAGTTTATGCTTATTCAAGGTGTTCCATCTTGATTCTTTGAGTTTTGAAAGTGAATGATGTGATTCATATAAGCTAGGCTTAATAAGTTAATTCCAAGTTGTATGACCTCCCAACTACTGTAATCCAAGTAGTAAATATAAGATTGGTCCATAGGCTCACTTTATTCCCTCAATTCTTTTTCTTTTTTTTTTTCTTGTAGTAAGGTAATGCAAAACCCTAGTAAAGATATGTAATAATGATTTTTCAACTTTTGTGTTACCTTACTCATAAAATTTTTCTATTTTCTTTCTTTTGGGTTTGACAAGGTGATACAAATACCTTGTAAAGATATGAATAAGGATTTTTCAACTTTTGTATTACCTTGCTTTATTCTTTCATTTTTTTTTCCTAATCCACATTTACTTACCCGGAATAAAGACAAGTTGTGCAATCATAGAACAAAAATTAACTTAAAATTCTGTGTTTATACTTCATCACAAACACTACCTCAATTCCTAGGAACAACATGGTGTCACTTTTACTAAAGCCCAAATAAAGTTATTTAAATTCTCAAGATTTAACAATTTCACACATAATGTACAAGTTTACTAAAAAATAAACTCATCCAACAAGTTTTAAATCCAATTCTCATACTAAGGGGGATATAATAAAAATACCATCATGGCCTAACCAAATCCAAAACTGAAAAACAATTTGGCCCAATTTCCAAAATTGCACACAACTCATCTAAAATCAAGAAAATACCATAATTACAATAAAAGCTTGAAATGAATATTAAATAACCTCTTCCCTACACTTAGACAGGACAATGTCCTCATTGGCTACAAATACAGCAATAAATACGTCCAAATCAAACCAAAATAAATAAAAGGGAAAGAGGGTTAGCAATTCCCAAGTGATCGTAGCTCCTTGAAGAAAAATATTTTGGTTAGAAAAAGAAGAGAAATACAAAACAGCCAAAAAGAAATGAAATACAGTAAATGTTAAATAGAAGAAATAATAATAGAATTTAATAAAAAAAATAAAAATATATACAAAACTACATCTAAAGAAAAGAAAATAAAAGAAAAGAAAAGCAAATGTAAAAAAAGTCCCAAAAAATCAAGACTCCACTACGTCTTGTCGGATGTAGTCTACTCTTTTCGTGTCTTCAATGTTCTTTTCATGATGTAGCTTCAACTGGTTCCCATTTACTTTGAAAACTCCCTTTTCCAGAAGAGATAGCTCAACTGCTCAGAAGGGGGACACCTTAGTCACCACAAATGGTATGGATCACCTAGATCTCAGCTTTCAGGGAAATAGCCCCATCCGTGAATTGAACAGTAGCACTTGATCACCCACCTTGAATTCATGACTTGGTATGATGTATTTGTCATGCCATTTCTTCATATTCTCCTTATAGATTCTTGAATTCTCATAAGCCATGTTCCTCCATTCTTCAAGCTTATTCAATTTGAGAAACCTTCTGTTCTTGCAGATTCAAGATTAAAATTAACTAATTTAATGGAGCAAAAAGTTTTTTGCTACACTTCCATAGGTAGATGAGACAACTTCCAATAGACCAACCTGTATGGAGTTGTTCTTATAGGTGTCTTGTATGTTGCCCAATAAGCCCAAAGAACATAATCTAATTTCAAAATCCAATCTTTCCTAGTATGATTCACTACCTTTTTCAAGAATTTTTTTAGCTCTATATTGATTACCTTTACTTGGCTACTAGTTTAGGGATGATAGGGAGTAGCTAGCTTGCGAGTAGCACCTAATCTGAGCAACACTCTCTCTAATTGGTTGTAACAAAAATGAATTCATCTATCGCTTATAAGCACTATAGGCATACCAAAGCGAGTAAATAGCTTTTTTAGAAACTTAATCACCGCTCTAGCATCATTTGTAGGAAATGCATGTGCCTTTACCCACTTGGATACATAGTCAGCAGCTGCCAAAATATACTTATTACCAAAAGAACCTTGAAAATGTTCCATAAAATCAATCCCCTAATAGTCAAATATTTCACAGGTTTGAAAAATAGAAAAGGGCATTTTACTAGCTTTAGAGATACTACTTGTCTGCTAGCATCTATCGCAATTTGTCACAAACCTGTATGCATCCTTAAATATTGAAGGCCAGTAGAATCCAGAGTCAAGGACTTTTCTTGCTGTTCCATTTGCTTGATAATGCCCTCAGTTGGTCCATTATGACAATGTCAGAGAATGTCCTATGATTCAACCATATCTACATACATTCAAATGACATGGTCTGCACAATAACGAATTAGGAAAGGATCCTCCCAAAAGTAATACTTTCAATTCGAAAGAAATTTCTTCCTTTGTTGTGGAGTAAGTCCTTTTAGAAGGATACCTGGTGCAAGAAAGTTAGCATAATCTACGAACCAAGGAGAAACAAAATTTTAACATCCGACCCATAAAAGTTATTCATCCGAGAAGACATCATTGATCTCTTCTTCTTTTAGTTCTTCTAGAGTGAGATTTTCTAGCCTTGACATGTGATCTATAACTAAATTCTTAGCTCCCCTTTTCTCCTTAATCTCTAAATCAAACTCCTGCAAAAACAACACCCATCTTATCAGTTTAGGTTTAGATTCACATTTAGCAAGAAGATATTTTAGTGCAAAGTAATCAATAAAATCCACAACTTTAGGTAAGATAAGGTAGTGACGAAATTTATTAAAAGCAAATACTATTGCTAGCAACTCTTTTTCTGTGGTGGTATAATTCTATGGTGCTGCTATGAGAGTTTTGCTGGCATAGTGGATTAGTTGAAAGTACTTGCCACACCTTTGTCCAACAATTGCTCCAACTGAATAATCACTAGCATTACACATTAGCTTTGATAGGGCCTAAATTAGTTATATTTTTCCTAGTTATTTGAGGCTATTTTGTGATACATTTTGTTCAATAACTAGCTATATTCCTTCATATTTGAGATTTTACCCTTGGAAAGCTATTTTGTACATCATTTCAGATTTTAGGGGTAAAACAAAGCAAAAACATTGCAAAACAAAACAGAAGTGGCGCTAGACAGAACAGAGAAAGTGGCGCCGGCCACGTGCTGTTTGCACGCCCTTCAAAATGATGCAAAATTGTTGAAACAGGACCGGAACAGAACCAAACCGGTGCTGGCTCTAGTAGCCAAGGCAGCGCCGGCTATACTCTGGACAACATTATGCTAAAATCAAGAAAAAAAATTGGCGAACGACTGAAGAAATAGAACACAATCGGCGTCAGCTGTACCCTGACGATAAGACAAAATCTTGATTTTTCCACGTGATTTTTGGTAATCTGCAGAATTTTAGTATCTTCCTACTTCTACTCGGCCAAGAACCTTTCACCAATAAGTTTAGCCACTTCCTAAACCTATAAATAGATGGAAAACACAAGAGAAATGGGGAGAATTCAGGGATCATAACAGAAAATCACTCAAATTAAAGGAGAAATTCTTCAAATCAATGAGGGTTGTACAAGAAGGTTTTCAAAGAAAGAAGAAGGAGGCTTGTCTATGAGTGCTTTCTTTTACTTTGTTTTCTTTTTCTTGAACAATGATATTTTAATTGTTTTATTGTAATTTGACATTGTTTTAGATATTCATGATTTTGAGAGTTATTTGATCTTTTGATTAATTGATTGTTATTCTTGGTATTTAATTACTTGTGCTAATTACGAGATTAATTGGTTGTTTTTTTCCGCTTACTTGCTTGGACAAATGGGTTAATTGTTAGGAACAAAGTAATTAAAGGTTAATTGATGTCTACCAGGATATGGATTCATTGGTTAATTTCATGTTTCAAATTTGCCAGAATATGGAAATTTAATCAAGGATTGTGGTTAATGCATCTTTTAGATGAATTAGTTGAGATAGGATATGTGATGCTCGTTTATCTAAAAGGTAGTGATTTCATGGATTGGAAAAGAAGTGAATCTATAGTAGTCCTTTATGATGCCAAGAGAATAATTAGTTATGATAATAATTAAATACTTGAGGATCATGTTTGTGAAACCCCACCTAAAGCCAACCCTAGGGTAAGGGGGTCGAGATGCATATCATATTTCTTTACATGAATATATATATTTTTGAATGATTTTATGTACTTTAGAATTATGATTTATAGTCTAGAAGGCTTGATATGCTTTTTGAGTAGGAAGGGTAAAATGGTAATTTTTCTTGAAGTCAAAATAGGAATATAGCTTGAGGATTAAATATGAAGAATATTTGGGAGAAAAAATAAGAACAAGAGTTGTTGTGGTTTAGTGGTTGGAGCCTTAGAATTAATCTCTAAGGTCTTGAGTTCAAATTCTATCATTTAAATTTTTAGTCATGATAATTTTAATTTATGGTTGGATTTTTTGTTCCTTGCATTCCATAAGTAAAAATAGGAGTGTTGTCATAGGGGAGACATGAAGGGAATGTCCTAATCCTATTATTATGTCCTAAAAAGAATTCTTAAGGGATTCATGTCCTTTTTATTTCCTAGCTTACCCTAAATTCCTTACTAATTAAATTTGTTCAATTTATCCAAATCTATGTTTTAATTCCAAAAAATTCAGCAAGGTTTATTGGCCTTTAAATTTTGAAAATAATTATTAAAGGTTGGAGATTGGACTGAAAATAAGGAAGGAGTTAAGTAAGGTTCCCAAGAGAAATTAATCTCCATGGTTGGGCCTTCAAACTCCACTTTATAGTGTTCATCTTCCCCATGGAAGAAATCTAAAATTTTTCCAAATTCTTGGGCAGCCTAGCTTTCGAAAATCTTAGCCATCTTCCTTACTCAATTGCTGCCAGAAAAAATGGCCAATTTATTCAGCTTGAAGACTGAAATTCTTGTGCAAAAATTGGACTACACAAAACTGCACAAACCAGAAAAAAATTCTAGGTAGTTTCGCAGCATAGCAGGCCAAAATCAAAGCTCTTTCTTATACCTTCAAACCAGTAAATTACCTCTGCTTTTCCTTCATAAAGAAGGCTGGAAACCAGCCTTAAAGAACCCTCAAATACCTCTCCAAACCCTCTGCAAATTGGCTGAAACATTGCAGAAAAACTGCACAGCAAATTCCAGCAAACAATTCGAATCTCAACCAGAAAAAATTCTAGCCTTGCTTTCTTCAAGCCTTGTCCGAAAATCACCTCAAACTTCTGTGAGTTAACCTTTGTTCAGCCATGGACTAAACTCTATTACCCCCTCCACTGACCTTGCACAGCTAGACTCTATAACTGCTCCTCAAATTCCTCCTACAATCACTTCAATCAAACCTCCATTTGAAGTTCAAAAAAATCCCAGCAATTGCTCCAAGAAAACACCCTTGGATTAAGCTCCATAACCAGGAATTCTCCCCACCATTGAACTCAGAATTTTGACAAACCTTATAGCTCCTTTAACCCTCATTCATTTCAGCAAAAGATAGCAAACCAGCCGGCTTCATTGTAGCTCCAAGGAACCTTCATCAATCAAACACCATTACCAAATCTTTTACCTTAAAACACTCCATAAATTTCTCCATTTGAATTTCAAACAACTAGATTTTCCTCTTCCCTCTAATCTGGAAATCAAAATCCCAGAACTCCCTCAATCGTTCAACCAATCCCTTCAGCAATTCGTCTAGCACTTTCTCTCTAATTCTCTCCATTTTCACCAAGAACATACACTACCTTTCTTTAAGCCTAAGACCACTCTAAACACCTTCAATCCCTCCCAAAAACTCTAGAACATGCCTACATACTCCCTAGAGTCAATTTCTGGATTTTAAAACATCAAATCTTGAAAACAAAAATTTACAATCGGATCAAAACCAGAATTTTTCTTGAAGTCTCAAGAACATCATCAAGGTAACCAAGAACAACTTTTGTTCATCTTCTTCCCTTCAATCTTTAACATGACATACTAATACTCTCTCTCTCTCTCTCTCTCTCTCTCTCTCTCTCTCTCTCTCTCTCTATCTCAGCCAAAATGGTTGCTACAACTATGGCTGTTTTCTTTCTCCTCTTTTAGACAATTCAAGCCTCCCAAGCGTGTGGATCTTCTTAAATCTTCATCGAGATAGTCATCAACCAAATATTTCTCTTTAACTCTTCCTTTAAATTGTAGATTCATGTCTCTTAGATGTTGATAGAAAGGGATAGAATATGATTGGGGATCGAGTATATGCATATGTATGAAGGGGTTGAGATTAAAGCATGAGAATGATTGATCATAATTAAGCTTTGTGAAATTCCTTGTGGATCGATGCATATTCTTCATGTCTTAAGAAATTATGAGTGTTTAAGCATGCTAGATGTTATGTCATCTTTGGTGAATAAGATATTATATTTTTATCTTTATTGAAGCCATGAATATGATTATGCGTAGTAAAGATTTAGCCATGTGATAGTAGGTATAGATTTAAGCCTTTGTTCATGAATAGAATAGTTTGTTGATTGATGTTGGAGTATATGCTTGTGAATCTTGTTGTCAATAGGAAAATTATGATCATGACATTGTTGATCCTAGGCTATTTTGATTAGTAAATTTTAATACCCTAATTAAAATTACTACTATGTTTTCGAAATTCTTAGGAAGTTTTGGAAATGGAATATTAGATGAAATAATAATATTTTACTAGTCAAATAAATGATACATTTTATTAAAAATAATACATACATACATACATATATATATATATATATATATATATATATAACCTTTCATATAAATAAGTAAAATATTAATGGCCTTGTAGGCCATATGTTCATAAATGCTATTTCTATTTATTTATTATCTATTAATCAAAATTTTATAAAATTTATTTATTAATGACTATAGTTTTTATTTTCTATCTATTAATTATTAAATAAGAGGTTAGTAAAAATTTGTTATTTATTTTTCTATTTAAGAATTATCATTTATTAATATCATCTAGGACTTAGGACTTTTCAACAATTAAACCATAGTTTATTTATTAATAATAACACTCAATATTTATTATTTGAACCTATAACTTTTTAGTAATTATTTTACAATCCCTAGTTATTTTAACTTATCAAGCTAGTCTTATTTTATAAAATCCTTTATCATCTAGCCTTAAAGCTTAGAACATTAGGGTCATGATTGTAATAAGTTGAACTAGGATTATTTATGAAAGCGAATATAGCTTGAGTATAACCATATGACTTGTGTTTACCCCAAGCGGGGTTAGGTCAACTTTGGAAGATTCTTGAATTTGGTCAAGCAAAGGATCAGGTAAACTCCTGCATAAATTCATTTGATGACAAAATGTTACTATTGCAAGGCAAATGCGAAGTGTATGGACACTCATTTTGTAAAGGCAATTAAGGACTATTTCCTTTTTATTTCAGTCAAGTAAATCATTTGAAAATTTAAACAAGCAGTTTTGCACAAATGCTAAATTCTTTCTAAAACCCAACTTTGACAAGAATTTTAGAAACTCTTAATTGTTATTTCCAAATAAAGTAATGTATTATCAGTGGGAAATAACAATTTTAAAGTATTGTTTTAAAATTTTGTTTGTGTGAACTAGTTATAAAGACCACTTGTCCTTTAGATGGGGGGACATCCCCGGCCCTGTTGGGCCTAGGTAGTGTGGTGTTACAATGTTTGTCAAAACAATAGTTTAAGTTACATAATTCTACATCCTTGATATGTACATATTATATTATATTATTTTATTTTTCTTTTTATTTCATTTTCACTTTATTGGGTCGATTAAACAATAAAAGAAAATGGATTAATGCATACTTGCTCCTTGAGGATCGACACTCGTTTAAACCCTATGCTATGTTAATGATGAGTACACTTGCTCATATGTGTAATTTGGGGGTAACGTTTTAATTTAAACTTGATTTGGAATGTGCTTCTTTTGATATGATTTTTATACCTAAATAAATACGCATCAAGTTTTTGGCACCGTTGCCGGGGATTAGGATATTTTTCTATTTCATCATAGAGGTGTTTCTGAAAAATTTGATTTGGCATCAAATTTTTTGCGCCGTTGCCGGGGAACAATATCATGAAAGTTTGGATTTTGTTGATTTAACCATGTAAATATGTGAATATGTAAATATGTACAATTATTCTTTTTGCAAAAAGGTGCCATCTTTTGTATCTTTTATCTCTTGTAATCTAATTTACTAACTTTGACTTAATTGACTAACATACTTCCTGTTGTACTTTAAATACCACTAACTTTTGTATTTAAATAGTTTGGGAATGCATGTGTTTTTCTTTTCTTTATTTTTATATTATTTATTTTTAACTTTTATTTTTTTTCATTTCTTTAGTTATTTATTTTAATTATTTTTTCGTTGTTTTTATTTTTTATTTGATTTTTATTTTTCTTTGAGCGCGAGATTAACATCATCATGGACAACAACTTTTGGGCACAAGATTAAAGGAGCTACAATGATGAGAATTTGGCAAAGTTGCAATCTCGGATCGATGCTTTTTGTGAGACATCACTTGAAGCCTCAATGCATTCTTTTGTCGCCAATTCAAATTCCTCCATTAAGTGGCATAAAGAAGTATCCCAATGATTGAGCTATCAAAGAACACAACTAGCCAAGTTGGTTGAGGATGCCATTAAGGCCCATATGCTTGAACAAGAGAATCTCCAAGGAAAAGAGAGAGGATATGAGGACCAATTGTCCGATGTGGAAAGGGAGGTATTCAATTCTACTCTACGTGCTAATAATTCTAATCTCTTTATCACATGGTTTCTTAGGTTTCTCTCACTTCTTGGAGAACAATGGTCCCACTGAAGATGTCTGGAGTTTAACATGCTTCATGAATTTGGATTTATCATTCATTCTAAGAAACCTTTTGAGGATGTTGACGAATTCTACCATTTACCCCAATTTCTGGGAGGTAACTTGGTATTTGTAGAAGCATGGAAAAGGAAGGATTTCCCAATCCCATCTTTAAGAACTCAAATACTAAGTTAAAAGGGGAATTTTACTTGTAAAAAAAAAAAAAAAAACTTCTTTTGAAGGGTTAATTGGTGATTTCAAAGTTGATGCATCCGTTAGGTACCCTATGCACTCATATGTTGAAAAAGATATTTATGTGTCTAAGGGAATGTTAGAGAATGAGGTTTATGTGTTTTGCTTTGCTGAGACAAATTGTTTTCATGAACCTTCCATTTTTCAAAATCCTCCATTCTTTCTATATTCATTATGCCTATCTTCTACTTTGAGCTTTAATTTCTTTTCAAAAGGTTTGATGAGGAAGCATGATGAGTGTGAAAAGTTTTTGTTTTATATTTTTTATTTGAGTCTTTTTCTTTAGTTTGTTTTCTTTTATTTAGGTAGGTTTTTATTTTATTATTATTTTTCTTGTGCTTTTATTCGTGTTTTGTTTTACAGGAATAAAGTCCTCTTGGACAAGCCCTTCTCCTTACCTTAAGTTTGGATACCTATTGGAGCATTATTGCACTTGGGAAGTATTACTTAAACTTTCTAACCCATTATTATTTTTAGTCCCTTTGGAGATACTTTCTTGTGTTTATTTTTTGCCAATGAGGACTTTGTCCAACTTAAGTGTGGGGGAGTGGTTTGGTGATATACCTTGTCTAAGTTTTTATTAATTATCTTGGTGTTTTCTTAGTATTGAGCTACTTTGAAATATTTTGAAATTTTGAAATAATTTTATTTTAAGCACAAAGTATGGAAGTATTTTCTTTCTTATCTTTTTCCTTTTTATTTTTTAGTCCCATGGCATTTTTTTTCCTTGTTCTATTTGTTTGGCCATTGAGGACAACGTCCAGTTTAAGTGTGAGGGAGTGGTTAGATTGAGAATTCTTCTTCATTCTTTTATACTTCATTCTTCTTGCTATACTCCATCCTTTTGAAATATCCTTGATTGCAAAATGTTCAACAATTTTTTTAGATTTTTGGTTAACTTTCAAAATGTATTTTTAATGCATATCTTTGTGATAGATCATAGAGCATATGTTCTATATCATTTATGGCTTATGCATGACTTTTTGCATGCACTTGGACTAAGTAGTTCTTGATCAAATGTTTTACATTGTTCTTAAACCCGTTTTCTATTAAAATTCATGGAGCATTCTAGAACTCACTTGAATACCTCTCGAGGCAAAATAAGAAAGACATTTATGATTTAACTTAGGGATGACGGTAATAGGCATTCTTTGGATAGTATGAGTTTTTCAAGCCTACCTATTTCTTTATATTATCCATAGTGCCTATTTTGAGCCTACATGGGTGAATTTCTTTCTTAAAACCCGTTATCATACTTTGTCCATTGTTTTATTTATGAGAGTTTGAATAATTCTTCCAAATCTTTGATTGCTTTTGATGGATAAAGTGCATGTACTAGAAAGTTGAGGGAGAATACTTGGAGAAAGATCATGACTCGTTACTGTCAGTCATGCATCAATAGTTGTGTTGAGCTGGAAAAAAAAAGAGAAAAGAAAGCGGGGAAAGAAAAAGAAAGGTTGAAACAAGAAAAGAAAACAAAAAGCTGCTAGGAAAGATGGAAAGAGAGAAACTGAGAAAGAAAAGAACAGCAACAGTGAAAAACAAAAGAAGAGAGAAAAATTAAAAGAAAAAGGAAAAAAGAAATATCACAAGAGGAATGGTGATTGAGCTGTAAAAGTTGAGTTTACATTAAGTCCTTAACACCATCAGTGAAAATTCGAGTGATCTTGTGAAAAAAAAATAGAGATGAGTTGATGAAGGAAGCGAAAGAAAAAAAGAGAGACAATGCAAGATTTGCTTGAGTTGAACTGTAATTGCTATATAAGGTTATAGGTTTTGATTGATTTTAGAATAGGAGAGCAAGAGAAGTTTGGAAGTTATTGATACATTTTGTTTATCCTTTTCTTGCGAACTATCAGCTTCTTTGATAATTGATTCTCCTATGTCCTTCGTTTGACAAGCTACATTACAAGCCCTTTAGCCTTACATTACAAGCATAAAAGTCCTACTTGACCTAAGTAAAATCATGATATGTCTTAGATTAGTGGAGAGAGTGTCTGAAAAGTAAGCTTATGGAATGCATATTCTTTTTGAACTAAATTCTTTCCAATGGTTTGAGAATATTGTTAAGTATTACGATTGTTCTACTAAGTCACTATTCACCTACACAAGTCTTGCATTTGTTGTGAAAAATATAGTAACATGTGTTTTATATTCTTGAATGAAGAAGGCATTAGAAATATTGTTTTGGAATTAGTTTGAGTGAATCTGATGAAACCTTGTGTTTTCATACTTATCTTTGATACTTTGCTTGAGAACAAGTAAAGAGCTAAGTGTGGGGGAATTGATAGGGCCTAAATTAGTCATATTTTTTCTAGTTATTTGAGGTTGTTTTGTGATACATTTTGTTCAATAACTAGCTATATTCCTTCATGATGAGACTCCACTTCATCATGGAGGACAAGGACTGATGATTAGAGCGAGGATCAAGAAACTTCAAGGTGATTTTCAATTTATCATCAAACAATGCTTGAGGATGAAAGAGGATTGGAAGGTTGAGGAAGCGAGCCAAGAGTTCGTGTTGATGGCCATCCGCGAAGGACCCCAACAAGAACTTAAGCCATCAGCAAAAGGGGATGAAATTTGACAAGGAAGGCTTCCAGAGGACAGTCAGTGCCAGCTCCATGCAGCCAAACCGGTGCCGGCTCCATTCTGTCTAAAATCAACACTCAAGCAAATGAGAACCGGCCGAAGACAGAACCTAACCGGCGTCGGCTTGGTCCTGGGCAGTTGTCGACTGTTATGCTTTTTAATGCTTTTCTCTGGTTTTCTTCACGTTTAATTGCTTGTAAAGACTTATTTTGACCCTAAACTGTAACTAAACCTCAGGGATTACTTAGCTAGGGTTAGGGTAGTATAAATGGCACCTTTATTACTTTGACAAGACAATTCACTTGACTTTAATTTAAATTTGAGAGAGAATCTTGAGAGGCCAAGCCTCCTTGTTCATCTTGTTCAAGACTAAGCTAAAGGGTTAGTCCTCCTTTTGTAAGAGTCTATAAATTTTTTGAATAATCCAATGTTGTTTTCTTTGAATGGGTCTTAGTTGCTTTGTTCTTCTAGGGTTTGTTTGAAATTCAATATTTGGGTGCCTATTTTCTCTATTCTATTTGTTCTTGCTTGCCTTTGTTGCTTCAAGGATATTAGGGTGAGAATATAGTAGAACTTTCTACTCATCTTGAGGGTCTTTGAGGCTTTGTTCTTCAAGGGTTTGAAAGAGTGTAGGTAGTTAGGTTACCTTTCTCGTTTGTCACAAGAAAAAAATCTATGTTTTGGTTCCCATTGTTGAGCTAAACCATAAACAACAAATATATCATAACACCAAGAAAAAGCCACCACAAAAAGTCATATCACGTCATATTTGAGATTTTATCCTTGGAAAAGTATTTTGTGTATTATTTCAGATTTTAGGGGTAAAACAAAGCAAAAACATCACAAAATAGAACAGAGGTGGCACCGGACAGAACAAAGGAAGCGGTGCCGGCCATGTGCTGCTTGTACGCACTTTGAAGCAATAAAAAATTGTTGAAACAGGATTGGAACAGAACCAAACCGGCGTCGGCTCTAGCATCCAAGGTGGTGACAGCTGTACTTTGGACAACATTGTGCTAAAATCAAGAAAAAAATGGCTAACGACTGAAGAAACAGAATAAAACTGGCGCCGGCTGTGCTCTGAGGAAAAGACGGAATCTTAATTTTTCCATGCGGTTTTTGGTAATCTGCAAAATTTTAGTATCTTCCTACTTCTACTCAGCCAAGAACCTTGCACCAATGAGTTTAGGCACTTTCTAAGCATATAAATAGATGGAAAACACAAGAGAAAGGGGGAGAATTCAGGGATCATTATAGAAAATCACTCAAATCAAAGGAGGAATTCTTTATATCAATGAGGGTTGTACAAGAAGGTTTTCAAAGGAAAAAGAAGGAGGCTTGTCTATGAGTGCTTTCTTTTACCTTGTTTTCTTTTTCTTGAACAATGATATATTAATCATTTTATTGTAATTTGACATTGTTTTAGATATTCATGATTTTGAGAGTTATTTGATCGTTTGATTAATTAATTGTTATTCTTGGTGTTTAATTACTTGTGCTAATTACGAGATTAATTGGTTGTTTCTTTCCATTAACTTACTTAGATAAAGGGATTGATGGTGGTCTCAATTCATTAGTTTCATATTTGTTGTCTTTTAACTTGCTTAGACAAAGAGGTTAATTGTTAAAAACAAAGTAATTAAAGGTTAATTGATGTCTGCCAGGATATGGATTCATTGGTTAATTTCATGTTTCAAATTTGCCAAGATATGGAAATTTAATCAAGGATTGTGGTTAATGCATCTTTTAGGTGAATTAATTGAGAAAGGATATGTAATGCTCGTTTATCTAAAAGGTAGTGATTTCATGGATTGGAAAAGAAGTAAATCTATATTAGTCCTTCATGATACTAAGAGAATAATTAGTTATGATAATGATGAAGTACTTGAGGATCATGTTTGTCAAAATAATGGTTTAAGTTACATAATTCTACATCCTTGATATGTACATATTATTTTATTTTATTTTTCTTTTTATATTTTCACTTTATTAGGTCAGTTAAATAATGAAAGAAAATGGATTAATGCATACTTGTTCCTTGAGGGTCGACACTTGTTTGAATCCTATGCTATGTTAATGATGAGTACGCTTGCTCATATGTGTAATTTAGGGGTAACGTTTTAATTTAAACTTGATTTGGAATGTACTTATTTTGATATGATTTTTCTACCCAAATAAATATGCATCAAGCTCAAAAGGGAATAGCCAATCAGGAACAACTAAAATGGGAGACTTAATTAACATTTCCTTTAACAAATTAAAAGCAGATAAGCACATTTCAATAAAATTAGAGGACATTTTTTTTCATTAAAGAGGTAAGAGTTTTGAGATTTTCGAGAAATCTTGAATAAATATCTTGTAAAAGCTCACATGCCTAAGAAAACTCCTAATGGCCGTCAGAGAAATTGGTGAAGGAAGTTTCTTAATTAGCTCTATCTTGGCTTGATCAACCTCAATCCCTTGTTATGAAATTTTATGCCCCAAAACAATACCCTCGTTTACCATAAAGTGACACTTCTCCTAATTAAGCATAAGATTCATTTCTTCATATCTTTTGAGTACATTTTCCAAATTTTGTAAACATAACTTAAAACAATCCCCAAAAATATAAAATTCATAGATAAACAATTCCATTATCTCTGCTACTAATCTTTTAAAAATATCCATCATATATTTTTGAAAAGTCCCAGTCCCATTGCACAATCCAAAAGGCATATGCTTGTAAGCAAAAGTCCCAAAAGGATAAGTGAAGGTAGTTTTCTCATGATCTTTAGGAACTATGGGAATCTAAAAGTATCCAGATGATCCATCTAGAAAGTAGTAGCACATGTGTCTAGCTAACCTTTCTAACATTTGATTAATAAAGGGAAGGGGAAAGTGATCATTTCTTGTGGCTTCATTCAGTTTTCTATAGTCAATGCACATTCTCATTCCAATGACAAGCCTCATTAGAATAAGCTCATTCTTTTTATTAGGTGCCACTATCATGCCTCCCTTCTTTGGTACTACTTATGTAGGGTACACCCACATATGATCCGAAATGAAGTATACAATTCCTACATCCAAAAGTTTAATCACTTCACCCTTAATTACTTTGTTCATATTTGGATTTAACCTTCATTGGGTTTGTACCACAGAATTTGCATCTTTCTCAAGAAGGATCTTATGTGTGCAGAAAGAAGGGCTAGTTCATTTTATGTCTGTGAGTTTCCCTGCTATAGCCTTCTTGTGACTCTGTAGAACCTGAACCAACAACAGCTTTTGCCCTTCCGTTAAATCTTTTCCATTAATCACTGGAAAATTATTCCATTGGCCAAAAATGCATACTCAAGATCTTTTAATTCCAACTATAGTGGGTCCTCAATAGATGATCTCATTCAGCCAAGACTTGATTTCTCAATAACTTAAAAAACTGATGGTTCAATATTGTCCTTAGAATTCTACACAAGTGCTAATAGTTCTTGGGAATGTTGCTCAATCCTTCATTAACTCATCTCTTGAAATCATTAAGGAAGAACATTAAATTGAAACTACTTAACCAAAACCCAAATCAAACAAAATAGCCAAATACTCATAAATAACTAAATCCCATAGAATAAAAGGCACAGATCCAAAGAAAATACATTATCCTCAAGCATAAAAAAAGGGTACAACCCTTCCTTACAATTAAAAATTATATTTCAGTATAAGAATTACAAGTAAAATTATAGAAAAAGAGAAAAGAAAACTCATAGATAAGCCTCTTTCTTCCTCTTGAGATCTTCAAGTAACCCTCTCTTCCTCTTCCTTGAATCTCTTAATCTTCATTCCTTCACACACGGATGAGAGAGGAGAGTTAGAGAGACTCAGGGTTTTCTTTCAAGAACCCTAAGTCTTGTAAGTTTGCATCTTCCTCAAGAAGGATCTTATGAGTATCAAAAGAAGGGCTACTTTCTTTTATGTCTGTGAGTTTCCATGCTATAACCTTCTTGTGACTCTATAGAACTTGAACCAATTGTAACTTTTGCCTTTCCGTCAAATCTTTTGCAATAATCAATGGCAAATTGTTCTATTGAGCCAAGAATGCATACTCAAGATGATTCGTTAGCTCTTTCAATTCCGACTCTAGTAGGCCCTCCATAGATGATCTCATTCTCCTACGACTTGTTTACTCAGTAACTTCAAAAATTGACGGTTCAAAATTGTCCTTAGAATTCTCCACATATGCCAATAGTTCTTGGGAATGTTGTTCAAACCTTCGTTAACCTATCTCTCGAAATCATTAAGGAAGAACATTTCATTGAAGCTAATCAACCAAAACCCAAATAAATAAAAATAACCAAATAATCACAAATAACTAAATACCATAGAACAAAAAGCACAAATCCAAAGAAAATACATAATCCCCAAGCATAAAAATTAGATACAACCCTTTAATACAATTAAAAATCATATCTTAGCATAAGAATAATAAGTAAGATTACAAGAAGAAGAGAAAAGTAAACTCATAGACAAACTTCTTTCTTCTTCCTCTTGAGATCTTCAAATAACCCTTTCTTCCTCTTGCTTAAATCTCTTGGTCTTGCTCTCTTCGTTGTATGCAAACTTACAAAACTTAGGGTTCTTGAGAGAAAACCATCAGTCTCTCAAATTCTCCTCTCTCGTCCATGTGTGAAAGAATGAAGTATACATTCTTGGAGTCGTGATTTGTCAAAAATACACTGATAAATGCATTAAATCTGCTAGTGAGCCACCAACCAACGACTTTCTTAGGCCACCAAGTTTTCTAGAAACAAGGAAACCTAGGGAAATTCCCTAGGGCCACCAATTACTGGAAACATGGCTTTAGAGAAGGCATCAAGCATCCTAGAGATCTTGGACTTCCTTAGGCCGCCAAGCTCAGAAGGAAATAACTTGGCTGCCATCTTTCTAGAATTTTAGCAATGTTGAAGACCACCAAGCAGCCTAAGAAAGTGGAGGATCCCTTGGTCACCTAGCTTCTAGAAGTATGGAATGAATTACATCTTCCCTTAGCCACCTCTGTTCTAGACCAAGTATTTTTCTTGTTGAACCTAGACGGCCTGGGGAAGTTAAATTTCCCTAGGCCACTATCTCGCTGGACGAATGGCAAATATGTTGTGTTTTAGGTGGCCTAGGGAAGTTGGAATTCCCTAGGTTGCCATTTCTCAGTGAAATTTCTATTTTTGCTCATTTTTTGTTCCTTTTCACCTTTATTCACCTTCAAGTGGTATTTTTCAATTCCTAACAAAAATAAGATGAAAATGTGTGGTGAATAGTAAATTACGTAAGAATTTATCTATATTCAGGTGTTTTGTATTTTAATTGAGATAAATTCTTACGTAATTTTATGATAAGCCCTCATCAATGGCAAGTTAGGAAAACAAAGATACCATGTAATGTGTAAATGTAGTAGTATATAAGTAGTAATCCTGATTTCTATTACAAACCAAAAAAAAAAAAAATTATTCAAGCGATCAATTTTCCAACAATGAAGTAGTGCAGATGGCAATAACACACTTGCTATGACCATAGCCATTAGTGATACTAAAAACCAATAGAAAATTCCTTAATCAGTCAGCAACAATAGCAAAACTAAAAAATAAAAAGTAGAGACAAACAAACAAACTTTTAATAGATAATATCCTTAGTAGAAAATCAATTTCACAACGACTTCCCTGAAATGCAAACACAACTCCTATGTAACTCCCCGTGAAGCATTATCTATTCCCCTTTTTTTTTTTTATCAAATTATGACAATCATCAATTACAATAATACTATAGATCGAAGAGAGCAATAATGCCATCTTGGATATTATAGTCTAGTTGTTCATGACTGTGGTAAGTTGCTATTGTTGTAGGGTAGTAAGGGTAGCAAATTGCTAAAGATAGTCATTAACCTTAGCAACCAAGTTCACATTAGAGGAAGGTGTTAATGATCTTGAGAGAGTTGAAAGCTCCACTTTTGTTGGCATAGATTTAGCAATTTTAGCAAAAGGAGTAGCTCGGGACCTAACAAATATTCTTGCTTGGATTTTTATCTTTGTGCCTTGCAATAGAATTTGTGGATATTTCTTTTAAGGAGGCTAGTGATTGATATTTGAAACAATTTTTTTCTAATTTGATATGCTTGAAACTAGCACAACTTGAAATATATTTTGTTAGAAAGCAGGGATAAGGCAAAACAACAGTACTATGGGAAGGATACATAGCATGCTTCAAAAGATGTTGAAAGATTATATCTCCCATGTTGATCTTCATACCTTTTTCTAATTTTATATATCAAGACAGCCTTACCTTTTAACAAAATAAAAATGTTAACGGATGGGAGTCAGTTATAACATGAAAATTTATAAAGAATTTAGTACAATCCTATCAAGTTTGAACATCTAATATAGTCAGTTTCTTGCCACTGCTGTATAAAGTCACCAGTTAAAACTATGAAAACTTTATTCAGATTCACCTCTTCACCAAGACCACCAATATTAGGATAGTAGGGTACTTTAAAGATGTCAACAAGACTTTATAGACTAAGTTCAGCATAAAATCCTCTAATGTAAATAGAATATTAAGAACTACTTTGTTTGTCACCAATGTCAGTCTTCAAATTAGCTTAAAATTCTATTACAAGTGTTTCATTATATAGTCCCACACAAATAGCATATCATAGTAGTCCAACCTTCTACAAAATGTCACCAATTCCAAAATCCTTAAACTTCTCAATGTCCATCAAACTGTCAGATAGCAAACTTTTTCCAAACACAATTTTAAATTGTTCTTTACTTTCTTAATCACAAAACAACTATGGATCAACAACTTTTAGAGTTTATTTCTTTAATATCTTGGAGAGATTTTGTTTGGCCTTGCTAGATGCTTTATTTTTTTTTTCATAAGTTGATTTTTCTTCAATTAGTCAATCTCATCATCATTGTTAATTTGTTGCTTACTACTATTCTTCTTTGATTCTTGTTCCTTCAATTTAAAAATTGTTTCTTCACTGATTGGTTCTAATATCACTTAACAAATTTTTAGAGAGATTTTTAGTAGCAAACATTTTTTCCCTTGCTTTTGGAATTCTCTTAATTTCATCAAGATTCATGTATGAATTCAAAATAGACAACACTACAAGATCTAAAGGCTTCACATTCGGTATAGATTTTTTCAAACATTCTGACTTTTCTATAGCCTCATTCACTGGTTCAATCTCATTTTATATTCGGATACTAGAGGGGTCCACAATCATGCAGGGTTCCACCATTTCAGTTTTACAATTTCTTTAGTAAAATAAGAAGTACAAAAAACTTAAAGCCTTCTTATATCTCTAAGCTTAATGGATATAAACAACTTAACAAAAAGTTTTGGAGGCACACTTTCAACATATAACATAAGATCACGACAAGAATTAACATGTTTGGTAAAATGCTCAATAGATAGAGAGATATTACCAGTTTCATCAGTCAAAGAGACTTTAATTGTAAGAGGTTCTGTCCGACTAGATGATGTCGACATTGCTTCAAGAAGACTGGTATTATAAACCTTTCTTGTTTGCCTCTATGTTTTCTCTCCTACTATGTTAGGGTTTATGGTTTCTTGTTAAGTTTTGGAGCTTCAAACAAGAGAGAGAGAGAGAGAGAGTTTTAGAGAAGTGGTGAATAGTTTTGAAAGATTTTTAACATAAACAAAAATTTCCTTTTGGGTCATGTCTATTTAATTTTTGTTATTGCATTTGAGTCTTTCTTTTTTTGTTCAAACCACTATTTTAAAGGGATGATAAGCACTAAAAAGTTTCCAAAACTGACATTCTACTGAATTGAGTCATATCATAACTTCTATCCCAGTCTGTGTCACTAAATCTAATAAGATAAGTGCTCAAGTCCTTGTTGAAATATATTCCATAATTCGTAGTATGAAAAATATACTTGAGAATTATTTTAACAACTTTCAAATGTGAATTTTTGGGATTATATTGGTATCTAGCACATACGTCAATACTATATGAAATTTCAAAATGGCTGGCAATCATGTATACTAATCCTCCAATTATACTTATGTAGAGACATTAATCTATATCTTGACTTTTGTCATTCTTTGACAACTTCTGATTAACATATATCAGTGTTCTAACAAACTTAGATCTATCTATGTTAAACATTTTAACCAAGTTATAAGCATACTTGGTCCGTGAGATAAATCCTCTATTTTTCATTTTTTTAACTAGTAAGCCAAGAAAGAAGGTTAGTTCACCAACTGTTAAGCGTGAAAAATTCGTATTCTTATAACTTTTTTACTTGATTTTTATGTACTCTTTTGTGTGATTATGGATGGTTTCTACACATTTTTTTGTTCTTTGATTTCTCTAGGTTATTTTGATGAAAAATGAGTGAAATAAGGGCTTAAATGATGTATTTTATGTGTAAGAAAGATTGTTAGATGATTTAAACTGCCTTGGGAAGTGATTAGACAAGATTTGGAAAGTGCTATAATGCTAATGCATAGGATGATGCAACCATACATCAAATCATGCTAAACAAAGTGAAGATAAAGTTTCTCGAAGGTGTTCACAGCTAGTGGTGAAACTATGCTGAACATAGAAATTTTAGCACTCTTAAAAGTTATGCATGACATGTAGCACGCCCATGCATCAAGCCATGCAATGCACAAAAATTGGAAACCTACATTATGACCATGCAAGATGCCATGTTGCCCCCCCCTGCAAACTGCACGACCTAGCTTCCCATACAAGAAATGAGTTTTTCATCCAAAAGGTTGTTTGTACAACATGTTGTGGTGGTGTCCCAATTTCTTAGGAAACTTCAAAATTCAAGCTAAAGGTGGTTTACAACTCCTAAATCAATTCTAGGATGGTTTGAAATCTATATAAAATGTTTTAGATGACCTAATTCAATATACATCAATTCAATTTATAGAAACACATCTTTCTTTGGAAAAAAGATATGCAAGGAAGCTGAAAGAGGATAAAGAAGTTCAAAGGGAAAAAGAACTCGAGATTATGGGCAAACAAAATTTTATCTCATAAATTTTCTCTTGTTTCTTTCTTGTTTTCAATTATATTATGTTCTTTTGTGTTTATATTCTACAATTAAGAGCATATCTTATTCTTATGTTTTATTTTCAATATTGATTTTGAGATTGTTGAATTAAAGATTCTATCTTTGATTATATGAGATTATCTTTTGAGTATTTATGCAATTTTGGATTTCATTCTTATCAATTTTTGCTTGAGCCAATTGTGTACGACTAATAAGCTTTTGACTCTCATGATTGTATTGCTAAGATAATTGATCTTTGATTAACTTGTCTAAGTTGCATCTATTAACTTAGTTAGGTTTCTAGCTTAATTAAGCTAATAGGGAATTGTAAATGTTCAAGTTGCATATTTTCGAGGCTAACTGGTTATGTGATTTGATATTAGTGATGCCTTGTATGCTTATCGGTCTTATTTTTAATGTAAGACACTAATTAATTAAAGTATTAAAGCCATTAAGAAAAGGTTTGTTAAGTTTGATTAGGTTGAAAATTAGATTAGGGATTAATTTAAGTTGTTAAGACACATTAATATACTTTTGCAAGGATAAGGAATTTAAGCCAGTAAGAAAAGTCCACAAAACCAATTACTCTAAGATAATCCAATCTATTATAAGTTTCCTAGTTTAATCTCAATACATACTCCTAAAACAAGTTGGTTTCCTAATTGGCTTGGATTTCTTTTCCACTTTTGTTAGTTTCCTATTTCTTCTAGATTTTAGATTAAGTAGTTTACTAAATTGTTTCTGTAAATCCTCCTCTTGTGTACTTTATTTGGTGACTACTTTATATAGAGCAAATATTTGTATGTAAACCTAGAACAAGAAATTATCAATTTAATGAGACAAACATTTTGGCACAATAAAAAAAATAAAAAATCAAGGGTATTATTGGAATTTTCAATTGCAAATTGAGAAAAATTGAGAAAGAATTTGGTAAATTCAACAGACATTATAAAGTTCAATTTAATGCATAGATTGCATTGATAAAATAAAACGTTTTCCTAACTAAAATGAATAATGAAATTAACTATGGTTATTTTTAGAGAAATATAGTTAATTATGGCAAAAAATAAAACAAGTGGCATTTTGTGATTGGTTGTTGGAGGCTTAGTGTTCTTATATGATTGGTAGCATGATAAGTCTTGCAAGATTAGGTGGAAAGCTGGAAAATTTTAAAGCTTTCTAGGATGGTCCTCCTAGGACTTGAAGTTTCCAAAGGTTTCTACAACCTTCCTAACTTGCCAAGTGTCCAAGATATTTTTCCCAACTTTCTTGTTTTGACCACAAGATGAATTCTCTATATATAGCATGGACATTGCAGTGGAGGCCATTTTGGGCACTGAAATTCTACAGAAAAAGAGAGAAAATGAAGAGAAAAGAAAAGGAAGAGAAAATAGAAAGAAAAACTAGAAGGAAGAAATAGAAAGGAAGAACAAGTAAAGCTTGGGCTTTTGCTAGCCTAGAAAGTATTCTACACAAGGTAAAAGGGCTTCCTACATGAATTAAAGTTGTTCTATAGCTTATGGAGATAATTTTTATATATATTTTTCATTGAAACTAACTTGAGTTATAAAATATACTTGGTGAATAATTCTTGTTGTAATGTTGTTTTGTTGGGGCTGTTTGGTGGTGGAGATTTGGTGTTGTTTGGTATGATTTGTATGGTGTTTGATGATGTTTTGAAGGAATTATGGAATGTTTATTATGGTTGAATTCACGAAAGAAATGAATAAAAGAAAGAAAAGAAATAGAGAAGTAACATTTTGAATGTGGATGATTAATCCATGTTCTTCATTGGTGCTTTGTATATATGCAACTACTGCTTTCCTTATGACTGAAATTGGGGAAGATTTTGTAATGGTAATATGAAGAATTATATGGATTAAATGATGGTGATGTGCTAAAATAAGAATTGAATACATGGATAATGTATTTGGTAAGAAAAAGTAAGAATTATTGGACAAAAATAGCAAGATTTTGCTTGCAGAAGTTTTGTGTAGGCTTCAGGTCTGACTGCAAGGAGCTCTTAACTTTGTAATTGAATGTCTTAGGAGTATTTTGGCACAAATTTGAGGTCATTTGGACAGTTAGATTAAAAGTTATGCCAAAAATACCGAAAGGTGTCATGAAACGAAAGGCAGAATTATAATTGGAGAAATGATCTTATATTTGTTCTATTTGAATCAATAAATACATGAGGAGTTTATGAGGCTAAGTAAATGCCTTACAAACATATGGAATGAAGGGATGAAGAAATGGATATGTGATTATTCCAAGTAATTACATTTCTATTTCCTCAGAAATTAGAATTCAGAAAATTAGTAATTTCCTTGGTAGTGTGTTTTAGCATCTTATGAGTTAGAACATTTAAATGCTAAGGAAGTGTAGAATAATCTTTTGATATAGGTGCACATACTACAAGGGCTTTGTGAGGTCCTGTGGACTACAAGTCACAAAGTAGTAGTATTAAGCTCCTATAATCTGTGAATATTTCATATGCAACACTGTAAATCGTGTGTGGGGTAATTCATCTCATGCAGTTTGAGTTTTCTCAAGTGAAGGCCACAACTTTTATTTATTTATTTTTTCATTATTACTATTCCCAATCCTTCCTTTGAAGCATCTGTGTATAAAGTATACGAGCTTCCCTTCTTCTAGTAATGTTAACACAGTGCCGTCATGAGCCTCTTCTTGAGCTCTTAGAAACTCTTCTCCCACTTTTCACTCCACAAGAACAATACCTTGTTTTGTAATAGATGAGTCAAGGGTGAGGCAAGGTTAAAAAATTCTATAATAATGTGGCATTAATATTCCACTATTCCTAAGAAACTTTGAACCTTTGAGACACTCTCGGTCTAATTCAATTTAAATATTGCTTCCACTAGATAAGCCTTCATCAATTCTATCCTTAGTTACCAAATAAAGTTGAAATGGTTTCCAACCGAAACAAAACATGCCTAAAAGCTTATGGTCCCACAACTACACCAAAAATAACTTCAAATACTACATTTCTGTTCCTAGTGTTAAATATAATCATAGGAATATTTTTTTCTCAGATTCTCACTTAGTAGTATCTTTATCCCAAATCTAATTTGGAATAGTAGCATGATCCTTTTAACCAATCAAACATTTGATGAATGACTGGAAGAGGATATTTGCTCTGAATGGTTAAACTATTCAATCTTCTAAAGGTTATATTCTTTTTCCTCACAAATAATATCGGGGTTTCTCCAAAGTGAAGTATTAGACTGGATGTGTTCTTATCTTAACGACTCCTTTACTTAGCTTTCTACAAATTCCAATACATCTCTTCTAGGCCTATTATACTGCACCTCCTTGTTTTTACATTCTTCCTAGGCACAATATTTCGACCACCAATCCATACCTAACATAAGATAGTAATTCCTTAAAAGCATACGATCAAGATCTCCTAATTGTTCTTTTTTCCCACCATAATCCTATATCTTTGCACATATTTTGTAATTCCATTAATCTTCCTATAAGAGTCTTCACTAATAGGGTATTTGATATTTCAGAGGCATTTATATAACTTCATAATAAATTATGAACATTAGTCCTTGATAATAAAAACTACGCTGACATTACTTTCACATACCCATAACCATACCATATTTATTAAATTACACCATCCCTCCAACTTATAATCTCATATTCGTAATAAAAGTCTATCAGTTCCCATCCTTACACTAAAAAAGATAATTACTAGTGATTTAAAGAAAAATTCCGAACAACCATGATACTACTAGGTGTACTTCGAAGTCACGATAAGATGTATGTAACAAAGATTAGTAAAAATATTTGCCGCATGACCTTAGATAATGAGCGTACTTCCCACTACAACTACGTTTACTTCTAAGTTTCTATTGATCCAAGTGAACATTCTAGCCTTTACTCTATGGCTTCAACTTGTTATTTCCATTGGCTTTAATAGTGTTATCTCGATCAAGAGTTCCTTTGATTCAATTAGGGTAGCTTTGGACAATTATCCCTTGAATTGGTAGTGTCCCCAAAATTAAAATATCTTTTATGAAAAATCTTCAACCAACAATCGTTTGCTTTATGTCCCCTCCATCACAGGAATTACAAGTTTCCAAATTCAAAGCATCTCTCATGGGTGCAAGTTGCCATGTTTGTAACAGCTCTTGTTGACATTGTTCTTGCATATATTCCCATATCCATCCACTGCAACTCAGTTGCCCCCCTCAGTACGAAAGTTTCTCCTACTCGGTATTGTTCTTGAAGTCGTCCTCTCAATGTTTTCATTTTCTGTTGGTGTGATTGCATCTATTGTAGAAATACATGTCATAGGTGACATCCATTCCTATGCACTCACATCTCCTAATTTCCCACTCAGACGACATCTAAATGCCCTTCAGTGAGGTAATCCTTAGCCTAGTTTTTCCACCCCAAAATTAAAATGCAAATATGCCATATACCAAGAGCAAGTAAATGAACATAACATGCTTAATCAAATAACAGGATATATAGAAATATTTCACGTAGATTATACCACATGTATTTATAGGGCATTCCAGACAATATCCCTATTATATATTTATAAATACCAAGAATAATTGAAAATCATATATCTCCAAAAATATCAGTGTTAAGTCTCGAGTTCCCACAAAGGTCACCATCACTAAACTCTTACTCACAACCTAATTTGTCAATCAAAGGGAAGTTAAAATTAAAAGATAAGAAAGATTACCAAGATCTTATATGTCATCATTAGGTTTAGCCCTCTTGTGCTTAAGAAGTTTCATATAAGCACACTTATCAAATTCTTCAACAGAACCATAATGGATAGGTACTTATATTCTATGAAACATTCGAGCATATCAAATAACTTAGGTTCTAAAACCATAGATTCAAGGAAATTGCATAATCCTAGGCTTAATCTAATCATAGATTTTATCTAAACTAATTTTTAACTAAAGCCTAGTCTCTGATACCAATTGTAACACCCCACCATATAGTAGCCCAATCAGGCCGAGGTTGCAGCCCCGTTCTTTGGATCAGGGGTCTTTATAACACGGTAAGAGAAAATAATAGGTAATTAATATTATGAAATTTGAGCTTAAATTAAAACCTTCAGCTAAAACTATTACAAACTTAAAAAAAAATCTATTATAGATAAGATTTCTAAATAGAACTTCCAATGATCTAAAAATCAAAAGACAATGACAGTGTATTAAGACTATTACTATGTCAAAAGAGAAACTTCTACTCCTTAGCCTTCATAGGATTTAGCTAACACTAAAAATATGGTTAGAAGAGTCATGTGAGATTATAAAATCTCAGTAAGTTCGAAGTGTGTGAATTCGTGTCACAAATATGTTCGTATCTAAAATATGTTACTATTTTGGGGAAGTTTAGCAAGTACTAGGCGAGTATATTGCATAATAAATGTTTTTTGTTGGGTAAAATTATTTAAGTAAAATACTTCTGGAACCCCAAATTTATATTTCAAAAGTCTTGAACCCATGTATAAAATCATGTCCCGTATGTCAATAAAATACTCGTATTGTGTCAATTATGATCACGATACGTCATATATATGGTGACAACATTTTCCATGTCAAGTAATTGGATAGAGTGTACATCTCTCCCAAGAGCATACCCTACCATCTCCCTTATATAAAATCAGACCGGATATCCCATGTGTATTTCTGGCTTCTCTTGGAGATTGTGTTGCTAGCTAAGGATAGCACTCAGCTAATAGAACTATTGCCCTATTTAGAAAAGGATAGCTTTCCAAAGATGGCCAATCTACTGGAACTCTTTTCTACTCTAACGAAAGCTAGTCCTATAGCCTTACCCATTGAGATCTCAATGTTATTGATTTAATGGTTCAAGAGTTTGCTATTCTGATTTGGAATAATTAAATTATTTCTAAAATTGTTCTAGCCTTTTGAAGTAAATTCGAAGTGTTTTCCTGACCAAGATTAAAGCCACAAACATTTTCCCAAATATTTCCAATATATCAATTCTAAAATTTACTCGATAAGTATTAGCCATAATTCATCATAATAATATTTGGAGCCATTAAGTATAAACTCATTCCATGATTTTCGCAATAATTTTATGTATAAAATGCATAAATACATTTTCATGCATTGCCTAATTTTTATGCGTGGCTTCATAATCATAATATTAATAAGAGGCTTCATAACACCATATATGCATGAGTAAATTATATTATCATAATAGTAACATTATTTTAAGTAGGCATTATTTTTCATGCATACATGTTTTTTTTAAATGGCATACTCATAATTTAAATCATAATTGCTATGTCATATACATAAAACGTTTCATAAGATCTATGCATATAGTATATGTGCAATTAAAGGTAATTTTTACATAATTTAGGCAGTGGAATGTTGTACTTCAAATCATGCACTTTGAAAAAAGGCTTGAGATGCAAAGACTTACCTCTATCCAAGCTTAATCAACTTCATTTAACTTAAGTTCGGCCTTCTCCGCCTTTGCCTAAGCTCCCCACGTCTAAAATACATATAAGGCATATAGGAGTTAATTTCCTATTCATATTACTCCAAACAAAGTGCTAATTGAAACCCTAAGGCCATTGGGGAATTACTTAAGTCTTAAGTCACCCTAATTGTGCTTAGCAATAAGCTTAAATCTAACATAAAATGTCCTAATATAAATTTAGTAGCTTACTAAAATATTCACAACTTCACATAGCATAAGTGTCCCTAGTTTCCCTACCAACACAAATATCCAAACAAAGCCTTAATTATGACTTAAGGCATTAATTATCATACAAAATCTAATTATCCATGCAAACCCTAATTATCATGCAACTCTAATTAATCACATAACATTTTAATTAACCAAGCAACATCTACACCAAATTATAACACTAACCACACCAAGACATCAAATAGCTTTGTAAAATTAAAGTTCCCTTCCAAAGTCTTATTTTGTAAAGGTATAAGGTGTTATTATCCAAAATCATATTATTCATGGAAATCACCAAAGTCTTACCAATTATATCCCCAATAATGCTAAACACCTCATAAAACCCATTTAAGCCAAATTTTGAAACATTTATAGCTATTCCATTGCATAACTTCATTTTGCCACTTCAAACACAAAACTCGGCTTTAAATATAAAACAGGGGTCAAAATTATCCATCTAATTAATTGAGAAAACGATTTTATTTTTCCACATAGACTTTCATTTTAGTACCTTAATATGTTTGGTAAATTACAATGTATTTATCTCCCAAAATTTCCCCCAAAAAAAAGCTCAAACAATTTTTACACAAAGATCCGTCGAAATAGAAACCAACTTTGTGTTGCGAACATTAAAATTCATATGTCACAAATTACAATAGTTTTTTTTGGTGATTCTTTTTCTAAAAAAATCTTCTTAACATATTGAAATTTCTACAATTGAAAATAAGAAAAATTTATCAAAAAAAGGGGGTTTTTCAAGGGATTGAAAATGGCTATCTGTACGAGGGTTTTCTATACAGAATGCATAGTTTTGATGCAAGAGTCATTAAATTAGGTTTTCTTTATTTATTTCATACAAAAATCATACCATAAGAATATAAACACATAATAAAAATCTCTGGGGACTCAAAACTAATCATTCCATTAACGATTTTTAGCTTACAAGCAAAACCCATCTTAGCTTCTAAACAGAACCATCAATTCTCTATTTTCTTCTCACCACCATATAAACCTCTTAACAATATCAAAATCCTTCACCCACCACATATATAATCATCCATACATAGCATTACAAATCCAGAACACAGTTACATCATTCCTTTAATAAAATCATACACAAAACTAGCATAGCATATTGCTTCAAGATGGACAACATCAACAAATTCGGCCAGCAAGAGGGAAAGGAGGGGGGAAAAATGTATTCTTCAAATACAAGGAGCCAGTTTTGCTTGATTTCTCAAGACTCTAACTTAGATATGTCATTTACTCACCAAAATAATACACAAGTATTTCATAATAAATAAAAGAAACCAAATTTATGTAGATAGATAGTAGCCATGAATTTTTGGTCATGAAGGAAGAAAAAGACGATGAATGCTTACCTTAAGGCTTGCTTTCTTTTCTAACCAAAAAATATAGCTCAACAAACACGACTTGAAGGATTTTCTTGGGGATTAAGACGAACAAAAACAAGAGGAGAGGGTGGAGTTTGCTTAGGCCAAGGCTAATGTAAGAACATAATTCTTCTTTTCTTGTTTCTTGAGACTACTGACCAGCCTAGAGGAAGGGAATCTTCAAGGTCATAAGTTACCCTTTTCAATCGATAATTGGACCAAATTTCATTTTATTTATAGTTTGGAGGTCATTTCTTTGTAGTATCCCAAATTGGAAACTTGAAACTTGAAAAACACAGTGGAACTTCGTTCAGGACTGAAGTCAAACTACTTTATATATATGATGTCTTTGTGCGTGTTGTTTTTGCATAAGGCCAACTCCCCGAGGCGCAGTTTTGGAGTTATCATAGGAAGGATATAACTCCAACTTTGTTGAATTATAAACCATCTTCAGGTTGGCATCTCGGAAATGCCTATATTGACTATCTTTTGCTGTCAAAGTTCAATTCAGATTAAGAGCATATCTAAGCAACTATTTTTCAGAATAGTTTGTATATATTAAATAGAAAATTATAAAATATGTGATGTTAAAGTGAGAATAAAGAAAAAAAATAATGTGTTAGAATAAATTACAATTGTTAAGAAACAAAAATGGTTTAAATTGAAATTATTTTTAATTGAATTGAATTAAGTTATATATTTGTGTTCCTTGTTAGGACTACGAGGCTGTCGATATTGTACTTTATAAAATATAAATTATGTGAGGTTAAAGTAGGACTCAATAAAAAAAATATAATACTTTAGAATAAATGACAATTGTTGAAAAATGAAACTGATTTAAATTAAACTTATTTTTAATTGAATTGGATTAAGTTATATATTTTTGTTCTCGGTTAGGACAATGAGGTTGTCAGTATTATACTTCATAGATTTATGGCGCATCACCATGTAGTGCAACCTGTGAGGTTATCACTCTCCCTTCCTCTATTTTGAGGAAAATATTTACATAAAATTGACTTTCAATCATCATATTAAAAATTACTATTTAATCAATTTCTTATAAACAATGTTAAAGTCCATTAGAGGTAAGAGAAATAAACATAGAAGACCAACATTTGATGATATCCATCAGGGCCCTGGAATGTAAGGAGGTTTCAAATTTTTTTAGAGTTAATAAAAAAAACACCCTATATTCTATCGCGATTCTCAATTTATTCCCTATAAAAAAGTTATACTAATGTAACCCCCCAAAGATAATAGAGTTAGAAAGTTAACAGTAAAAAAAATAAATTTTTTTTAAAAAAATCATGTGATATATAAAAATTGTCTTTACCATCTTCTCAAACCAAAACCCTAAAATATTCTTTTACTCACCCAACCGTAGCTGCTGGGGTTGCAGCCTCATAGCACCCCTTCCCACACCTTCTTTTTCTTCTTCTTCTTCTCTTCTTTTCTTCTCTCCTTCTACCTGGAAGACACATACAATGAGCTTCTTATTCTCTTTTTTTTTTTTCTTTTATCCTAGCTACAACACACTACAAGAAAACAGTCAATTAGTGATGACAAGTTTCATAGCTAAGCCGTTGATAAACATAGTTAGTGACGGCATGCCGATAGAAGAAGCGGTAGCTGAAATCCTAGTCACTAAATAAGTTTTTTGCGACGGGACAAAAAAGTCATGGCTAGTAGCGACGGATTTAAGATGGGAAATAGTAAGACCAGTGTCAAGTCAAAGTTCAGAATAGTGACGGGAGAGAGATAGCGAGGAACAATTTTTCGAATAATAGATAATTGGAAATATAATTACACCATCTCTAATCCATCACTATATTTGCAACAGTTTACCGACGACATCTTGCCATCGCAAATCATAGCCAAACTTGTGAGTTAAAATACCCTACCATTGCTAAACGTTGACAAGATTAGCTATGGTGCTGTGACGGCTTATGCGTAATCGTAGCTAATTGGCTAGTGTTTTATGATAGCATTTTCCAGTTAAAATAATTTGTTGTCGTAGCTAAACCATCAGTAATTTTGTCATAGCTAATACGTAGCTAAATCATCCTAATTTGCTAGCTTTTAACGATGGCTTTGCCAGCGGAGACACGTTTTGTTGGTGGTAGCTAAACCGTCGCTAATTTGTAGCCTAGCTAAGCTATAGCTAAACCATCGCTAATTTGTTTCCCTATTACAAAGCCTATTTTGTTCTTATTTTGAACCTGTGAAACATATATAAAAAAAATATATACCACAAAAATTTAAATTTACAATAAAATTTAATTCTGAATTCATTAAAATGCAACATAACAAACAATCATCTCAATAATGGAAAATACACTTATTCAACATAAATGTATAAAACAAAGTAAATGAAATGTACAGAATAGCATCTATAGTAAAATCCTACACTACGGGAGTAGTGTGGCCAGTTGAAGGAGGTGGGGTGGAGAAGGAGGACAAGAGTATCTCGATGGATGGGGATTCAGTGGTGGAATAAAGCTGCCATCTATCTCGTCCACCTCATCATCCTCCTGAATCAGCTAGAAAGGAAAAACTCTATCCTAAGCTTTTCTAACATCATGGTCATAAATCCACCGATCTGATATTGCGTTTGATCGACCTTCTTGTCAAAATCCTTCTTCAACCCATCTCTTCCTAGATATATCCTCTCCTTAACCCTTCTCTCTACTATGTCCTTTATCTCAGCGAGTGTAGATGATGTGGATGGCAAGGAACCCTGGTCAAGCTGATGTTTAACACACAAAGCCTCAGAACACCCAGTCCATACGTGTTTCCTCAATTGTACCCACTGTCGCCTTGAGAAAAATGCCCTATCATTCTAGACAACTGAAGACGTAACACTAGCAGAAGAGGAGGAAGATGCCTGAGTAAGACGCTCCCTTTTAGCCGTCACGTCCTCCTGAAATAAAATTTGAAGTCAGTTCGATTGCAGGGAAACTGTAAATAATCAAAAAGTATTTTAAAGTATTGAATTTATGAATCATTACCAATATCTTGCAAGAGTGCTCGTTGACATACTATCCCTATCTCTCCCACCCTGAAATGTGTACAACCTATTGTACCACTCAATATGGCTGAAGCCATTGCCCATTTTCTGTCACTGCAATTAAAATTTGAATTCATAAAAAAAGTATCTTGAAAATTGAAAAAACACATTAAAATTACAAAATGTGTAATATTTTAAGTAATTTATCATATGCTCCTCGTGGACTGTAAATGAGACTGAGCATCTAGTATGAGTTGTAGTGCCATGACCCCGATTCCTCCAAGCAGTGGAAGAGAGCCATTGAAACTCCTGTGTGCTCTAGCATTGTTGCATCGCCTCCCAATATTGAGAGTTGATCCATGAGGGAGTCTAGTCAGTTGAGGTCATCTTCCACAGCCTTGATAGGGCGTCGAAAAAGTGAGTCTAGAGCTTATACTCCCAGTTAGACTAGATCTTAGCACTATGCTCATCAACCCAACGAAATAGTTTTAAAAAAATTTAATTTGTATATCGAGGCTGTTATGTCAAAACAATTCATTAAAAACATATATGAAGTAAAAAAAATTTAGAACAATATATTGAATAGTTAGTAACTTACCCCAAACTCCTCAAACCAGACATTCTTCATGCTTATTGGGACAGTAGCATATATCGTGTACAACCTGTCAAAGAACCTCTGGAATATGGATGTGATCTCCCATACAGATTTGTCAGAACCAGCAAATCTTTGATGGTCAAACAAGTGAAACAACAATTGGAACCTGCCATACATGAAATATGAAAATGAAATGAATTAGTAGCAAAAGACTGATTTAATATAAAAAATAACGTAATGCAAAACAACATTAGTTCATATCAAAATTAAAAAAAAAATAGCAAAGAACATATAAATCAAATGCTATTAAATTGAAAAGCAAATACTCATAAAGTAATAAAATACATGAATATTTCTCACCCGTCCATTCTTGGTATAATTAGTGGTCGAGGACACTATGCCTGTGATCCAGTATGATGCGATGCTGAAAATGATAGAACTGTAGAGGAATCTCTATCCTACTCGAAGAGTGGTATCTGAGGAGCTGGCAGTGGTAATGGCATTCGGTCCCATGATCGACTACGCTATAAGTCATTAGTATGCTGCTGCTCTCCAGTAGACATATCTACATGGACGAAAAAAATATTTTTACAATGATATATTTCGGTGTAAAGAGGTTCCAAAAATTGTGATCTCGTTCTTTGTCAGTGTAATAAGTAAATAAGATGACAAAAAATATGTTAAAAAAGATAGATTGTTGCCAAGTTGTATTATTCGCTTGTGTCGTTTTCTGAAACGAACTCCTCCGAATCAACTTCTGTCTCAGAATCTGTCTCCTAATTACCCTCATTTTCATCCTCATCATGGTCTTAATCTTGATCTAATATCACTTCCCGGACATCAAACATCTCATTTATGCCTTCCATGTGTGTTAAGGACCCAAGATTGACCACCAAAGCTATACTCATTGCAGCATTATCATCAACTTCTTGATAAGCCCTATTAACAATAGGTACATCAAATAAATATCAAGCTTTTGTTTTGCTGACTATCATTCATTCAAATTTTTATCTTTTAGTGGAAGAATATGTAGTATAGTATACTTGATGTGCTTGCTAGTCCAATACAAAAGGGTCATATTTATAATACCACCTCTTATGGTTAATATCAACTAACTTATATTGAGGGTGAACCCTCAATCCCCGATTTGGTGTAAGGTCAAACCAATCACACTTGAAAAGCACAAATTTTTGGATTGGATGACTAGGAAATAGAAGTTCAATTACCTCCTTTAAGACCCCATAATAATCAATACTACCCTACTCATTCTCAACGCCTTTAATATAAACTCCGTGGTTGGCACTTTTTCTATGTTCTGCATGGTCACTCGTGCAAAATCTATAACTATTAATAGTGTATCCTTGAAATGCTTTCACCTCTCTTGACTGTCCCCATGAAAGGTTTTGCAAACATTTGTTTGTCACTCCATTAGCTGGGTCACGCACCTATAAGAAAGCCAAGCTTTTGTAAGTTCGTGTCTGAGATATAGATGTAGAAGTCAATTGCATAATCATACACTGACTGATATTCGAAACCTGTAAGCACTTACATAATTTTTGAACCATCTAGCAAACTCATTCTTGATCCTTCTCTCCACTTCAAACTCTGAAACACCTATGTGATGGGATGACAATAAAGCAGAAAAAATCCTAATAAATGGCTGCACCTTATCGCAGCATTGAATTCCTCGGATGTCAGGAATCGAGTTTGTATTCTCCCAAAAGCCCTTCCTGTAATATTGCAGATTGAGAGCAAAGATTGTTCATGCATGTGCTTATTTATTTCCTCTTCATTACATGACACTTGTGTATGTCTTGTTTGAACATGTGGCTCAAAATAGTAGGAAAAGAACGTTGATGCTCCTTCGACTAGAGATACATTACAAAATGATCCTTCTACCCTAGCATTATTTTTCATTTTGACCTATAAACGATGCAAGAACCTGTTATTTGAAACAAGGTAAAATTGATTACAATATTGAAGTCCAATAGACCATAACATACTCAGTTCATCTATCAATAGTTGTAGATAAACATCAACTTTGTGTTTAGGATTTTTTGGACTTGGAATAATGACAGTCAAGAATATTACCAGATCCTTCATGCACATCTACGAGAGAAGATTATATAGAGTAAGTATAATTGACCAACATGAATACTATTTTATAAACATCTAGTATGGAGCAAATCCATATGTGCACATTCCAAGCCTTACATTCCGCTCCTCCTTTGAAAATTTAGGATGAAACGCATCAAACTGTTTCCAAGCCTCGCCATCACGAGGATGACTCAGGTACCCATCCACCACAATGCTCTCTTCATGCCATCTTATGTATGATGCATTCATTTTAGATGCATACAACTGCTGCAATCGAGGTGTTATTGGAAAATAATACATCTTCTTAACGGGTATCTCTTTCTACCTGCTACTCCCCGGACCCCACATTTGTATGTACTGATGATGATAGCAAAACTTACAATCTCTACGAGAAATATCATCTTTCCAATAAATAATACATCTATTTTTTGAACAGGTGAACTAAGACCAGATACCAATTTCTTAAACTCATAGAAATTATTGGAGCCTAGCACGACCTTATTCATGAGCTGCACCACTTGGTTAAAATATCTCTCGGATATATTATTTTCTGACTTGATATTTAACAGTCGAGCGACAAGTGAAAGCTGTGAGTGGCTCGAACGCCCTTCAGATATTAGTGTGTCTGTAGCTCATAACATGTCATAGAACTTCTGTGCTTCTGCATTTGGAGGTTCATCAACAGAATATTTAGATGGCTCAGTCTTTGCAAACTCAGACCCTACAGCATCTAAAACCATTTCTCGAAAGGGGTTGCTGGAACATGTTTCACCACCAGTATTCATCGAAACCGTTGCGGGCTTTGTCAATGTTGTATGATACGGTTCACCATGACAAGTCCATCGTTGGTAGTTACCAATAAATCTATATTTGTATAAATGAATTTCGACTTTGAGTGGGACCAAATACTTTTTATTCGTGCACTTTGAGTATGGACATCTTATCTTGGATGAGACAGCATTTGAAGTTGCAAATGTAAAAAATTCTTTAATCCCCTGTTCAAATTCAATCGTAATACCTTTGATGCTAGGAACATGCTTTCTATACATCCAATCTTGATTGTCCATCTAAAATCAACATCAGAAATAACGCAAACCAATCATGTAAAAGACTCAATTTCAAAGAAGAATAGGAGTGAATATAGATGTAAAAGAATTGGTGGGGCTTATTGTTAATAGAGCCAACAAGAAATGGAGTAATATCCTTGAAATGGTGATCATTAAAACAAAAAGAAAAAAGCCAAAATCATATCAAGAAATATGCCTTTAGATCTTTAAAACCATTCTTCATCTTTTTCATGTACCCTTCATATGAATCTATTATCCCTGTTATCTGCTAATTAGAGTGCCTACTTGTCTTGGCATTTATCATCAGGGTTGCAACTATTTTTCGTTAATCAATTCAAATCTCAAATGTTAACATGAATAGTTATCCTTTTTTTCCAAACTTTTCCTACTAGATTTGCAAATGACCACTTCACTATGAAGGATGAATGTGAGTTCATGCTTAAAGTCTCCAAAAAGACAAGAAAATTGCCAGCAATTATGGCCAACTCTCTGGCATAAAACAGTTGTACCAATGACAGAGAGTTAGAATGGTAACTCGGCTATTTTCTTGTCTTTCCGGAGACTAGAAGCACGGATTCACGTTCATTCTTTGTAGTGAGGTAGTCATTTGCAAATCTAGTAGGAAAAGTTGGGAAAAAAAAGAACAATAGTCCATGTTGTCTTTGAGAGATCAATTGAATAATGAAAAGTAGTTGGCACTGATGAAAACTACCAAGACAAGTGGTTAGTCTAATTACCAGACGAATAAGCGTAGATACATATAAAGGTTACATGAAAGAGACGAAGAAGGGTGGTTTTAAAGATCTAATAGCTTTTGCTTTTTGATACGACTCACAAGTTTTTTTTTTTCTTAACGATCGCCGTTCTACTTTTAGAAATTAAGAAAGAATATAGAAGGTTTTATGATCTCCACCTCCTAAAAGAGCATTGAAGTAATGGAATATGAGAGAAGAAATGGGGAATTGGTTGAATTACTAGATATGCTCGTGTTGTTTGGGTTTATACATGGCTACTTACCTTACTTAAGTTTGGGGTATTAGTATTTATAATATTTTTTACTTTAAACTACAACTTTGTGTCGATATGCATGAAATACTTTGGGGGATGAGTTACATAGTATTTTATGTTAGAAACTGTTAGTGAACTACAACTATTTCTTTTGTGTGATTAGGGAGAATGGAGTTCTACTTCACTAGGTGGAAGATAGAAAAGTAAATAGCAGAAAGTACAATAATCGGAAAATACAAGTAGACACACCAAATACTAATCAAAAGGAAACTTGGAAAAACAACTATATGGCATGAGAGACAACACACACAAATATCTAGTTCAAAGATATGATAGAAAGGAAAAACTCAAGTAAGAAAGAGTTCGACTAATTAACTTTTTTCAAAGTTTAATGTTTAACGTCTAGGGTTTAGGGTTTAGGGTTTTAGGGTCTAGGGTTTATGGTTATAGAATTTAGGGTTTTAGGGTTTAGGGTTTAGGAGATGACCCTAAAGTTTAGTGTTAACCTAATCTATAGGAATATATTTGGATGGCTGAGGTTATGACTATTTATTTGCATGGTTTAAGATGAGCAATGAAAATTTCAGCAGAGTTTCCCCTATAAACTAGACGTTTTCTAGGTAGTTAGGCCACCATTAAATCAACAAAAAAGAATGAAATACACAAAAACTAATAAATGCTACAACAATTATTCAATAAAACTAACCTAAGTGTTATCACCCGTTACCCATGAGGAATGATCACCCATCATTCATGAGGAATGATCACCCATCACTCATGGGGATCCATTTCATATAAGGTATACATATTGAAATTTTAAGTTGAAACATATAAACTCTTGTACCTTTTTCCTTGATGAGCAAAGCAACATGTCGAAGCACCTTATAAATACAAACTATAAGTAAATTATCAAAAAAGATGATTCAATCAACTTCATCATATTAGTATAAATCACGTAAAAAAAAGCTAAAATCTATGATAGGAGCAATCTTGAAGTTCAAACTTGACCAAGAAAAGCAAAAGAAAAACTAAAAAACCTACAACAATTAAATCTTGAACAAGTAAACACTAAAGATCACCCAAACTGATGCCTTTAACAAGAATGAGGAATTTCATACCATATAGCCCCTCAAAACAAAGCTTAAATTTCTAAGATTATGGTATTAAAGTACCGCTACCCCTAACTTAATGGGGGTAAATTTCAATAAACCCTTAACTTAATATTCTTTGGTATCTATCCACAGACAGAGGTAGAATATTGCTAGGAGCTTTTCTTTAGTTTAAGCAAGTATGTGTATGCACACACACAAAGACATACATACATACATACATACATACATACATACATACATACATACATACATACATACATACATACATACATACATACATACATACATACATACATACATACATACATACATACATACATACATACATACATACATACATACATACATACATACATACATACATACATACATACATACATATGCTAGTAGAATTTTAAAAACCTTAATTACAAGCAGAAAGGAGCGTTTGTTTTTGTTTCACATTGAAAAAAAAAAAGCAAAAAAAGAATTGTTTTAAAATTTTATATAACAAGGAATTTAAATGGTGAAGCAAAGAATATTTAACGTTAGAATATGGGTCAATGCATTGTTTCATTTGTCGAACGTCATACTTTAATTCCTCATATGATAGAATTTGATTCTCAATAAGGTAGCCTCCCGCCAACTAAATAGCAAAAAACTAATTAAGCATATCTAATAAAGGATACAAAGCAATAAACAAAATTTTCAAAATTCCAGTGCTGAAACATGAATACGAGTATGTACATGTAATAGATGATGAAAACAAGTCGAGTTTATGAAGGCTTAAAATGGCAAAAATTATCAAAATGAAAAATTTACCTCTGTGGTTGAATGGCCATCTTCGCATTGGTGTAGATGTTTGTATAAGGATATTTAAGGTTAGTGACTCATGTCCTTGCGAATGTCTACTACATCTCATCCACATAAAGCTTTTGATCTTCTGAAATGGTGCCAATAGCACAGCTAGTGATTGCTTTCTGTCTTTATGAAATGAAAATTGAATGCCCAAGCCTATCCTCCAATCAATGCATTCAATTCATATACATTTCAGCAGATCCCTTGAGAGAGACTCCACCCGCGTGCAAACAGAAAGCATCCATGTTTTTTGTTATCTTGCACGCGAAACAACACGGGTTCCATCCCGTTTTATTTTTTTAATTAATTAATTTAATAGTTTTATAGTTTTATTTTATCCTTAGTCTTATTCATTGGACCAGATAAAATTATTTATTCTTGGGCTTGAACACCCATAAATAATAAATCTCAATTATTTATTTTATAGGCCATATTAAATACCCTAATAAATAATTAACAAGCCTAAATAGACTAATATATAATTTTATACCTTTTATCTAGTTTATATCCACATTAATTTTCTAATTATTCAATCTAGGCCTTGGGCCCTAAATAATTAATTAACCAATTAAACTAGATAAAATAAATAATCTCTCTCGGACCTTTTATTTTATTCTGCTCTAATAATAAATTAGACTAATAAACTAAAATCCATAAATATCAAGACCAATTCCTTAACCCAAAATTTTCATGACTTAAGGGCCATTTCGGGGACCAAAAGACACATCGCCTTGGCTATTAAAATGACCAAAATACCCTTGCTATATAAAAATCTATATTTTGTATTTTAAATATTTCATAATATCACCATAAGGAAATATTGATCCCACGGACAATGCTGCGTTAGCAACGTCTTCGACCAACAAGTGTAATGACTAAAATACCCCTCTACGCATTGCCGTGTAATTAGAGAGGAAGAGTGTACTAACACCTCTCTAATAGACATCATCCATCCTTAGATCTCTAGTCCAATGATCCATGACTCCTGGAATGTTTTCATTTTTCAAGGGAGTTATTCTAAAATAAACATCTAAGTCATGTTCCCTAGGGCTCTGGATAATTAGATCATTTGAACAGTCACAAGGGGTGATATATCGTAAACGTTATCTTGTACAAATCTGTCTTAACTAACTAGTCACATATACCCAACATACAAGTATATTAGTTCTACAAAAGAACTCCAACTACAGTATATCAAAATATATAGTTCTAGCTTCGTTAGACTACCAACTCATACTCAAGCGGTAGAGTATTAGTCCACGCTGTAGCAGTAATAGTTTGGATTTCTTTTAAATAATACTTTTAGAAACCACTATTATTTGTCATATTCTACGTATTCAAAATACGCTCATACTATGAAGTGAATGGACTACTCACTGGCTAAAGGTAAGCCATTCCCCATTTAGAATTCATAACACAATAATCTATACTTGATGAGATTCTCATTCTCATCAATCAGTTAAGAAAAAACATTTATATGTTAAGTAACCTACGATCCATACCTTATTGTGAAAAATAACCATTCACATGGATCACTTACTTAAACATAATGGGTCCTTTCCAAATGAAAATCGTGCACAAATAAAATATAAATTCACAAATAAATTTTGAGAATAAATCCTTCTATTAATGAATTTGATAATTACATCAGATAAACTAGTCTAAATGGCATATATTCCAACATTCTCCCATTTGCACTCTAAAACTAAGAAAGTCCGTAAATGTCCAACCCTATGGCGTCTAAGTGTCTCTTGAAGACTCACTTAGCCAAAGGCTTGGTGAAAGGATCTGCTAGGTTGTTCTTCGAGGCTATCTATTCCACCATGATTTTTCATCTCTAAATGAAATCCTGGATTAGGTGGTACTTCCTCTAGATGTGCTTCCCCTTCTTGTGGTTCCTGGGTTCTTTAGATTGTGAGACTGCTCCAGAGTTGTCGTAATACACCACAATCGGTCTATCCATGTGTGGCACAACTCTAAGTTCTGAAAGGAACTTCCGGAGCCAGACTGCTTCCTTGGACGATTTCGAAGCTACCACATACTCAACTTCCATGATTAAGTAAGGAATACAAGATTACTTGATTCTTCTCTATTAAATAGCACCTTCAGACAAGGCGAAGACATATCCACTAGTGAATTTTCTCTCATCCTTATCTTCTTGAAAATCTGAGTCTGTATATCCAATAGGAACTAAGTCGTTAGCCTTGTAAACCAACATATAATCTTTCGTACCATTGAAGTACTTAAGAATATGCTTTATAGGTTGCCAATGAACCTCCCCAAGATTTGACTGATATCTACTAACTAAGCCTACAGCAAAACAGATATCTAGCCTAGTACACAGCATGGCGTACATGAGACTTCCTACGGCCGAAGTGTAGGGAATCCTACTCATCCTGTCTTTTTCTTCTTGAGACTTAGGACAGTCCTTAGAACAAAAAGACAACCCATGTCTGCAAGGGATTAGAGCTCCCTTGCATGAGTCCATACTAAACTTGGCCAACATCATGTCAATGTATGCTGCTTGGGATAATCCTAACATTCTCTGCTTCCTATTTTTGATAAGCTTAATCCTGAGAATGTAACTGGCTTCTCCCAAGTCCTTCATACTAAATTGACTAGACAGCCAAACCTTAGTAGATGACAATGTCCCTACATTATTCCTAATGAGTAGAATGTCATCCACATATAGTACAAGAAAAAACCATATTTATGCCTTCCAATTTTCTATACACGCATGGTTCATTCTCATTTTGAATGAAATTGTAAGACTTTAAAGTCTCATCAAAGCGAATGTTCCATGTTCTAGATGCCTGCATAAGTCCATAAATAGACTTCTTAAGTTTGCAGACCATATGTTCCTGGCCTTTAGCAATAAAACCTTCCGGTTGGGACATATAAATGTCTTTGTTAAGATGGCCATTAAGAAATGCCGTCTTGACATCTATTTAACATATCTTATCGTAGTAATGACAAGGAGGATATAGATGGACTTAATCATAGCAACCAGGGAAAATGTTTTGTCATAATCGATTCCCTCTTTCTGAGTATACCCTTTCACCATAAGCCTAGCTTTGAAGGTTTCCATCTTTCCATCCGCTCCTCTCTTCCTCTTGTATAACCACTTACACACAATGGGTTTTATCCCTTCAAGTGAAGCTATAAGATTCTAAACCTGATTGAAGTACATAAACTCAATCTCGACTTTCATTGCTTCATGCCACCGATCTACATTGGCATCAGTAATAGCCTCCCTGTATCTAGTAGGATCTTGTTCCTAATGGTCAGAAACCAGCTCGAAAGCCTCTCCTATCCATCTTTCTAGAACTCTAGATGTCCTCCCACTATGATGAAGCTTCGTTTGTATTGGTTCTTGAGGCTGTGCCTCTTCATGTTCCATAATCAGGTTTGAAGAAGTTGATTCTAAAGATAACTTTTCCTCAAGTTCCAATCTTGTTGAACCTTTAGTGGAAGTACTTTGATCATCCTCCAAGTATCTAGAATTAGTACTTACTAGTACTTTCTGCTCCTTAGGATGATAAAAGTAACCTCATTTTGTCCATTTTGGATACCCAACAAAGTAGCATAATTCTGATCTTTGTTCTAACTTGTCTCCCTTGATCAGTACATAAGCTAGACAGCCACATATTCTGAGATGATTTAGACTTGGCTTACGCCCAGTCCACATCTCATAGGGTGTCCTAGGTACTGACTTGGAAAGTACCAATTTCAGAATGTATGTCGCTATTTCCAAGGCATATCCCTAAAAAGAGATCGGAAGAGTAGCATGAGATATCATGCTTCAGACCATTTCTATTAATGTCATATTCCTTCTCTCAGCTACTCCATTCTGCTGGGGTTTACCTGGCGCAGAGAACTGGGATACTATTCCATGATGTACAATGTAATCCTTAAACTCACTGAGGAGCTATTCTCTACCACGATCTAACCATAAGGTTTTGATCAATTTACCTGTCCGACTCTCCACTTCAGCCTTAAAATCTTTAAACTTGTCAAAAGAGTCAGACTTGTGCCTCATCAGGGTAACATAACCAAACCTTATACAATCATTTGTGAAAGTGATGAAGTACTTAAAGCTCCCTCTAGCTTGAGTAGACAATGGACCACACACATCAATATGAACACGACCTAATATCTCCTTGACTCTATCAACCTTTTTGGGTAAACGACTTTTTAGCCATTTTTCCCATAAGGTAAGATTCACACTGAGGCCAACTTTCCAATCTTAATGTGCCCGAGGGCCCATCGTGGATTAACCTCTAAATCCTGGTCGAGTTAATATAGCCCAACCTTAGATGCTAAAGATATGGATCATTGAGATTGGTCTTTCTCTTCTTACTTAAAGGTTCAAATTGAATGTTATTTATTTGATTGTTTGTATGATTTAAAAAGACTAAATTTCCATACATGTGTCCTATACATAAAACTTCTCCATTTCTACTGATAGTAATACCAGAATGGAAAGAAACATAATATCCATGATTTATTAATTTTGCAACTGAAATCAAATTCTGTCTAAAACTAGGTACATATAAAATATTTTTTAATACAACTACTTTATTACAATCAAAAATAAGATTCAGCTCTCCCACTACAAGGGCCCATACTCGTGCTTCATTTCCTACTCGTAGTTCATGCTCGCCCTTCTGGAGTCATCTTATATTCCTAAACCCCTGTAAGGAGTTACAAATATGATTAGTGGCACTAGAATCAACAATCCAAGTGGAAGTTGATCCAACCATTGAAATAAACTCTAGATAGAGAACAATACCTATAGGGTTTTTCTTGGCTTGAAGTTCTAGACACTCATTTTTCCAATGTTCCTTCTGCCCGCATTTAAAGCATTTGCCTTTAGGCTTGTTGGGTTGGTTCTTGGTTTGGCCCTATGCGTTTCCTTTCTTTTTCTTGAACTTCTTGGGCTTGAGCCCAATTATAGAAGAAAAAGTCCTAGCAATCATAGCCTTGGACTGTGGCTTCATACCTTCTCTGCCACCTAGAGCTTTTTCATTAACTCAGTTAAAGTCATGTTCAATTTTTTCATGTTGTAGTTCAACTTGAACTGAATAAAAAAGCCCGACAGAGATTCGAGAACCATTTCCACTTGGCTCTCGGGGTCAATAACAGCCCCTAAGACTTTCACTTTCTCGAAAGCAGCAATCATTTTGAGCATATGCTCCCTGACTGATACTCCCTCAACCATCTTAGTGTTTATGATCATCCTAAGAGCTTCGTGTCTTGTGGGCCGGCTCTTATCGGCGAATATCGTGGCTAATGATTGGTTAATGTCATATGCAGTGGCCATATGCTCGTGTATTGACTGGAGCACATTAGTCATGGAAGCCAACATATAGCATTAAGCCATTTCATTGGCCTTCTTCCATACTCTTTCAACCTCATGCTCCTCCGTGGTAGAACTCTCCTAAATAACCGGGAAGGTTTCAAAAAGGACATACTTATACTCCTCAGCAATGAGTATTATGTCTAAATTCATTTTTCAGTCTACATAATTCAAACCCGTTAGCTTATTCTCATAGAGAATAATGGCCAAAGGACTGAAAGAATCTCCACTAACTATTTCTGAAAAAATAAAAAATAAAAGCAAATTCAATTTGTGAAAAGCAAAATAATTTGTGACTTTATTCTCATATTAAATCCGATAATAGTTAACCCTATCACTATTAACTTTAATATGATTAATTTGGCTCTTAGAAAAATTGACATGATCAGATTCTCATTCCCATCAATCGGTTAAGAACGAACGTTTATGTGTTAAGTAACCCGTGATCTATACCTTACTGTGAAAGACCTCCATTCACATGGACCACTTACTTAAACACAATGGGTCTTTTCCAAACGTAATTGTGCACAAATAAGTAGTAAATTCATAAATAATTTATAAAAATAAATTCTTTTATAAAAATATTCGATATTTACATTAGAAACCAAGTCTAAGAGGGCATATTTCCCAATAATCTCCCACTTGCACTCTAAGATTAAGTAAGCCCATAGGTGCCCACCCCTATGGTGTCTAAGTGTCTCTTGAAGACTCTCTCGGCCAAAGGCTTGGTGAATAGATCAGCTAGATTGTTCTCGGAAGCAATCTGTTCCTCCACGACTTCCCGTCTCTGGATGAAATCCCAGATTAGGTGGTAATTTATCTCGATGTGCTTCCTCTTCTTGTGGTTTCTGGGTTCTTTAGATTGTGATACTACTCTAGTGTTATCTCAAAACATCACAATCGGCCTGTCCATATGTGGCTCGACTCCAAGTTCTGAAAGGAACTTCCAGAGCCAGATTGCTTCCTTGGATACCTCCGAAGCTGCCACATACTCAACTTCCATGGTTGATTCAGCAATACAAGATTCCTTGATACTTCTCAACGAAATAGCTACTCCTAACAAGGTGAAGACATATTCGCTAGTGGATTTTCTCTCATCCTTATCTACTTAGATGTTTGAGTCTGTGTATCCTGTAGGAACCAAGTCATCAGCCCTGTAAAGCACCATATAATCTCTCGTTCCCTTGAGGTACTTGAGAATATACTTTACAGCTTGCCAATGAACCTCCCTAGGGTTTGACTGATATATGCTAACCAAGCCTATGGCAAAGCAGATATCTAGCCTAGTACATAGCATGGCGTACATGATACTTCCCACAGCCGAAGCGTAGGGAATCCTACTCATTCTGTCTTTTTTTTCATGAGACTTAGGACAGTCCTTTGAAGAAAATGGCAACCCATGTCTGCAAGGAGTTAGAGCTCCCTTGCATGAGTCCATGTTGTACCTGGCCAGCATCTTGTCAATGTATGCCGCTTGGTAGAATCTTAACATTCTCTGCTTCCTATTTCTATGAAGTCTAATCCCGAGAATATAGTTGGCTTCTTCCATGTCGTTCATACTGAATTGACTAGACAGCCAAATCATTGTAGATGACAATGACCCTACATTATTTCCAATAACTAGAATGTCATCCACATACAAGAAAAGAAAAATCACATTAATGCCTTCAAGTTTCCTGTACACGCATGATTTATCCTCGTTTTAAATAAAACATAATACTTTACAGTCTCATCAAAACGAATGTTCCATGCTCTTGATGCCTGCTTAAGTCCATAAATAGACTTCTTAAGCTTGCAAACTATATGTTCTTGGCCTTCAGTAATAAAGCCTTCTGGTTGGGACATATAAATGTCTTCACTAAGATGACCATTTAAAAATGCCGTCTTGACATCCGTTTCCCATATCTCGTAGTCATAATGACATGCGATGGCAAGGAGGATACGGATTGACTTAAGCATGGCTACCGAGGAAAAGGTCTCCTCATAACCATGTCCACTTGGCTCTCGGGGTCAATAACAGCCCCTAAGATTTCTACCTCCTCAAAAGCAGTAATCATATTGAGCATATGTTCTTTGACTGATGCTCCTTCTGCCATCTTAGTGTTTATGATAGTTTGAAGAGCCTCTTGCCTTGTGGGCCCTGCACTTATCCGCAAACATCGTGGCTAATTATTGTGTTATATCATACGCAGTGGCCATGTGATCATGTTTGGACAGGAGCACATTAGTAATGGAGGCCAACATGTAACAACGAGCCATCTCGTCAGCCTTCTTCCATGCCTTCTTAGCCTCAAACTCCTCAGCGGTGGAACCCTCCCTGATAACAGGGCACGTTTTGTTAAGGATATACTTATACTCTTCCGCTGTGAGTATTATGTCCAGGTTCCTCTTCCAATCCACATAGTTTGATCCTATTAGCTTATTCTCTCTTAAAATAACGACCAATGGACTAAAAGAACATCCCACCATTTCTGAAAAATCAAAATTAAAATTAAAAGATTTAGTTTGTGAAAACAAAATAAATTTGTGCACTTTATCCTTATTATCAAAATTGATAATAATTTATTTAGCTCTTAGGAAAATTGACACAACTTCTTGGGAAGACTAACAGTTCTTTAAGCTAAGTGTGTTAACCACCACAAATTAATTTTTCATCACTCCATCGAGGGGATGGCCGTTTCTTCTAATTTCCTATGGACATATCTCGCACTATAACCTCCAACGTAGGCTGGCCGATCATAGTACGTGTTCCGAGTTATTAATTGCATCCCTCCATTAGATCTAGATCGTTGTGGTATCGCCATCGTATACGGGTTCACTTGCAGGGTGGCGCGAGGGGACCCACGATCTCTAATGATGATCGTGATGCAAGTTGTGGGGCCGTTGGAACCCCTCTCCCACTTAGTCTTTTAAAACAAGGGTTTTTTGAGAAATATCCTTTTGAAAATTTCCATTAAGTTGTCCATGAACTCAAAATTAAAATATCTAAATCCATTAAAATCTCGATGTCAAGGTATATAACCTTTGAGAGATTTTTCCATGGACTGATTTTATTTAAGTTAAAAAACTTAATGATTTCAAAAATTTTCCAATTAAAACTTTCTAGAGACTTTGGTCTCAAGTTTATTTGACAAAACAATTTTTCTTGTGCCAAAATAAAACAAAATGGCTTTCCATTTTAATTTAAAAAAATATTTAAATCCGAAATATTTTCTATGTCAAGGATTAAATCCTTTGGAAAAATATCTAAGGATTAATTTTTGTTCAAGTTAAAATAACCATTTAATTTATAGAAAAATGTTTTCTTTGTCAAAAATATTCCCAAAGACTTTGATCTTTGAGAAACCGTGCACATAGGTACTTAAAAAACAAATAGCATGCTAGAAAATAGTAGACGTTTTCATGATTTTCTACTTTTAAACTTAATTGCCTAGATAATTGAATTAAACACATTAATTAATTAATTGTCTTGCCTAATCCTAAAATCCCATACTAATATTTTCCATGCAAAAATATTCCATGAATATTAACTATTGTAAAAATATTTACTTCCCCTGATATGGACACCGAAACCAAAAGAAATTGCAAGAAAATTTACAAGGAAAATTTAAAATTTTCTCCTTGGTCCACAGCACCCGCCACACAAGATCAGCCACTCATCAGCACTGTGGTCCACTGCACCTGCCGCACAGAACCAGGACCCATGGGCCACCAGCGTGCATACTGGATCCCAGACCCGGGCCGACGTCGATTCCGGCACCCCAAGTCGGCGCTGGTTGCGGTCTGCCGAGTCTTTTTCCTGCAATTTTTTTCTGTGGTTTTCTACTGCGAATTTCCTCTATTTTTCTGCACAAGTTTTGGCTTCGTTGGCTCTCCAATTTCAACTCAAATATAATGAAATCAACAAAAACGAACAACCGCCTATACCCATAAATATTGGGCTGACACGATTTGCTAAGAAAAATAGTAAATTATAAATTTTCTAAACTTCAATCCGAGAGGTTTAATAGAAAATCTATCCATACCAAAACAGCGAAAGATCACAATTTAATCACACATACGTGCCCAATATTATTCATCTAGATGCATGCTCCCTATATTTTCACAAAACCTTCATTCTCTTATACCAATTAAAGGCTTAAAAGTGGAAAATATAGAGCACGCAGCGGAAGCGAAAATTGAAAAACTAGAAAAAAATTGAAGAATAGGGGAACTCCAGAACAGAGCCGGCACCGGCTCCGGTAGCCCTAGCTGGCATTAGTTGCACTCTATCTAGATTCCGAGGATAAAATTTTCTAACCTTTTCTCCTTGTTCTAAAAATTTGCTGGACCGAAATGTGTGGAACCGAGGTAGGTGTGCTCGGTGGAAACTTCTGATGCGATTCTTGCAAGCCTCCTACTTCGTCATTGCATGTACGTGAATGCCAAACTCTCGATCTTCCAGTATATGACATGCCTAATCTCATTTGGTGAACAACTTACAGGGTTAAGGAACTTTCTCGGAGAGAGAGTGAGAGAGGCGTCTCTTTTTTCACAAAGAAGAAGCAGTGAAAACAACGTTGTATTCAGCCATCCTGTTTAACCTAAATAAATCCCTATGTTAAATTGGACTGGCCCATTGGACTCTTAGTTTAGCCTTTTGGACTAAATTAATTATTCTAATTTGAACCAAACAAACGGCCCAACAAATAATTAATTTTCCAGCCAAATTAAACTAGTCCAATAAACAAGCCTATATTAGTTTAGTCCTAGGTTAATCTTTAATTATTCAAACGGGCCAAAGCCCTGAACAATTAATTCACCTACCAAACCAATTTAATTAATCATCTCACTCCATGAACCTTTATCTTATTCAAGCCTAATAATTAAATCAAACTACTTATATAAAATAAATTCCATTTAATTTAATTTAAGACCAATTATTTTGCATGTATTAAATTAGGACTCATGGTCTATACTGGGGGACCAAAAGATACACCACCTTGGCTACTAAAATGACCAAAATACCCTTATAATATAAATAGCTATATTTTACATTTTAAATATTTTCTAATATCACCATAAGAAAATATTGACCCTAAGGACAATGTTGTATTAGTAAAGTCTCCGACCTATAGGTGTAATGACTAAAATACCCCTCTATACATTACCGTACAAATAGAGAGGAAGAAGTGTACTAACACCTCTGTAAATGACATCTATCATCCTTAGGCTACTAGTCCAAAGATCCACGACATCCTGGATTATTTCCGCTTTCCAAGGGAGCTACCCTAAAGCAAACATCCAAGTCATCTTTCCCAGGTTCCTAGATATTTAGATCATTTAGACAACCACAAAGGGCGATATAGTATAGAAACTATCTTGTATAAGTCTGTCTTAACTAACTACTCACACATACCCAACATTAAATATATTGGCCCTACGATAGAACCTCAACTATAGCATATCAAAGTACATACTTCCAGCTTCATCAGACTACCAACTCATACTCAAGTCGTAGAGTGCTAGTCCCCGCTGTAGTAGTAGTAGTCTAGGTTTCAACTATATAGTACTTTTAGAAACCACTACTACAGATCATGTTCTACGTATTCGAAATACACTTATGTCATGAAGTGAGTGGACTACTCACTGGCTAAAGGTAAGCCATTCCCCATTTGGAATTCACAACATAATAACCTGGAGATGATGAGATTCCCATTCTCATCAATCGGTTAAGAACGAACGTTTATGTGTTAAGTAACCCGTGATCCATACCTTACTGTGAAAGACCTCCATTCACATGGACCACTTAATTAAACACAATGGGTCTTTTTCAAACTTAATTGTACACAAATAAGTTGTAAATTCATAAATAATTTCTGAAAATAAATTCTTTTATAAAAATATTCGATATTTACATTAGAAAACAAGTCTAAGAGGGCATATTTCCCAACAATCTCCCACTAGCACTCTAAGATTAAGTAAGTCCATAGGTGCCCACCCCTATGGTGTCTAAGTGTCTCTTGAAGACTCTCTCGGCCAAAGGCTTGTTGAATGGATATGGTAGATTGTTCTCGGAGGCAATCTGTTCATCCACGACATCCCGTCTCTGGATGAAATCTCAGATCAGGTGGTAATTCCTCTCGATGTGCTTTACCTTCTTGTGGTCCTGGGTTCTTTGGATTGTGACACTACTCTAGTGTTATCGCAATACATCACAATCGGCCTGTCCATATGTTGCACGACTCCAAGTTCTGAGAAACCGTGCACATAGGTACTTAAAAAACAAATAGCATGCTAGAAAATAGTAGACGTTTTCATGATTTTCTACTTTTAAACTTAAGTGCCTAGATAATTGAATTAAACACATTAATTAATTAATTAATGGTCTTGTCTAATCCTAAAATCCCTTACTAATATTTTCCATGCAAAAATATTCCATGAATATTAACTATTGTAAAAATATTTACTTCCCCTGGTATGGACACCGAAACCAAAAGAAATTGCAAGAAAATTTACAAGGAAAATTAAAAAATTTCTCCTTGGTCCACAGCACCCGCCACACAGGATCAGCCACTCATCTGCACTGTGGTCCACTGCACCTGCCGCACAGAACCAGGACCCATGGGCAACCAGCGTGCATACTGGATCCCAGACCCGGGCCGACGCCGATTCCGGCACCCCAAGTCGGCGCTGGTTGCGGTCTGCCGAGTCTTTTTCCTGCAATTTTTTTTTTTTGTGGTTTTCTACTGCGAATTTCCTCTGTTTTTCTGCACAAGTTTTGGCTTCGTTGGCTCTCCAATTTCAACTCAAATATAATGAAATCAACAAAAACGAACAATCGCCTATACCTATAAATATTGGGCTGACACGATTTGCTAAGAAAAATAGTAAATTATAAATTTTCTAAACTTCAATCCGAGAGGTATAATAGAAAATCTATCCATACCAAAACAACGAAAGATCACAATTTAATCACACATACGTACCCAATATTATTCATCTAGATGCATGCTCCCTATATTTTCACAAAACCTTCATTCTCTTATACCAATTAAAGGCTTAAAAGTGAAAAATATAGAGCACGCAGCGGAAGCGAAAATTGAAAAACTGGAAAAAAATTGAAGAATAGGGGAACTCCAGAACAGAGCCGGCACCGGCTCCGGTAGCCCTACCTGGCATTAGTTACACTCTGTCCAGATTCCAAGTGGAAAAATTTCTAACCTTTTCTCCTTGTTCTTAAAGTTGGCTGGACTGAAATGTGTGGAACCGGGATAAGAGTGCTGGTAGAAACCTCTGATGCGATTCTTGCAAGCCTCCTACTCCGTCTTTGCATGTAAGTGAATGCCAAACTCTCGATCTTCCAGGATATGGCCTGTTTAATCTCATTTGGTGAACCACTCATAGGGCTAAGGAACTTTCTTGGAGATAGGGTGAGAGAAGGTGTGTCTTTTTTCACAAAGAAAAAGTAGTGAAAATAATGTTGTATTTAATCCTCCTGTTTAACCTAAATAAAACCCTAGGTTAAACTGGACTGTCCCATTGGACTCTTAGTTTAGCCTTTTGGACTAAATTAATTATTCTATGTAGAACCAAACAAATGGCCCAACAAATAAATAATTTTCCTGCCAAAATAAACTAGTCCAATAAACAAGCCTATATTAGTTTAGTCACAGGTTAATCTTTAATTAATCAAACTGGGCCAAATCCCAGAACAATTAATTAACCCACCAAACCAATTTAATTAATCAACTCTCTCCATGGACCTTTATCTTATTCAAACCTAATAATTAAATCAAACTACTTAAATAAAATAAATTCCATTTAATTTAATTTAAAACCAATTATTTAGCCTGTATTAAATTAGGACTCATGGTCTAAACTGGGGGACCAAAAGACACACCGTCTTGACTACTAGAATGACCAAAATACCATTGTCATATAAATAGCTATATTTTACATTTTAAATATTTTCTAATATCACCATAAGAAAATATTGACCCTAAGGACAATGCTGCATTAGCAAAGTCTCCGACCTACAAGTGTAATGACTAAAATATCCCTCTATACATCACCGTACATTTAGAGAGGCAGAAGTGTATAAACACCTCTGTAAATGACATCTACCATCTTTAGGCTTCTAGTCCAATAATCCACGACATCCTAGATTATTTTCGCTTTCCAAGGGAGCTACCCTAAGGCAAATATCCAAGTCATGTTTCACATGGCCCTAGATATTTAGATCATTTAGACAACCACAAAGGGCGATATAGCATAGAAACTATCTTGTATAAGTCTGTTTTAACTAACAACTCACACATACTCAACATGCAAGTATATTAGCCCAATGATAGAACCTCAACTATAGCATATCAAAGTACATGCTTCCAGCTTCATCAGACTACCAACTAATACTCAAGTCGTAGAGTGCTAGTCCACGCTGTAGTAGCAGTAGTCTAGGTATCAACCGTATAGTACTTTTAGAAACCACTACTATAGATCCTGTTCTACGTATTCGAAATACGATTATGTCATGAAGTGAGTGGACTACTCACTGGATAAAGGTAGACCATTCCCCATTTGGAATTCACAACATAATAACCTGGACATGATGAGATTCCCATTCTCATCAATCGGTTAAGAACGAACATTTATGTGTTAAGTAACCCGTGATCCATACCTTATTATGAAAGAACTCCATTCACATGGACCACGTACTTAAACACAATAGGTCTTTTCCAAACGTAATTGTGCACAAATAAGTTGTAAATTCATAAACAATTTCTGAAAATAAATTCTTTTATAAAAATATTCAACATTTACATTAGAAAACAAGTCTAAGAGGGCATATTTCCCAACAATCTCGCACTAGCACTCTAAGATTAAGTAAGTCCATAGGTGCCCACCCCTATGGTGTCTAAGTGTCTCTTGAAGACTCTCTTGGCCAATGGCTTGGTGAATGGATCAGCAAGATTGTTCTCGGAGGCAATCTGTTCCTCCACGACTTCCCGTCTCAGGTTGAAATCCCAGATCAGGTGGTAATTCCTCTCGATGTTCTTTCCCTTCTTGTGGTTCCTGGGTTCTTTGGATTGTGTTACTACTCTAGTGTTATCGCAATACATCACAATCGGCCTGTCCATATGTAGCACGACTCCAAGTTCTGAAAGGAACTTCCAGAGCCAGATTGCTTCCTTGGATACCTCCGAAGCTGCCACATACTCAACTTCCATGGTTGAGTCAGTAATGCAAGATTCATTGATACTTCTCAATGAAATAGCTCCTCCTGACAAGGTGAAGACATATTTGCTAGTGGATTTTCTCTCATCCTAATCTACTTGGATGTTTGAGTCTGTGTATCTTATAGGAACCAAGTCATCAGCCCTGTAAAGCAACATATAATCTATCGTTCCCATGAGGTACTTGAGATTATACTTTACAGCTTGCCAATGAACCTCCCTAGGGTTTGCCTAATATATGCTAACCAAGCCTCTGGCAAAGCAGATATCTAGCCTAGTACATAGCATGGCGTACATATGACTTCCCACAGCCGAAGCACAGGGAATCCTAATCGTTCTGTCTTTTTCTTCATGAGACTTAGGACAGTCCTTTGAAGAAAATTGCAACCCATGTCTGCAAGGAGTTAGAGCTTCCTTGCATGAGTCCATATTGTACATAACCAGCATCTTATCAATGTATGCCGCTTGGGATAATCCTAACATTCTCTGCTTCTTATTTCTATGAAGTCTAATCCCGAGAATATAGTTGGCTTCTCCCATGTCGATTTTACTGAATTGACTAGACAGCTAAATCATTGTTGATGATAATGACCCTACATCATTTCCAATTAGTAGAATGTCATCCACATACAAGACAAGAAAAACCACATTAATGCCTTCAAGTTTCCTGTACATGCATGATTCATCTTTGTTTTGAATAAAACCATAATACTTTACAATCTCATCAAAATGAATGTTCCATGCTCTCGATGCCTGCTTAAGTCCATAAATGGACTTCTTAAGCTTGCAAACTATATGTTCTTGGCCTTCAGCAATAAAGCCTTCTGGTTGGGACATATAGATGTCTTCACTAAGATGGCCATTTAAAAGTGTAGTCTTGACATCCGTTTGCCATATCTCGTAGTCATAATGACATGCGATGGCAAGGAGGATACGGATTGACTTAAGCATAGCTACCGAGGAAAAGGTCTTCTCATAATCAATTTCCTCTTTCTGAGTATACACTTTCACCACAAGCTTACCTTTGAAGATTTCTACCTTCCCATCCACTCCCCTCTCCCTCTTATATACCCACTCACATCCAATGCGTTTTATCCCTTCAGGTGAAGCTACAAGATCCCAAACCAGATTGAAGTATATAGACTCAATCTTGGCTTCCATTGCTTCGTGCCATAGATTTGCAACGGCAATAGCAACAGCCTCCTCGTATCTAGTGCGGTCTTAATCCTGACGGTCAAAGATCTAGCTCGAAAGCTTCTCTAGTCCATCTCTCCGGAACTCTCAATACTCTCCCACTATGACAAGACTCCAATTGTACAGGCTTTTGAGGCTGTGCCTCTTCTTATTGCACAATCGGGTCAGAAGAAGTTGATTCTGAAGATAACTTCTCCTTAAGTTCCAACCTAGTTGAACCTTTCGTGGAAGTACTCTAATCATCCTCTAAGCATCTAACATTGGTACTTACTAGTACTTTTTACTCCTTAGGATGATAAAAGTAACCACCCTTGATCCCTTTTGGATACCCAACAAAATAGAATAATTTTGATCCTGGTTCCAACTTGTTTCCCTTGACCAGTACATAAGTTGGACAACCCCATATCCTTAGATGATTTAGACTTGGCTTATGCCCTGTCCACATCTCATAGGGAGTCCAAAGTACTGACTTAGAAGGCACCAAGTTCAGAATGTTTGCCGCTATTTCCTGGGCATATCCCCAAAAAGACACTGAAAGAGTAGCATGAAACATAATGCTTCAGACCATTTCCGTCAATGTCCTATTCCTTTTCTCAGCTCCTCCATTCTGCTGGGGTGTCCCTGGGGCAGAGAGGTAGGATACTATCCCATGATGTACCATGCAGTCCATGAATTTACCCAAGAGGTACTCTCCGCAACGATCTGATCGTAAGGTCTTGATCAATTTACCTGTCCGACACTCCACTTCAACCTTAAACTCTTCGAACTTGTCAAAAGAGTCTGACTTGCATCTGATAAGGTAAATAAAACCAAACCTTGTGCAATCATCCGTGAAAGTGATAAACTACTCAATACCCCCTCAAGCTGGTGTAGACAAGGGACCACACATATCAGTGTTAACAAGACACAATACCTCCTTGGATATATGCGCCTTAAGGGCAAATGAAATTTTGGTGATCCTTCCCATTAGGCAAGATTCACACTGAAGCTAATTTTCCAATCTCAAAGAGCCCAAAAGCCTATCATTGATCAACCTCTGAATCTTGGTTGAGTTGATATGACCCAACCATAGATGCCAAAGGTAAGAGTCAATGATATTGTTCTTTCTCTTCTTTGTTAAAAGTTCAGATTGAGTGTTATTTAATTGATTGTTAATAGGGTTTAGGAAAAATAAATTCCCATACATGTGCCCAGTACATAAAATTTTCCCATCTCTATTGATAGAAATATAAAATGGAAAGTAAAAAAATATTCTTAATTTATTAGTTTCGCAACCAAAATCAAATTCTGTTGAAATCTAGGTACATATAAAATGTCTTTCAAAATCACTATTCTATTACAATAAAAAAACAAGATCCAGCTCTTCTATTGTAAGGACCCAAACATGCGCTCCATTTCCCACACGTAGTCCATGTTCGCCTTCTGGAGTCTTCTAATCATTTTAAACCTCTAAAAGGAGTTACAGATGTGATCAGTGGCTCCTGAATCAACAATCCAAGTGGATGTTAATCCAAACAATAATATAGACTCTAGATAGAAAAATTACTTGTGGGGTTTTTTTTTTGCTTGAAGATTTGGACACTCCTTTTTTCCAGTGTCCCTTCAGTCCACATTTGAAGCACTTGCCAATGGATTTATCTTTGGGCTTGGCCGTTGCGTTTCCTTTCTTCCTTTTGAACTTTCTGGGCTTAGGCCCAGTTGTAGAGGAAGAAGCCTTAGCAATCATAGCCTTTGATTGTGGCTTCATAACCTTTTCCGCCATCTGGAGTTCCTTCATCAACTTAGTTAAACTCATGATTAACTTGTTCAAATTGTAATTCAACTTGAATTGAAGAAAGGAACCTGGTAGAGTTTCAAGAACCATGTCCACTTGGCTCTCGGGGTCAATAACAGCCCCTAAGATTTCTACCTCCTCAAAAGCAGCAATTATTTTGAGCATATGTTCTTTGACTGATGCTCCCTCAGCCATCTTAGTGTTAATGATAGTTCGAAGAGCCTCTTGCCTTAGGGGCCCTACTCTTATCTGTGGACATCGTGGCTAATGATTGTGTTATATCATACGCAGTGGCCGTGTGATCATGTTTGGACAGGAGCACATTAGACATGGAGGCCAACATGTAATAACGAGCTATCTCGTCGGCCTTCTTCCTTGCCTTCTTAGCCTCAAACTCTTCAGCGGTGGAACCCTCCCCGATAGCAGGGCAGGTTTCGTTAAGGACATACTTATACTCTTCCGCTGTGAGTATTATGTCCAGGTTGCTCTTCCAATCTACATAATTTAGTCCTATTAGCTTATTCTCTCTTAGAATAATGACCAATGGACTAAAAGAACGTCCCACCATTTCTGAAAAATTAAAAATAAAAAAAAAGATTTAGTTTGTGAAAACAAAATAAATTTGTGCACTTATCCTTATTATCAAAACTGATAATAATTTATTTAGCTATTAGGAAAACTGACACAACTTCTTGGGAAGACTAACATTTCCCTAAGCTAAGTGTGTTAACCACCACAAATTAATTTGCCTTCTAGGTAATGATCTAGAAAATAACTCCATTGTGGGGATAGCCATTTCTTCTCATTTCCTATGGACATAGCTCGCACTATAACCTCCAACGTTTGTTGGCCGACCATAGTACGTGTCCTAAGTTATTAATTACATTCCTCCATTAGATCTAGATCGTTGTGGTATCGCCATCCGATACGGGTTCACTTCCAAGGTGACGCAAGGGGACCCACGATCTCTAATGAGGATCGTGATGGAAGCTGTGGGGCCGTTGGAACCCCTCTCCCACTTAGTCTTTTAAAACAAGGATTTCTGAAAAATATCCTTCTGAAAATTTCCATTAAGTTGTCCGTGAACTCAAAATTAAAATATCTAAATCCATTAAAATCCCTATGTCCAGGTATATATCCTTTGAGAGATTTTTCCATGGACTAATTTTATTTAAGTGAAAAAATTTAATGATTTCAAAAATTTTTCAATTAAAACTTTCTAGAGACTTTGGTCTCAAGTTTATTTGACAAAATAATTTTTCTTGAGCAAAAAAAAAAAACAAAATGGCTTTCTATTTTAATTTACAAAAATATTTAAATCCGAAAGATTTTCTATGTCAAGGATTAAATCCTTTGAAAAAATATCTAAGGATTAATTTTTGTTCAAGTTAAAATAACCATTTAATTTATAGAAAAATGTTTTCTTTGTCAAAAATATTTCCAAAGACTTTGATCTTTGAGAAACCGTGCACATAGGTACCTAAAAAACAAATAGCATACTAGAAAACAGTATACGTTTTCATGCTATTCTACTTTTAAACTTAAGTGCGCATATATAATTGAATTAAACACATTAATTAATAATTAATGGTCTTGTTTAATCCTAAAATACCTTACTAATATTTTCCATGCAAAAATATTCCATAAATTTTAACTATTACAAAAATATTAACTTTGCCTGGTATGGACACCAAAACCAAAAGAAATTGCAAGAAAATTTACCACGAAAATTAAAAAATTTCTCCTTGGTCCACAGCACCCGCCGCACAAGATCAGCCACTCATCTGCACTGTGGTCCACTGCATCTGCTGCACAGAACCAGGATCCATGGGCCACCAGCGTGCGGACTGGATCCCAAACTTGAGCCGGCGCCGGTTGCGGTCGCTGGGTCTTCTTCCTGCAATTTTTTTTTCCTGTGATTTTCTGCTGCGAATTTCCTCTATTTTTCTGCACAAGTTTTGGCTTGGTAGGCTCTCTGATTTCAACTCTAATATAATGAAATAAACAAAAACCAACAACCGCCTATACCCATAAATATTTGGCTGATACGATTTGCTAAGAAAAATAGTAAATTACATATCTTCTATACCTCATTCCGAGAGGTTTAATAGAAAATCTATCCATACCAAAATAGCGAAGGATCACAATTTAATTACACATACGTGCCAAGTTTTATTCATCTAGATGCATCCTCCCTATATTTTCACAAAACAATAATGCTCTGATACTAATTGAAGGCTTAAAAGGGGAAAACACAGAGCACGCAGCGAAAGCGAAAATTGAAAAATCGGAAAAAATTTGAAGAATAGGGGAATTCCCGAACAAAGACGGCACCGGCTCTGGAAGCCCTAGCCGGCATTAGTTGCGCTCTGTCCAGATTCCGAGGGGAAAAATTTCTAACCTTTTCTCCTGGTTCTCAAAGTTGGCTGGACCGAAATGTGTGGAACCGGGGTAGGTGTGCTGGTGAAAACCTCTGATGCGATTCTTGCAAGCCTCCTACTCCATCTTTGCATGTAGGTGAACGCTAAACTCTCGATCTTCCAAGATATGGCCTGCCTAATCTCATTTGGTGAACCACTTATAGGGCTAAGGAACTTTCTTGGAGATAGGGTGAGAGAGGCGTCTCTTTTTTCACAAAAAATAAGCAGTGAAAACAAAGTTGTATTCAATCCTCCTGTTTGACCTAAATAAAACCCTAGGTTAAACTGGACTGGCCCATTGGACTCTTAGTTTAGCCTTTTGGACTAAATTAATTATTTTAATTAGAACCAAACAAATGGCCTAACAAATAATTAATTTTCCATCCAAAATAAACTAGTCCAATAAACAAGCCTATATTAGTTTAGTCCCAGGTTAATCTTTAATTATTCAAACTGGGCCATAGCCCTGAACAATTAATTAATCCACCAAACCAGTATAATTAATCATCTCTCTCCATGGACCTTTATCTTATTCAGGCCTAATAATTAAATCAAACTACTTAAATAAAATAAATTCTATTTAATTTAATTTAAGACCAATTATTTAGCCTGTATTAAATTAGGACTCATGGTCTATACTGGGGGACCAAAAGACACACCGCCCTGGCTACTACAATGACCAAAATACCCTTACCATATAAATTGTTGTACTTTACATTTTAAATATTTCCTAATATCACTATAAGAAAATATTGACCCTAAGGACAATGCTGCGCTAGCAAAGTCTCCGACCTACAAGTGTAATGACTAAAATACCCCTTTATACATCACCGTACATTTAGAGAGGAAGAAGTGTACAAACAACTCTCTAAATGACATCTACCATCCTTAGGCTTCTAGTCCAATAATCCACGATATCCTGGATTATTTTCGCTTTTCAAGGGAGCTACCCTAAGGCAAACATCCAAGTCATGTTTCTCAGGGCCCTACATATTTAGACCATTTAGACAACCACAAAGGACGATATAGCATAGAAACTATCTTGTATAAATCTATCAAACATCGCCGTACATTTAGAGAGGAAGAAATGTACTAACACCTTTCTAAATGACATCTACCATCCTTAAGCTTCTAGTCCAATGATCCACAACATTCTGGATTATTTCTGCTTTCTAAGGGAGCTACCCTATAGCAAACATCCAAGTCATATTTCCCAGGGCCGTAGATTTTTAGATTATTTAGATAACCACAAAGGGCAATATAGTATAGAAACTATCTTGTATAAGTCTGTCTTAACTAACTAGTCACACATACCCAACATGCAAGTATATTGGCTCTAGGATCGAACCTCAACTATAGCATATCAAAGTACATGCTTCCAACTTCATCAGACTACCAACTCATACTCAAGTCGTAGAGTACTAGTCGACGCTGTAGCAGTAGTAGTCTAGGTTTCAACCATATAGTACTTTTAGAAGCCACTACTACAGATCATGTTCTACGTATTCGAAATTCGCTTATGTCATGAAGTGAGTGAACTACTCACTGGCTAAAGGTAAGCTATTCTCCATTTGGAATTCACAACATAATAACCTAGACACGATTAGATGCCCATTCTCATCAATTGGTTAAGAATGAACGTTTATTTGTTAAGTAACCCATCATCCATACCTTACTGTGAAAGACTTTCATTCACATGGACCACTTACTTAAACACAATGGGTCTTTTCCAAACGTAATTGTGCATAAATAAATTGTAAATTCATAAACAATTTCTGAAAATAAATTCTTTTATTAATACATTCGATATTTACATTAGAAACCTAGTCTAAGAGGGCATATTTCCCAACAATCTCCCACTTGCACTCTAAGATTAAGTAAGCCCATGGGTGCCCACCCCTACGATGTCTAAGTGTCTCTTGAAGACTCTCTCAGCCAAAGGCTTGGTGACTGGATCAACTAGATTATTCTCGAAAGCAATGTGTTGCACCACGACTTCTCGTCTCGGGATGACATCCCGGATCAGGTGGTAATTCCTCTCGATGTGCTTCCCCTTCTTGTGGTTCCTAGGTTCTTTGGATTATGATACTACTCTAGTGTTATCGTAACACATCACAATCGACCTGTCTATGTGTGGCACGACTCCAAGTTCTGAAAGGAATTTTCGGGACCAGATTGCTTCCTTGGATACCTTCGAAGCTGCCACATACTCAACTTCCATGGTTGAGTCAGCAATGGAAGATTTCTTGATACTCCTCTATGAAATATCTCTTCCTAACAAGGTGAAGATATATCCGCTAGTGTATTTTCTCTCATCCTTATCTGCTTGGATGTTTGAGTCTGTGTATCCTGTAGGAACCAAATCATCAGCCCTGTAAATCAGTATATAATCTCTAGTTCCCTTGAGGTACATGAGAATATGCTTTACCACTTGCCAATGAACCTCCTTAGGGTTTAACTGATATCTGCTAACTACGCCTACGGCAAAGCAGGTATCTAGCCTAGTACATAGCATGGTGTACATGAGACTTCCCAAGACCAAAGCGTAAGAAATTCTACTCATTCTATTTTTGTCTTCTTGAGACGTAGGACAGTCGTTTCAAGAAAATGGCAACCCATGTTTGCAAGGAATTAGAGCTCCCTTGCATGAGTCCATGTTGTACCTGGCCAGCATCTTGTCAATGTATACCGCTTGGGATAATCCTAACATTCTCTGCTTCCTATTTCTATGAAGTTTAATCCCGAGAATGTAGCTGGCTTGTCCCTTATCGTTCATACTAAATTGACTAGACAGCCAAACTATTGTAGATGATAATGACCCTACATCATTTCTAACGAGTAGAATGTCATCCATATACAAGACAAGAAAAACCACATTAATGCCTTCAAGTTTCCTGTACATGCATGGTTCATCCTCATTTTGAATAAAACCATAATATTTTATAGTCTCATCAAAACGAATGTTCCATGCTCTCGATGCCTACTTAAGTCCATAAATGGACTTCTTAAGTTTGCAAACAATATGTTCTAGTCTTCAATAATAAAGCCTTCTAGTTGGGACATATAGGTGTCTTCACTAAGATTTCCATTTAAAAATGCCATCTTGACATACATTTGCCATATCTCGTAGTCATAATGACATGTGATGGCAATGAGGATACTGATGGACTTAAGTATGGCTACCGGGGAAAAGGTCTCCTCATAATCGATTCCTTCTTTCTGAGTATAAACTTTCACTACAAGCCTAGCTTTGAGGGTATCCACCTTCCCATCCGCTCCCCTCTTCCTCTTGTATACCCACTTACACCCAATGGGTTTTATCCCTTCAATTGAAGCTTCAAGATCTCAAACCTGATTGAAGTATATAGACTCAATCTCGACTTTCATTTCTTCATGCCATAGATTTGCCTCAGCATCAGCAACAACCTCCTTGTATCTAGTAGGGTCTTAATCCTAATGGTCGGAGACTAGTTCGAAAGCTTCTCCAGTCCATCTCTCCGGAACCCAAAATACTCTCCCACTATGACGAGACTCCAATTGTACAATCTTTTGAGGCTATGTCTCTTCTTGTTCCACAATCGAGTCAGAAGAAGTTGATTCCGAAAATAACTTCTCCTTAACTTTCAACCTAGTGGAACCTTTCGTGGAAGTACTCTGATCATCCTCTAAGCATATAGCATTGGTACTTACTAGTACTTTCTGCTCCTTAGGATGATAAAATTAACCACCCTTTGTCCCTTTTGAATACCCAACAAAATAATATAATTCTGATCATGGTTCCAACTTGTCTCCATTGACCAGTACATAAGTTGGACAACCCCATATCCTGAGATGATTTAGACTTGGCTTATGCCCAGCCCACATCTCATAGGGAGTCCTAAGTACTAACTTGGAAAGCACCAAGTTTAGAATGTATGCCGCTATTTCTAGGGCATATCCCCAAAAAGATACTAGAAGAGTAGCATGAAACATCATGCTTCAGACTATTTCCGTCAATGTCTTGTTCCTTCTCTCACCTCCTCTGTTCCGCTGGGGTGTCCCTAGTGCAGAGAGCTAGGATACTATCCCATGATGTACTATGTAATCCATGAATTTACCCAGGAGGTATTCTCCACCATGATCCGATCGTAACGTCTTGATCAATTTACCTGTCCGACGCTCCACTTCAGCCTTAAACTCTTTGAACTTGTCAAAAGAGTCAGACTTGCGTCTGATCAGGTAAATAAAACCAAACCTTTTACAATCATCCGTGAAAGTGATGTAGTACTCAAAACCCCCTCTAGCTAGTATAGATAAGGGACCACACACATCAGTGTAAACAAGACTCAATACCTCATAGGATCTATCCGCCTTAGGCGTAAATGACCTTTTGGTCATCTTTCCCTTTAGGCAAGATTCACACTGAGGCTAATTTTTCAATCTCAATAAGCCAAAGAGCCCATCATGGATCAACCTCTGAATCCTGATTAAGTTGATATGACCCAACCTTAGATGCCAAAGGTAAGAGTTAATGATATTGGTCTTTCTCTTCTTTGTTAAAAGTTCAGATTGAGTGTTATTTAATTGATTATTAGTAGGGTTTAAGAAAAATAAATTCCCATATATGTGCCCAGTGCATAAAATTTCTCCATCTCTACTAATAGAAATACAGAATGGAAAGATACAGAATATCCTTAATTTATTAGTTTCGCTACCGAAATCAAATTCTATCGAAATCTAGGTACATATAAAATATCTTTCAAAACCACTATTCTATTACAATAAAAAAATAATATCCAGCTTTCCCACTGTAAGGGCCCAAACTTGTGCTCCATTTCCCACACGTAGTCCATGTTTGCCCTTCTAGAGTCTTCTAATCTTTCTAAACCCCTGGAAGGAGTTACAGATGTGATCAGTGGCTCATAAATCAACAATCCAAGTGAAAGTTGACCCAACCATTAATATAGACTCTAGATAGAAAACATTACTTGTGGGGTTTTTCTTGGCTTGAAGATTTGGACACTCCTTTTTCCAGTGTCCCTTCAGTCCACATTTGAAGCACTTGCCATTGGGTTTATCTTTGGGCTGGGCCGCTGCGTTTCATTTCTTCCTTTTGAACTTTCTGGGCTTAGGTCCAGTTCTAGAAGAAGAAACCTTAGCAATCATAGCCTTTGATCGTGGCTTCATAACCTTTCTCGCCATCTGGAGTTCTTTCATCAACTCAGTTAAACTCATGTTTAACTTGTTCGTGTTATAATTCAACTTGAACTGAGAAAAAGAACCTGGTAGAGCTTCGAGAGCCATGTCCACTAGGCTCTCGGGGTCAATAACAACCCCTAAGATTTCTGCCTTCTCAAAAGCAGCAATCATCTTGAGCATATGTTCTTTGACTGATGCTCCTTCAGCCATCTTAGTGTTAAAGATAGTTCGAAGAGCCTCTTGCCTTGCGGGCCCTGATCTTATCTGCGAACATCGTGGCTAGTGATTGAGTTATATCATACACAATGGCCATGTGTTCATGTTTAGACTGGAGCACATTAGATATAGAGGCCAACATGTAACAACGAGCCATCTCGACGACCTTCTTCCATGTCTTGTCAGCCTCACACTCCTCAGCGGTGGAACTCTCCCCGATAATAGGGCAGGTTTCGTTAAGGACATACCTATACTCTTCCGCTGTGAGTATTATGTCCAAGTTCCTCTTCCAGTCCACATAGTTTGGTCTTGTTAGCTTATTCACTCTTTGAATAATGACCAATGGACTAAAAGAACGTCCCACCATTTCTGAAAAATCAAAAATAAAAGAAAAATATTTAGTTTGTGAAAACAAAATAAATTTGTGCACTTTATCCTTATTATCAAAACTGATCATAATTTATTTAGCTCTTAGGAAAACTGACACAACTTCTTGGGTAGACTAACAGTTCCCTAAGCTAAGTGTGTTAACCACCACAAATTAATTTCCCTTCTTGGTAATGATCTAGAAGATAACTCCATCGAGGGGATGGTCGTTTCTTCTAATTTCCTATGGACATATCTTGCACTATAACCTCCAACGTGGGCTGGCCGATCATAGTATGTGTCCCGAGTTATTAATTACATCCCTCCATTAGATCTATATTATTGTGGTATCCTCATCCTATACGGGTTTACTTCTAGAGTGACGCGAGGGGACCCACAATCTCTAATGAGGATCATGATGGAAGCTATGGGGCTGTAGGAACTCCTCTTCTACTTAGTCTTTTCAAACAAGGATTTTCTAAAAAATATCCTTGATAGGGGCTAAATTAGTTATACTTTGCTTAGTTATTTGAGGTTCTTTTGTAATTCATTTTGTGAAATAACTGGTCATATTCTTTCATATTTGAGATTTTACCCTTGGAAAGGTATTTTGGTAATTACTTCAGAATTTTGGGTAAAACAAAGCAAAACCATCGCGAAGCAGAGCAGAGGCGGCGTCGGCTGTACTCTGGAACATATGCACACAATCCAGAGAAAAATTGGTGGAAGAGTGGAGAAACAGAACCAAGGCGGCGCCGGCTCCGAAGGACCAAGGCGGCGTCGGCTGTGGTCTGTCCCTGAGGCGGTGCTGCGATCGTTTTAAGCTTTTTGAAAATCTGAAGAGTTTTTGCAGCTTTCAACTTCTACTCGGCCAAAAACTTTGTACCTATGAGTTTAGGCACCTCTTAAGCCTATAAATAGATGGAAAACACAAGGGAATAGGGGAGAATTCATTGATTATCATAGAAAATCACTCAGTCCAAGGAGAATTCTTCAAAGTTCAAGGAGGGTTGTACAAGAAGGTTTTTAAAGGAAGAAGAAGGAGGCTTGTCTATGAGTTCTTTCTTTTACTTTGTTTTCTTTTCTTGAACAATGATATGTTAATTGTTTTATTGTAATTCGACATTGTTTTAGATATTCATGATTTCTAGAGTTATTTGATCTTTTGATTAATTGGTTATTATTCTTGGTATTCTATTACTTATGCTTATCACGAGATTAGTTAGTTGATTCTATCCATTGACTTGCTAGACCAAAGGGGGTTTATGGGTGTTTCGATTTATTAGTTTCATATTCTGTTGGCAATTGACTTGCTGGACCAAAGGGGGTTGATTGTTTAAGAAGTGGTAATTGAAGATTAATTGATGTCTTCCGAGACCAAGGGTTCATTGATTAATTTCATGTTCTAAATTCACCGAGACCAAGGGAATTTAATTAATGATTGTGTTTAATGCGTCTTTTGGATGAATTAGTTGAGACGGACCAAGTGATTCTAATTTGTTTAGGAGATAGTGATTTCATGGATTGACCATCAAAGTGAGTCTACATTCATCCTTCATGGTGCTAGAAGAATTATTGGTTATGATAATGGTTAAGTTCTTTAAGATCGTGTTTGTCTAACAAATGGCTTGAGTTACATAAATCTACATCCTTAACATATACATATTTTTATTTTTATTTTCTTTTTAATTTTAATTTTATTTATTTTTCACTTTGTTGAGTCAATTAAACAATGAAAGAATGGTAATTAATGTCTACTTGTTCTTTGAGGATCGACACTTGTTTGAACCCTATGCTCAGTTAATGATGAGTACGCTTGCTCATATGTGTGATTTAGGTTTAACATTTTAATTTAAACTTGATTGGGAATGTACTTAATTTTGTAGGATTTTTATACCCAAGTCTAAACGCATCAATCCTTTTGAAAATTTCCATTAAGTTGTCTGTGAACTCAAAATTAAAATATCTCTGTCAAGGTATATATCATTTGAGAAATTTTTCCATGGACTAATTTTATTTAAGTTAAAAAACTTAATGATTTCAAAAATTTTCCAATTAAAACTTTCTAGAGACTTTGGTCTCAAGTTTATTTGACAAAACAACTTTTCTTCTGCCAAAATAAAACAAAATGGCTTTCTATTTTAATTTACAAAAATATTTAAATCTGAAATATTTTCTATATCAAGGATTAAATCCTTTGAAAAAATATCTAAGGATTAATTTTTGTTCAAGTTAAAATCACCATTTAATTTATAGAAAAATGTTTTATTTGTCAAAAATATTCCCGAAGACTTTGGTCTTTGAGAAACCGTGCACATAGGTACTTAAAAAACAAATAGCATGCTAGAAAATAGTAGACGTTTTCATGCTTTTCTATTTTTAAACTTAAGTACCCAGATAATAGAATTAAACACACTAATTAATTAATTAATTACTTAATTAATTAATTAATTAATTAATTAGTTAGTTAATTAATTGTCTTGCTTAATCCTAAAATCCCTTACTAATATTTTTCATACAAAAATATTCCATGAATACTAACTATTGCAAAAATATTAACTTTGCCAGGTATGGACCCCAAAACCAAAAGAAATTGCAAGAAAATTTACAAGGAAAATTTAAAAAATTCTTCTTGGTCCACAGCAGCCGCCACACTGGATTAGCCACTCATCTGCAATGTGGTCCACTGCACCTGCCGCACAAAACCAGGACCTATGGGCAACCAGCGTGCGGACTAGATCCCAGACTTACGCCGGCACCGGTTGCGGTCTGCCGGGTCTTCTTCCTGCAATTTTTTTTTTTTTTTTTTTTGCGATTTTCTACTGCGAATTTCCTCTGTTTTTCTACACAAGTTCTGGCTTCGTTGCCTCTCCAAATTCAATCCAAATATAATGAAATCAACAAAAACCAACAACCGCGTATACCCATAAATATTAGGCTTACACGATTTGCTAAGAAAAATAATAAATTACAAATCTCCTATACCTCAATCCGAGAGGTTTAATAGAGAATCTATCCATACCAAAACAGATAAGGATCACAATTTAATCACACATACGTGCCCAATTTTATTCATCTAGATGCATGCTCCCTATATTTTTGCAAAACCTTCATGCTCTGATACCAATTAAAGGCTTAAAAGGGGAAAACACAGAGCACGCAGCGGAAGCAAAAACTGAAAAACTAGAAAAAAAAATTGAAGAATAGGGGAACTCACGAACGGAGCCGGCGCCGGCTTCGGTAGCCCTAGCCGGCGTTGGTTGCACTCTGTCCAGATTCCGAGGGGAAAATTTTCTAACCTTTTCTCCTTATTCTCAAAGTTGGCTAGACCGAAATGTGTAGAACCGGGGTAGGTGTGCTGGTGGAAACCTCTGATGCGATTCCTGGAAGCCTCCTACTCTGTCTTTGCGTGTAGGTGAATGCCAAACTCTTGATCTTCCAGTATATGGCTTGCCTAATCTCATTCGGTGAACAACTTATAGGGCTAAGGAACTTTCTCGGAGAGAGAGTGAGAGAGGCGTCTCTTTTTTCACAAAAAAGTAGTGAAAACAACGTTACATTCAATCCTCTTATTTAACTTAAATAAAACCCTAGGTTAAACTGGACTGGCCCATTGGACTCTTAGTTTAGCCTTTTGGACTAAATTAATTATTCTAATTAGAACCAAACAAATGGCCCATCAAATAATTAATTTTTCAGCCAAAATAAACTAGTCTAATAAACAAGCCTATATTAGTTTAGTCCCAGGTTAATCTTTAATTATTCAAACTGGGCCGAAGCCCTGAACAATTAATTAACCCACCAAACCAATTTAATTAATTATCTCTCTCCATGGACCTTTATCTTATTCTAACCTAATAAATAATTCAGACTACTTAAATAAAATAAATTCTATTTAATTTAATTTAAAACCAATTCCTTAGCCTGTATTTAATTAAGACTCACAGTCTATATTGGGGACCAAAAGACACACCGCCTTGGCTACTAAAATGACCAAAATACCCTTGCCATATAAATAGCTCTATTTTACATTTTAAATATTTCCTAATATCACCATTAGGAAATATTGACCCTAAGGACAATGTTGCGTTAACAAAGCCTCCGACCCACAAGTGTAATGACTAAAATACCCCTCTATATATCGTTGTACATTTAGAGAGTAAGAAGTGTACTAACACCTCTCTAAATGACATCTACCATCCTCAGGCTTCTAGTCCAATGATTCACAACATCCCGGATTATTTTCGCTTTCCATGGAAGCTACCCTAAAGCAAACATCCAAGTCATGTTTCCCAGGGCCCTGGATATTTAGATCATTTAGATAGCCGCAAAGGGCGATATAGTATAGAAACTATCTTATATAAGTCTGTCTTAACTAACTAGTCACACATACCCAACATGCAAGTATTTTGGCCCTACGATAGAACCTCAACTATAGCATATCAAAGTACATGCTTCCAGCTTCGTTAGACTACCAACTCATACTCAAGTTGTAGAGTACTAGTCCACGTTGTAGCAGTAGTAGTATAGGTTTTAACCATATAGTACTTTTAGAAACCACTACTACAGATCCTATTTTATGTGAAACCCCAATCGAAACCAACCTTAGAGTAAGGGGGTTAGGATGCATATCATACTTTATTGCATGTTTAAATATATTTTTATATGATTTTATGTGCATTGAATTTGTGTTTTATTGTCTAGAGGACTTGATTAGGATTATTGAGTGAGAATGACAAAATGGTAATTTTTGCTTGAGGTGGAAAAAGGGTGATAGCTTGAGGGTTGAATAGGAAAATATTTTTTGAAAGAAAATAAGATCAAGAGTTGATGTGGTTTAGTGGTTAGAGCTATGGAATTAATTCTTGAGGTCTTGGGTTCAAATTCCATCATAGGAGCTTTAGCTTAATTAAATTTTATTTTTACTTGGGAAGTGTTATTTTTGGCCTTATGTGCTTTGGAGTAGGGTAGAGATGTTGTCCTAAGAGACACATGATAGGAGTATCATAATCCTACTCTTTTGCCCTACACAAAATTCCTAAGGGGAATTCATTTCCTCTTGATCCTTAATTTTTTCTATTTCTCAATCCATTAGGATGTTCAATTTGTTCAAGCCAATTTTATTCTAGAAAAATTCCAGCAATGTGTTGTGGCTTTGAAGATTCAAAATGTCTTAGTAAAAAGATATCTTATGGACCAAAACCATAGAAGAGGGGGAAGGATTTCAAGTGAATTAATTTCCCTAGTAAACTTTCTAAAACTTCACTCTAGTTATGTTCATTTTCCTTCATGCAAAGAACTGAAATTTTTTCAGCTTCTTGTGCCTTCAAGGTGTCGAAATTCTTAGCCATTATTCCCTCCCAAATGCTGCCAGAAAATGGCCTTTTGATCAGCTTGAAACCTGAATTTTTCTGGCCATTTTCGGACTGCACAAAGGTTGTGCAAAACCAGAAAAATCCCTGGGCAAAATCGCAGCTTTGGAAGTCCGAAACCAAGCTGTTTTCTTTCAGTTTTTGTTCAGCATATTAGCCACGTTTTTCCTCCATAAAGAAGGCTGGAAACCAGCCTTGAAAGACCCCTAAAATCCCCTTTAAACTGTCTACAAGCTGACTGGAAAATGGCAGCCGAAACTACCCAGAAATTCCAGCCTTGCGAAAATTCTATGCAGGAAAACTTTCCAGCCTTGTTTCCTAATTCATCCCTAGCCGAAACCTCAGCTTTCTTCTGCACAAACCCTTCTTAAACAGCCATGAGCTAAACTGCATTATCCTCCCCAAGCTTCTGCACGAAATTCAGACATGGCTACCCGAAAATCTCTCCAACAAATCTCTGCAATCATGCTTGATTAGTTACCAAAATTCCAACCACCATAATTTAGCAACCTTCCATAAAATATCCCTCAAACAACCAGACTTTTCCTCCACCATTATACTCCTTATTTTCGGCCACCCTTAGCCTCCTTCAACCAACTCTCATCCAGCCGAAATACTGCACAAGCAGTCAGCCATGGCAGCTTCCCAAAAGCTCTCCAATAATCAAAGATATTCTTGTTATATTTAGTTTCCAAATTTGCTTCCCAAAAATATTCTTTAAGGATTTCAACAACTAGCCTTTCCTTTTCCCTTCCAAACCATAAAATCATCTACCAAAACCCTACAAGTAGTCAGCCAACCCTAATCCCTTCAGAAATTCGGCAGCCTCCAATCCAAAAGCTCTCAATTCTCTTCAACCTTCAAGAACATATAGCACACCAAGAACACATACTCCTTCCTTTCACCTAATACCTCTCCAAATCACTTCAAACTTCTTCTAAAAATTCCAGATTTCATCTATACACTACCATGAGTCCATCCATACCAGTTTTAACATCACACTCCAAAATTCAACTTGCTCTTTTAGATCAAAAACCAGAAATTTTGTGAAGGCTCAAGAACACCTTCAAGGCAGGTTTATTCAATCAACTTCATCTTCGCTAATTTTCAATCTCTAATGAACATATATGTGTTTAAGCATGCTAATGGACTTTCTTCTCTCTCTCTCTCTCTCTTGGCCGAATGATTTCATTAACCATGGCCATGCTTCCTTCATCTTTTTTAGACGAATTTAGACATCTAGGAGTTGAGATCCATTCAAAACTCCTTCAAGGTATTCACCAATCAAGTAAGCCTTTTTAACCCTCCTTTTAAATTCTAGATTCATGTCTCTAGGATGATGTTGATTGAAGATGAATCATGAATAGGGTTGAGTATATATTGTTGTGATGAGTTGAGAGTGAAGCATGAATATATGTATGAATATGTTAGAGATGGGATTTATGCATGAATGGATTATCTTGGTTGATTGTATGGTGTTTTAGGGTTTAATGCATGTCTCCATGTCATAGGTAGTATTTGTGATCAAGTATGCTAGAGATTATGTCACCTTTGGTCAATAGAATTTATATTCATGTTGGATTATTGAAGCCATGATATATTTATGCTAGTAGAGGTTAGATCATATCTTGATAAATTTAGATCTATGCTATTATGCATGATTTGGATTATTTGATGAATTGAAAGGATGCATATGTTCATGATTGTAGTTAGCAATAGAAATATGATCATGATCTAGTTGTCCTAAAACTAATTTTATTTCATCAATAAAATATTTAATAATATAATTTTTCTAATAAATTCGAAAAAACCCTAGGAAGGTAGATTTGGACTATTATATATATAATAAGGATATTTTAGTCAATTAAATAGTGGTTTTGAAAGAAATAAAATATATAGGTATTATATGATCAAATAAAGCCTGTTATGGAAATAATCATAATAAGTAAAATATTTATTATTAAAATTTAATTATTATCTTTTAATCAAAACCTATTAAAATTTATTTATTATTTTTCAAGCAAGACTCATTAAAATTTATTTTCAACTAATTTTAGTTATCAATTATTTTCTAACAACTAAATTATTAATAAATCATTATTTTACCTAATACCACCTAAGACTTTTCACCAATTAAACTCTGAATTTAGCTTAGCAAGATTTAAACCTTCAATTTATTAGTAATTATTTCCCAAAACATTAATTATTTTAAATATCAAATTAGGCTTAGCTTATAAACCTATTTATTTATTATTTGGCCTTAAAGCTTGGGACACTAGGATCATGGTAGTAGTGAGTTGAGTTGTTTTAAATTGATAAAGTGAATTTTGGATTGAGTTTGATTGTGGTTTGTTTTTGCCCATGCGGGGTTAGGTCAGCTATTGGAGACATTTTATTGTGAGCAAGAATCAGGTAAGCTCCTACATAAAACCCGATTGATGTAAAATATTTATTATAGCAAGCCAAATGTAGAGTATATGGACACTCAGTTCTGCAAAGGCAATTGAGGATTAACTTCTTTCTTACGTCAGACAAACAAACTATTTGAAAATCAATAAGCAAATTTACTCAAACTCAAAACTCTTTCCAAAACTGATTTTGACAAAGACTTTGAAAACCTTTAATTGCCATTTTCATGTAGAACAGTGTTTTGTTCATTTTCTCCCAAGTGGGAAACGTCGTTGAGTACTGAATAATGGTGGACTGCTAAGGCTAGTCTTTGAAGGGTTAGGGTAAGTCTCTCAGTAGGTGGCCGGCCACCTCTGAGGGGTGAGTCCTTCCCGGATAAGATGTCAGTTCAGTAGGTCGTGTCGGTCCGAGCTAGTAGTTTATTTTTCAATCAAGTGATTGTATTTTGTCGAAATGGACACTCAGTTGTTGTTTGGGTATACAGAAGGAGGAGTATCTTGCCCGGTAGGCCGATCACCTACCTTTTTGTCAGTCTGAACAAAGTGTCGGCATTCTGACCGGTTATGGGGCCCAACGTGTGGTAACCCATGACCACCTTTTGAGTGGTTGATTTGATTGATTATGTATGGTTGGAAAAGCCAAAACACCACTCTTGATTTTAACTAATGTTTATTTCTTGCCAGTGTACTTTTATAAAGGTTTTATATTTTATATTCACGAACTATTTTCACTGGACACTCAAAGCACATACGGACTTACTGAGATTTCTGTCTCACTACCATTTTTACCATGATTTCAGGTCAATCCTGCTGTGGGGATGAGTAGCTAGATATTTCTTGCCTTGGAAGACTTTCTGATAAATTTATTTTATGTAATGCTTTAGGGAGATGAGAGTGGATAAATTTTATTATGGATTTGTTTATGGTATTCTTGGATTTATTCTTGGGTTGTAATAAATTTTAAGTTAAAGTATTATTTTTATTCTGCTATTTTATTTGTGTGACCTAGTTATAAAGACCCCTTGTCCTTTGGACGGGGCGATATCCCCAGCCCTGGCGGGCTTAGGTAGCGGGGTGTTACATTCTACATATTCGAAATACGCTTATGTCATGAAGTGAATGGACTACTCACTGGCTAAAGGTAAGCCATTCCCCATTTGGAATTCACAACATAATAACCTAGACATGATGAGATTTCCATTTTCATCAATCGGTTAATAACAAACGTTTATGTGTTAAGTAACCCATGATCCATACCTTATTGTGAAAGACCTCAATTCACATGGATCACTTACTTAAACACAATGGGTCTTTTCCAAACATAATTGTGCATAAATAAGTTGTAAATTCACAAACAATTTCTAAAAATAAATTCTTTTATTAGAATATTCGATATTTATATCAGAAACCTAGTCTAAGAGGGCATATTTCCCAACAAGTTTTTTGTTTCTATCTCTGTGAAATTAAAATTGAATGCCCAAGCCTATCCTCCAATTAATATACATTTCAGCAGATCCCCCGAGAGAGACTCCACTTGTGTGCAAACAGAAAGTATCCATGCTTTCTATTATCTTGCATGCGAAATAACACGAGTTCCATCCCATGTTATTTTTTATTTTAATTAATTAATTAATTATTTATTTATTTATTTATTTATAATTTTATTTTACCTTTGGTCTTATTCATTGGACTAGATAAAATTATTTATTATTGGGCTTGAACACCCTTAAATAATAAATCTCAATTATTTATTTTCTGAGCTATATTAAACAACCCAATAAATAATTAACAAGTCCAAATAGACCAATATAAAATTCTATACATTTTATCTAGTTTATATCCAAATTAATTTTCTTATTATTCAATCTGGGCCTTGAGCCCTAAATAATTAATTAACTAATTAAACTAGATAAAATAAATACTCTCTCTCGAACCTTTTATTTTATTCTAGTCCAATAATAAATTAGACTAATAAAATAAAACCCATATATATCAAGACCAATTCCTTAACCCAAGTCTGTAATGACTTAAGGGCCATTTCGAGGATCAAAAGACACATCGCATTGGCTACTAAAATGACCAAAATACCCTTACTATATAAATAGTTATATTTTACATTTTAAATATTTTCTAATATCACCATAAGGAAATATTGATCCTAAGGACAATGCTGCGTTAGCAAAGTCTTCGACCTACAGGTGTAATGACTAAAATACCCCTCTACGCATCGCTGTGAAATTAGACAGGAAGAGTTTACTAACACCTCTCTAATAGACATCTACCATCCTTAGACCTCTAGTCCAATGATTCACGACTCTTAGAATGTTTCTACTTTTCAAGGGACCTACTCTAAAGTAAACATCTAAGTCATGTTCCCCAGGGCCCTGGATAATTAGATCATTTGAACAGTCACAAATGGTGATATAGTGTAGAAGTTATCTTATACAAATCTGTCTGAACTAACTAGTCACATATATCTAACATACAAGTATATTGGTTCTATGAAAGAACATCAACTACAATATATCAAAATATATACTTCTAACTTTGTCAGACTACTAACTTATACTCAAGCGGTAGAGTATTAGTCCACGCTATAGCAGTAATAGTCTGGGTTTTTTTAAATAGTACTTTTAGAAACTACTATTACAGGTCTTGTTCTATGTATTCGAAATATGCGCATGCTATGAAGTGAGTGGACTACTCACTGGCTAAAGGTAAGCTATTCACTATTTGAAATTTATAACATAATAACCTATACTTGATGAGATTCCTAATCTCATCAATCAGTTATGAACAAACATTTATGTGTTAAGTAACCCGCGATCCATACCTTATTGTGAAAAACCACCATTCACATGGATCACTTACTTAAACACAATAGGTCCTTTCCAAATGAAAATCATGCACAAATAAAATGTAAATTCACAAACATATTTTGAGAATAAATCTTTTTATTAATAAATTCGATAATTATATCAAATAAACTGGTCTAGAGGGCATATATTCCAACAGTTTAACTGTCAATCAGTATTGTTAACTTCAACTCCGACAATCTTACCAAAGTTGTAAATTATCTAAGTTAACTTTGATTTTCCACACTGGTTTGACATCTTTTAGGGGGGTAAAATGGGTGTTTAATTACATGTTTTCATGGAATACAATGCTTGGGAGCATTATTAAGGAAGGAATGTTTTTGAAGCCTTTTGGGTTTTGTTTTGATTTTTATCTTTAGTTTGTAATTCTTCTTCTTCTTCTTCTTCTAATGTAAGATGAGCTTTATGATGTAAGTTCTCACATAGTAGCTACAACGGTTTGAGAATCTGCTGGTTTGGAATTGATTTCTCCAGGAGGATAACTGCATTCTTTGGCTTTGATATTGAGCTTAGACAGGTACAAAGATTAGATTGGATTAATTTCCCAATCTTCATTGATAGTCAATCAAGGAATTTAAGTCAATTACCTAATCTATAGAATTTTGTACTAGTTACCTAATTTATGTAATTTTCTAATGTATATGGAATTTGTTATCAATTATGTATAGAATAGGAAACAAGATAATTACAAAAATACATATTAATTGCCATGTTTGCTCACTTCTTAGTTTGATCACTTATGGGTCAAAATCTTTGAACTGGTGTGAATTTGACCAATTATTTTGAATCTAACAGCATGATATGCACTTCATGGTGGCAAGGAAGTGTTGAGTCTGTATTATGAAATACAAGATTCTAGCATAAAAATGTATCATCCACATCTTCAACAATATAAGAGTGTTCACGAGGTTAGCTTTCTTAGAGCATGCCAAACAGGCAGTATCAGTTCACCATGGTTTTGCATTGGGTGTGTTGAGATGTATGCCTTCTTAGACTAGGTTTCTGATGTAAAAAAAATTGAATGTTTTAATAAAAGAATTTATTTTCAGAAATTGTTTGTGAATTTACAATTTTATTTGTGCACAATTACGTTTGGAAAAGACCCATTATGTTTAAGTAAGTGGTCCATGTGAATGGAGGTCTTTCACAATAAGGTATGGATCATGGGTTACTTAACACATAAACTTTTGTTCTTAACCAATTGATAAGAATGGAAATCTCATCATGTCTAGGTTATTATTTTGTGAATTCTAAATGGGGAATGGCTTACCTTTAGCCAGTGAGTAGTCCATTCACTTCATGACATAAGTGTATTTCGAATACGTAGAACAGGACATGTGGTAGTAGTTTCTAAAAGTACTATATGGTAAAAATCTAGACTACTACCGCTACAGTATGAACTAGTACTCTACAACTTGAGTATGAGTTGGTAGTCTAACGAAGTTGGAAGCATATGCTGTGATATGCTATAGTTGAGATTCTATCGTAGGGCTAATTTACTTGCATGTTGGGTATGTGTGACTAGTTAGTTAAGACAAACTTGTATAAGATAGTTTCTATACTATATTGCCCCTTGTGGTTATCTAAATGATCTAAATATCCAAGGCCCTGGGAAACATGACTTGAATGTTTGCTTTAGGGTAGCTCCTACGGAAAGCAGAAATAATTCAAGAAGTCATGGATAATTGGACTAGATGCCTAAGGATGGTAGTGAGGGAACCGAAAAACAGAGAGCATGTGCAGTCACAGGAAAAAAATTTAGAGAAAAAATAAAACCAAGTCTTAGAGGCCACACGAAAGCGTGAAGATCATACCTTTACGCTCCTTAATCCTTCTAGGTTGAGTAGGAGCGGATTGAACTACTGAATCACCTCGCTTTGTCCACTTGAAGAAGCTTCCGGTTGAACACCCGCTAGCCTTCTACTTCGCCTTGTTTGCATCAACGCTAAGTTTTCCAACTCTTGGAATATTCCTCAGCCTAACCTCTAGTCAGTGAACACTATGGTGAAGAGGAACGAACTCAATTCTCTTTGGTTCACTTGCTATTGGTTAGCAAAGAACAAGGAGTAAACCCAGAGGAAGGAGAGAGACGTTGAGAGAGAGAGACTCACGTGAGACTCTGATAAGCTTAGAAGGATTAGGGTTTTCTTCTACCAGAGACTAGTTTGTTGGTTAGCCAAAACTAGGTCACTCATTATCTGATAAACATATCCCCGGGATTTCATATTTCAAAACTCCCGGATGTTATCCTGAAAATCTGTTTGGCCTAACCCTAAACTCTTGTTAACCGTATCTGGAAAAAACCCTAAGGTCCAAGCTATTGGGCCGGAAAAATATTTATTATTTTCCTTGGACCCAAAAGGCCCAAAATAATAAACATTAATTATTTATTTCCTGGGCTTATATAAATAACCCAATAAATAATTAATGAGCCCAAATGAACCAAAATAATTAATTTTTAATTATTTATTTATTGGGCTTATATAAATAACCCAATAAATAATTAAACATTAATTATTTCCCCTAGTTTAAGCCCAGGTTAATTTCCTAATTATTCATATTGGACCTAGGCCCTGAATAATTAATTAACGAATTAAACTAGATAATTAATTTCTCTCAACTTCTATTTTAATTAATTTATTTATTTTATTCCAGTCCAATAATAAATTAGACTTCCTGAATAAAATTAAATAAAATAAAATCCTCTTCAACTGAGACCAATTCCTCAACCCAAAATTAGTTAGGACTTACGGGCTATTCCGAGGACAAAAAAGACACATCGCCTTGGTTGCTAAAATGACCAAAATACCTATGCTATATAACTAGCTGTATTTTGCATTTTAAATATCTCATAATATCACCATAAGGAAATATTGACCCCAAGGACAATGCTGCATTAGTAAAGTCTCCGACCTACAGGTGAAATGACTAAAATACCCCTCTACACAACGTCGTACATTTAGAGAAGAAGAAGTGTACTAACACCCCTCTAAATGACATCTACCATTCTTAGGCTTCTAGTCCAATGATCCACGACTTCCTGAAGTGTTTCTGCTTTCCAAGGGAGCTACCCTAAAGCAAACATCCAAGTCATGTTTCCCAGGGCCTTGGCTAATTTAGACCATTCGGACAACCACAAGGGGCGATATAGTGCAGAAACTATCTTGTACAAGTCTGTCTTAACTAACTAGTCACACATACCCAACATGCAAGTATATTGGCCCTATGATAGAACCTCAACTATAGCAAATCAAAGTATATGCTTCTAGCTTCGCCAGACCACCAACTCATTCTCAAGTCGTAGAGTACTAGTCCACGCTATAACGGTAGTAGTCTAGGTTTCTACCATATAGTACTTTGAGAAACCACTACTACAGGTCATGTTCTACGTATTCGAAATATGCTTATGTCATGAAGTGAGTGGACTACCCACTGGCTAAAGGTAAGCCATTCCCTATTTGGAATTCATAACATAATAACATAAACATGATGAGATTCCCAGTCTCATCAATAGGTTAAAAACAAAAGTTTATGTGTTAATAACCCGTGATCCATACCTTACTATGAAAGACCACCATTCACATGGATCACTTATTTAAACACAATGGGTCTGTTCTAAACGAAAATCGTGCATAAACAAAAAGTAAATTCACAAATAATTTCTAAAAATAAATTTTTTTATTAAAATATTCAATTTTACATCAGAACCTAGTCTAAGAGGGCATACAATCCAACAATCTCCCACTTGCACTCTAAGACTGGGTAAGTCCATAGGCGCCCACCACTATGGCGTCTAAGTGTCTCTTGAAATCTCTCTCAGCCAAAGGCTTGGTGAATGGATCTGATAAATTATTTTCTGAGGCAATATGCTCCACCACGACTTCCCGTCTCTGGATGAAATCCCGGATCAGGTGGTACTTCCTCTCGATGTGTTTCCCCTTCTTGTGGTTCCGAGGTTCCTTAGATTGCGATACTGCTCCAGTGTTGTCGCAATACATCACAATCGGCCTGTCCATATGTGGTACGACTCTAAGTTCTGAAAGAAACTTCTGGAGCCAAACTGCTTCCTTGTAGGCCTCTGAAGTAGCCACATACTCAGCTTCCATGGTTGAGTCAGCAATACAAGACTGCTTAATACTTCTCCATGAAATTGCTCCTCCAGACAAGGTGAAGACATATCTACTAGTGGATTTTCTCTTATTCTTATCCACCTGGAAGTCTGAGTCTGTGTATCCTGTAGGAACCAAGTCATCAGCCTTGCAAACCAACATGTAATCTTTCATTCCCTTGAGGTACTTGAGAATATGCTTTACAGCTTGCCAATGAACCTCTCCTGGGTTTGACTGATATCTGCTAACTAAGCCCATGACAAAGCAGATATCTGGCCTAGTACACAGCATGGCATACATGAGACTTCCCACAGCCGAAGCGTAGGGAATCCTACTCATTCTGTCCTTTTCTTCTTGAGACTTAGGACAGTCCTTCGAAGAAAATGACAACCCATGTCTACAAGGGATTAGAGCTCCCTTACATGAGTCCATGTTGTACTTGGCCAACATCTTGTCAATATATGTCGTTTGGGATAACCCTAACATTCTCTACTTCCTATTTCTAAGAAGCCTAATCCCAAGAATATAGCTGGCTTCTCCTAAGTCCTTCATACTGAATCGACTAGACAGCCAAACCTTTGTAGATGACAATGTCCCTACATCATTTCCAATGAGTAGAATGTCATCCACATACAGGACAAGAAAAATCACATTAATGCCTTCAAGTTTCCTGTACACGCATGGTTCATCTTCGTTTTGAATAAAACTATAAGACTTTACAGTCTTATCAAAACGAATGTTCCTTACTCTTGATGCCTGCTTAAGTCCATAAATGGACTTCTTAAACTTGCAAACCATATGTTCCTGGCCTTTAGCAATGAAGCCATCCGGTTGGGACATATAGATGTCTTCGCTAAGATGGCCATTTAAAAATGCCGTCTTGACATCCATTTGCCATATCTCGTAGTCATAGTGACAATGGCAAGGAGGATGCAGATGGATTTAAGCATGGCTACCGAGGAAAAGGTTTCCTCATAGTCAATACCTTCTTTTTGAGTATACCCTTTCGCCACAAGCCTAGTTTTGAAGGTTTTTACCTTCCCATCCGCTCCTCTCTTCCTTTTGTATACCCACTTGCACCCAATGGGTTTTATCCCTTCAGGTGAAGCTACAAGATCCCAAACCTGATTGAGGTATATAGACTCAATCTCGGCTTTCATTGCTTCATGCCACAGATTTGCATCGGCATCAGTAATAACCTCCTCGTATCTAGTGGGGTCTTGTTCTTGATGGTCTGAGACCAGCTCAAAAGCTTCTCCTGTCCATCTATTCGAAACCCTAGACACTCTTCCACTATGACGAAGCTCCATTTGCACAGGCTCTTGAGGTTGTGCCTCTTCTTGTTCCAGAATCGGGCCAGAAGAAGTTGATTCCGTAGATAACTTCTCCTCAAGTTCCAACCTCGTTGAACCTTTAGTGGAAGTACTTTGATCATCTTCCAAGTATCTAGCATTGGTACCGACTAGTACCTTCTACTCCTTAGGATGATAAAAGTAACCTCCTTTTGTCCCTTTTGGATATCCAACAAAATAGCATAATTCTGATCTTGGTTCCAACTTGTCTCCCTTGATCAATACATAAGCTGGACATCCCCAAATCCTGAGATGATTCAGACTTGGCTTACGCCCAGCCCACATCTCATAGGGAGTCCTAGGTACTGACTTAGAAGGCACCAAGTTCAGAATATATGCCGCTGACTCCAGGGCATATCCCTAAAAGGACACTGGAAGAATAGTATGAGACATCATGCTTCAGACCATTTCCATCGACGTCCTATTCCTTCTCTCAGCTACTTCGTTCTGTTGGGGTGTTCTCGGCGCATAGAGTTGGGATACTATCACATGATGTACTATGTAGTCATTGAATTCACCTAGGAGGTACTCTCCACCACGATCCAATCGTAAGGTTTTGATTAATTTACCTGTCTGACGCTCCACTTCAGCCTTAAACTCCTTGAACTTGTCAAAAGAGTCAGACTTGCGTCTCATCAGGTAAATGTAACCATACCTCGTACAATCATCTGTGAACGTGATGAAGTACTCAAAACCTCCTCTAACTGGTATAGACAATGGACCACACACATCAGTATGAACAAGACTCAACACCTTCTTGGCTCTATCCGCCTTTGGTGTAAAAGACCTTTTGGTCATTTTTTCCATCAGGCAGGATTCACACTGAGGCCAACTTTCCAATCTCAATGAGCCCAAAGGCCCATCATGGATTAGCCTCTGAATCTTGGTTGAGTTAATATGACCCAACCTTAGAAGCCAAAGGTATGAATCATTGATTTGGTCTTTCTCTTCCTAGTTAAAGGTTCAGACAGAACGTTATTTGATTGGTTATTAATAGGGTTTAAAAAGAACAGATTACCATACATGTGCCCAGTATATAAAATTTCTCCATCTCTACTGATAGAAATACCAGAATGGAAAGATACAGAATATCCTTGATTAATAAGTTTTGCAATTGAAATCAAATTCTGACGAAAACCTGGTACATATAAAATATCCTTTAAAACCACTATCTTATTACAATAAAAAATGAGATCCATCTCTCCCACTGCAAGGGCCCAGACTTGTGCTCCATTACCTACTCAAAGCCCATGTTCGCCCTTCTTGAGTCTTCTTATCTTCCTAAACCCCTACAAGGAGTTACAGATATGATCAGTAGCTCTTGAATCAACAATCCAAGTGGAAGTTGATCCTACCATTGATATGGACTCTAGATAGTAAACATTACCTGTGGGGTTTTTCTTGGCCTAAAGATCTGGACACTCTTTTTTCCAGTGTCCCTTCTTCCCACACTTGAAGCACTCGCCCTTTGGTTTGTCCTTGGGTTGGGTCTTGGGCTGGGCTACTGCATTTCCCTTCTTCCTCTTGAACTTTCTGGGTTTAGGCCCAGTTCTTGAGGAAGAAGCATTAGCAATCATGGCCTTTGACTGCGGCTTCATGACCTTCTCCGCCATCTGGAGCTCCTTCATCAGTTCAGTTAAACTCATGTTCAACTTGTTCATGTTATAATTTAACTTGAACTGAGTGAAAGAGCCCGGTAGAGATTCGAGAACCATGTCCACTTAGCTCTCGGGGTCAATGACAGCCCCTAAGATTTTCGCCTCCTCAAAAGCAGCAATCATCTTGAGCATATGCTCTCGGACTGATGCTCCCTCAGCCATCTTAGTGTTCACAATAGTTCGAAGAGCCTCCTGCCTTGCGGGCTGGCTCTTGTCTGCGAACATAGTTGCCAATGATTGACTTATGTCATATGCAGAAGCCATGTGCTCGTGTTTTGATTGGAGCACATTAGACATGGAAGCTAACATATAGCAACGTGTCATTTCGTCAGCTTTCTTCCACGCCTTTTCAGCCTCTCGCTCTTCAGTGGTGGAACCTTCCCCGATAATAGGGCAGGTTTCGTAAAGGACATACTTATACTCCTCAACTGTGAGTATTATGTCCAGGTTCCTTTTTCAGTCCACATAGTTTGGACCCGTTAACTTATTCTCCCTAAGAATAACGGCCAATGGACTAAAAGAACCTCCCACTATTTCTGAAAATCGAAAAATAAAAAAAAGAATTTAGTTTGTGAAAACAAAATAAAATTTGTGCACTGAAAATAATTTGGCTCTTAGGAAAACTGACATAGCTTCTTGGGAAGATTAACAGTTTCCTAAGCTAAGTGTATTAACCACCACAAATTAATTTCCCTTCTAGGTAATGATTTAGAGAATAACTCCATCGTGGGATGGCCGTTTCCGCTCATTTCCTATGGACATACCTCGCACTATAACCTCCAACGTGGGCTGGCCGATCATAGTACGTGCCTCGGGTTATTAATTACATCCTTCCATTAGATCTAGATCCTTGTGGTATCCCCATTCTATACGGGTTCACTCCCAGGGTGACGCAAGGGGACCCACGATCTCTAATGAAGACCGTGATGGAAGCCGTGGGGCCGTTGGAACCCCTCTCCCACTTAGTCTTTTAAAGGTTATCTGGAAAATATCCTTTTGAAATTTCCATTAAGTTTTTCCTTAACTCAAAAATAAAATATCTAAGTCCAATAAAATCTCTATGTCAAGGCTTATATCCTATGAGAGATTTTCTCCATGGACTAACTTTATTTAAGTTAAAACTTAACGATTTCAAAAATTTTCCAATTAAAACTTTCTAGAGACTTTGGTCTCAAGTTTATTTGACAAAATAATTTTTCTAGTCCAAAACAAAACAAAATGGCTCTCCATTTTAATTTACAAAAATATCTAAATTCAATATATTTTCTATGTCAAGGATTAAATCTTTTGAGAAAATATTCAAGGATTAATTTTTGTACCAATTAAAATAACCATTTAAATTTTGAAGAAAAATATTTTTCTTGTCAAAAATGTTCCCAAAGACTTTAGTCTTTGGGAAAAAGCACACATAGGTACATAAAAAAAATAGCATGCTCAAAACAATAAACGTTTTCATGCTTTTCTATTTTTTAAATCTAAGTGCCCAAATAATAGAATTAAACACATTAATTAATTAATTAATTATCTTGTTTAATCCTAAAATCCCTTACTAATATTTTTCATGCAAATATATTCCAAGAATATAAATATTGCAAAAATATTAACTTCGTCTGGTATGGGACCCAAAATGAAAAAGAAAAAAAATTGCAGAAAAAACGCTGGCGGTCCACTGCACCGCGCCTCACCGGATCCGCGCCCGTGTGGCCTGCGGTCCACCACGGCTGCGGTGCACTGCGCCGCACCGGATCCCTCACTGTGCGACCCATGGAGCTGCCCGCAACCCGCGATCGTTTCACCTCTGCTGCCGACCCGCGAAGATCCGTGCCTTTATCCGATTTGCTGACCCGCGCTTCAATTGCAAATTTGCAATTGCAAATTTCATGCAATCGGCTCCAATTCTCCCAGCGGCTCGGCTCAACAGCGACTGGCTCTCCTCACAGAAACGCAGCGGCTCGGCTCGCGTGGCTTAGGAACAGTGTCATCTTCTTCGTTTTTTTCTTCTTCCGCACGAAAATTTGCAGAGGCTTTTCCCTTCACCTTTTGCTTATTTCTTTGGCTTCTTTGGACATTTTTACTTACAAAAAACATCCAAAACAAAACCACAACCGCCTATACCCATTAAAATTAGGTTTACACGATTAACTAGCAAAGCCAAAAAAAAATTACAGCGATGCCTATGCTTCAACGATGAAGCTCACAGAGATCCTATCCCATACCAAAACAGCAAAGGATCACAGGTATAATCATCTTCTCCATTTTTATTAACTACCATGCTCCCTATATTGATCAAAAACCAGTGGCTCTGATACCACATTGAGGGAACCGAAAAACAGAGAGCATGTGCAGTCACGGGAAAAAAATTTAGAGAAAAAATAAAACCAAGCCTTAGAGGCCACACGAAAGCGTGAAGATCATACCTTTGCGCTCCTTAACCCTTCTAGGTTGAGTAGGAGCGGATTGAACGACTGGAATCACCTCGCTTTGTCCACTTGAAGAAGCTTCCGGTTGAACACCCGCTAGCCTTCTACTTCACCTTATTTGCATCAACACTAAGCTTTCCAACTCTCAAAATATTCCTCAGCCTAACCTCTAGTCAGTGAACACTATGGTGAAGAGGAACGATCTCAATTCTCTTTGGTTCACTTGCTATTGGTTAGCAAATAACAAGGAGTAAACCCAGAGGAATGAGAGAGACGTTGAGAGAGAGAGACTCACGTGAGACTCTGATAAGCTTAGAAGGATTAGGGTTTTCTTCTACCAGAGACTAGTTTGTTGGTTAGCCAAAACTAGGTCTCTCATTATCTGATAAACATATCCCCGAGATTTCATATTTCAAAACACCCGGATGTTATCCTGAGAATCTGTTTGGCCTAACCCTAAACTCTTTTTAACCGTATCTGGAAAAAACCCTAAGGTCCAAGCTATTGGGCCAAAAAAATATTTATTATTTTCCTTGGACCTAAAAGGCCCAAAATAATAAACATTAATTATTTATTTCCTGGGCTTATATAAATAACCCAATAAATACTTAATGAGCCCAAATGAACCAAAATAATTAATTTTTAATTATTTATTTATTGGGCCTATATAAATAACCCAATAAATAATTAAACATTAATTATTTCCCCTAGTTTAAGCCCATGTTAATTTCCTAATTATTCATACTGGACCTAGGCCCTAAATAATTAATTAACGAATTAAACTAGATAATTAATTTCTCTCAACTCCTATTTTAATTAATTTATTTATTTTATTCCAGTCCAATAATAAATTAGACTTCTTGAATAAAATTAAATAAAATAAAATCCTCTTCAACTGAGACCAATTCCTCAACCCAAAATTAGTTAGGACTTACGGGCTATTCCGAGGACCAAAAAGACACATCGCCTTGGCTGCTAAAATGACCAAAATACCCCTGCTGTATAACTAGCTGTATTTTGCATTTTAAATATCTCCTAATATCATCATAAGGAAATATTGACCCCAAGGACAATGCTGCATTAGCAAAGTCTCTGACTTACAGGTGAAATGACTAAAATATCCCTCTACACATTGTTGTACATTTAGAGAGGAAGAAGTGTACTAACACCCCTCTAAATGATATCTACCATCCTTTGGCTTCTAGTCCAATGATCCACGACTTCCTGGAGTGTTTCCGCTTTCCAAGGGAGCTACCCTAAAGCAAACATCCAAGTCATGTTTCCCAGGGCCCTGGACATTTTAGATCATTCGGACAACCACAATGGGCGATATAGTGCAGAAACTATCTTGTACAAGTCTATCTTAACTAACTAGTCACACATACCCAACATGCAAGTATATTGGCCCTACGATAGAACCTCAACTATAGCAAATCAAAGTATATGCTTCTAGCTTCGCCAGACCACCAACTCATACTCAAGTCGTAGAATACTAGTCCACGCTATAGCAGTAGTAGTCTAGGTTTCTACCATATAGTACTTTGAGAAACCACTACTACAGGTCCTGTTCTACGTATTCGAAATACGCTTATGTCATGAAGTGAGTGGACTACCCACTGGCTAAAGGTAAGCCATTCCTCATTTGAAATTCATAACATAATAACCTAAATATGATGAGATTCCCAGTCTCATCAATAGGTTAAGAACAAAAGTTTATGTGTTAAATAACCCGTGATCCATACATTACTGTGAAAGACCACCATTCACATGGATCACTTATTTAAACACAATGGGTCTGTTCCAAATGAAAATCGTGCACAAACAAAAAGTAAATTCACAAACAATTTCTGAAAATAAATTCTTTTATTAAAATATTCGATTTTATATCAGAAACCTAGTCCAAGAGGGCATACAATCCAACAGGTAGATGTCATTTAGAGTGGTATTAATACACTTCTTCCTCTCTGAATGTACGGCGATGTATAGAGGGATATTTTAGTCATTACACCTGTAGGTCGGAAACTTTGCTAACGCAGCACTATTCTTGGGGTCAATATTTCCTCATGGTGATATCAGGAAATATTTAAAATGTAAAATACAGCTATTTATATAGCACGGGTATTTTGGTCATTTTAGTGGCCAAGGCGGTGTGTCTTTTGGTCCCCAATATAGACCGTGAGTCCTAATTAAATACGAGCTAAGGAATTGATCTTAAATTAAATAAAATTTATTTTATTTAAGTAGCCTGATTTAATTATTGAGCTAGAATAAAATAAAGGTCCATGGAGAGAGAGAATTAATTAAATTAGTTTAGTGGGTTAATTAATTATTCAGGGATTTGGCCCAGTTTGAATAATAAAATATTAACCTGAGACTAAACTAATATAGGCTTATTAATTGGACTAGTTTATTTGGGTTGGAAATTAATTATTAATTGGACCATTAAGTTGGTTCTAATTAGAATAATTAATTAAGCCCAAAAGGTTAAACTAAGAGTCCAATGGCCCAGTCCAGTTTAACATAGGATTTTATTTAGGTTAAACAGGAGGATTGGAAACAACGTCGATGTTACAAAACACACACTTTAAGAGACGGCTTCTTCTTTGTGAAAGGCTAGGCGTCTCTCTCTCTCTCTCTCTCCAGAAAAATTCCCTAGCCTGTTAGTCGTTCACTAAACGGTAGTTAGGCAGGCCATATACTAGAAGACTAAGAGTTTGGCATTCACATACATGCAAAGGCGGAGTAGGAGGCTTGCAAGAATCGCATCAGAGGCTTCTACCAGCACACCTACCTCGGTTGCGCATGTTCCGGTCTAGCCACCTTTGAGAATCAGAAGGAAAGATAAAAATTTTAAAACCTCGGGACTTGGACAGGGCGCAACTGGCGCTGGCTAGGGCAGCCGGAGCCGGCGTCGGCCCTATCCTGGAATCCCTTATTATGTTTTTCTAGCTTTTTTTATGTTCGCTTCCACTGCGTGCCCTGTGTTTTTCCGTTTCCGTGCCTTCAGGGTGTAGTGGCTATACTGCTCTTATGGACTTGTATAGAAAGTGGGGAAAGATAGAAGATGCTCGGAATGTTTTTTAGAGGATATGTTATCTGTTGGAATGCACTAACAGCTGGATTTGGTAATCAGGGTCGAAGAACCAAGGCTGTTGAGCTGTTGACCGAATGATTCATGAAGAAACTATGTTGCATTTCTTGTTGTTCTATTTGCATGTAGTTATTTAGGTTTAATAGATCATGGATTGGAAATTTTGCATTCAGTGGCTATAGATCTTAAGGTAAAGGCTCGAGCAATGCACTACACCTATATGAGAGTTGTAAGGCTAAGAAGGGCTTTGGGTGAAGTTTTGGCATTAATAAGAGATGCCCCATTTGAAGCTAACTTCGATTCTCCACATTAGACTGATGTGAGATACGTCACATATTTATTTGCTAAGCATTGTCTAAACGAGCCTTCGTCCAATTGCTAGGTGACACTTAAGAAATTACAATGATCAATCTAGCCATAGCCCCACCATACATTAATTAATAAACTATTTCTCAAAGCAAAAAGGTTAAGATTTATTTGTGTTCGTCACTTTGTTTATTGTTCCTCTAACTAAAAAAGAGTGTGAATCTCCATTTCAATAGAAACCCAGTACCTTATTGAAATGCATTTGTCAAATTCCACATTGACAAATGTTATGTTTGAATAACACACAATTGAATTCCTATATGATGTCTAAATCAAGAACTAAAAGGAGGCAAATTCTCTACCATCGTTGTATTAGGAAGAATACAAAGCTACTCATGTAAAAGAATAATAGCTAAGGCATTGATGCAAAGGAACAAAGCTGCTTGACAACACGAATAATAACACAAAAATATTGAAAGTTTGGTAGCAAAAATGAAGAAATACTTTAGGAGAAGGCTAAAGAATGGACCTAATTAATAATAAAAAAGTAATTTAAACACACAGAAATATTCAAATATATGTAGCAATACACACTCTGAAAGTAATTTAACACAAAACAGTCCCCAACAATCACTATAAAATCCAAAAACCCATTAATACACAATGCATTCATCCTTCACAGTCTCAACCTCCAAATGCCATAACAACTCCATATATTCTCAAAGTAAGACAGCTTGAAATTTATGAACTAAAATCTATTTAGTATATGCCAAATAAATTAAAAAATAATAGGCTCCCCCAAACTAATTAATAGTCCCAAAAATTTAACAAGTAAAGTTCAGTAATGCCACCATGACAATTTAATCCATAGAGTTCAAACAAAACCCACACAAATAATCACTAAGTAGAATCCCAAAAATTTTTTGCCTACAAACCAAGACAATAAAGTAAGGGAAGAAGAAATTCACAGGGACTTTGTGCAAGTGAAATGAAAGGGAAGTTGCTCTTGAAATCTGCCTTCGACTTCAATCAACGGAAATCTACCTTCGGCGGTAGCAGAGGACCGCGGCGGTGGCGGTGTTGTCGAGCCTAGGGAAAACTGATGGGCGCGAGGGCTATTCCTGGAAAAGGTCAGTGGTTAGGGGCGAGGGGGATGTTCCGAAAAAGGGCAATGGTGGTGGCGGTTGGCAATGGCGCGGGGGGGTGGGGAGGGGGGTTTTCTAGATAATCTGTAGAAGGGAAGACCGAATAATACGTAGAAAGGAAGGGGAAAGTTGCAGAGGAATTGATACTGAGAGAGGTAGAGAAAGGGGAGAAAACGACTAAGTGTTGAATTTAGTCTTGAATTTAGCTACGGTCTAAAACCATTGCTAAGCTCTCTCAATTTGAGAGGGTTTAGCGATGACTATTTGATAATTTTGTTGGGGCATGTATTTCGTAGCTAATACCTCAAAGATTGTGTAGGATTAGCAACGGAATATTATATATATATATATATATATATATATTGCATCACTATATTATAGAATTTCATTTTATATTAATTTATAAGGTTAGATCTAAATTTGACTCAATTTCATGTTGGTTGTTAGAATTTTTTATAAAATTAAAATCAAAATTAAATAATTAACATATTTATTAAATATGTTAATTGATAATAAATTTGTTCCAATTTTAATCTTTTTTGCAAAAAAATTACCTTATAAACAACTAAACATTTAATGAAGTTATAATTGAGTTGATAATATTTACTGGTTAATATTAATTTAGTTAAAATTTAACAAAAGTTCAAGTATTATATAATTACATGCACATTTTAAAATATATAAAAATATGTAATTATATACAAATTTGGCGATCAAATAAATTTAAATTTTGATTAAAATATCAAACTTTATACTTCCATGAGCTAAACTAAAGAAAACAGCGAGGGTTTAGCTACGGAGACATCAAAAAAATTTCCCTCCAATTTTTTTTTTCAAAATTTCATATAGTCGTAGCTAAACCCTAGCAAATAGTGAGGGTTTAGCTATGGAGAGATATCAAAAAAAGTTCCCTCCAAATTTTCTTTCCAAAATTTCATATGACCGTAGCTAGGCCCTAGAAAATAGCGAGGGTTTATCTGCGATTGTACAAATTAAATTCTCCTTCATCAACAAAGTAAACCACCGTAGCTAAACCATCGCTAGTAGCGATGGTGTAGCGAGGGACTAGGGTATAGTCGCTACATGGTGACGGCATTTTACTACGGCTTTGTCGTAATTTAGATACGGATTAGTGACAACTATTTTCTAAATCCAAAAAATATGTTTTAAGTTTTGAATTTCGGATGAGTGTTGTAGTACCATAGTAAATTAGCTACGAATTAGCGATGACGAGTAGCTCAATTTACAAATTCCTTTTTTTTTTTTTTTGAATTTTAGGGTAACCATCGTAGGTCCATCTCCAATTAGAGACGGTTTTTTCAGCTATAGCTAAGTAGCAATGGCATTGCGATGATCGGCCAATTGTTGTCGCTGTTGCTATCGCAATGCCATAGCAAAGTTGAGACGGTTAAAAATTCGTCGTTGAATTCTGTCGCTAATGTCGACTTCTCTTGTAGTGACACATGCAGCCTCGCTGCCTTCTTCTTTTTCCCATCGATGCCTACCTTCTTTTCCACCATTCCCCTACCCTAGCTAGTCCCGCCTTCACAGCTGCCTCTCCTCTCTCCATCTCCTTTTCTTTTCTTCTTGTCTTGGTTGCCATTGTTGCTCCCACCTCCTCTCCCTTCCTGCCACTGCCGTGGCCTTTATCTTCACAACACCACTCCTCCCCTCTTCTTCTCTTTCTTTCCTTATTCTCTTTTTCTTTCAATACTGCTCCTCCCCTCTAACTTCTCTTCATTGTCTACTGTCCTTTTCCTATTAATCCTCAAGTCCTACAATTTTTTTTTTCGTTCAAGTCCTATTCGTTGCCTTTCTATCAAATCTTTCGCTTCCCCCCCCCCCCCAACCTAACCCCTCCCTTGCCCTCACCCTCACCTTGTGACCCCACCCCTCTATTCTTTTCTTTTCTTCTTCTTGCTTTACTTTTCTTCTTTTCTCCTCTGTTGCTACTGGTTGGCCCGCTCTCCTTCTTTCTCTCAACCTCACCACAACCCCACCCCCCTTAGATGCTACTTTCCCTGCTACTTCTTCTCTTTTTTTCTTCTCTCCTCCCCATCCCTCACCCTCACTACATCCCCACCCCTCTGTGTTGTTCTTTCTTCTCTTTTTTCCTTCTCTCTTCCCTCTCCCTCACCCTCATCGTCACTGTCACTATCCTCATCTTCATTTCTATGTTTTCATCATCTCATTGTATTTTTTTTTTTAATCAAAAGATTTTTTTAATCCTAGAATGGCTGAAATAGCTTTAATAAAATGGTAAATAGTGATGTCCTAAAGGGTATTTTGGGCATTTTGCATAATTTGTTAGTGGACGAATTTTCAATTGTAGGGTGATATTGAAATAATCTTTTTTACAAGGGGTAAATTGAGAATGGCTTTAGAATTCAGGGTATTTTTTTAATTAATTCAATTTTTTAAATGAACAATTTGGCTAGAGTTTATATCTTTTTATGCCAGTTCGGTTTTTTGGTGATTGTACTTTCATCATCTCTTTTTCTTTTTCTTTTAATTTGTAATAACTCAGGATTTAATTCCATCAAGATGATAAATCTTTCACTTGTAAATTCAATAAATGCCTTTGATACACTAGGATTGGAAAAAGAAAAAACACAAAGAAAATCACCTCGAATAGTATAGTTATGCATTGCATGTTATAGTTTTTTAGAAAAGTATGAAATTTTAAAACACTACAATAATGCGTCTTTATAAATATTTTTGTATTTCAATACTTTATAAACTGATACTTTCTCTTCAATCTCCATAAACCGCGAACATATACTTATCTATCGTTTCCGCGACTTGTGGATCCGCCTTATTTTGGTAGTCCTTATCAACATATTCTAAGGTTTGTGCATACGACATAATAGTTTTTTAAATGTCGAAACAAATTTTGGAAATTAGGATGAAACAAATAATGTTGTGAAGTGAGAAAATATTTTCTTCCATGAGACTGAATTCTCCATTTCTTTATAAAACTTACTAATGTTTCTCAAATTATAGTTAATATTGAATTGAAAATAGTTTACATTTTTTTTACTTCTTTGCTAAAATTTTGCAAATTTAGTTACCATTAATAAATAAATAAATTTTATTATTTTGGTATATATTTTTTCAGCCCCAATAAAAATAAAAATAAAATAATAATTAAAAATTATTAATTAAAAATCCTCTTAAATATATGCTGTATTTGCAAGATTCTAACCCAGGGTTTATCTAACTAGAAACTCGTGTACCACAAAGACAAAAGGATGATCATCACAAGAAAACAAAAGGAAAATCAATAATGACAAAACATACAAGACAAAAATGAAGTCCAGAGAATTCATGAAACTACGGCGAACAGATTCTCCACATTCCTATTCCCATCGAAAATGTTTCGCCTAAAAAATCTTTTTGTGTTCAAGAATGTAATATTTTGTTCCTTTCGACCAATTTTGCGTGAAAGTTCCTACAAATTTTTTCCTAGATTCTCCCCCACAACCTTAAAGGAACAAGTGATGCTTAACGAATGCAATGCCTATATATATTCACTCGGCATCGACATTTTGCATAAACTAGCAGCTGCAAACATTTGTTCTTGATCTCTTTTCAATTTATAACATTATGTCTCCAATTAAAACTGCCGACTTGCACCGAATCTTTTACCATCTCGATGAAAATGGCAATGGCCTAGTAAGCCTGGAGGAGCTGCAATGCTTTCTTGAAAAGATTGGTTTCGAAACGAGCCGAGACGAGCTTGAACAACTTGTGGGCAAAGAAAGTTTGGACTCCATCGATTTCATCTTCTTTCATGACAATGTCATCAGGAGTTGGAAGAAAACTGACAGTGATCAAAACAAAGGTGATGATAGTGTACTGGAGAAAGATCTTCTAAAAGCTTTTGAGGTTTTTGATTTGAATGGCGATGGATTCATTTCCAGTGAGGAGTTGCAGAGCTCATTATCAAGATTAGGGTTGTGGGATGAGAAATGCGGGAAAGATTGCAGAAGCATGATTAACGTCTACGATTCTAATCGTGATGGGAAGCTTGATTTTGAGGAGTTCAAGGATATGATGACACTTTCAAATAATTAAAAACGTATCTCAGTGAAATTGAGCAACTGTCATATGTTTATCCAAAAGTGCCTATGTTTTGAAGGAGTTGTTGGACAGAAATATGAAGAGAATTAATTCGTTTGATCGATTGTTAATATTTCATCATTTCTTATTCTGTTATTGTATTTATTGGGTATTTTGTTTTATCTTTAACAGTGAATCTATCTCAAACAAGTAAGATTGTAACTTACATCAACTTGTTAAAAATATTTCTTACTAGTTGATAGATTATAAATTAGATTAACACTTCATTCTCTAATATTATCAAAATAGGGGAAAAAAAAATTGAAACAAAGGCAAATTATGTTAGAATACATGAATCCTCTGTGCGGAATTAGCATCCTTATAATTAAACTAATTATTCAATGATATTTTCAAAACATGTTGCGATATAAAAGAGGGGTGATTGGAATGTTTTTAAACAATATAGGTCTAAAGGCATTTTTTCCACCGACTAAGATTTATGGTCAACGAATTAAATACTATAATAGATTATAATACTGAAAATAGAATTCAAATTCCTTAAAAAGAAAAAAGAAAAAGAAATGAGTTGTTAATAAATATCAACCCAATTCCACAATTAAAAAAATACTTCATAAAAAGAAATAGAGACGGTTTAAGATTTATAAGAAATATTTTGACAGTAAGAGCGTGAAATAATTCAATATATTACCATCATACTCAAACTTGAATATTTGGAACATTTTATCAAATTAATCGAATATTAAACTAACTAATTCTCATATGATATTGGCAAATATGGGTATATATCTACTTCTAAAAATATCTCATAAAGAGAAAAATTGTTCAAAAACTCGTAAAAAATTTTCAACTGACTGATTGACGCGGCGGACCCTCCCAGTCGGGTAAAAGGACAAATATCGCGTAAGGAGGAAGAATCTTTCGGGAAAATTCTGGTTCTCGTCTCCTAGCGCGAATGAGAAAAGCTATCTTTGCGTGTGCTCTCAAAACTCTCTTTTTCTTTATGAAATTATGATTCAGAGACTTAGGAGAACCAGAAACATTTTGACTTCATCCTTTGCGAGCGGCAATCTTTTCCGGGAATCTTCCGTAGTCAAGTTTCCAGATCTAAAGAAGTAAGTGGATTGATATTTTTTTTCAATCTATTCAATTTTAAAATTTACTTTAATTTAATATAATTATAATTTTTATTTTGTATTATATATTTACAATACATTATTTTTTTATTTTTTTATCCTATCTTAATTACACAAATTTAATAAATTTTTATTATATTCAAATCAAAGTATTTTATAACAATTCCTATCCAAAAATACATCATAAGAGATATTTTTTTTTGAATTATTTATTTTTCCAAAAACAACCTAAACGGAGTTCAAACAAAGCTCCACTGTATATATGATGAAGTGACAGAAACACAGAACAGAACTGTGGCAATGGACTGTTAAACCTTGACGAGCTAATGTGGTTTCTAGGCGGGATCTGCCTCCAGACAATTAATACATATGATGGGCTCTGCAAGTTTTAGTAGTTGTTTGGCTTAGTATTTTGGGACTGGGAATGGAAATCAAGTGGTATTAAACTCGTTGTATAAGTCTAGTTGGGTTATATGAGTTTCAGTACAAAAGAATAAAAGATCTCATACTTAGTAATTATCATTTCAATCCAAATCTGCAGGCTTCATTTTTCATTCCCCATCTCGTTGCATTGATGAATTAGTAAAGAATCTGTTAAAATCTGTTATTATAATGGACTCAATATCATTCCTATTGCGGAATTCAAATGAAACAGCTTTATCTTTCTTCATTTTACACTTCTAGGTTGATGCTGTGTCTAAAAGGATAATTACTCAAAGGTTTCCTATATTTAGTTTTATAATTCATACACATATCGTTCTATAACAGGAATTCAAGCTTTTGTGTGGGCGCGCGCGCATAGTAAAGGTGATTGAAATTTTTTTCAGGATAATACTGCTCTATTTTGATGAAAAAAAAAATTAATATAAATTATTTTTATTTGTAAATTATAGGAAATTACAATGTTAATATTTGAGTTTATAAATATTTTTATAAAATTTAAAATTATACTTATATTTTTTCAAAAAATAATATAATCCCAATCTAAGAAAACCCTATTCAAATTCTCAATTTTCATATTCAATATGACAGTACCATGTGACCATGTCACACTTACAAATTGAATTCAATACACGCTATTAAATTACTGAGTTCAGATTTAACTGTCCCTTAGAATAACTCATGAGTAAATGATTTTGCCTATTAAAAGTGACAGATTCATATTGCAAAATAATTATTCTATATTTATTTTACTTTAATTCCTAAGATATCAAGATGTTGATTATTAAATTAATCTTACTCTTTGGTAACTCAAGGAATTTCAAGTTAGTATATATAGATTATTATTTACTCAGGATTAAGGTATTATGTACCACAATTATATAATGTTTAATTTGTATGGTTCATTCCACAAACTTAACATTTATGGTCCTATCCAATATATCAAAATATATCCTTAATTACATTACCAAAAGTCAAAGACAGACTTCAATAAAATCAAGACAATCTCAATAAAATAAACCGTTCAAATTTATTTTAGTTCGTAGATAATTTATTTCAAATTAAATTATAAATCAAGTCTTTTGTGTTTAACAAAAAAATACTTGATTTATAATATTTAAATAATTCGTAGATAAATAGGCTCATACATATATATGAATATATAAAAATATACTTTATTTAATTTCAAAATACAAATGTTGTATTTACTCGAAGGGCATATCTAACAAAATTCTCCTACTTGTCCTAGAGTAAATGAGACATGTCAGAAATACCCATACTTTCGATATGACTTCCGAAAACTGCTACAGGTAAATGTTTTGTAAAATGATCAGCAAGATTTTCAATAGAAGAAATTTTGCATACTTATGTATCTCCACGTTGAACAATCTCTCTAAGTAGGTGATATTTATGTTCTATGTGTTTATCACGCTAATGCCTGCATGGTTCTTTCGCATTTGCCACTGCACCTCTATTGTCATAGTACAAACTAATGGCTTGATATGCTAAAGGAACTACCTCAAGTTCTATTTAGCTACCTCACAAGCTGCCACATATTTAGCTTTCATTATAGAGTCAACAATACAAGACTATCAAATACTTCTCCACACAACTGCACCACTACCTAAGGTGAAAATAGAGTTTGAAGTGGACTTGCAAAAATCCCTATCAGCTTGAAAAGTAGAATTAGTTATCCAATAGGTACCAAGTCTGGAGCCGAGTAAACAAGCATGTATCCTCGAGTTCTGCGAAGATACTTGAATATATGCTTTACTGCTGTCTAGTTTTCTGATCCTGGGTTTGACTGATATCTACTGACCATTCCAACAACATAAGAAATGTCTGTACGAGTACAAAGCATAGCATTCACGAGGCTTCCTATAGCTGATACATAAGGAACTTGTTTTATGTACTTAATTTCTTCAGGAGTTTTAGGACTATACCTTTGAGATAATTGGATTCTATGTTTGAAAGGCAAATGACCTTTCTTGAAATTTTACATAAAAAATCACGCCAATATTTTGTCAATATATGAAGCTTGGGATAAAGCTATCTGTCTATTCTTTCTATCCCAAAAGATCTGAATGCCCAGAACATATATTGTTTCTCCCAAGTCCTTTATATCAAACTATTTACCCAACCATTTTTTCACCGATGCTAATATCTCTACGTCATTGCCAATGAGATTGATGTCATCAATATACAGTATGAGAAAAACCACATTACCATCTTTAATTCTCATATAAATATTAGGTTCATCAGGATGTTGACTAAAACTATAAGATTTAGTGGCTTGATCAAACTTGATATTCCAAGATCTAGATGCTTGCTTAAGCTCATAAATGGACCTTTTCAATTTATAAACTTTATGTTCTTGACCTTCTTGGATAAAATCATTTGGCTGTACCATATTGATACACTCGTCAAGATTTTCATTAAGGAATGTTGTCCAGACATGTATTTGTCATACTTCATAGTAGAAGTCTTCCAGGCACTGTGTTTTCTAGGCACTATGACTTAGCCATATTCAATATATATATACATACATACATATATATATATATGTATGTATGTATGTATATGTACATACATATATACATATATACACATATATATGTGTGTATATATAGATATGTATGTATGTTTATGGAAGACTTAGCCATATGTGTGTGTGTGTGTGTAAGTCTTCCAGGCACTGTGTTTTCTAATGTCCTTTTTACTTACAGTGCAAACATTTGCCTTTGGGTTTTTCATCTACTTTAGCTTTCTTAACCTACTGCTTAGGCCTCTTTTTGTTATTTTGCTTCCTCTTATTTCCTTATTCACCCTTAGGCTTAGAAGAGGAATATCCAGTATGAGTTAGAACAAGAGCATTGCCACTTTCCACTTTTAGGGTAGTCTCGGCGTTTTCAAGCTCTTTCATTAACTCTGTAAGAGACATCTCCATCCTATTCATATTATAATTAACCTTGAACTATGAGAATATCTCCAGAAGAGTTTTTAGAGTCATATCAACCTGAGTTTCAGGCTGAATTTCAACTCCTAAGACTTTTGACATGTTAAACTAAGCAATTAATTCTAACATATGATCTCTCATGTGCATTCCAAATTTTATTCGCATATTCATCATGCGCCTTATTACTGCTTAACACACTTGATGTCCTTTGGGCTCAAATATTTGCTGGAGACTTTTTATGATATCTAAAGCAATTGCCCTATTCATATGTTTCTGCCTGCAATACATTTGAGATATATCCCAAAATGTAGAACTGAGTCATCTCATTAAAACTCAACCACTTCTCATAAGCTGCCCTTTGTTCGGATGTGGATGAATCAGTAGGCTTGTATGGTTCAGTTAGTACGTATTTGAACTTCATGGAATGGAGTACAATTATGAGGTTCTATTTCCAATCAATAAAATTTTCTCTAACCAGTTGATTCTTTGTTAAAAGTAGGGATAAATTATTGGTAGTCATTTTTTGAAATAAAATAAAATAAAAATATGAGCTAATAGCATACCATGATGCATGATCAATATTATAATATTTTAAGTAGTAATAAAAATTACTATCAAATTATGATAACCTAAAACTCCAAAGTAACATGTATCTCTATAGGAGATAACAATGTGACTTACAGTTAGGCCAGGATCCACAACTTAAAACCCCAAAGTAATATGTACCTCTATATGAGATAATAATATAACTTATAGTTAAGTCTAGACTCTCCTACTAAAATTAATATGTCTTGCATCTAAATTCAATATTAGTTTTAGTGTTGTTAATTTTTTTTGTCATCATTGACATTATTTGGATATTCTATAGAAAGTCATTATAATGTCTTTGATTTAAGTGTAACCCTTATAATCATATTTTTAATAAAGTTTCCAATATAATCAAATCACCTATAGGGTAATAGTGAATGAATTAAACTTATAAAAAATTATATATATATAAAAAATTTTGGGCCCAATCTAGAAACCTATATAACGTAGTCTTCCTATAGGGAGACAATTTAAAATGGCACGAATCAAACTTTAATTTTACTAATAGGCTAATGGGGGAGGCCAAAGGTTAATTAAAATTAACCATTATACACTTATTTTTTTTAATAAAAAACTTTCATTGATGAATAAGTAAATAGTACTTAGAGCGGTGTTAATGCAAACTATAGGGCATATTAACATGAATGATATATAATTCAATAAAAATAAAAAATATTAAAAAATATAAAACTAGTTTTATGGCCATCCTAGATACAAAATAAAATTGCAAAAATTAAAATTGAAAATTTAATTAGCTAATAAAATAGCCAACCTTCAATCTTTTGTAATATTAATTTGTTGAAGCAAACCTTTGTACAAATCCTTTACTGGTACAGTGGTTAAAATGCTACATTTGGAGTCCAATGGCCTAGGAACAAATCCCATCACTGCCATAATATTCTTTTTTATTAAAAGGGTTGCTGGCCCAGGTGGCTAGGCCCAGTTCCATTGGCTCGCAATGTGAGCCAGCTGGGCCGCTGCTTTTTGGCCCAGTGCCCAGGCCAGTGCTAGCCCACATGGCTGCTAGCCCAGATCCCTAGGCCTAGTTCTGCTGGCTCACAATGTCAGCCAGCTGGGCTGATCCTTTTTGGCCCAGCTGTTGCTAGCCAAAACACTGGGCCTAGCTTGTCAACCAACTAATATCTCCATCACGATTTGTAGTGCCTTCTTGTCTAACTCGCAATGCTACTCTATTGATCAACATCGAATCTTTACATTTTTTTAAAGATAAAAATAAAATAAAATAATTCAAAACTGAAACATGGGGATGTAATCCTCCCATTTTGTTACAAGACTAGATAATACTTATGTATTTTCACCGAATAAAAAACTATGGCCATGAAATTATTTTGAATTAAATAAACCATTTACCATGAGTACAAGTACATTATTCATACAAAGCTCAACTAAATATATGCATAAAAGATTTAATCTTAACACATAAATATATCAAACTAAAAGCTCTGATACCAATTATTAGGAATATGATCAATATATTTATATGTCAACTAGATTAAACCTTATGAGTTGTGAAAAATTAATCATAGTTTTTTGTAGATATCGTCTCTACAAATACGATTCGAAAAGCTTTTGGCCATCTGGTAATACTCCAGACCCTCAAGTCTTCTTCAATGTAATCTCACAAGACTAGAAAATTGCTAATCTATTTTTTATCTCTATTTGTAAAGGGTGTGCTCATGCAAAAAATTGAGAGAACGTTCTTTCTTGCGTAACCTTGATATTGAGTCTTAAACCAATATATATAGTTGGCTATTTCCAACTACGTCTATTTATTTGACTCTATCTCAAATACGAATCCTAATAGAATAATATAAGTATAGTTGGGTACAACTATTTCCACATATTATATTCCACCTTAAATATAATTTTTGTTTCTTGAAATATTTTTATTAATAAATTATAAAAATTTATAATTTATTATTGTCCCATAATTAGGAGCCACTAAAGGGGCCTGACTGGATACAGTTAGACTAATTATTTTGTTAACCAAAAAATAATATATTAATAACGTTCTACTCACTAAAAGAACGTAATAGCACTATTCGACTAATTGCAATTATTGGAGTTAATAATTATATCCTTATGATTGATTAATCTAACAAACTATCCCCGTCAATCAACACAATACTTTGAATGAGGCAATATGACTACAGTACTCCCATTCAAATACTCAATTCTAATATTCAATTTGACAGTATCATGTGACCATGTCATACCTACAAATTGAATTCAATAGACATTATTGAATTACTAAGCTCAGATTTAACTATCCCTTAGAATATATGAGGAAATGATTTTGCCTATTAAAAATGACAGATTCATATTGCAAAATAATTATTCTACATTTATTTCACTTTAATTCCTAAGATATTGAGATATTGATTATTAAATTAATCTCATTCTTTGGTAACTCAAGAAATTTCAAGTTAGTAAATATAGATTATTATTTACTTAGGATTAAGGTATAATTTAGGATAATCATATAATGTTTAATTTGTATGTTCCAGTCCACAAACTTAACATTTATGGTCCTATCCTATATATCAAAATATATCCATAATTTTATTACCAAAATCAAAGACAAACTTCAATAAAATCAAGACAATCTCAATAAAATAAACTGTCCAACTTTATTTTACATTGCGGATAATTTATTTCAATTAAATTATAAATTAGGTTTTCTCGTGTTTAACAAATAAACACTTGATTTATAATATTTAAAAAATTCGTGGACAAACAGGCTCATAAATATATATATAAATATATAAAAAATATTTTATTTAATTTCAAAATATAAATGTTGGATTTATTCGAAGGGCATATCTAACGATTTTCTTCTACTTGTCCTAAAGTAAATAGGAAATTTCAGAAATACCCATACTTTCGATATGACTTCCAAAAATTGCTATAGGTAAATGTTTTGTTAAAAGATTAACAAGATTTTCAGTAGAAGAAATCTTGCATACTTCTACATCTCCACATTGAACAATCTCTCTAAGTAGGTGATATTTATGTTTTATGTGTTTACCACGCTAATGACTACGTGGTTCTTTTGCATTTGCCATTGCACCACTGTTGTCACAATACAAACTAATAGCTTGAAATGAAAAAGGAACCACCTCAAATTCTATTAAGAATTTCTTCAACCACACTGCTTTTTTAGCTACCTCACAAGCTACCACATATTCAGCTCCTATTGTAGAGTCAGTAATATAAGATTGTCTAATACTTCTTCACACAACTGCACCACTACCTATGGTGAAAATAGAGCTTGAAGTGGACTTGCAAAAATACCTATCAGTTTAAAAATTAGAAACAATTATCCTATAGGTACCAAGTCCGGAGCCGAGTAAACTAGCATATATCCTTGAGTTCTGTAAAGCACAGCATGCATGAGACTTCCTATAGGCGATACATAAGGAACTCGTTTTATGTACTCAACTTCTTCAGGAGTTTTAGAACTATGCTTTTGCGATAACTGGATTCTATATCTGAAAGGCAATTGGCCTTTCTTGAAATTTTGCATTGAAAATCTCACCAATTTTTTGTCAATATGCATAGTTTTGGATAAAGATATCTGTCTATTCTTTCTATCTCGAAGGATCTGAATGCCCATAACATATCTTTCTTCTCCTAAGTCCTTCACCTCAAACTATTTATCCAAGCAGTTTTCACCGATGGCAATATCTCTATGTCAATGGTAATGAGAAGGATGTCATCAATATACAGTGTAAGAAAAACCGCCTTACCATCTATAACTCCCTTATAGATATAAGGTTCATCAGGATGCTGACTAAAAGTATATGATTTAATAGTTTGATCAATCCAATATTCCAAGATCTAGATGCTTGTTTATGCCTAGAAATTAACCTATTCAATTTGCAAACTTTTCTTGACCTTCTTGGAAAAACTGTTTAGTTGTACCATATAGATACACTCGTTAAGATTTCCATTAAGGAATGCAATCTTGACATCTATTTTCTATTTTTCATAGTCGAAGTGAGCTGCAATGGATAAGAGGATTCTTATAAACTTTTGTATAGCCAAAGGCAAGAATGTTTCCTCGTAATCAATACCTTCTCGTTGAGTATAACCCTTAGCAACCAATCTAGATTTGAAAGTTTCCACTTTTCCATCTACTTCTGTCTTTCTTTTGTAGATCTATTTGCACCCAATAGGTTTTACCCCATTAAGTAAGTCCACGAGTTCTCAGACGGAGTTAACATACATAGACTTCATTTTTGAATACATTGCACTCTTCCAATGGTCCATGTTTACATACTCACTACTTTTTTATAAGTAGTGGGATCTTCATCTTACTCAATAGAGATTGCTTAAAAAGCCTCTCCATAAAGTAAGTATTTAGAGGGACGTCGAATTACTCTTCTGCTACATCTATGCTGTGGAGGTTCTTGTATGATTAGACTTTATTCCTCCTCATTAACTAAAACCTATTCTACTAATTTTTGAATGACTGGAGTTTGAATAAGGGCAGGAGATTCTTGCACTCTATGTGCCAAAGAGCCAGTGGATATAGAAAGCGCAACATCTATTTCTCTCCCAATGGATTCTGGCATGCTATGTGGCATATATGTGACTCCATGATGAGAATATTTGGTATGAGTTTTTGTAACCATTTGCTTAGGATTTTCTCCCTTAGTATCTTCCAAAATAACTATACTCTTAGATCCGTGTTCTTCTATGTTCTTGTCTTCTAAGAAAATTGCATTTGCATTTACAAATATTTTTTTTATCTTGAGAACTATAGAAGTAGTATCCTCTTGTTCCATTTGGATACCCTACAAATAGTATAAGTTTGATATTGATTATAATTTTATCCATCTTTTCTTTTAGCACATATACAGGACAACCCCAAATTCGAATATTTGTCAAATTAGGCTTTTGCCCATTCCATAATTCTAATAAAATCTTAAGGATAGATTTTAATGGAACTATATTCAATATATATATATATATATATATATATATATATATTATACAGTTTGTGTAGCATATACCCAAAAGGATGTACCTAGTATAGAGAAACCAAGCATTGATCTGGCCACGTCTAACAAAGTCATGTTTCTCCTTCTACAACTCCATTTTGATGAGGAGTGCCTAGTGCACTTAGTTGGGATAAAATCTCATTTTTTGACAAGTATAATCTAAAGTTATGGGATAGATATTCTCCAGCTCGATCTAATTGATGTGTCTTAATGTTCTTACCTAACTACTTCTCAGCCTCAGCCTTAAATTCTTCAAATTTTTTAAGGGCATCAGACTTCATATCTAATAGCTCCTGTAGATATCAGTGATCTCGTGCTAACCCTTTAGAGCATGTTCTCCTTATTTGAGATGTCTAGTTACTTAAAACCCCTGTAATGAATTTCAAATATGATTAGTGGCTCTAAAATCCACTATCTAAGTATTTGTAGAATCAGCCACTAAACAAATTTCATTGTAAGATAACTCAGCAATACCCATGTTACGTTTGGCTAAGTCTTCTCGATACTGTGTTTTCCAATGTCCTTTTTGCTTGTAGTGCAAACATTTGCCTTTAGGCTCTTTATCTACTATAGCTTTCTTAACATATTGCTTTGGCCCCTTTTTTAGTTAGTTTGCTTCTTCTTATTTCCTTCTTTGCCCTTAGGCTTAGAAGTGGAAGATCCATTATGAGTTAGAACAAGAGCGTTGTCACTTTCCACTTTTAGGGTAGCTTCGGCGCTCTCAAACTCTTTCATTAATTTTGTAAGAGACATCTCCATCTTATTCATGTGATAACTAACCTTGAACTGTGACAACATTTCCGGAAGAGTTTCTAGAGTCATATCAACATGAGTCTCGAACTTAATTTCAACCCTAAGACTTTTACCACGTTAAACTAAACAATCAATTCTAACATTGGATCTCACATGGGCGTTCCAGGTTTTAGGTGCATATTCATTATGTGCCACATTACAGCTTCATGGGCTTGATGATCATTATGTTCAAACAATTGCTGGAGGTTTTTCATGATATCTGAAGTGGTTGCTATATTCTTAGGTTTCTGCTGCAACACATTTGGGATATATCCCAAAATGTAGTAGCAAGCCATTTCATCAGAACTTAACTACTTCTGATAAACTACCCTTTGTTCGGATGTGGATGAATCAATAGGCTTGCATAGTTGAATTAGTACATATTTGAGTTTCTCGGCAGTGAGCACGATTATGAGGTTTTGTTTTCAATCAATAAAATTTTCTCTAACCAGTTGTTTCTTTGTTAAAATTAGGGATAAATTATTGGTAGTCATTTTCTAAAATTAAATAAAATAAAACATATGAGCCAATATCATACCATGATGCTTGATCAATGTGGTAATATTTTAAGTAGTAATAAAAATTACTATCAAATTATGATAACCTAAAATTCCACAATAACATGCACCTCTATAGGAGATAACAATATGACTTACAGTTAGGTTGGGATTCACAACCTAAAACCCCAAAGTAACGTATACCTCTATAGGAGATAATAATGTAACTTACAATTAAGTCTAGACCCTCCTACTAAAATTAATATGTCTTCCATCTAAATGCAATATCAGTTTTAGTGTTGTTAATTTTTTTGTCATCATAGACATTATTTGGATATTTTATAGGAAGTTCTTATAATGTGTTTAGACTTAAGTGTAACCCCTATAGTCATATTTTTAATAAAGTTTCCAATCTAACCCCATCACTTATAGGGTAATAGTGAATGACTTAAACTTATAAAAAATAATATATAAAAATTTTTTTGAGCAGAATCTAGAAAGCAATATAACGCAACCTTCTTATAAAGAGACCATTTAAAATGGTACGAAGCAAACGTTAATTTTACTAATGGGCTAAAAGGGGAGGCCTAAGGTTAATCACTATACACTTTTTTTTAATAAAAAACTTTTATTTATGTACAACTAAATAGTACCTAGAGTGGAGTTAATGCAAACTATATGGCATATTAACATGAATGATATATAATTCAATAAAAATAAACAAAATAGTAAAAACTATTAAAATAATTTTATGGCCAACCTAGACACAAAATAAAATTGCAAAATTAAAATTGAAAATTTTAATTATCTAATAAAATAGCCAACCTTCAATCTTTTGCAATATTAATTTGTTGAAGTAAAGTTTCGTCACAAAGCCTTCACTAGTACAACGGTTAGAATGCTGCATTTGAAGTCCAGTGGCCTGGGAGTAAATCTCATCTCTGCCATAATTTTCTGTTTAATTAAAAGGGCTACTGGCCTAGATGGCTAGGTCCAGCTCCACTAGCTCACTATGAGAGCCGGCTGGGCTGCTACTTTTTGGCCAAGTACCTAGACCAGTGCTAGCCCACGTGGCACTGGCCCAAATTGAGCTCTGCTGGCTCACAATGTCAGCCAACTGGTCCGCTTTTTTCTGGCCTAGCTCTTGCTGGTCAAATTATTGGGCCCAGCCTGTCGACCAACTAATGTCTCCATAACGATTCGTAGTGTCTTCTTATCTGACTTGCAATGCGGCTCCATTGATCAACATCAAATCCTTACATTTTTAAGGTAAAAATAAAATAAAATAATTCAAAACTGAAATATGGAGACATAATCCACCTATTTTGTTACAAAACTCGATAATACTTATATATTTTCACCGAATATGGCTATAACATTATTTTGAATTAAATAAACATTTACCATGAAAATAAATGCATTATTCCTACACCGCTCAACTAAATATATGCATAAAAGATTTAATCTTAATGCTTAAATATATCAAACCAAAAGCTCTGATACCAATTGTTAAGAATATGTTCGATATATATATGTGTCAACTAGATTAAACCTTATGAGTCCGTAAAAATGAATCATACATTTGTAGATATCATCTTAAGAAATTTAATTCGCGAAGGTTTTAGCCTTTTGGTAATGCTCCAAACCCCTAAGTCTTCTTCAATGTAATCCCCTGAGACCAGAAAATTACTATTCATATTTTTTTTTATCTCTCTTTGTAGAAGGTGGACTCACATAAAAAACTGAAAGAATATTGTTTCTCACGTAACCTTGATATAGAGTCTTAAACTAATATATATAGTTGGAAATAGTTGGCTATTTCCAACTATATCTATATATTTGACTCCATCTCAAATATGAATCCTGATAAAACAAGATAAGTATAGTTGGATACGACTATTTCCACTTATCCTATTCCATCTAAATATTTTTTTATTTCTTGCAATATTTTCATTAATAGATTATAAATATTTATAATTTATTACTGTCCCATAATTAGGAGCCACTGAAGGGACCTGGCCGGATACAATTACACTATGTTTTGATAAATTATTTTGTTAACCTATAAATAATTTATTAATTATGTTCCATCTCACTAAAAGAACATAATTGCACTCTTAGACAAATATAATTATTGAAGTTAATAATTATATCCATATGATTGATCAATCTAATAAGAGCTTCATCCAAAGCTTTTCTCAAAGCTCTTGTTGAAAACCTCGAAGAAAGACGAAAAAAATGAAATAAAATTCAGAGATGCTTGGGGGGAGGATGGGGGAAGAGATCAATGAAGAATTTTTGAAGCAATAAAAGTAGATGAACTTAGCTAAGGAGAGACTAGAGAGATGAGGCAATAGTAGCACAGGTGAGTTGTTGAGATAGAGATGGTAGCAGCAGATAAGGGATCAAGGAGAAGGAGAGAGTAGCCAAAGACAGTAGCGCAATATGTAGTAGAGAGTAGAAAGGTGCAATGATGGTGTGAAAGAAAAGACAGTGCATCAGCAATAACTACATTAGTGGTGTTGGTGTGGCTGTTATCTTTTTCATCTCTCTTTTCTTCTCATTGGCATCATCACCCCTTCTCCTAGTCTTCCATTTCTCCTCTTTCTTTTCTTTCTCAACCAAACAAATCATAAACCTACCATCATCATCTTCGCCATGAATCTCTCCTATTCTAATTTGCAACCCATTTCCTTTACTCCACAGGTGGAGAAATTTTTCAATGCAATGGCTTTACCACGTCATTAAGATTCTGTGGTACTGTCCCTCCAATCATTAATTTGTAGATAATCACCATAGCCACATCAGATTTTAAATCTATGTCAACCTCTAACATTAACTTCTCTAACGTTTTTATTGTTGTCTGTTAAAATCCTAGAACTTTCTTTTGTTAGAACGTATGCCCACTAAGACTATATTTCTGATGTAATGTTGATCAAATTAATAAAAGTTTTTATTCTCACAAAATTTTTAATGATTTTTCATTTTAATTTGTGCATGATTTCATTAGAAAAGACTTATTATGTTTAAGTAAGTGATCCATGTGAATGGAAGTCTCTCACAGTAAAGTATAGATCACGGGTTACTAAGTACAGAAACTGTTATTCTTAGCTGGATGATGAGATTGGGAATCTCATCATGATAAGGTTATTATGTTGTGAATTCTAGATGGTGAATGGCTTACCTTTAGCCAGTGAGTAGCCCTCTCACTTCATAACATAAGCATATTTTGAATACGTAGAATTAGACCTGTAGTAGTGGTTTCTAAAAGTACAATATGGTAGAAACCTAGACTACTATTGGTACAACATGGACTTATACCTTACAACTTGAGAATGGGTCGGTGGTCTAGGAAAGCTGAAAGTGTATACTTTGATATACTATAATTGAAGTTCTATCGTATAACTAATATACTTGTATGTTAGGTATATGTGATTAGTTAGTTAAGACAGATTTGCACAAGTTAGTTTCTATGCTATATCACCCTTTAAGACTGTTCGAATGATCTAATAATCCAAGGCCCTAGGGAACATAGCTTGGATATTTGCTTTATAATAGCTTCCTTGGAAAGAGGAAACATTCTACGAAGTCATGGATCATTGTACTAGAGGTCTAAGGATAGTAAATATCATTTAGAGAGGTATTAGTACACTATTCCTCTCTGAATATAAGGTGTTACGTAGAGGGGTATATTTGTCATAATACCTGTAGGTTAGAGACATTGCTAACACAGCATTGTCCTTCGATATTTCCTTATGATGATATTTTGAAATATTTAAAATGCAAAATACTACCATTTCTATAGTTGGGGTATTTTATTCATTTTAGTAGCCAAAGACGATGTGTCTTTTTGGTCTTCGGAGTAGCTAGTAAGTCCTAGTTATTTGAGATTGAGGAAATGGACTTGATTAAAGAGAATTTTATTTTATTAAGATAGTCTGATTTATTGGGTTAGAATAAAATTAAAAGTGTAGAGAGATAAAATTAATTACTTAGTTTAATTGGTTAAGTAATTATTTAGAGCCTCAGCCCAGTTTGAATAATTGAAAATTAACTTGGCTTAAACTAGGTATGAGGCTTGGTCAATTTGGGTCTATTTATTATTTATTATGCTTTTGTTAGTCTCAGAAATAAATAATTAAAATTTATTATTTGTTGGGCTTACTAAGTCTAATGTTAAAAAATAATATTATTTACCCCAATGCTTTCTTGGCCAAGGTCCACGAGCTAAGCCATAGACTGGTTTAGCTAGTGGAGTCTTTTACCCTAACTAGGTGTCTATTAGCTTTAGTACAATTTTTGAATATCATCTTGGTATATGCTTCGATATAGTAGCATCCAGAGGCTTTTGTTTTGAGAGCTATACATATGCGTGAATACCACACTCTCGCTGGGTCTCTTTCATCTCTGTTTTTTTTTTTAATGTTTCAAAAATAAAAATAGAAAGAAGTTTTCTTAGATTTTACTCATTAGCAAACACTCTGGAAAATAAAATCTTTTTCTCGGTCTAGTTGTTTTCACTATTGTTTTTGGGACCGGACCGGACCGGACTGGCCGGTCGGACTAGTTGGACCGTGAACCGGTCCTTCAACTGGTCCGGTTCAATCTAATAAACCAGAAAACTCGAAAATCGCACAGGATCATTCAGGCCGGTTTGGACCGGCCGGTCGGGCCGGTTGGACCGTGAACTGACCAGTCACACCGATTGGACCGATCATTTATAAAAAAAAAATTTGAGTCAAATTTTATAATTTTTGGGGTAAATTAAATCATGTAATTCAATAAACTACTTTAATGTGTTAGATTGTTGGTTATAAAGTAAAAATGATTACTTTTAATAATGAATTTGAATATTTATGTCTTTATGAACTTAAATTACACTATATTATTGATCAATTTTTTTAAAAAATAATTATATTTTTAATTTTTAAATTATAATATTATCGGTTCAATTATGGTCTAATTACGGTTGGACCATTAAACCGTAAACCAGTAACTTTTCCGATTCGATGACCAGTCCGATTCTGAAAACATTGGTTTTCACCGATGTTAGATTAGGCAGCGGAATACTTTGTGAGCCAAAAACATTTGGGTTCATGCACCAGAGCAGAAGACTTGTTGGACAACAACCACAGTCGTCATTGAGGATAAAGTTTACAAATGTTCCATTGGCCCCTATACAACCTAAGTAATCAACACAGATTAGAAAACATAAATGTATAAAACTTTCGCTGTTTACTTTTTTGAGAATTGTTGGTTTTGGTCAGCTTTTTTGGCTATGATCCACCTTCAAGTAGTATTAGAGCCTGTGTTTTAATGCCATAGGAGCACGCTTAGGCAAATTAAAATTGGCTAGATGTTTTGTTTGAGATCCTTCATGTTTCTGGTATGGGTAAACGCACTGTAAGCTTCGCAAGTCGATGCTTGGAAATTCTATAAATTCGTTTGTTTTATAGAAATCGTGTAAGCTTGTGATGAAAAGGCATAGGTAGATGTTGTTTTTACAGAGAGATTGTGAGATCTTGTTATTTTTGTAAATATGTCATGTCTAGTGTGTCGTCTGGAAGGAGAAATAAGAAGAAGAATGGAGAAGACCAAAGCAAAAACGAAGATGATCAAAGAAAAGTCAGGCCAGGCTTCACAAGAGCCGGCTCCAGCTTTAGGCTAAACATGGCCTAAGCCGCGTCGAGCTTCATGGAAACCAGCCACAACTGGTCCTTTAAAAAGCCATAGGCAGCTAAGTGTTGAGCCATGATAGGCTGGGACAAAGCCAACCGCGTCTTGGTCTTGTAACCAGGTAATGGTTCGGCTAGTTCATAGCAGTTCGGCTGGTCTAGGGTTTTCTGATCCTTGTAATTTTCTTGCATTTTTCTTTTCCTTTTTGGGTCATATACCAGGCGAAGTTATTATTTTTGCATAGTTAATATTCTTGGAATATTTTGCATGAAAAATAATAGTAAGAGATTTAGGATTAAATAAGATAATTAATTAATTGATGTGTTTAAGTCTATTTTTTGGACACTTAGGTTAAAAGAATAGAAAAGCACGAAAATGTTTACAGTTTTCTGATATGCTGTTTTCTTTTATAAACCTATGTGCATGTTTTCTCAAACACCAAATTCATTGGAAAATTTTTGATAAGGAAAAATATTTTTCTTTAATTAAATGGTTATTTTAGCTTAAAAGCAAAAATTAATCCTTGGATATTCTCTTAAAAGATTTTATCCTTGACATAGAGAATATTTTAGATTTAGATATTTTTGTAAGTTAAAAGGTACATTCATTTAATTTATTTTACAAGAAATTTTGTTTTTTGTCAAATAAAACTTGAGACCAAAGTCTCTAAAAAGTTTTAAAAGGAAAATTTTGAAATTATTAAATTCTTAACTAGACGAAATTAATCCATAGAAAATTTCTTAAAGGATTGTACCTTGACATAGTGATTTATGGATTTAGATATTTTACATGAGTTAATGGATACTTAATGGGATATTTTCAAAAGGATATTTTCTTAGATAAACCCTTGTTTTAAAAACTAAGTGAGAGAAGGGTTTCAACTGCCCCACAGCTTCTATCACGGTCTCACCTCGCGTCATCTTGGAATTGAATCCGTATAGGATAGGGATACTATAAGAATCTAAATCTAATGGATGGACATAACTCATGCTCGGGATACGTATTGTGATTGGCCAGCCCACATTAGAGGTCTTAGTATGACAATTGTCCATAGGGAATGAGGAGAAACGACTATCCCCTCAATGGAGTTATGTTTTAGACCATTACCTAGAAGAGTAGTTGATTTATGGCAGTCAACACACTTAATTTAGGAAACTGTTAATCTTCCTAAGAAGTTATGTCAGTTATCCTACGAGCCAAACTGATCATATTAAGGAGAATAGTGATAGGGTTAACTATTATCAGCTTCAATATAAGGATATCACAAATTGCGAATTTTCTTTTATTTTCAATTTTCAAAAATGGTTGGTGGAGGTTCTTTCAGTCATTTGGTCATTATTCTCTGAGAGAATAAGCTAACGGGTCCAAATTACATCGGCTGGAAAACGAACTTGGACATAGTACTTACAGCTGAGGAGTATAAGTATGTCCTATATGAAACTTGCCCTATTACCAGGGAGGGTTCTACCAAAGAGGAGCGTGAGGCTGAGAAGACATGGAAGAAAGCGGACGAGATGGCTTGTTGTAACATGTTGGGCTTCATGTCTATTGTACTCTAGTTCAAACACAAGCACATGGCCACTACTTATGACATTAGCACGTCATTGGTCATAATGTTCACTGATAATAGCCGGTCCACAAGGTAGTAGATGTTGGAATATATGCCCAAAATGTACTATGTATTTCTGTATTTTGAAAATTAATAAAAGTTTCACTTATTAACGATTGCTTATTTACATATATTCGCACATTAAAGGTCTAAGTGTGTTAGTAAATAATCTATGTGATTGGGTCGTACTTTCACAGGGAGGTACAGATTATGGGCTACTAACACATAAGCGAAAAAAATTACTCTTGATTGATTAATGAAGCTGGACACTTTATCAAGGTTTAGATCATTACACTATGGTTTATAAATGGAGAATGATTTACCTTTAACAGGTGAGTAGTATACTTACACCAATAGTGTAAGTGTATTCAGAATACGTAGAACTTGACCACACGATAATAATCTTTAGTAAAGGACTAAAATAAATAAAGAATGGTTTATTGCAGCTACTGCATGGATGAGTTTCTAGGACTTGAGTATAAGTTGGTAGTCTAGTGAAGCTGGACTTGTACACTTTGATGCATATTGGGTGAGGTCTTATCGCAAGGCCAATAACCTTATCTGTTGGATGTATGACTATAGTTAATTAAGACGGATTTATACAATAGAGTTTCTATACTTCATTACGTGAATTAATCACCCCATTATGATTGTCTGGGATTATTTAATAATCTAGGGCCTTAGGAATCATGATTAAGTATGTACACTTTTGGGTAGCTCCCTGTAATAAGTGGATACGTACTGAAAGTATGGATTATTAGACTAGTTATTAAATGATGGTAGATATAATTGAGAAAGGTGTTAGTACTATTTTTCTATCTCAATGACGTGTGTTACATAGAAGGGTATTTTTGTCATTTTTCTTGTAGTTCAGAGACACTACACTTGTAATATTATTTTCGAGGCCAATATTTCTATATGGTGATAAATGGAATATTTAAAATAATTAAAATACAACTATTTGTTAGCAGGGATATTTTGATCATTTTAGTAGCCAAGAATAATATGTCTTTTGGTCCACAAAGTAGCTCAAAGAACCTTGGTAAATTTATTTACTGTATGGGCTTATAGGTGAATTTATTATTGAAAAAATTATTCTAGAAGCTCAATTATTTATTTATTTGGGTTAGAATAATTAATTGGGCCAATTTAATTAATTAATTAATTATCATGAAAAATTTTATATTAGGCCTAAATAGTTTAATTAATAAAAGAACTAATTTAATTAATTAGTTTATTAATTAATTATCTTGAATAATTTAATATTGGGCCCAAGTGGATTAATTAATTAATAAGAGAACTATTTAATTAGTCATTGGACTAATTAAGAGAGCATGACCCATTATGGTTTTGATGGAAGCTGCCATGTAAAAAGAAAAAAAGGAAAAAGGAAACAAAGAATATATAGGTGGCTAGTTTTGTGAAAGCATATAACTAAAAGGCATCTTGTGCACGTTGGTAAAAAAAGGGGGGAGGGGAGGTGGCCGAATCAAAATTGTGAAAATCAGTGCTTTCTTTTTTTTTTTTTCCCGAGTGAAAAGAAATTACCATCGTTTTTCCTTGTTTTTGTTTTTCCTTAATGTTTAGCTCTTCTGTTTTGTTCCAATTTTATTCACCCTTATTCAACTTGCACCGGTAGAGGTCCATAGTGATTAGAGAATATTCTAGAAGGTTAAGAGTATACAAATGTGGTAAGTGTTTGATGCGAAGGGGCCAATGGTTAGCTGGTATCCTTGCGGAACAATTAGATGTTCTTGTTCAACAAGCGCCGTCAAATCTGAATCTACCTCTGATTATTAAAGTTAATCACCCTAGAAGTAAGTATTCCTAGACTTTGACTCGGAAAAAATTTTAATTTGTTGTCTTCCACTGCGTATTTACTTTTCCTGCGATCTTTCAGGAGGCTTTTAGAATGATCATTAATACTAAGATGGTTGAGAGAGCATCAGTCAAAGAGTATATATTCAAGATGATTGTTGTTTTCAAAGAAGCAAAAGTCTTGGGGGTTGTGATTAACCTTAAAGCCAAGTGGATATGGTTCTTGAATCTATGCTGGGCTCTTTCACTTAATTCAAGGTAAATTACAAGATGAACTAGTTAAATATAAGTTTAACGGAGTTCATGAAAGAGCTATAGGTGGCAGAGAAGGTCATGAAGCCACAGTTTAAGGCTATGATTGCTAAGGATTCTTCTTCAAGAACTAGGCCCAAGCCCAGAAGTTTAAGAAGAGAAAGGAAAGCAGCGGCCCAGCCAAAGTCCCAGCCCAACATATCCAAGGGCAAGTGCTTCATATATGGGTAGAAGGGACACTAAAAAAAGGAGTATCCAGATCTTCAAGCAAGAAAAATCCCAAAGTTATTGTCTACTATCTAGAGTCTATATCGATGGTTGGATCGACTTCCACTTGGATTGTTGGTTCTGGAACTACTGATCATATCTGTAACTTCTTGCAAGGGTTTAGAAAAATAAGAAGACTTCAGAAAGTCGAACATGGACTACACATGGGAAATAGAGCACAAGTATGGGCCCAAGTAGTGAAAAAGCTAGAACTTAAATTTAATTGTAATAGAGTAGTGGTTTTTAAGGATATTTTATATGTGTTAGGCTTTAGATAGAATTTGATTTTAGTTGCAAAACTAATAAATCATAATTATTCTATTGCTTTCTATTTATTAGTAGAAATAGAAAAGTTTTATGTACTAGGTACATGTATGGAAATTTGTTTTTCTTAAATCCTATAAACAATCAAGTAAATAACGCTCAAAATGAACCTTTAAGTAAGAAGAGAAAGACCAATATTAATGACTCATATCTTTAGGCTCTAAGGTTGAGTCATATTAACTCAAACAGGATTTAAAGGTTAATCTATGATCGGTATTTGGGCTCATTGAGATTGGAAAGTTGGCCTTAGTGTGAATCATGTCATATGAGAAAGATGACCAAAAGGTAGATAGAGTTAAGAAGATATTGAGCCTTGTTCACACTGATGTATGTTGTCCATTATTTACACTAGCAAGAGAAGGGTTTGAGTATTTCATTACTTTCATGGATGATTACACAAGATACAGTTACGTTTACTTGATGAGGCATAAGTCTTACTTATTTGATAAGTTCAAAGAGTTTAAGGCTGAAGTGGAACATCGAATAAGTAAATTAATCAAAATCTTATGATAGGATCATAGTTGAGAGTACTTCCGCGGTGAATTTAAGGATTACATGGTACATTATCAAATAGTATCCCAACTCTCTACGTTAGGGGCACCCTAGTAGAATGGAGTAGCTAAGAGAAGGAACAAGACATTGATGGAAGTGGTCCAAAGCATGACGTTTCTTGCTATTCTTCTAGTTTCTTTTTAGGAATATGCCCTGGAAACAACAGCATATATTTTGAACTTAGTGTCTAAGATGCCCTATGAGATGTAGACTGGCCGTAAGCCAAGTCTAAACCATCTTAGGGTATGAGATTGTCCAGCTTAGGTACTGATTAAGGGAGACTAGTTAGAACTAAGGTTAGAATTATGCCATTTTTTTTAGGTATCCAAAAGGAACAAAGGGTAGTTACTTTCATCATCCCAATGAGTAAAAAATACTGATAAGTATTAATACTAGATACTTGGAGGATAATCAAAGTATATCCACAGAAGGTTCACCTAGATTGGAACTCGAGCAGTTATCTTCAGAATCAATTTCTTCTGACCCGATTATGTAACAAGAAGAGGCATAGCCTCAGAAACCTGTACAAAGGGTGTCTCGTCATAGTGGGAGGATATCTAGGGTTCCAGAAAGATAGATTGTAGAGATTTTTGACCTAGTCTCTGACCATTAGGAACAAAATCCCACTCGGTACGAGGCGACTATTGTTGATGTTAATGCAGACCTATGTCATAAACCAATAGAAGTCAAAATTAAGTCCATGCACTTTAATCAGGTTTGGAACCTTGTAGCTTCACCTGAAAGGATAAAACCCATTGGGTGTAGGTGGATATACAAAAGAAAATAATGTGCAGATGGGAAGGTGGAAACCTTCATGTTGGGATGTGTGCTATCTTAGACTAGATTTCTAATGTAATATTAGATTGTATTAATAAAAATTTTATTCTCAAAAATTATTTTTATGAATTTTTCTTTACTTTTGTGCACAATTTCGCTAGAAAAGACCCATTGTGCTTAAGTAAATAGTTTATGTGAATCAAGGTCTTTCACAAGAAGGTATTGACCATAGGTTACTTAACACATAAACTATTATTCATAATTGAATGATAAGAATGGGGAACTCATCATGGTAAAGGTTATTGTGTTATGAATTCTAATTGTAGAATGACTTATCTTTAGCCAATGAGTAGTCTTCTCATTTCATAACATAAGCATATTTCGAATACGTAGAACTGGACCTATAGTAGTGGTTTCTAAAAATACTATTTGGTAGAAATCTAGACTACTACTGCGACCGTGTGGACTTATACATTATAGCTTAAGTATGAGTTGGTAGTCTGACGAAGCTGGAAACGTGTGCTTTGATGTACTATAGTTGAGGTGCTATTGTAAGACCAATATACTTTTATATTGGGCATATATAACTAGTTAGTTAAGACAGACTTATACAAGATAGCTTCTATGCTATTTGCCCCTTGTGGTTGTCCGAATGATCTAAATATCTAAGATCCTGGGAAACACGATTTGGATATTTGCTTTAGGGTAGTTTCCTTAAAAAATGAAAATATTCTAAGAAGTCGTGGATCATTGGACTATAAGCCTAAGGATGGTAAATGCCTTTTAGAGAGGTGTTAGTACACTTCTTCCTCTCTAAATACATCGCGATGTGAAGAGAGGTATTTTAGTTATTACACATGTAGGTCGAGACATTGCTAATGCAGTATTATCCTTAGGGGTCAATATTTCCTTATGGTGATATTAGAAAATATTTAAAATGTAAAATATAGCTATTTATATAGTAGAGGTATTTTGGTTATTTTAGTAGCTAAGGCGATGTGTCTTTTTTGTCATCGGAATAACCCGTAAGTCCTAATTAATTTTTGGGTTAAGGAAATGGTCTCAGTTAAAAAGAATTTTTATTTTATTTAGGTAGTCTAATTTATTATACTGGTGCAAAATAAAAGGTCGAGAGAAATTAAATTAAATTTATTATCTGATTTAATTAGTTAATTAATTATTCAGGCCTTAAGCCCAAATTGAATAATTAGAAAAATTAACTTGGGCCCAAAATAGATAAAAGGCTTGAATAATTATTTTTGTATATTTGGGCTCATTAACTATTTTTTAGGTTGATTTTTTTAGCCCAGAAAATAAATAACTAATGTTTATTATTTTTGGGCTTATTGGGTCCAAAAAAAATAAAAATATTTATAGGCCAATAGCCTGCACCAAAGGGGTTTTATTATTATTATTATTATTATTATTATTATTATTATTATTATTATTATTATTATTATTATTATTATTATTATTATTATTATTATTATTATTATTATTATTATTATTATTATTATTATTATTATTATTATTATATACAGCACAAAAAAGTTTAGACTAAGCTAAACATTTTCTGTTGATAACTTTCGGTGTTTTTGAAATATTAAAGCCCCGGTGTTTTTTTATCAAAGAAAAAAAACTGTGTGTATCAATTGAGTGATATAACAGTAAATGAAAAAAAAATAAAAAATCCCATACCTGATTGAAGTACATAGACTCAATTCGGCTTTCTTCGCTTCATGCCATAAGTCTGCATTGGTATCAGTAATAGCCTTCTCATATCTAGTGAGATCTTATTCTTGGTGATCGGAGACTAAGTCAAAAACATCTCCATCTCACCTCTCTGGACCTCTAGATATCCTTCCACTATGACGAGGCTCCCTTTGTAGAGTCTTCTGATGTTGTACCTCTTCTTGTTCTGCAATTGGGTCAAAAGAAGTTGATTCAAAAGATAATTTCTCCTCGAGTTCCATCCTAGTTGAACCTTGTGTGGATGTACTTTGATCGTCCTCCAAGTATCTATCATTAGTACTTAGTAGTACTTTCTGCTCTTGGGCATGATAAAAATAACCACCATTTATTCCTTTTGGTTACCCAACAAAGTAGTATAATTCTGACCTTAGTTTTAGCTTATCTCCCTTGATCAGTATATGTTGGGTATCTCAGGCTTGTATCCTATACGGCGCAACGAAAGAATAAAATGAGATACCATCCCAAGATCTACATATGTGTGGAAAACAAGATATAAAGATAACAAAGGTAGCAATTTTTACCTTTCTTTGATCATCTGAAGAACAAAAATTTCTTCTTCAAGTCGAGGCGCGATCCAATAATCCTCTTGATCAAACTTTACGAGAGTTCGTCTAACCACTATAATCATAGTGTATGATTATCTCTAACAGTAATCCATACAAAGGAATACTCAAGCACCAAAATTTTCTATGCTAGCAGAAAAAGATGGCGGCTAGAGTTTCTCAAGAACAATCATGAGAGAGAGAGAAGAGAGAAATCGTGTGCCTTAGAGTTTGGAGTTATTTTTGTGTATTACCCAAAATCAGCTAGGGTTTTGAGTGTATCTCTATATCACACAAAAAATCTTGCTCAAAATATACTCCAATCTCAAAATTCTAAAACAGTTAGAATTCCCTAATTGTAATTGGAAACATTAAGTTCTCACAATTACAATTTGGACCATTAATTATAACTAATTATAATTTGATCACAACAACTTCTCTTTCTCGCAATTAACCCTACTATGTTATCAAATAACATCTTGAGTATATATTCCTCTATTGTGTGTGACCTATTAGGTTTCCCAGTCAATTGGTAGCAAACATGAATTAATCCAAACGTATTTGAGATTAATAATCCATAATTAATTAGAATTAATCCTATTAATTCTAATCAAGATTGGTTTATTAATTCATCAATTAATAAACATATATTCACATATCATGAACGGTATCTAGCAACACATCATGAACACCCAAGAGTCCAGAAAGTCAAGTGGCTTGACATGAACCCTTCAATAACAAACTATAGTGTAATTAACTCATTTCACTATACAATATCTCATTCGGGTTGGAGTACGGAATTAGTGCTAACTCCTTCCAGAATTAATTCTGGCCCGAATACAATAGTACTTGTACCAGGAACCCACTACTCTAGATGTATATCAATTGAAATTGTTTCCAATACACAATCGCCTTGGCCAAGGACTTTTCAAGTAGTAATTCCTACATGTGGTTGTGAGATATTCGCCCATACTATTAGGAATGGTGAATCCTTTATTGACCCTCTCAACTACTTTCGTTTACCTCACAATGCACCCAATATCCATCCCATAGGCGGCCTTGGATCGAGCTCCAGAGATTGGAATCAAAGTACAAGGCTCAGCAAACAAAGTACTTTAGTGATCTCAAGTTTAAGGGTACTTGCACGTTTACTATATATTGAGATTATTTCACTAGTATTAAATAGTTATCCATGTGATTATCTCATAGCTAGGTCATCCAATGAACTTGTTACATTAACAAGCATCCATTTGTTAACTTTGAATATCTCAATACTCACGGATATAAGAACCACCACTTGATCAAATCAGGAAGTCTAACACATGCTAGTCTTAACGCATTAATGATGTCCTGTCTCATTAATACTACGACTAGGGACTAATTAAGTACTAACACTATGCAGTGTAGTAGGAATCTCATATCATGATCTCTATCATGATTTCCTTAACACAGTGTTGTACTAGGGACTTTATCGAACAGTCATATTACTCAAAAGTAAATAAAAGAAATTGTAAGATAAGTAACGCCTTTTATTAAAATAAAATGTGTCATATACAATGTACAAGTGGTTGCCTCTAGAGCACAACACTAACAGTACATAAGTTGAATAGCTTCATATCCTGAGATAGTTCAGACTTGGCTTATGCCCAGTCCATATTTTCTTAGGCGTCTTAGGTACTGACTTAAAAGACACTAAGTTCAGAATATATGCTACTGTTTCCAGGGCATATCATTAAAAAGAAACTAGAATAGTAGCATGAAACATCATGCTACGAACTGTTTCCATCAATGTCCAATTCCTTCTCTTAGCTACTCTGTTTCACTGAGGTGTCCCCGATGTAGGGAGCTGGGATACTATCCTATGATGTGTTAGTGTTGTGCCCTAGAGGTAATCACTTGTACATTGTATATGACGCATTTTATTTTAATAAAAGATATTATTTATCGTATAATTTTTTTTGTTTACTTTTAAGTAATATAACTGTTTGATAAAGTCCCTAGTACAACACTATGTTAAGGAAATAATGATAGAGATCATGATATGAGATTCCTACTACACTGTATAGTGTTAGTACTTAAATAATCCATAGTCATAGTATTAATGAGACAATACATCATTAATGCTTTAAGACTAGTATGTGTTAGACTTCCTGATTTGATCAGGCGGTGGCTCTCATATCCGTGAGTGTTGAGATATTCAAAGTTAACACATGGATGCTTGTTAATAGAACAAGTTCATTGGATTACCTAGCTTTGAGATAATCACATAGATAACTATTTAGTGCCAGTGGTATAATCTCAATATAGCAAACGTGCAATTATCCTTAGACTTGAGATCTCCAAGGTACTTTGATTCCAATCTCCGAAGCTCGATCAAGAGCCGCCTATGGGGTAGATATTGGGTACATTGTGAAGTAAACGAAAGTAGTTGAGAAGGTCAATAAATGATTCACCACTCCTAATAGTAGGGGCGAATATCTCACGACCACTTATAGAAATTACTACTTGAGAAGTCCTTGGCCAAGACGATTGTGTATTGGAAACAGTTCCAATTAATACACATCTAGAGTAGTGGGTTCCTGGTACAAGTACTATTATATTTGGGTCAGAATTAATTCTGGAGAGAGATGGCACTAATTCCGTACTCCAAACCGAATGAGATATTGTATGGTGAAAGGAGTTAATTGCATTGAAGTTTGTTATTAAAGGGCTCATGTCAAGCCACTTGACTTCCTGGACTCTTGGGTGGTCATGATGTGTTGCTAGATACCGTTCATGATATGTGAATATATGTTTATTAATGAATGAATTAATAAACCAATCTTGATTAGAATTAATAAGATTAATTCTAATTAATTATGGATTATTAATCTCAAATACGTTTGGATTAATTCATGTTTACTACCAATTGACTGGGAAACCTAATAGGTCACACACAATAGAGGATTATATACTCAAGATGTTATTGGATAACATAGTGGGGTTAATTGTGAGAAAAAGAAGTTGTTGTGGACAAATTATAAATAGTTATAATTTGTGATCAAAATTGTAATTGTGAGAACTTGATATTTCCAATTACAATTAGGGAATTCTAACTGTTTTAGAATTCTGGGATGGAGGATTTTTTAGCAAGTATTTCGTGTAACATATAGAAGGGACACGAAACCCTAGCTGACACACAACATACGAAATCTCTAACCCTAGACACACAACCAACATTCTTCTCTCTCTTTCTCGTTTTGCTGAAAACGTGAAACAGCCCTAGCCGTCACTTTTTTCTACTAGCACAGAAAATTTTGGTGCTTGAGTATTCTTCTGTGTGGATTACTGTTAGAGATAATCATATACTGTGATTATAGTGGTTAGACGTTCTACTCTTGTGAAGGTGGATCTAGAGGATTGTTGGATCGTACCTCAACTTGAAGAAGAAATTTTTGTTCTTCGGACGATCAAACAAAGGTAAAAAGCTTCTACTTTTATTATCTTTATATCTTGTTTTCTACACATAGGCGAGTCCTGGGATGGTATTTTATTTTATTTTCCATTGCGTTGTATAGGATACGAGTCTGAGATACCCAACATGATGTACCATATAATCCTTGAATTCACTGAGGAGGTATTTTCTACTATGATGCAATAGAAAAATTTTGATCCGTTTACCTATTTGACACTCCACTTCAGCCTTAAACTTTTTGAACTTGTTAAATGAGTCAGACTTATGCCTCGTCAGGTAAACGTAACCATACCTTGTACAATCATCCGTGAAAGTGAAGAAGTACTCAAACCCTCCTCTTGCTGGTGTAGATAATGGATCACACACATCAATGTAAACAAGGTTCAATATTTCATTAGCTCTATCTGCCTTTTAGGTAAAAGACCTTTTGGTCATCTTTCCTATAAGGCTGGATTCATACTGATGCTAACTCTCTAATCTGCATTAGTCCAAAGGTCCATCATAGATTAATCTTTGAATCCTAATTGAGTTAATGTGACCCAACTATAGATGCCAAAGATATGAGTCATTGATATTAGTTTTTCTTTTCTTACTTAAAGGTTCATTTTGAGCGTTGTTTATTTGATTTTTTTTTATAGAATTTATGAAGAACAAATTTCCATACATGTGCCCAGTATATAACATTTCTTCATTTCTACTAATAGTAATACCAGAATGGAAAAAAATAGAATAAGCATATTTTTTTAGTTTTGTAACTGAAATCAAATTCTGTCTAAAACTTGGTACATAAAATATCCTTCAAAATAACTATTCTATTGCAATGAAATTTAAGCTCTAGCTCCCCCATTGCCTGGGCCCACACTTGTACTCCATTTCTCATGCATAGTCCATGTTCATTCTTATAGAGTCTTCTTATCTTCCTAAATCCTTGCAAGGAGTTACGGATATGATAAGTGGCTCTAGAATCAATAATCTAAGTAGAAGTTGATCTAACCATAGATCTAGACTTTAGTTAGTAAATAATACCTGTAGGGTTTTTCTTGGCTTGAAGATCTGGACACTCCTTTTTCCAGTATCCCTTCTTCTTACATTTGAAGCACTTGCCTTTGGGTTTGTCTTTGGGTTGGGACTTGGGTTGGGCCGCTGCGATTCCCTTCTTGTTTTTAAACATTTTGGGCATGGGCTCAATTCTTGAAGAAGAAGTCTTAGTAATCATAGCCTTGGACTGTGGCTTCATGACATTCTCTGCCACCTGGAGCTTCTTCATTAACTCTATTAAACTCATATTTAACTTGTGCATGTTATAATTTAACTTGAACTAAGTAAAAGAACCCGACAAGGATTCCAAAACCATATCCACTTGATTCTCGGGGTCAATCCCCAAAACTTCTACTTCCTTAAAAGTTGCAATCGTCTTGAGCATATGCTTTCTGACTGATACTGCCTCAACCATCTTGGTGTTAATGATCGTCCTACAAGCCTCCTACCTTGTAGGCTAGCTCTTATCAGCAAACATTGTGGCTAATAACGTGCTAATATCACAAGCAGTGGCCATGTGCTCATGTTTGGATTGGAGCACATTAGACATGGAGGCCAATATGTAGTAACGAGCCATCTCGTTGGCCTTCTTCTATGCTTTGTTAGTCTCACGCTCCTCTTCAGCGTAACCTATGCCGAAAATAGAGCAGGCTTTATAAAGGATATGCTTATACTCCTCAACTGTGAGTACTATGTCCAGGTTTCTTTTCCAATCAACGTAGTTTGTTCCCTTTTGCTTATTCCCACAAAGAATAATGGTCGAAGGACTAAAACAACCTTCACAGACCATTTATGAAAATTGAAAATAAAAGAAAATTTCTCAATTTGTGAAAAACAAATAATTTGTACACTTTATCTTCATATTAAAACTAATAATAGCTAACCCTATTGCTATTATAATTAATATGATCAGTTTGGCTCTTAGAAAAACTGACATAACTTCTTGAAAAGATTAACAATTTCCTAAGCTAAGTGTGTTGACCACCACTGTAAAAACCCACCCAGACCAACCCTAGAATTAGAGGGTTGGGATGCATTTCATAGCATTCTGCATAAAAATATATCTACCACATGAGCTTTTATGTTTTAGACTTTCTATATGTGAATTATATGGTTTATTTGTGTTCGTTGAGTCCTAAGGGTAATTAGGGAATTTTGCTGAGAGGAGAGAGAATGAAAGGCTTAGGAGGGAGGATGGAAGAAAATTACGTTGGAAAATAATAATAAGAATTAATTTGGTGAAATGATTAGAGCTTTGAGGTTAATTCCTAAAGGTTTTGAGTTCAAATCCCTTTAACTATACATTATTTTAAATTATTCTAACTATATTTTGAAATTTCTATTTTTGCATTCCCAGGATCAAGGGATGTTGTCTAGGATAAGACACAATGGTAATAACTTTAACCATGTGATCTTGTCTTAACAGAAATTTAAGAGAATTTTTATCTTCCACTATTTTAGCAAACAATGTCCGAGAATATTTGAATTTGAAATAATTATTTTTCCTTTCATTAATTTTCTTATTTATATTAGAAAATTTTATGGACTTAGAGTTTAATTAAACTTCATCTCTTAGACCTCTCTATGACTAAACATTGAAGGGGAATAGGTTGGTTGATTTCTTCTAAGATTAAACTACTATGATTTAATTCTAAAGAACTAGATTTCACTATTCTTATTTTGGTACAAAAAGCTGGAAATGTTTTCCAGCATTTCCTCTTGTTTAAACATCAAAATTTGCAACAAGTAGTCTTTCTTTTCTTGCCAATAAAACAGCTCTTTGGGAGGACTTAAAGCTAGATTTTCGTAGCTATTGTGGCTTCAATAAAATCTGGAAAATTTCCAGCAAACATCAAGTGTTCTTGGCCATAGCAATGTTCATCCAAGATCTTCTTCTTCTCTTCTTTCTGCTTTCGTTTTCTTCTTCTTCTTCAAGATTGATGGCTGTAAAATCACTATTAGAAGACTTGGAAACACTCCTAGTTTGTAGGTTCAAATCATTTCAAAAACTAAGCTAACAAACTATCCTAGAATTCTTGAACACTTGGAGCATTAAAACAGATTTTTTTTTCCAGCTTTCTTAGCTAAGATAAAAATCAATTTCTTTCTTATTCCTTCACCATTTTCGGTCACTATGAGTTCCATAGTTGAACTCACTTTCTTCTTCATCAACCTTAGCCATTAGAACACCATTGGAGCACCTCAAAACACTCCTAAATTTACTCCATTCAAAATGATTTAAACTTGAAATTAAAATCAGATTTTTGCTCCCTAAAATCCTCACCTACCTAAGCTAGTTAATCAGAATTTTATTTCCTCTTTCATAGTTAATTTCAACCAACTTAAGGTCTTGTTTAACTCTTCATTTCATTCCATAACTCAACCAAGATTGGTGAATCTCCGTTGAAGGACTAGAGACCTTCAAAGAAGAAACCACCATGAACAAATCTTTTACCTTAAACTACTCCACATTTCTCTTATTTTGAATTTTGAACTAGCTAACTTTGCTCTCCCTAGCATAACCGAAACTATCCCCTCTCTAGGAAGCCATTCGGCTAACCCAAACCAAGAACACTCTCATTTTTCTCTCAAACTCTCTTTTGGGTTCTCAAGAACACCAAGAATACCAAGAACACACACTACACATCTTCAAGCTTAAATCACTTCTAAACATCTCAATCACTCCCAAACTCTCTAAACCATTAGTATTCAACCTATATTCTTCTTTGGTGTACTTTATAATACCAAAACACACACAGTTGAACCTTCAAGAGGATCAAACCACCCTTTTTTGTTCAAGATTCGAAGAATACTAAAAAGGTAAAATAAGAACAATCTTCTTGTTCTTTGTCTTTTCTTCAACTTCTATATATTCTTATCTTCTTACTCTCACTCTTTTCCTCTCACACTCTCTCTTTCTTGGCCGAAATATTGATGAACACCCTTGGACAATTTTGGATCATTAAAGCCATCAAGCACTCAAGGTTCTCCCTTGACAAGCAACATCTTCAACTTCAAGCATCATCAAATAAGTATTTTAAATATAACTCTTCTTATTTATTTTTATTGAACTTAAGATTGGTAGAATGATGTGGTTGGATTGTTGATTTGTTGGAGAAATGATAGTGACATGTATATTATATGAAGATGGTGATTATATGATTTGGAGGTTAAGTTGGTTTAAGGCTATTGTATGAAGTATATGAAATTGTGATTTGTGAATATGATAAACTTGGAAGTAGATTTGTGTTATGAGTTCATATGTCATTAGCAGGAGTTAGTTTGATAGAGATTGTTGCTACCCATGCCATGCTTATGCTCTTATGTTGTTATTTTAGCTGGCAAGTATCATGCTAAAAATTATTACTAGTTTAATACTATTCTTGTTGCATTATTTGGCATTGCGATCCTATTTTCCAAGATGTTACTCTATTTTGCACATAAGAATATATGTATCATTCTTTCTAAATTTTTTATACTAGTAATAATGATTTGGACAATAAAATTATTATTATTATTATTATTATTATTATTATTTCTATAATAAAATTAATTTATTAATCAACAATTTTATTTTCTAAACTAATGATTAATTTTTAATATTATTGTTGGTAATATTTTATTAAATAAAAAAATAGTAATATTTTTATTAAAAATTATTTGTTATTGAAAATATTAGGATTAATTAATATTAATATTATTATTAGTTCTACTAATACTTTATTTAAAACTTATTTATTGTTTATAACACTTAATTATTTTGATGTACTAAATTATTTTTGTACTATAAATTAATAATAAACCCTAACTTATTTTGTTAATTAATTTTTGAACCCTAAAATATTATTGATTGACTGAACTTAAGCTTGTTTGGATAGGAGTTATTTACTTGTACAATTATTACTTAATTGTATGTCATTAGTGATTTATACCTTGTATATACCCCAGGAAGGGCTAGGTTGCTTTGAACATCACTTGGAGATCTTCTATATCAGGAAAAGCAAGAGAGCAAGTAAGTCTTTGCATAAAGGCTGGTTGAAGACCAAAATTGTTCTGCAAGTCAAATGTGATGATTACCCAGCAATTGTACTTTGAGAAGCAATTATGGCAATTTTTCTTTCTTTATTCTTCATTCAAACATTTTCAAATTGAGCAAACTATTTCAAGCAAAATGCTAAGATTTTTCTAAATCCAACTTAAACAAAGATTTTATAAACAATAATTGCCACTTCAAAGAAACTCTTTAATGGTCTTTCTATTCCTAGGTGGGGCGAACACAACGTTGAGTACTCAATAAGGGTAGACTACTAGAACTAGTCCTTGAAGGGTTGGGGTAAGGCTCTCAATAGGTGGCCACCTCTGAGGGGTGAATCCTGCCTGAATAGGATGCCAGTTCTAGTAAGCCATACCGGTCCGAGCTAGCAACGCATTTCATGTGGACTATTTATTTCCAAAGTAGACAACTAATAAGTTAGGGTGTAGAGATGGAGGAGTATCGCACCCGGTGGGCTGTACACTCACCTTGTATTAGTGTGCACAAAGTGTGGACCTTTAATCCTTTGTTGCGGTGCACAAAGTGTGGTGCCATAACTTGATTTTGGTGCATAAAGTGTGGTGCCAAAATCGTTTTGAGTTGTTGCTTTACTTTGAAATTATATGGCAAATAATAGGAAAACACCACTCTTTAATTTGAAAATTGGTTTGTGACTTGCAGCTTTTTCTAAAGTTATTTCCAAATGTGCATTCATGAACTATTTTCTTGAACTACCCAGTGCACACACAGGACTTACTAAGAAATATTTCTTATCATTTTTTTATGTCATCTTTTACAGGTCGATCCTACTAAGAAGGTTGATTATTTTATGTTACCTCATAGATGAAGACATGTTTTGCGATACTTTGGTTTGAGAGAATTTTGTTAATATTTCAGGTTTCAAGACATGTATAAGTATTGTTGTGATTGTAATAAGTTTTGATTTATAAGCATTCTTTTATTTCTATTGAGTGTCCTAGTTATAAAGACCCCTTATTCTAAGGATAGGGCGATATCCCCGCCCCTTTTGGGATACGTAGGTAGCGGGGCGTTACAACCATGAATCGAGTACCCTTCTAGGTAATGATCCAGAAAAAAACTCCATCGAGGAGATGACCATTTCTTCTCAATTCCTATGGATAATCCTCACACCATGACCTCCAACATGGGCTGGCCACTAATAGTACGTGTCTTGGGCATCAATTATGTCCATCCATTAGGTCTAGATTTTTGTCGAATCCCCATCCTATACAAGTTTACTCCCAGGGTGATGCGAAGGGAACCACGATCTCTAATAAGGGTCGTGATAGAAGTTGTGGGGCCGTTGAAACCTTACTCTCAATTAGTCTTTTAAAACAAGGGTTTTCAAGAGAACGTCATTTTGAAAATATCCCATTTCGTATCCCTTAACTCTTGTACAATATCTAAATCCATAAATATCTATGTCAAGGTAAAATCCTGTAAGAGATTTTTTATAGATTAATTTTACCTAGTTAAGAACTTAATGATTTCAAAAATTTCCATTTGAAATTTCTTAGAGACTTTGGTCTCAAGTTTTATTTGACAAAAATAATTTTCTTGCAAAATAAATTAAAATGGTTGTACCTTTTAACTTACAAAAATATCTAAACCCAAAATAGTCTCTATGTCAAGGATAAAATTGTTTAAGAAAATAAACAAGGATTAATTTTTGCTTTTAAGCTAAAATAACCATTTAATTAAAGAAAAATATTTTTCCTTTGTCAAAAATTCCCAGAGAATTTGGTCTTTGAGAAAATATGCACATAGGTTCACAAAAGAAAATAGCATGCTAGAAAATTGTAAACGTTTTCATGCTTTTCTATTCATTTAACCTAGGTGTCCAAATAATAGAATCAAACACATTAATTAATTAATTGTCTTATTTAATCCTAAATTCCTTTATTTTTCATGCAAAATATTCGAAGAAAATTAACTATGCAAAAATAATAACTCCGCCCGGTATGGACTGAAAACGAAAAAGAAAATTATAAGATAATTACAAGGAAATTTTTTAAAAAAATTCCTATGGTATTCATACACCTACCACACTGAATCATAGCCTGTGAAATGAATGACCATGGACAAAACCTGAAATCGGACCCGACCTACTGAGAAGAGCCGAACCATGGCTTAGTTAAAGACCAAGCCGCAGCCAGCTCATCACCTACTGCGGTCGGCTCGATCATTCTTATGCCTAGAGCTGGGCCCAGTTTGCACCTTTCCTCGACCGACTAACTACTAGCTACGGTTCTAGACTAAAAATGCTCCATCTTCTCCATCTTCTTCATATTTTATTTGTTTTCATCGGTTCTGCTTCTACAATCTTCGTCTTTCCAACAACTTTTACACATAATTTTGTTTACAGATTCAAAACAGAAATCAACCAAAATAAAACCAGATCAAGCACCTATGCCATTAAACACTGGGCTTACACAAATTTATATAAAAGCCAGTAAATTACAAAAATCCTAAATCTTGACGGTGAGACTTACAGAGAACTCTATCCATACCTAAAACATGAAGGATCTCATAATGCATTCAAGCCAAATCTAGCCAGTTTTATTTAACTAGCATGTTTCCTATTTTTACAAAAACCAGGCACTGATACCATATGAAAGTGGATCAAGTAAACAATATGCACACAGAGACATGAAACTAGTAGCAGAAGCATGTAAAATTTTTCTTATACCTCTGTGTTTTGTGGATTTAGATTGCTTCGGATAAATCGACGTTGAAGGCTGATCAATCATAGGAGTTTGTATTGTAGTCCCTGGTGACAAACCCACCATTCTCCTCATTTTTCTTGTTTGCATTAACACTACACTCTATTTGGCTCACCAAATATGGCCTCTACCTAAATCAGCCGATGAAAGCAACCAAGAAATAAAGAATGGTCTAACCCTCTTAACTGACTGCTATAAGGACTAGCAGAATCAAGAGGAAGGGGAAAAACATGCTCTTCTTAAAAAACTAGAAAAATAATTTTCTAGAGAGGAAAAAACTGAGAGAGAGTAAGAAAAAAAAGGCTTTTCTTAAGGTATCTATTATTTTCCTAGACTCACATAGAGTTCTTTTAGATACACACCTCTATCTAGAACTCTACCCCATAGTGTTTCAAAAATCCAGAGTTCACACATCTGTGAAACTCTTTGGTTCTGTTCAATACCCACGAGTCCAGTTGGTCCATAGGACTAGCTCTAGGCCAATTGGGTTTGGACTAAATCCTTGGACCCCTAGTCTAGGCTATTGAGCCTAAGTTAATATATTTATTTAGTAATAGGATAATGAAACTTATAAAGAAATAATTAATTAACTCAAATGGACCTAAATAATCACTCAAGCCTTTTTCCTAGTTTTAAACCCAGGCAAAATCTAATTATTCAATCTAGGCCCAGACTCTGAAAAATTAATCAACCAGTTATACTAGGTAATAATTTCAATCTCTCTAGACATTTTATTTTGTTCTAATCCAATAATAAATTAGACTTTCTGAATAAGATAAAATTCTCTTTAATCAAAACCATTCCCTCAACCGAAAATTAATTAAGACTTACGGACTATTTTGAGGACTAAAAAGAAACATCACCTTGGCTACTAAAATGACCCAAATACCCCTGCTATATAAATAGCTGTATTTTGTATTTTATATTTCCTAATATCACCACAAGGAAATATTGCCCCTAAGGACAATGCTTCGTGTAGCAAAGTCTCCGACCTACACGTGTTAAGACAAATATAGCCCTTTACGTAACGCCGTACATTTAGAGAGGAACGGTATACTAACATCTCTCTAAATGAAACCTATCATTCTTAGACCTCTAGTCTAGTGATGCATGACTTTCTAGAATGTTTCTACTTTGCTAAGGATCTACCCTAAACCAAACATCCAAGTTATGTTTCCCCATGGCCCGGGATTATTAAATCATTCGAACTGTCACAAGCGGTGTTATAGTGACAAAGTTATCTTGTATGAGTTTGTCTTAACTAACTAGTTATGTATACCAACAATACAAAAATATTAGTCCTACGATAGAACCTCAACTATAGTATATCAAAGAAAATGCTTCCAACTTTGCCAGACCACCAGCCCATACTCAGGCCATAGGGTATAAGTCCACGATGTAGCAGTAGTAGTCTAGGTTTCTATCATTATAGTACTTTTAGAAACCACTACTGTAGATCCAGTTCCACGTTTTCAAAATACGCTTATGTTATGAAGTGAGAGGACTACTCACTAGTTAAAGGTAAGCCATTTCCTAGTTGGAATTCACAACATAATAACCTTATCATGGTGAGATTCTCATTCTCATCATTTGGTTAAGAACAACAGTTTATATGTTAAGTAACCCGTGATCTATACTTACTGTGAATGACTTTCATTCACATGGATTATTTACTTAAACAAAATGGTCTTTTCCAGTGAAATCATGCATAAATTAAAATAAGAAAATAGAAACTATTTGTGGGAATAAAACTTTTATTGATTTAATAAAAATTACATCAGAAATGTAGTCTTAGTGGGCATACATTCCAACACCCTCATCATATACCCCCACACTTAAACATTTGCTTGTCCTTAAGTAAAAAATAAAACACCACAAGCAAAAACTTTCTTACAAAATAAGATGAGATTTTTTAACATGAGTTGGCCAATATGGTAGAAGATTTTTTTTTTTCTCATTTGATTTTAAAATAAGTCCAAAACCCAATTAGCCAAGCTAATTCTTCTGTAAAGTAATATATTGTGATAGAAATAATCAAAGTCATCAAAGTTAAATTAAACAAGTTTATGCTTATTCATGGTGTTCCATCTTGATTCTTTGAGTTTTGAAAGTGAATGATGTGATTCATATAAGCTAGGCTTAATAAGTTAATTCTAAGTTCTATGACCTCCCAACCACCATAATCTATGTAGTAAATATAAGATTGGTCCATAGGCTTACTTTATTCCCTTAATTCTTTTTCAATTCTTTTTCTTTTTTTTTCTTGTAGTATGGTAATGCAAAAGCCTAGTAAAGATATGTAATAAGGATTTTTCAACTTTTGCATTACCTTACTCCTAAAATATTTCTATTTTCTTTCTTTTATGTTTGACAAGGAGATACAAATGCCTTGTAAAGATATGAATAAGGATTTTTCAGCTTTTGTATTACCTTGCTTTATTCTCTCATTTTTTCCCCTCCCAATCCATATTTACTTACCCAAAATAAAGACAAGTTGTGCAATCATAGAACAAAGATTAACTTAAAATTCCATGTTTATACTTCATCACAAACACTACCCCAATTCCTAAGAACAACATGGTGTCACTTTTACTAAAGCCCAAATAAAGTTATTTAAATTCTCAAGAATTAACAATTTCACACATAATGTACAAGTTTACTAAAAAATAAACTCATCCAACAAGTTTTAAATCTAATTCTCATGCCAAGTGGATACAATAAAAATACCATCATGGCCTAACCAAATCCAATACCAATAATAATAATAATAATAATAATAATAATAGTAATAATAATAATAATAATAATAATAATAATAATAATAATAATAATAATAATAATAATAATAATAATAATAATAATAATAATAATAATAATAATAATAATAATAATAATAATAATTTGGCCCAATTTCCAAAATTGCACACAACTTATCCAAAATCAAGAAAATACCATAATTACAATAAAAGCTTGAAGAGAATATTAAATAACCCCTCTCTCAAACTTAAATTGGACAATGTCCTTATTGGCCACAAATATAGCAATAAATACATCAAAATTGAAGCAAAATAAATAAAAGGGAAACAGGGTTAGCAATCCCCAAGTGATCATAGCTCCTTGAAGAAAAATACTTTTGTCAGAAGAAGAAGAGAAAAATAAAACAGCCAAAAAGAAATGAAATACAGTAAATGTCAAATAGAAGAAGTAATAATAGAATATAACACAAAAAAAAAGTTGTATACAAAACTAAATCTAAAGAAAAGAAAAGAAAAGCAAATGTAAAGAAGTCCAAAAAAATCAAGACTCCTCTGCATCTTGTAGGATGTAGTATACTCCTTTCATGTCTTCAATGTTGTCTTCATGATGTAGTTTCAATCGGTTCCCATTTACTTTGAAAACTCCATTTTTCAAAAGAGATAGCTCAACTGCTCGGAAGGGGGACACCTTAGTCACCACAAATGGTCTGGATCACCTAGATCTCAACTTTCCGGGAAATAGCCTCATCCTTGAATTGAATAGTAGCAATTGATCGCCCTCCTTGAATTCATGACTTGGTATGATATACTTGTCATGCCACTTCTTCATATTCTCCTTATAGATTCTTGAATTCTCATAAGCCATGTTCATCCATTCTTTGAGCTTATTTAATTTGAGAAGCCTTTTTGTCCTTGGAGATTCAAGATTAAAATTAACTAATATAATGCGCAAAAAGTTTTATGCTCCACTTCCACAGGTAGATGACACGACTTCCAATAGACCAACCTGTATGGGGTTATTCCTATAGGTGTCTTATATGTTGCCCAATAAGCCCAAAGAACATCATCTAATTTCAAAATCCAATCTTTCCTAGTATGATTCACTACATTTTCCAAGATTTTTTATTAGCTCTCTATTGACTACTTTTACTTGGCTACTAGTAGCTAGCTTGCGAGTAACACCCACTTTAAGTAGCACTCTCTCTAATTGGTTGTAACAAAAATGAATTCATCTATCACTTATAAGCACTCTAGGCGTACCAAAGTGAGTAAATAGCTTTTTGAGAAACTTAATCACCACTCTAGCATCATTTGTAGGAAATGCATGTGCCTTTACCCACTTGGATACACAGTCAATAGCTACCAAAATATACTTATTACCAAAAGAACTTGGAAAATGTCCCACAAAATCAATCCTCCAATAGTCAAATATCTCACAGGCTTGAAAAAAAGAAAAGGAAATTTTACGTGCTTTAGAGATATTACGTGTCTACTAGCATTTATCGCAATTCGTCACAAACTAATACGCATCCTTAAATATTGAAGGCTAGTTGAATCTAGAGTTAAGGACTTTTCTTGCTATTCCATTTGCTTGATAATGCCCTCAGCTGGTCCATTATGATAATGTTAGAGAATGTCCCCAAATTCAGCCATATCTACATATCTTCGAATGACATGGTCTGCACAACAATGAAATAGGAAAGGATCCTCCCAAAAGTAATACTTTACATTAGAAAGGAATTTCTTTCTTTGTTGTGGAAAAAGTCCTTTTAGAAGGATACCTGCTGGAAGAAAGTTAGCATAATCTACAAACCAAGGAGAAACATAATTTTGACATCTAACCCATAAAAGTTATTCATCTGAGAAGATATCATTGATCTCTTCTTTTTTTAGCGCTTCTAGAGTGAGATTTTCTAGCCTTGATAGGTGATTTGTAGCTAAATTCTTAGCTCCCATTTTATCCTTAATCTCTAAATCAAACTCTTGCAACAACAACACCTATCTTATCAATTTAGGTTTAGAATCACATTTAGCAAGAAGATATTTTAGTGCAAAGTAATCAATGTAATCCACAACTTTAGCTAAGATAAGGTAGTGACGAAATTTATTAAAAGCAAATACTATTGCTGGAAACGCTTTTTCTGTGGTGGTATAATTCTATAAAGTTGCTATGAGAGTTTTTCTGGCATAGTGGATTGGTTGAAAGTACTTGCCACACCTTTGTCCAACAACTGCTCCAACTGAATAATCACTAGCATTACACATTAGCTCAAAAGGGAATGACCAATCAGGAACTACTAAAATGGGAGAATTAATTAACTTTTCCTTATAAAAAATTAAAATTAAAGATAAGCACATTTCATCAAAATTAAAGGAAGACATCTTTTTCCAATAAAGAGGTAAGGGTTTTGACATTTTTGAGAAATCTTGAGTAAATCTCTTATAAAAGCCCCCATGTGAAACCCCACATAAAGCTAACCCTAGAGTAAGGGGGTCGAGATGCATATCATGTTACCTTGCATGGATATATATATATATATATATATATATATATATATATATTTGAATGATTTTATGTGCTTTAGAATTATGATTTATAGTCTAGAAGGCTTGGTTATACTTATTGAGTATGAAATGTAAGACGGTAATTTTGTTTGAGGTCAAAATAGGAAGATAGCTTAAGGATTAAATAAGAAGAATATTTGGGTGAGAAAATAAGAACAAGAGTTGTTGTGGTTTAGTGGTTAGAGCTTTGGAATTAATCTCTAAGGTCTTGAGTTCAAATCCCATCATTTAAGTTTTTGTCATGATTATTTTAATTTAAGGTGGGATTTTCGTCTCTTGCATTCCATAGAAAAAATAAATAGGAGTTTTGTCCTAGGGGAGACATGAAGGGAATGTCCTAATCCTATCCTTATGTCCTAAAAGAGTTCTAGAAGAATTCTTGTCCTTCTATTACCTCTAGCTTATCCTAACCTCTTCACCAATTAAGCTTGTTCAAAATTTATCCAAATCCATGTTTTAATTCTAGAAAATTCAGCAAGGATTATTGGTCTTTGAATTTCGAAATAGCTCTTAGAGGTTGGAGATTTGACTGAAAATAGGGAAGGAGTTAAGGAAGGTTCCCAAGGGAAATTAATCTCTATGGTTGAACCTTCAAACTCCACTCCACAGTGTTCATCTTCTCCATAGAAGAAATCTAAAATTTTTCCAGATTCTTGAGCAACCTAACCTTCGAAAATCTTAGCCATCTGGCTTACTCAATTGCTGCTACAAAAATGGACAATTTATTTAGTTTGAAGACTAAAATTCTTGTACAAAAACTGGACTGCACAAAACTACACAAACCAGAAAAAATTCTAGGCAGTTTCGCAACATAGCAGGCCGAGATCAAAGCTATTTCTTTTGCATTCGAATCAGTAAATTACCTCTGCTTTTTCTCCATATAGAAGGCTAGAAACCAACCTTAAAGGACCCTCAAACACCTCTCAAAACCCTCTGCAAATCGGCTGGAACATTGCAGAAAACTGCACAACAAATTCCAGTAACCAATTCGAAACATAACCAGAAAAGAATTCTGGCCTTGTTCCTTTCAAGCCTTGGCCAAAAACCTCCTCAAACCCTCTATAAGTTAACCTTTGTTCAGCCATGAAATGAACTCCATTACCCCTTCTACTGACCATGCACAACTAGATTTCATAGCCACTCCTCAAATTTGTTCTACAATCACTCCAATCAAACTTCCATTTAAATTCCAAAATTTCTAGCATTTACTCCATGAAAACACCATTGGATTAAGTTTCATAACCAGAAATCCTCCCACCATTGAACTCAGAAATTCAGCTAGCCTTATAGCTCCCTTAACCCTCATTCAATTCAGCAAAACACAGCTAACCAGTCGGCGATTTGCAGCTCCAAGAAACCTCCATCAATCAAACACCATTACCATATCTTTTACCTTAACACACTCCTTAAATTTCTCCATTTGAATTTTAAACAACTAGATTTTTCTCTCCTCTCTAATCTAAAAATCAAAATCTCAGAACTTCCTCAATCATTCGGCCAGCCCCTTCAGAAATTCGTCCAAATTTTTCTCTCTAATCCTCTCTATTTTCACTAAGAACACCAAGAACACACATTATCTTTCTTTAAGCCAAAGACCACTCTAAATACCTCCAATCCCTCCCAAAAACTCCAGAACATGCCTACATACACCATAGAGTCCATTTCTAGATTTTATAACATCAAATCTCGAAAACAAAAATTGACAATTGGATCAAAACCAGAATTTTCCTTGAAGTCTCAAGAACATCATCAAGGTAACCAAGAACAACTTTTGTTCATCTTCTTCCCTTCAATCTTCAACATATCATACTAATGCTCTCTCTCTCTCTCTCTCGGCCGAAATGGTTGCTACATCCATGGCCGTTTTCTTCTCCTCTCTTGGACAATTCAAGACTCTCAAAAGCATGGATCTTCTTAAATCTTCATTGAGATAGTCATCAACCAAGTATTTCTCTCTAACCTTTCTTTTGAATTTTGGATTCATGTCTCTTGGTTGTTGATAGGAAGGATAGAATATGAACGGGGGATTGAGTATATGCCTATGTATAAAAGAGTTGAGAATGGAGAATGAGAATGATTGATCATGGTTAAGCTTTATGAATTTCCTTGTGGATCGATGCATGTTTATTATGTCTTAAGAAATTATAAATGTTTAAACATGCTAGAATGTTGTGTCACCTTTGGTGAATAGGATATTATGTTCTTATTTTCATTGAAGCCTTGAGTATGATTATGCTTAGTAGAGATTTGATCATGTGATAGTAGATATGGATTTTAGCCTTTGTTCATGAATAGAATAGTTTGTTGATTGATGTTGAAGTATATGCTCATGAATCTTTTTTGCAATAGGAAAATTATGATCATGACTTTGTTGATTCTAGGCTATTTTGATTACCGAATTTTATTACCCCAATTAAAATTATTACTATATTTTTCTCCCAAGATTTTGAAATTCTTAGAAAGTTTTGAAATTGGAATATTTAATGAAATAGTGATATTTTATTAGTCAAATAAATGATATCTTTTATTAAAAATAATACACACACACACACACACACACGCACAACATTTTATACAAATAAGTAAAATATTAATGACCTTGTAGACCATATATTCATAAATACTATTTATAATTATTTGTTATCTATTAATCAAAACTTGATAAAATTTATTTATTATTAATTATTTACTATGTATCAATTAAGAGATTAGTAATAATTTAATATTTATTTCAAAAGTACTATTTAAGAGTGATCATTTATTGATATCATCTAGAACTTAGGATTCTTCAACAATTAAACCATAGTTTATTTATTAATAACAACACTCAAGATTTATTATTTGAACCTATAACTTATTAGTAATTATTTTACAACTCCTAGTTATTTTATCTTATCAAGCTAGTCTTATTTTATAAAATCCTTTATCATCTAGTCTTAAAGCTTAGGACATTAGGGTCCTGATTATAATTAGTTGAACTAGGATTATTTATATAAGCGAATATAGTTTGAGTATAACCTTATGACTTGTGCTTACCCTAAGCGGGGTTAGGTCAGCTTTGGAAGATTCTTGAGTTTGATCAAGCAAAGGATTAGGTAAGCCTCTGTATAAACTTATTTGAAGACAAAAGATTTCTATGGCAAGCTAAACCCGATATGTATGGACGCTCATTTTGTAAAGGCAATTAAGGACTGTTTCCTTTCTTGTTTCAGTCAAACAAATCATTTGAAAATCAAAAAAGTAGTTTTGCACAAACACTAAACTCTTTCTAAAAACAAACTTTGACAAGAATTTTAGAAACCCTTAATTGCTATTTTCAAATAAAGTAATGTATTATCAGTTTTTTCCCAAGTGGGACAATCATCGTTGAGTACTCAATGAGGGTAGACTACTAGGACTAGTCTTTGAAGGGTTAGAGTAAGTCTCTTAGTAGGTGGCCACCTCTGAGAGGTAAGTCTTTCTCGGATAGGATGCCAGTCCAGTAGGTCATGCCGGTTTGAGCTAGCAAGTTTTAGTCATATGGACTGTCTATTTTCGGAGTGGACAATCGGTAAGTTTGGGTGTAGAGAAAGAGAAGTATCTCACCCGGTAGACCGATCACCTACCTTTTGTCAGTCTGCACAAAGTATGGCATTCTGACCGTTATATGGTCATGGGGCCCAACATGTGGTAACCCATGGCTACCCATTTGAGTGGTTGTATTTATTGTGCACATGTATGGTTTGAAAAGCAAAACGCTACTCTTTATTTTTAACTTTATTTATTGTTTGCCAACACTTTCTCTTATACAATTTTTACAGCTTGTATACACGAATTGTTTTACCTGAAACACACAAAGTACACGCGGGCTTATTGAGATTTTTATCTCATCACATTTTATGCCATGTTTTCAGGTCGATCCTGCTGTGGAGATGAGTAGCTAGATTTGTTACCTGCTTTGAAAACTTTATGTTATTTATTTTATGTGTTGTTTTGAGAGATGATAGTAATCAATTTATTTTGGATTTGTTCCTGAATTTTTAGGTTGTAATAAGTTTAATTTTAAACTATTATTTTTATTTTCGTTTGTGTGACCTAGTTATAAAGACCGCTTGTCCTTTGGACGGGGCGACATCCCCAGCCCTGTTGGGCCTAGGTATTGGGGTGTTACAAGTGGTATAAAAGACTAGGTTTAGGCAAATATTGATAGTATATGTCTTGTTTTATTAAGTTCAAATCTTTTATCTAACCCGTCTTGTTCATGCTGTAAAATGGGTAGAATGCTTAGAACTGCAAGGAAAGGGCAGCTATGGCATCCTCCCATCCCTATCTACTCGGAAGACTTACCAGTGCCTCAACCTGCACCTCAGTCTGCACCGCAGCCAATTATTCCCTTGGATGATAGCAGTGACGATGAGGTCCCGATCAATAAGCCACCCCCAATACCTGTGATAGACTTGGTTACTGACAGTGAAGATGAGGAATTGATATGGAATATGTTCCGCACCCTCCTAGTCCCATGGTTGACTTGTCAGCTGATAGTGATGATCCGGGGAAGATAGATTATGAATCTCCACCTAGACTTTCCTTCATACCCCTACCCAACCAGGTTGAGACCGGTTAGAGTTCTAGGCAACCCAGGAAAGAACCAATGGATGAGTTTGCAAGTGGGGTTGGGATAGACTTTACTAAGAATTCTGGGGGATGGTTATATGAGGCCAACTTTGAAGACTCCGATGAGGACTAGGCAGGCTAAAGGCTGCTATGATTAAGATGTTTTATTGATAGCTTTCCATAAAATTCTATGTTAAAGATTTCATTCTTGTTTACTGCTTTAATTTCAAATTTATGCAAATAAGAGTACCTAGAGTACTCTAAAGTTTGAGAGAAATTTATATGAAATTATTTATACAAAATTTGTATCTGATTTCCTTCTACTTAAATCTTAATGTGAATGCATGCTCAACTGAAATGATTTAAAGCTTGAATGTAGAAACTTGTTAACTGGGTATGGTATAGAATGGCACCCAAGCGCTGTGTAGCCACGTCAGGCAGAAGAGTTCTGGAGGCAGAACTTGTGACACCAGAGGTTGAGACGACTCAAATGCAGTCACCCAACCAGGGAAATGAGAGTGAGCCAAATTTGGAAATAGGGTCAGAGAAACCTGTTGAAGTGACAATGGGGCAAGCATTCAGCAAGATGACCAAGATTCTTCAGACTTTGACTGAACGGAGGAATCTAAAGGGAGAGGACGAAGCTTTGGAGCGGTTTTTGAAATTCCAACCGCCCATCTTCTTGGGAGAAGCCGAGTAAGATTAGAAAGCTGAACAATGGATAGAGCAGATGGAAGACATCTTCAATACGCTTCAGTACACTGAGAAGTGAATGGTGAAGTTTGCTGCATTCCGATTGAGGGGCCCAGCTTGGGCATGGTGGCAATGGGTTCAGGACGACTGGGAAATAATTGATCAAGACTGGATATGGGCTAATTTTTTGGAAGCATTCAGAGCTAAGTATATCCCTCAGTGGATAGTTAAGAAGTAGGAAGATGAGTTCTAGAATCTAAAGCAGGGAGGTATGATGGTAGCTCAGTACGCGACATGGTTCACCCAATTATCAAAGTACTACAAGAGGCTAGTGGATACTGAGCATATCAGGACAAGACAGTTTGTCAAGAGGCTAAGGCAGGAGTTGAGAAAAGCGTTGGCACCTTCTCCACCAACGACCTACTCAAGGGCCGTGGACGCAGCTACCTAGATTGAAAATGAAGACTGTAGCAAAATGGCACAGAGACTTTTTCAGCTGCCAAGACAATTGCCGAGACCTTTTCAGAAGTAGCAACCCAATAAGCGTCCCGCCAACCATTAGTGGCAAAATCGGGGAAAGCAAGCTCGGACAGCACCGGTTGGTCCTACACAAAATCTTCCTTTATGCCGGTAATGTAGGAAAAGGGGCCACACAGAGAAAAATTGTTGGTCCAAAGGAGGTGAGCGGAAATATTACCACTGCGGAGACCCGAACCACCTGCAGAACGCTTGCCCTAAACTTCACCGAGTCGAGCAAGGAAATCCGGCTTAAATCCCGGGGGCCAATCAAGCTAATGCTACGGGAGCATCCAAGAGTGGAGCACAGAAGCCTCAAGTGAAAGCAAAAGTTTTTGTTCTCAACCGAGAGGAGGTTGGAGCTGATGCGGCAGTGGTAAAAGGTACGTTTACTATCCAAGGTCATTCTGTTAATACATTGATAGACCCTGGATCTATCCATTCCTACTTAAATAAGAATTGTGCATATCATTTGGGTTGGGATGGAGTTGAACTATCTTTTACTCTGTTGGTGAGTACGCCCTTGGGGAAGATGGTACAAGCAGATCGGTGTGTGCGAAATTAAAAAATTGAAATGGGCAGAGAAAGCTTGGAGGGAGATTTAATAATCTTAGCTATTGAGAATTATGATTTGATATTAGGAATGGATTGGCTAGTGAAGCATGGGCTAGAGTAGACTATAAGAATAAATTGGTTCAGTTAATTAGACCAGGATGTGATGTGTTGGAGTTCAATGGCAAGAGAGTAAATGAATTGAAGTATTTGATAGCTGGGGCTAAAGGACAAAAATTGTTAAAGCAAGGACGTCAAGGATATATGGCTTATGTGATCAACAAGCCAAAGGACCAGTGCACTTTAGAGGATACCGAGGTGGTAAAGGATTTTCCCGACGTGTTCCCTGTGGAACTCACTTCTCTACCTCCTAACCAAGAAGTTGAGTTCACCGTGGATCTAGTTTGAGGAATGGAACTGGTGTCTCGGACTCCATATCAAATGGCAGCGGCGGAGCTGAAAGAACTAAAGGAGCAGCTAGAAGAGTTGGTGAGACAAGGTTATATCAGACCTAGCACGTTACCCTTGGGAGCACCTGCATTGTTTGTGAAGAAGAAGGATGGGACTCTGAGGCTGTGTATCGACTATCAGGGCTTGAACAACTTGACGATCAAGAATAAGTATCCCCTGTCGCTGATTGACGAGCTGTTCGATCAGTTACAAGGATCCAGTTGTTACTCCAAACTGGATTTGAGGCAAGGATACTATCAAGTGAGGATAAAAGAGGAGGATATCCCCAAGACGACCTTCAACATAAGATATGGTCACTATAAGTTTCGTGGTGATGCCGTTCGGGGTAACCAATGCACCAGCAGTATTTATGGATTTGATGCATCGAGTGTTCCAACCCTACTTGGACAAGTTCATGGTGGTCTTTATCGATGACATACTCATTTATTCCAAGAGTCCGGAGGATCATGCAGAACATTTGAAGCTGGTATTGGAAGAGCTAAGAGAGCACAAGCTTTTCGCTAAGTTTAGCAAGTGTGAGTTTTGGCTGAATAGTATGGCATTTCTTGGACACGTGGTGACCAAGGATGGGGTCAAGGCAGACCCAGCAAAGGTTGAAGCAGTTTCAGACTGGAAGCAATTGGAGAACATCACTGAGATTCGAAGCTTCTTGGGATTGGCTAGCTATTATAGGAGGTTTATTAAAGGATTTTCAACGCTCGCATCGCCTATGACTCAACTGCTGAGAAATGACGTACCATTTGTTTAGAGTGAAAAATGTGAGAAGAGTTTCCAAGAGCTGAAACGGAGATTAATAACAACACCAGTATTGAGTCTGCCAGCAGGAGATAAGCCTTACGCACTATATACCGATGCTTCGAAGGAAGGTTTGGAAGCAGTTTTGATGCAAGACTGAAAGGTGATCGCCTATGCTTCTCGGAAGTTAAGGCCTCATGAAGTCAATTACCCCATGCATGATCTAGAGCTGGCTGCCATTGTGTTCGCTTTAAAGAAATGACGGCACTACCTGTACGGAGTAGAATATGAAGTGTTCACTGATCACAAGAGCCTGACGTACATTTTCACCCAGAAGGACTTGAATTTGAGACATCGAGGATGGATGGAATTTTTGGAGGAGTATTGTTGTCCAATCAACTCTCATCCTGGGAAGGCTAACGTTGTTGCTGATGCCCTAAGCAGAAAAGTTAGCATGGCTAGAGAGCGAAAGTGCAAAGGGAGAAAATTGTTGTTAGCAACCTGAAATTGATACCAGACCTAAAGTGGGAAATTTTTTAAGCTCAGCAAGGCAATGCAGAATTTCAGCTTTTCAAGGACAAAGAGCTCAAACGGCAAGGCAGTGAATTCCGACAGGACGAAGTAGGAGTTTTATATTTCAGAGATTGGTTGTGTGTACTCGAAGAGCACCAATTGAAAGATAGAATTTTGGAAGAGGCGCAAAAAAGTAGGTACGCCATTCATTCGGGAGAGGTCAAAATGTATTAAGATCCGAAAAGGGCCTATTGGTGGCCCGGAATGAAGCGGAACGTGGTTAAGTATGTCTTGACATGTCTCACCTGTCAGAAAGTCAAAGCGGAACACAAGAAGTCAATAGGACTGTTGCAACCGTTGCCAGTACCTGAATGGAAGTGGGAGGAAGTGACCATGGACTTCGTTACCGGACTCCCTATGGCAAGGATCTAAAAGGACGCCACATGGGTAGTGGTGGATCGACTAACCAAATCAGCGCATTTCATACTAGTGAATGTAAGGGATTCCATGGAGAAGTTGGCTCAGACCTATGTGCGAGAAATAGTCCGACTGCATGGAGTGCCTTCAAGTATTGTGTCTGACCGAGATCCGAGATTTACATCTCGATTTTGGGGCAAGTTTCAAGAATTAATAGGGTCGAGTCTGAAGTTCAATACGACGGCGCATTCGTAATCCGATGGACTGTCAGAAAAGGTTATACAGATAATAGAGGATATGAAGGGCCTGTGTACTGGATTTTGAGAATAAGTAGATTGAATGTGTGCAGTATGTGGAGTTGTCGTATAATAACAGTTTTCAAGCTTCGATTGGAATGGCTCCGTATAGAGCCATGTATGGACGCAAGTGTCAAGTACCGCTATACTAGAATTGGTTAGAGGATAGCTATATAAGCAAATCAGGAGAAGTCTGTGTTCAGGAAATGTTGGACAAGGTCAAGTTAATCAGGAAAAGGTTAAAAGCAGCCCAGAGCCGACAAAAGAGCTATGTAGACAATAGGCGAAGAGAGTTAGAATTTCAGGTGGGAGACAGGGTATTCCTAAGACTGACACCAAATAGAGGAATTCTGAAGCATCCGAAAGGTGAGAAATTGAATTCGAGGTATTTGGGACCATTTCCAATAAAGGAAAAAATTAGGCCAGTAGCGTATCGATTGGATTTGCTGGATGGATTGACAGGAATTCATGACGTGTTTTATGTGTCATAGCTGAAGAAGTACAATGCCGATCCCAAACATGTTTTGAATGATGAGCCGTTGGTGTTGCAACCCGACCTGAGCTATGTGGAGAAACTCGTGAGTATATTAGACCGAAGTATCAAGATTCTCCGAAACAAGCAGGTTCCGAAGGTAAAGGTGCAGTGGGAGCATCATGGCACGTGAGATACCACATGGGAAATAGAAAAGTGGATAAAGCAGAAGTATCCCAATCTGAGATAGAGATATGCTTAAATTTCGGGATGAAATTCTCCTAAGGGGGAGGGGGGAGGATGTAAAACCCCACCTAAAGCCAACCCTAGAGTAAGGGAGTCGGGATGCATATCATGTTACTTTGCATGAATACATATATATATTTTTTGAATAATTTTATGTGCTTTAAAATTATGATTTATAGTCTAAAAGGCTTGGTTATACTTACTGAGTATGAAGGGTAAGACGGTAATTTTGCTTGAGGTCAAAATAGGAAGATAGCTTGAGGATTAAATAAGAAGAATATTTGGGTGAAAAAATAAGAACAAGAGTTGTTGTAATTTAGTGGTTAGAGCTTTGGAATTAATCTCTAAGGTCTTGAGTTCAAATCCCATCATTTAAGTTTTTTGTCATGATTATTTTAATTTAAGGTGGGATTTTCGTCTCTTGCATTCCATAGAAAAAATAAATAAAAATAGGAGTATTGTCCTAAGGAGACATGAAGGGAATGTCCTAATCCTATCCTTATGTCTTAAAAGAATTCTAGAAGAATTCTTGTCCTTCTATTACCTCTAGCTTATCCTAACCTCTTCACCAATAAAGCTTGTTCAAAATTTATCCAAATCCATATTTTAATTCCAGAAAATTCAGTAAGGATTAATGGTATTTGAATTTCAAAAATGGCTCTTAGAGGTTGGAGATTTGACTGAAAATAGGGAAGGAGTTAAGGAATGTTCCCAAGGGAAATTAATCTCCATGGTTGAACCTTCAAACTCCACTCCATAGTGTTCATCTTCTCCAGGGAAGAAATCTAAAATTTTTCCAGATAGTACTCAATTGCTGCCAGAAAAATGGCCAATTTATTTGGGTTGAAGACTGAAATTCTTGTGCAAAAATCGGACTGCACAAAACTGCACAAACCAGAAAAAATTCTGTGTAGTTTCGTAGCATAGCAGGCCGAGATCAAAGCTGTTTCTTCTGCCTTCAAACTAGTAAATTACCACTGCTTTTTCTCCATATAGAAGGTTGGAAACCAACCTTAAAGGACCCTCAAACACCTCTCAAAACCCTCTGCAAATCGGCTGGAATATTGCAGAAAACTGCACAGCAAATTCCAGTAACCAATTCGAAACATAACCAGAAAACAATTCTGGCCTTGTTCCTTTCAAGCCTTGGCCAAAAACCTCCTCAAAACCTTTGTAAGTTAACCTTTGTTCAGCCATGAACTGAACTCCATTACCCCTTCCACTGACCATGCACAACTAGACTCCGTAGCCACTCCTCAAATTTCTCCTACAATTACTCCAATCAAACTTCCATTTGAATTCCAAAATTTCCAGCATTTACTCCATGAAAACACCCTTGGATTAAGCTTCATAACCAGAAATCCTCCCACCATTGAACTCAGAAATTCAGCCAACCTTATAGCTCCCTCAACCCTCATTCAATTTAGCAAAACAGAACAAACCAGCCAGCCATTTGCAGCTCCAAGAAACCTCCATCAATCAAATACCATTACCATATCTTTTACCTTAAAACACTCCTTAAATTTCTTTATTTGAATTCCAAACAACCATATTTTTCTCTCCTCTCTAATCTGAAAATCAAAATCTCAGAACTCCCTCAATCATTCGGCCAGCCCCTTCAGACATTCGTCCAGCATTTTCTCTCTAATCCTCTCAATTTTCACCAAGAACACACACTACATTTCTTTAAGCCAAAGACCACTCTAAACACATCCAATCCCTCCCAAAAACTCTAGAACACACCTACATACTCCCTAGAGTCCATTTCTAGATTTTATAACATCAAATCTTGAAAACAAAAATTGACAATCGGATCAAAACCTGAATTTTCCTTGAAGTCTCAAGAACATCATCAAGATAACCAAGAACAACTTTTGTTCATCTTCTTCCCTTCAATCTTTAACATATCATACTAATGCTCTCTCTCTCTCTCTCTCTCTCTCTCTCTCTCTCTCTCTCTCTCTGTATCTCTCTCTCTCAGCCAAAATGGTTGCTACAACCATAGCCATTTTCTTTCTCCTCTCTTGGACAATTCAAGACTCTCAAGCGCTTGGATCTTCTTAAATCTTCGTCAAGATAGTCATTGACCAAGCATTTCTCTTTAAAATTTCTTTTGAATTCTGGATTCATGTCTCTTGGTTGTTGATAGGAAGGATAGAATATGAATGGGGGATTGAGTATATGCAAATGTATGAAGGAATTGAGATTGGAGCATGAGAATAATTGATCATGGTTAAGCTTTATGAATTTCCTTGTGGAACAATGCATGTTCATCATGTCTTAAGAAATTATAAATGTTTAAGCATGCTGGAATGTTATGTCACCTTTGGTGAATAGGATATTATGTTATTATTCAATGAAATAGTGATATTTTATATGTGTGTGTGTGTGTGTGTGTGTGTGAATGAAACCTTTTATACAAATAAGTAAAATATTAATGACCTTGTAGACCATATATTCATCAATACTATTTATAATTATTTATTATCTATTAATCAAAACTTGATAAAATTTATTTATTATTAATTTTATTTATTATTAATTATTTACTATGTATCAATTAAGAGATTAGTAATAATTTAATATTTAAGAATGACCATTTATTAATATCATCTAGAACTTAAGATTCTTCAACAATTAAACCCTAGTTTATTTATTAATAGCAACACTCATGATTTATTATTTGAACCTATAACTTAGTAGTATTTATTTTACAATCCTTAGTTATTTTATCTTATCAAGCTAGTCTTATTTTATAAAATCCTTTATCATTTAGTCGTAAAGCTTAGGACATTAAGGTCATGATTATAATTAGTTGAACTAGGATTATTTATATAAGCGAATATAGTTTGAGTATAACCTTATGACTTGTGTTTACCCTAGGCAGGGTTAGGTCAGCTTTGGAAGATTCTTGAGTTTGATTAAGCAAAGGATCAGGTAAGCCTCTGCATAAACTTATTTGAAGACAAAAGATTTCTATGGCAAGCCAAACCCGATATGTATGGACGCTCATTTTGTAAAGGCAATTAAGGACTATTTCCTTTCTTGTTTCAGTCAAACAAATCATTTGAAAATCAAAAAAGCAGTTTTGCACAAACACTAAACTCTTTCTAAAAACAAACTTTGACAAGAATTTTAGAAACCCTTAATTGCTATTTTCAAATAAAGCAATGTATTATCAGTTTTTTCCCAAGTGGGACAATCATCATTGAGTACTCAATGAGGGTAGACTACTAGGACTAGTCTTTGAAGGGTTAGAGTAAGTCTCTCAGTAGGTGGCCACCTCTGAGGGGTGAATCTTTCCTAGATAGGATGCCAGTCCAGTAGGTCATGCCGGTCTGAGCTAGCAAGTTTCAGTCATGTGGATTGTGTGTTTCCGGAGTGGACAACCGGTAACTTTGGGTGTAGAAAAGGAGGAGTATCTTACCGGGTAGGCCGATCACCTACCTTTTGTCAGTCTGCACAAAGTGTTGCATTCTAACCTTTATATGGTCATGGGGCCCAACGTGTGGTAACCCATGGCTACCCATTTGAGTGGTTGTATTTATTATGCATATGTATGGTTTGACAAGCAAAACGCCATTCTTTATTTTTAACCTTATTTATTGCTTGCCAGCACTTTCTCTTATACAATTTTTACAGCTTGCATACATGAACTATTTTACCTGAAATACTCAAAGCACACACGGGCTTACTGAGATTTTTATCTCATCGCCTTTTATGCCATGTTTTCAGGTCAATCCTATGTGGAGATGAGTAGCTAGATTTGTTGCCTGCTATGAAGACTTTATGTTATTTATTTTATGTGTTGTTTTGAGAGATGATAGTAATCAATTTATTTTGGATTTTTTCCTGAGTTTTTGATTTGTAATAAGTTCAATTTTAATGTATTATTTTTATTTCCATTTGTGTGACCTAGTTATAAAGACCCATTGTCTTTTGGACGGGGCAACATCCCTGGCCCTGTTCGGCCTTGGTAGTGGGGTGTTACACCCTATGCCTAAGAAAGCTTCTAATGGCCCTCAGAGAAATTGGTGGAGGAAGTTTCTTAATTAGCTCTATCTTGGCTCGATCAACCTCAATCCCTTGTTATGAAATTTTTGTTGGGGTTTCATCATGCTTATCATGAAATAACCATGAAATCCGTGCCCAAGAATCACATGTTTGCAATTAAATTAGAATTAGAGGAAGGAAATAGAGATTACCATCTGTAGCAGAATACAAAATTTTTCTTGCACTAACCAAGGAACCAATTCCTCTGCTTTTGATTGTCCACCTGACACCACTACAATCCAAAAGTAGGATTGTCTCTAGCAGTAATCCACACAAGGTTGACTTGCTCACAAAGCTTGCTCAAACTATGCTAGTAGAAGAGGAGCGACTAGGTTTAATTGGAGAAGAATTGGGATGAAGAAGGAGAAGGAACGTCCGCCTCTCACCCTCTGTTTTTGCAAGGTCTGCACAAAGGAACAATCCCCATATTTATAGTTTTTAGAATTTGTGTTAATTGCAATTAAATCCTTCAAGATCTAATGTCAACAATTGGGCCCTTGAAGTTTTTATAATTGCAACCAAATCCCATGAATTATAACAAACTTATAATTCACCTATAAACATATATTCTTTTCTTAATTAACCCTAAAATATTATCAAATAATATATATTGAGAATTCAAACCTTTATTGTGTGTGACCCATTAGGTTTTCTGGACTTATTGGTAGTATAATATGAATTAATTCTAACATATTTAGAATTAATAACCATAAATAAAATATAGGATTAATTTATTATTTTTCTAATTAATAAATTCAAATTTAGCAGATCAAAAGTGACATCTAGCAATGACTCTTGATCATCCAAAAGTCCAAAAAGTCAAGTGGCTTGACGTGAACTTTTCAATAGCAAATAACCACTGCAATAAACTCCTTTCACCATACTATATCTCATTCAGTCTAAAGCATGGAATTAGTGCCAATTGCATCCAGAATATTATTAATTTAACCCGAATATTTTAGTACTTGTTCAAGAAATCCATTATTCTATATGTGTTTCAAATTTGACACTATTTCCAACACATAGTCGCCTTGGCCAAAGACTTCATAAGTAATGATTTCTACAAGTGGCCCTGAGATATACTCTCCGACTATTAGGAATGGTGAATCCTTTATTGACCTTCTCACCTATTTTCATTTACTTTACATTATATCTAATATCCATTCCATAGGCGGTCCTTGTAAGGCTCCAAAGATTAGAATCGAAGTATAATACTCGATAAATAAAGTACCTTGGAAATCTCAAGTTTAATTATGCTTGTACACTTACTGTAATAAGATTCTATCACTGACACTGAATAGCTTATCCAAGTGATTATCTCATAATTATGTCGTCCAATTAACTTGTTCATATAACAAGCATCCACATATTAATCTTGAGTATCACAATACTCATGGTTATGAGAACCACCGCTTGACCAATCAAGGGATATAACATGTGCTAGTCTTGGTGTATTAATAATGTCCCATCTCACATCATGATCTCTATCATTATTTTCTTAACACTTTGTTGTACTAGAGACTTTATCAAATAGTTTATACGCATATTCAGATATAACAATCAAACAAAAAGATAAAGAATGCCTCTTTTATTAATTATTATGTAATATACATGGTGCAAATGATTACTTCTAGTGCACAACACTAACAATTTTATGCCCTAAAACAATACCCTCCTTTACCATAAAGTGACACTTCTCCCAATTACGCTTAAGATTCATTTCTTCATATCTTTTGAGTACTCTTTCCAAATTTTGCAAACACAACTTAAAAGCATCCCCGAAAATAGAAAAGTCATCCATAAACACTTCCATTATCTCTGCTACTAATGCTTCAAAAATATCCATCATATATTTTTGAAAAGTCTCAGGCCCATTGCATAATCCAAAAGGCATACGCTTGTAAGCGAAGTCCCAGAGGGGCAAGTGAAGGTAGCTTTCTCTTGATCTTTAGAAGTTATGGGAATCGAAAAATAGTCAGATAATCCATCTAGAGAGAAGTAGCACATGTGTCCAGCTAACCTCTCTAACATTTCATTAATAAAAGGAAGGGGAAAGTGATCATTTCTTGTGGCTTCATTCAGGTTTCTGTAGTCAATGCACATTCTCCATCCAATGACAATCTTCATTAGAATAAGCTTATTGTTCTCATAAGGTGCCACTGTCATGCCTCCCTTCTTTGGTACTACTTGTTAGGATTCGTGGACTCCTAAACGCGAAAAACATCCACGAATTCCTTCCGAGGATCCAAGTAAATGATTAAGAAGATCTAAGATTTACAGAATTACCTCTCTTCGGCATAATCGAGATCCTTCGATTCTGATTTTGCTATCGTACGTGCAACTCGAACGATCACCAGATGCTGCAGTGTGCGAACGTCCTCTATAGGTACACACGGCGAACTAACTCGTTACCCCGAGAGTGCTAGAGCCTAGGGTTTGAGAGATTTTTTCTGGTGAATAGAGGCACGAAATTTTTAACTGAACAGGACTATTGATAAGACGACTAGGGTTTTCTTAAAAAACCCCGAATCTCTTAGAGTTCAAATCTGATAATATCTTATCATATTTTAATTTAAATTCAAATTAAATTAAAAATTGATATGATATGATTCTGCCATTATCTCAGTAATTTAACTAATTAATTTACCGAGTCAGATTCTTATAATCTGGACATCATCTAGATACATCAAATGTGGACATATTTTCAGATTCATTGTATCTGATAAATTTTCTAGATTCTATTAACTTAGGCATATTTCCAAATTCATCGAATCTAGTTACCAGAAAAATAACCTAACAATTTCGCTTATTGTGTGACCTTATATATTCATTTAATACTGGCAGTGTGCTTAAATCATATTTAAATGGCCCACAAGTTATAAGCGGTTTCTAGGAAAATATTATAACTATCCAAGTTAAATAAAGATCAGTGATCTCTTTGAACCAAACCACAATTTTAAATTTAGTCCTTTTGTCACACGATATCCAGATTAAGCATAAGGCACGGAACATGTCATCCTTATTAAGCTTAATCAATTATTTCTTGATTTCATAGTAGACTGTTCAAACAAATGGTATCAATATCTTAGATTGATATATTTGAGCACGGCCATGCATTTTAATAGTCTAACTTATCAAGGGGCCCATGGATATCTCTCCCATAATTGAGAAGGACAAATTCATTCACTATCAATCATATTCCTCTCCTTGATTTATTCTATATCCAATAGTAGTATAATTTATTATCTGATTAAAAACAATATCAAAATATAGAATTTATTAAGTAGGAAACTATAATGAATTTAGGTCAAGGACTTTTAATATCATTATGGCTAGAAAGTACTTATGACATGTTACATGAAGTACTCTCATAGTGGGTCATGTCCAATATAATGTTCTCTAACATTTATTTATGTTTTGACTTGATATCACAAATATCCATGACCAGTAAAACATAGTCATCTAGTCACAAACATACTAATCTTAATTTATTATTGTTCCAATAATAATAATAATCGATTAGGGACTGTTTTAGAATAGTCATTATATTTATTATTAGTTTTTACTATTAAGTCACGTACTTGATGACCACAAAACAAAATATACTATTCATGGAAAGGAAAATCTCATATTATTATATAAAACATAACGACAATAGTATAAGTACAAATTGACTCTAGGGCATATCCCTAACAATCTCCTACTTACACTAAGACAAATTTGGCATAAGCCGTAACCCCATTGATCTAGTATGACTATCATGTTTAGACGATGGGAGAGGCTTTGTTAGTGGATCTGCAACATTGTCATCAGTTGATACCTTGCATACTTTGATATTTCCTCTATCAACAATTTCTCGAATGAGATAATAACGTCTAAGTATATGTTTGGATCGCTGATGTGATCTTGGTTTCTTAGCTTGTTCAATGGCTCTATTGTTGTCATAATAGAGATCCACTGGGTTCACAATACTAGGAACTATATCTAGTTCTGTAATGAACTTTTTAATCCAAATTGCTTCTTTAGCTGCAGCTGAGACAGCTACATACTCAGCTTCTGTAGTAGAATCGGCCATGGTGTCTTACTTTGAATTTTTCCAACTTACAGCACTTACATTCAAACAAAATAGAAAATCTAATTGTGATCTGTAATCATCTATGTCGGACTGAAAACTAGCATTAGTGTAACCATTTACAACTAGCTCGCCTTCTTGTCCTCTATAAACTAAGAACATATCTTTAGTTCTTATTAAGTACTTAGTATGTTCTTGACAGCAATCCAGTATTCCTCTCCAGGATTTGAGTGGAACCTACAAATCATGCTCAATGCATATAATACATCGGGTCGAATACATAACATGGCATACATGATAGACCCTATAGCGGAAGCGTATGGTATCTTGTTCATGCACTATTCTTCATCCTTCGTAGAAGGACTTTGAGTTTTATTGAGCTTAATGCAATGTGATATTGGAAAGAATCCTCTCTGAGAGTCTTGCATACTAAACCTTTTCAGTACATTGTCAACGTATGCACTTTGACTTAGTCCAATTAGCTTTCTAGATCTATTTCTATAGATCCTTATACCTAGAATATAGGCAGCTTCACCTAAGTCTTTCATTGAGAAACAATTTCCCAACCTTGTCTTTACACTTTGTAGAGTTGGGATGTCGTTTCCAATGAGTAAGATGTCATCAACATAAAGTACCAAAAAGACTATTGCATTCCCACTTGTTTTCTTATAAATACAAAGCTCATCTTCATTTTTGATAAAGTTAAATTCTTTAATTGCTTAATCAAAACGAATATTTCAGCTTCGAGATGCTTGCTTCAATCCATAAATGATTTTTGAAGCTTGCACACTTTATTAGAATTCAAAGGATTATCAAAACCCTTAGGTTGTGTCATGTACACATCCTCGAGTAAGTTTCCATTGAGAAACATAGTTTTGACATCCATTTGACAAATCTTATAGTCATAATATGCTTCTACGGCAAGAAAAATTCTAATAAATTTAAGCATTACAACTAGTAAAAAGGTTTCATCATAGTCTAGACCATTAGTTTATCTATAACCTTTTGCTACCAGTCGTGCTTTGTATGTATGCACATTTCCCTCCATGTTTGTTTTCTTTTTGAAAACCCATTTACACCCAATGGTTTTTGAACCTTTAAGTGGATTAACCAAGTCCATACTTGGTTATCATACATGGATTGCATCTCAGACTTTATAGCCTCTAACCATTTTCTAGAGTCAGAACTCTTAATGGCTTCTAGATAGGAAGTGGGCCCATCATTAACCATAAGCTCCATATTGTGATCATCAATGATGAGGAATCCATATCTCTCAGGTTGTTGACGAACTCTATTAGATCTTCGAGGTCCTTGTTCTATAAAAGTAAGCTCATTTTGGACTTGTGAGCCATCTAATCGAGGTTCATTAATTGGTTCAGGTACTAATTGTGGCTCTTGAATCTCATTAAGATGTATTTTACTTCCACTAATTCTTTTGAAAATAAATTCCTCTTCAAGAAAGAATCCATTTCGAGTAACAATTACTCTATTTTCTTTTGGGAGATAAAATTGATATCCTTTAGTTTCTTTAGGATACCCCACAAATATACATTTATCCAATTTAGGTGCAAGTTTATCAGATAATAAACGCTTTATATAAACTTAATGACCCCAAATTTTGAGAAATGACAAACTAGGTTGTCTCCCAGTCCATATCTCATATGATGTTTTCTGAACTGATTTAGATGGAACTCGATTTAGTATGAATGCAGTAGTCTCTAGGGCATAACCCCAAAAGGAGATTGAAAGATCAGTTTAACTCATCATTGAATGAACCATATCTAATAAAGTCCAATTTCTCCGTTTAGATACACCATTCCATTGAGGTGTTCCAAGTGGAGTTAATTAGGAGATAATTCTATAATTTTTAAGATGCTCGTCAAACTCGTAACTTAAGTATTCACCACCTTGATCTGATCGAAGTGTTTTGATACTTTTGCCAAGCTAATTTTCTACTTCATTTTGAAATTCTTTGAATTTCTGGAATGATTCAGATTTGTATTTCATCAGATACAGGTAGCTATATCTGCTGAAATCATCCGTAAATGTAATGAAGTATTGAAATCCTCCTCTAGCATGTGAATTCATTGGTCCATATACATTAGTATGTATTAGGCCCAATAAATCAGTTACCCTTTCATTTTGTCTCTTAAAATGCGCTTTAGTTATTTTGTCTATAAACAAGAACCACATATATCATAAAATTCTAAATCAAATGAATTTAGAAGCCTATCATAATGAAGCCTTGTTATGTGTTTCTCATTTGTATGGCCCAAACGACAATGCCAGAAGTAAGTCTGATTTAAATCATTAGATTTCAATCTCTTAGTATTAATATTATAGATAGACTTGTTTGAAGATCCATGAAGATTGAGAATATAGAGCCCATTTGATAATGAGGCATCTCCATAAAAAATACCGTTTTTATTAATGGAGCAAATGTTATTCCTAATAACAAATTCAAAACATTCTAAATCCGAACAAGAAATTGAAATAATATTCCTACATATAGCAGGAACATAAAAACAATCATTTAGTTTTAAAACAAGCCTCACTGGGCAAAATTAATTCAAAAGTTCCTACAACTATTGCAGCAACTTTTGCTCCATTTGCAACTCGTAGGTCCACCTTGCCTTTTGCTAAGGCTCTACTCCCTTTTAAACCCTGCACATTTACACAAATGTGAGATCCACAATCGGTATCCAATACCCATGAATTAGAAGTAGATAAATTAATTTCTATAACATAAATACCTGAAGCGGCAGTCTCACTGTCCTTCTTTTTCTTTGCTTCCAAATAGAGTTTGCAATTTCTTAACCAATGTCCTTGTTCTCCACAATGGTGGCAAGCTCCCTCATTTGGTGTCTTGGCCTTAGGTTTGAGTTTGAACTTGGACTTTGCCTTGTCCTTGCCCTTACTAGCCATGACTTTGCCATTTTGGTTATTTTTTTTCCCTTTCCCTTTTTGAACTATTAGAACACTATGAGTATTCTTCTTAATGTTTAGTTCAGCATGTTTTAGCATTCCATGCAATTCAGTAATGGATTTCTCCATATTATGCATGTTAAAATTCATGACAAACTGGTCATACTCAGGAGGTAATGAGCCCAATATCAAATCCGTAGCCATGTCATGATTAACAGGAGCACCAAGCTTATCAAAATGATCAAGATAGCCCTTTATTTTAAGGACATGAGCACTTGTCGAGGTGCCAGAAACCATCTTACATGCATTTAACGCCTTGTGAGTTTCAAATCTCTCTTGTCGTGCTTGCTCTTGGAACATTTCCTTGAGATGCACAATCATGTCATATGCCTCTGCTTCTTCAAACTGTTTTTGAAGTTCAGAGTTCATGGTTGCTAGCATGAGGCAAGTAACATCGTTGGAGTCATCTTTTCAGCTTTTGAGGCTTTATTTGCCGGAGCAGGGGGAGTAGGCTTTTCAAGAACATAGAGCTTTTTTTCTTACTTAAGAACGATTCTTAAGTTTCGTGCCCAATCAAGAAAGTTAGTCCCACTAAGCTTGTCTTTCTCGAACACAAATCGTAATGAGTTATTACAACTGTTTGTTGCCATTATCTACATACAAAATATGTAAAGTAATTAATTTTGAGGCTTTAATGAAAACTCCCACTAAAAGCATTTAAACTTTTGAAACTTCAACATTTTGATGTTTCGTAGTGGGTAAAAAAAAAATCATAAATATTTTATTTTAATCATAAGTAAGCTTTGGCTTTAATCTTATAATTAAATAAAACTCAAATTTTAAATGAGATAGACATCAAATGTCCTAGATAAAATATCTCATATAATGCCCTAGGCCCAAAACCATTTTGATAGCCTAGTTAAGTCAAACCATATCAAGCATATGGAAAACCATTTTCCATCTTGTCTCACTTAGATAATCAAAAGCATCCTACTTTGACAGGAATGACCATATGATGATCCAAGTAATAACAAGTGTTTGATTTTGGAAGGCATTTAACACTTAATTTTTTTAAAAATTTTGATTGTAGTAAGCATGAGATAAACACATCAAATATGCATGCAAGACATAAATAAAAGTGACATAGCATGGCCCATAACCTATGTTGATTATCACGAGGAAAGTGAAGATCAAGGTAGTCAATCTAGGTATATGAACTCCTTAAGCATTCTCTAATGCCTTGAGCATACTCCTCCTTGGTTGTAAATGTAGGCCGCCGTCTTCTTTTACATTGGATAGTAAAATTAAAATAATTCCTATTCTAGGAAAATAGTACAATTTTACAACAATGAAAAACGACACGCAGGCCGTATTTAAAAATTACAACATAAGACAACCAGAATGTAACCTGCCAATCACATTGGGATAAAACGGGCCATGCTATGCACTATTCAAAATAATCCACAACTACAATAAAAAACACAAATGAATAACACACAACAAACAATTAGTCGGGGTTCCAAGGGACAGCGCCCCTGGCGGGGGTCCCGCTAGCCGGTTAGCGGGTAGGGGTTAAGAGGGCAGCATTCCAATTTTTCCCTCTCTCATTGAATGAGATTTCGCCTTCTGATTTTCGAATATTAATCAAATTAACGTTCGGACCCTTTAATAACCATCGTCATGAAATTTTCTTATTACAGACGATCTGCATTCCCTTTTAATCATATTCGTATAGATAACATATTATCATGGCCGATTAATACAAACAGTTCACAAATATAGAACCACAAATAGCATGCTTACGATACCATATCATATTAAAACAGACCAATTTACAGACAATCTACAAATAATTTGGTCTGATCAAACAACTAAGACGCACATATTTAACCTAATTCAGGCAGTTGCATGCTAAGTATTCTAAAATCATCATCTTGTGAACATGCTGATATACACCGTTTAAATTCGCGCGCACACACACACACACACACACACACACACACACACACACACACATATATATATATCATACATATATTCAACAATACGATTAACACAGATAAATCAACCTAATCGTTTAGCAAGTTGCTCTGATACCACTGTTAGGATTCGTGGACTTCTAAATGCGAAAAACATCCATGAATCCCTTCTAAAGATCTAAGTAAATGATTAAGCTCTTTTCGGCGTAATCGAGATCCTTCGATTCAGATTTTGCTATCGTACGTGCAACTTGAACGATCACCAGACGCTGTAGTGTGCGAACGTCCTCTATAGGTACACACGGCGAACTGACTCGTTACCCCGAGAGTGCTAGCGCCTAGGGTTTGAGAGTTTTTTCTGATGAATAGAGGCACGAAATTTTTCAACAGAACAGGACTGTTGAGAACACGGCTAGGGTTTACTTAAAAATCCCCGAATCTCTTAAAGTCCAAAACTGATAATATCTTATCATATTTTAATTTAAATTCAAATTAAATTAAAAATTGATATAATAAGATTCTGCCATTATCTCGGTAATTTAACTAATTAATTTACCAAGTCAGATTCTTATAATCTGGACATCATCCAGATACATCGAATGTGGACATATTTATAGATTCATTGTATCTGGTAAATTTTCTAAGTTCGATTAACTTAGACATATTTTCAAATTTATCGAATCTGTTTACTAGAAAAATAACCTAACAAGTTCGCTTATTGTGTGACTCTATAGGTTCATTTAACACTGGCAGTGTGCCTAAATCATATTTAAATAGCCCACAAGTTATAAGTGGCTTCTAGGAAAATATTATAACTATCCAGGTTAAATGAAGATCAGTGATCTCTTTGAACCAAACCATAATTTTATATTTAATCATTTTGTCACACGATATCCAAATTAAGCATAAGGCACGGAACATGTCATTCTTATTAAGCTTAATCAATTATTTCTTGATTTTTTAGTGGACTGTTCAAACAAATGATATCAATATCTTATATTGATATATTTGAGCACGGCTATGCATTTTAACAGTCTAAGTTATCAACGGGCCCATGGATATCTCTCCCATAATTGAGAGAGACAAATTCCTTCACTATCAATCATATTCCTCTCCTTAATTTATTCTATATCCAACAGTAGTATAATTTATTATCTGGTTAAAAACAATGTCAAAATATAGAATTTATCAAGTAGGAAACTATAATGAATTTAGGTCAAGGACTTTTAATATCATTATGGCTAGAAAGTACTTATGACATGTTCCATGAAGTACTCTCATAGTGGATCATGTTCAATATAATATTCTCTAACATTTATTTATATTTTGACTTGATATCACAAATATCCATGACCAGTAAAACATAGTCATCTAGTCACAAACATACTAATCTTAATTTATTATTATTCCAATAATAATAATCGATCAGAGACTGTTTTAGAATAGTCATTGTATTTATTGTTGGGTTTTACTATCAAGTCACGTACTTAATGACCACAAAACAAAATATACTATTCATGGAAAGGAAAACCCCATATTATTATATAAAATATAATGACAATAGTCTAAGTATAAATTGACTCTAGGGCATATCCCTAACACTACTTGTGTAGGGTACACCTACATACTATCTGAAATGAAGTATACAATTCCTACATCTGACAGCTTAATCATTTCACCCTTAATTACTTCCTTCATATTTAGATTTAACCTTCATTTGGGTTTGTACTAAAGGTTTTGCAATTTTCTCAAGAAGGATCTTATGTGTGCAAAAAGAAGGGCTAGTTCATTGTATGTTTATGAGTTTCCTTGCTATAGCCTTCTTGTGACTCTATAGAACTTGAACCAACAATAGCTTTTACCCTTCCGTTAAATCTTTTGTAGTAATCACTGGTAAATTATTCCATTGGCCAAGAATATATACTTAAGATGATCCTGTAGCTCTTTTAATTCCAACTGTAGTGGGTCCTCAATAGCTGATCTCATTCACCCAAGACTTGATTTCTCAATAACTTAAAAAATTGATGGTTCAAAATTGTCCTTAGAATTCTCCACAAGTGCCAATAGTTCTTGGGTATGTTGTTCAACCCTTCATTAACCCATCTCTCAAAATCATTAAGGAAGAACATTTAATTAAAGATACTTAACCAAAACCCAACTCAACCAAGATAACTAAATAATCACAAATAACTAACTACCATTGAATAAAAAGTACTGATCTAAAGAAAATACATCATCGTCAAGCATAAAAAAGGGTACAACCCTTCATTACAATTAAAAATTATATTTTAGTATAAGAATTACAAGTAAGATTACAAAAAAAAAAAAAAAAGAGAGAGAAAAGAAAACTCATAGACAAGCCTCCTTCTTCTTCCTCTTGAGATCTTCAAGTAACCCTCTTTTCCTCTTCCATGAATCACTCAATTAGTCTCCATTCCTTCACACAAGGATGAGAGAGGAGAGTTAGAGAGATTTAGGGTTTTCTTTCAAGAACCCTAAGTCTTGTAAGTTTGCATCTTCCTCAAGAAGGATCTTCTGTGTGTAGAAAGAAGGGTTAATTCCTTTTATGTCTATGAGTTTCTATGCTATAACCTTCTTGTGACTCTATAGAACTTGAACCAACTGTAGCTTTTGCCTTTCCCTAAAATATTTTGCAATAATCATTGGAAAATTGTTCTCTTGAGCCAAGAATGCATACTCAAGATGATCCGATTGCTCTTTTAATTCCAACTCTAGTAGGTCCTCAATAGATGATCCATTCCCCCAAGACTTGATTTCTTAGTAACTTCAAAAACTGATGGTTCAAAATTATCCTTGGAATTCTCCACATATGCTAATAGTTCTTGGGAACATTGTTCAAACCTTCATTAACCTATCTCTCTAAATCATTAAGGAAGAACATTTTATTGAAGCTAATCCACCAAAACCCAACTAAATAAAGATAACCAAATAATCACAAATAACCAAATACCATAGAACAAAAAGCACAGATCCAAAGAAAATTCATCATCCTCAAGTATAAAAATTGGATACAACCCTTTAATACAATTAAAAATCATATCTTAGCATAAGACTTGTAAGTAAGATTACAAGAAGAAGAGAAATATAAACTCATAGACAAACCTCTTTCTTCTTCCTCTTGAGATCTTCAAATAACCCTTCTTTTCTCTTCCCTAAATCTCTTGGTCTTGCTCTCTTCTTTGGGTGCAAACTTACAAGACTTAGGGTTCTTGAGAGAAAACCATAAGTCTCCCCAACTATCCTCTCTTATCCGTGTGTAAAAGGATGAAGTATACATGCTTGCAGTCGTGGTTTGTCAAAAATACACTTAGAAAAGTGTTAAATCTGCTAGTGGGCAGCCTAGGGAAGCAGCTTTCTTAGGCCACAAAGTTTTCCAGAAACAATGAGGCCTAGCAAAATTCCTTAGGGCCACCAAGTTACTGGAAACTTGGCTTTAGAGAAGGCATCAGGTGACCTAGAGATCTTGGACTTCCCTAGGCTACCAAGCTCGGAAGGCAATAATCCGGCCGCCAACTTTCTAGAAATTTGGCAATGTTGAAGACCACCAGGCGGCCTAAGGAAGTAAAGGATCCCTTGGTCGCCTATCTTCTAGAAGTATAGAATTAATTACATCTTCTAGGTGGCCTAGGGATCTTGCTCTTCCCTTAGCCGCCTCTGTTCTGGACCAAGTGTTTTTCTTGTTGTACCTAGACAGCCTGGGGAAGCTAAATTTTCCTAGGCCACTATCCCACTAGACGAATGGCAAATATGTTGTGCTTTAGGTGGCCTAGGGAAGTTGGAATTCCCTAGGCTGCCATTTCAGTGCAATTTCTAGTTTTGCTCATTTTTTCCTTTTCACCTTTATTCACCTTCAAGTGGTATTTTTCAATTCCTAACAAAAATAAGATGAAAATGTATGGTGAATAGTAAATTGCGTAAGAATTTATCTCAATTAAAACACCAAACACTTGAATATATATATGTTGAGCCATCATCAATAGCAAGTTTGGCAAATGAAGATACCATGTAATGTGTCAATGTAGCAGCATATAAGTAGTAATCATGATTACTATTACAAACCAAATTAAAATTGTTCAAGCGTTCAATTCTCCAACAATCAAGTGGTGTGGATGGCAATAACCCACTTGCTATGACCATAGCCATTAGTGATACTAAAAACCAATAGAAAATTCCTTAATTAGTCAACAGAAATAGCAAAAAAATAAAAAAAAAACTAGAAACAAACAAACAAACTTTTAATAGATAATATCGTCAGTAGAAAATCAATGTCACAATGACTTCCCAGAAATGCGAATACAACTCCTATGTAACTCCCCGTGAAGCATTATCTACTCCTGTCTTTGTGCATCAAATTATGCCAATAATCAATTACAATAATACTATAGATCGTAGAGAGCAATAATATCATCTTGGATATTATAGTCTAGTTGTTCATGACCGTGGTAAGTTGCTACTGTTGTAGGGTAATCAAGGTAGCAAATTGCTAAAGACAGCCATTAACCTTATCAGCTTAGTTCATATTAGAGGAAGGTGATAATGATCTTGAGAGAGTTGAAGGCTCCACTTTTGTTGGCACGAATTTAGCAATTTTAGCAAAAGGACTAGCTCAGGATCTGACAAACATTCTTGCTTGATTTTTCGTCTTTGCGCCTTGCGATAGAATTTGTGGATATTTCTTTTAAGGAGGATAGTGATTGATATCTCAAACAATTTTTTCTGATTTGATATACTTCAAATTAGCACAACTTGAAATATATTTTGTTAGAAAGTAGGGATAAGGTAAAACAACAGTACTATGGGAGGGAGGCTTAGCATGCTTCAGAAGATGTTGAAAGATTATATCTCCTGTGTTGATTTTCATGCCTTTTCTAATTTTATATATCAAGACAGCCTCGTCTTTTAACAAAATAAAAATGTTAATGGTTGGGAGTCAGTTATAACATGAAAATATATAAAGAATAAAGTACAACCCTATCAAGTTTAAACATCTAATATAGTTAGTTTCTTGCCACTACAATACAAAGTCACCAGTTAAAACTATGAAAACTTTATTCAGATTCACCTATTCACCAAGACCATCAATATTAGGAGAGTGGGGGTACTCCAAAGATGTCAACAAGACTTTATAGAATAAGTTCAACGTAAAATCCTCTAATGTAAATAGAATATTAAGAACTACTCTGTTTGTCACCAATGTCAGGCTTCAAATTATCTTAAAATTCTATTACAAGTGTTTTATTATATAGTCCCACACAAATAGCATATCATAGTAGTCCAACCTTCTACAAAATGTCACCAATTCCAAAATCCTTAAACTTCTCAATGTCCATCAATCTTTCAACTGGTAAACTCTTTCCAAACACAATTTTAAATTGTTCTTTACTTTTTTAATCACAAAACAGCCATGGATCAACAACTTTTATAGTTCATTTCTTTAATCTCTTGGAGATATTTTGTTTGGCCTTGCTAGATGCTTTAGTTTTTTTTTTCCATAAGTTGATTTTTCTTCAATTAGTTAATCTTATCATCATTGTCAATAGGTTGCTTGCTACTATCCTTCTTTTATTCTTATTCCTTCAATTCAAAAATTGTTTCTTCACTGACTTGTTATAGGGTCTAATATCACTTAACAATTTTTTAGAGAGATTTTAGTAGCAAACAATATTTCCCTTGCTTTTGGAATTCTTTTAATTTCATCAAGATTCATGTATGAATTCAAAATAGACAACACTACAAGATCTAAAGGGTTCACATTTGGTATAAAATTTTCAAACATTTTGCTTTTTTCACCATTGTTAATGTTAACATCCATCTAAGCCTAATTTATTTCTAATTTTTTCTATAGCCTCATTCACTTGTTCAATCTCATTTTACATTTGGATAATAGAGGGGTCCACAATCATGCAGGGTTCCACCATTTATGTTTTACAATTTCTTTAGTGAAATAACAAGTACAAAAAACTTAAAGCCTTCTTATATCTCTAAGCTGGATGGATATAAACAACTTAACACAAAGTTATATAGGCGTACTTTCAACAAAAAACACAAGATCACGACAAGAATTAACATGTTTGGTAACACGCTCAGTAGATAGAGAGATATTACTAGTTTCATTAGTCAAAGAGACTTCTATTGTAAGAGGTTCTATCCAACTAGATGATGTCGATGTTGCTTCAAAGAGACTGGTATTTTAAACCTTATTTGCCTCTAAGGTTTCTCTGACTATGTTAGGGTTTATGGTTTCTTGTCAGGTTTTGGAGCTTCAAATGAGAGAGAGAGAGAGAGAGAGAGAGAGAGAGAGAGAGGAGAAGTGGTGAATAGTTTTGAAAGATTTTTAACATAAAGAAAATTTTCCTTTTGGGTCGTATCTATTTAATTTTTGTTACTGCCTTTGAGTCTTTCTTTTTCTATTCAAACAAATATATTAAAGGGATGATAAGTAGTACATAGTTTCCAAAACTGACATTCCACTAAATTGAGTCATATCATAACTTGACATTCCACTGAATTGAGTCATATAATAACTTCCATCCCAATCTGTATCACTAAATCCAATAAGATAAGTGCTCAAGTCCTTGTTGTAATAGATTCCATAATTTGTAGTATGAAAAATATGCTTGAGAATTCTTTTTACAACTTTCAAATATGACTTTTTGGGATTATATTGGTATCTGGCACATATGTTAAGCTGGCAATCATGTATACTAATCCTCCAATTATACTTCTGTAGACACATTAATCTACATATTGACTTTTTTCATTCTTTGACAACTTCTAATTAACATATATCAGTGTTCTGACAAACTTGGATCTATCTATGTTAAACATGTGAAATAAGGGCTTAAAAGATGTATTTTATATGTAAGAATGATTGTCAGATGATTTGAACTGCTTTGGGAAGTGATTAGACACGATTTGGAAAGTACTATAATGCCAATGTTAGGTATCTCATGCATATCATATATGACATAGCAGAAAAATAAGAATGAGATACCGTCCCAGGAACCGCATATGTATAGAAAACAAGACATAAAGAGAATAAAGGTAACAGTTTTACCTTTCTTTTAGTATCTAAAAAATAAAATTTTTTCTTCTTCAAGTCGAGGCGCGATCCAGTAATCAAACACCACGAGAGTGGAATGTCCAACGACTATAATCACAGTGTGTGATTATCTCTAACAGAAATCCACACGGAGGATTGCTCTCAAGTACTAAGATATTTATGTGCTAGCATAAACCAAGATGGTGGCTAAGGTTTATTGCAAGAACAATAAGAGAGAGAGTAAAGAAAGTAGGGAATCGTGTGCCCTAGGATTTTGGAGTTTTTCGTGTATTTTTCTTGCCCAGAATTTTGTGCATATATCTTATATATATCACGAAAAAATTCTACTGAAAATACTCCATCTAAGAATTCTAAAACAGTTAGAATTCCTTAATTACAATTGGAAACATCAAGTTCTCACAATTACAACTTGGACCATAAATTATAACTAATTATAATTTGGCCACAACAACTTCTCTTTCTCGCAATTAACCCTGTTATGTTATCAAATAACATCTTGAGTATATAATCCTCTATTGTGTGTGACCTATTAGGTTTTCCAATCAATTGATAGCGAATATGAATTAATCCAAGCGTCTTTAAGATTAATAATCCATAATTAATTAGAATTAGTCATATTGATTTTAATCAGGATTGGTTTCTTAATTTATCAATTAATAAACCCATATTCTTAGATCATGAGCGGTATCTAGCAACACATCATGATCACCCAAAAGTCCAGGAAGTTAAGTGGCTTGACATGAACCCTTCAATAACAAACTACAGTGCAATTAACTCCTTTCACCATTCGGTTTGAAGTACGGAATTAGTGCCAACTCCCTCCAAAATATATATTAATTCTAGCCCGAATATAAACTCACTACTCTAGATGTGTATCAATTGGAACTGTTTCCAATACACAATTGCCTTGGCCAAGGACTTCTCGAGTAGTAATTCCTACAAGTGGCTGTGAGATATTTGCCCCTACTATTAGGAGTGGTGAATCCTTTATTGACTCTCTCAACTACTTTCGTTTACCTCACAATGAACCCAATGGCCATCCTATAGGCAGCCTTCGATCTGGTTCCAGAGATTGGAATCAAAACACAATGCTTAACAAACAAAGTACCTTGGAAATCTCAAGTCTAAGGATACGTACATATTTGATATATTGAGATTATATCACTGGCACTAAATGGTTATCCATGTGATTATCTCATAGCTAGGTCATCTAATGAACTTGTTCCATTAACAAGCATACACGTGTTAACTTTGAGTATCTCAATACTCACGGGTATGAGAACTACCACCTGATCAAATCAAGAAGTCTAATTCATAGTAGTCTTAATGCATTGATGATGTCATATCTCATTAATAATACTACGACTAGGGACTATTTAAGTACTAACACTATACAGTGTAGTAGGAATCTCATATCATGATCTATATCATAATTTCCTTAACACAATGTTGTACTAGGGACTTTATCTAACAGTTATATCACATAAAAGTAAACAAAAGAAACTATAAGATAAATAATGCCTTTTATTAAAATAAAATGCGTCATATACAACGTACAAGTGATTGTCTCTAGGGCATAACACTAACAGCCAATGCACGGGATAATGTAACCATACATCAAATCATGTCAAACAAAGTGAAGACAAAGTTTCCTGTAGGTGTTCACAACTTGTGGCACGACTATGCCACAAACTGTGCTGAACAGAGCAAATTTAGCACTCTTAGAAGTTCTGCATTACATGCAGCATGCCCGTGCATCAAGCCACAAAATTTTCAAAATTCATGACCATGTAATATGCCATATTGCTCTCCCTACAAACTGCACGACCTAGCTTCCTGTACAAGAAATGAGTTTTTCATCCAAAAGGTTATTTGTACAACATGTTGTGGTGGTGTCCAGATTCTTAGGAAACTTCAAAATTCAATTTAAAGGTGGTTTACAACTCCTAAATCAATTCTAGGATGGTTTGAAAGCTATATAAAAAGTTTTAGATGACCTAATTCAGTATACATCAATTCAATTTATAAAAACACATCTTTATTTGGAAAAAAGGTATGCAAGGAAGCTCAAAGAGGAGAAAGAAGTTCAAAGGGAAAAAGAACTTGAGATTGTGGGCAAACCAAAATTTATCTCATAAATTTTCTCTTATTTCTTTCTTGTTTTAAATTATATTATGTTTTTTTGTGTTTATATTCTAGACTATTATGAGTATATATTATTCTTATGTTTTATTTTGAATATTAATTTTGAGATTATGAGATTGTTGAATTAAAGATTCTATGTTTGATTATGTGAGATTGTCTTGTGAGTATTTATGCAATTCTGGATTTCATTCTTATCATTTTTTTCTTGAGTCAATTGTGTATGACTAATAATTTTTTGCTTCTCATGATTGTATTACTAAGATAATTGATCTTTGATTAACTTATCTAAGTAGCTTCTATTAACGTAGTTAGGTTTCTAACTTAACTAAGTTAATTAGGAATTGTAAATGTTCAAGTTACATATTTTCGAGGCTAACTGGTTATGCGATTTGATATTAGTGATGTCTTGTATGCTTATCGATCTTATTTTTAATCTAAGACACTAATTAATTAGAGTATTAAAGTCTTTAAGAAAAGGTTAGTTAAGTTGGATTAGGTTGAAAATTAGATTAGGGATTAATTTAAGTTGTTAAAACACATTAACATACTTTTGCAAGGATAAGGAATTTAAGCTCGTAAGAAAAGTCCCCAAAACCAATTAATCTAAGATAAATCCAATCTATTATAAGTTTCCTAATTTAATCTTAATATACACTCCTAAAACAAGTTGGTTTCCTAATTGGCTTGGACTTCTTTTCTAGTTTTTTTAGTTTCCTATTTCTTCTAGATTTTAGATTTAGTAGTTTACTAAATTGTTTCTGTAAATCCTTCCCTTGTGTACTTTAATTGGTGACTACTTTATATAGAGCAAATATTTGTATGTAAGCCTAGACGAAGAAATGATTAGTTTAATGCGATAAATATTTCGGTGCAATAAAAAAATTCAAGGGTATTGTTGTAATTTTCAATCGCGAATTGAGAAAATTTGAGAAAGAATTTAGTAAATTCAAGGAACATTATAAAGTTTAGTTTAATGCATAGATTGCATTGAGAAAATAAAGTTTTTTCCTGACTAGGATGAATAATGAAATTAACAATGGTTATTTTCAGAGAAATATAGTTAATTATGGCAAAAAAGAAAATAAGTGGCATTTTGTAATTGGTTGTTGGCGGCTCAGAGTTCTTATATGATTGGTTGCATGATAAGTCATGCAAGATTAGGTGGAAAGCTAGAAAATTTTAAAGCTTTCCAGGATGGCCCACCAACGACTTGGCAGTTTCCAAAGGTTTCTACAAGCTTCCTAGCTTGCCAAGTGTCAAAGATATTTTTTCCAACTTTCTTGTTTTGATCACAAGATGAATTCTCTATATATATAGCATGGACATGGCAGTGGAGGCCCTTTTGGGCACTGAAATTCTGCAAAAAAGGAGAGAAAAAGGAAGAGAAAAGAAAAGGAAGAGACAATAGAAAGAAAAACTAGGAGGAAGAAAGAGAAAGGAAGAACAATTAAAGCTTGGGCTTTTGCTAGTCTAGAAAGTATTCTACACAAGGTAAAAAGACTTCCTCCTTGAATTAAAGTTGTTCTATAGCTTATGAAGAAAATTTATATATATATATATTTTTCATTGAAACTAACTTGAATTATAAAATATACTTGGTGAATAATTCTTGCTGTAATGTTGCTTTGTTGGGGCTGTTTGGCGGTGGAGATTTGGGGTTGTTTGCTATGATTTGTATGGTGTTTGATGATGATTTGAAGAAGTTATGCAAGGTTGACTATGGCTCAATTCATGGAAGAAATGAATATAAGAAAGAAAGGAAGTAGAGAAGTAACATTTGTTTAGAATGTGGAAGATTAATCCATGTTTTTCATTGTTGCTGGATTTGCTGCTTTATATATATGCAACTACTACTTTACTTATGACTGAATTTGAGAAGACTTTTTTAATGTTAAGATGAAGAATTATATGGATTAAATGATGGTGATGTGCTAAAACAAGAATTGAATACATGGATAATGTATTTGGTAAGAAAAAGTAAGAATTACTAGACAAAATAGCAAGCTTTTTCTTGCAGCAGTTTTGTGTAGGCTTCAAGTCTGACTGAAAGGAGCTCATAACTTTGTAGCTGAATGTCTTATGAGTATTTTGGCACAAATTTTAGGTCATTTGGACTAGTAGATTAAACGTTATGCCAAAAATACCAAAAGGTGTCATGAAACAGAAATGCAGAATTATAATTGGAGAAATGATCTTTTATTTGTTCTATTTGAATCAATAAACACATGAGGAGTTTATGAGGCTAAGTGAATGCCTTACAAACATATGGAATGAAGGGATGAAGGAATGGATATGTGATTTTTCCAAGTGATTACATTTCTATTTCGTGAGAAATTAGAATTCATGAAATTGGTAATTTCCTTGGTAGTATGTTCTAGCATCTTATTAGTTAGAACATTTAAATGCTAAGGAAGTGTAGAATAATCTTTTGATATAGTTGTGCATACTGCAAGGACTTTGTGAGGTCTTGTGGACTACAAGTCACTAAGTAGTAGTATTAAGCTCCTATAATTCGTGAATATTTCATACACAGCACCGTAAAAGTAGTACCACTACTTCTTTAAGGCAAACATAATAGAAGCTAATTCCAAATCGTGTGTGGGGTAATTCATCTCATGCAGTTTGAGTTTTCTTAGAGCGAAGGCCACGTCTTTTTTTTCTACATCAGTACCACTCTCAATCCTTCCTTTGAAGCATCGGTATATAAAGTATATAGGCTTCCCTTCTTCTGGTAATGTTAACATAGTGCCGTCATGAGCCTCTTCTTGAGCTCTTAGAAACTCTTCTCCCACTTTTCACTCCATAAGAATAGTACGACCTTTTGTAATAGATGAGTCAAGGGTGAGGCAAAGTTAAAAAATTCTATAATAATGTGGCGTTAATATTCCACTATTCATACGAAACTTTAAACATTCGAGACACTCTCGGTCTAATTCAATTTAACTATAGCTTCCACTAGATGAGCTTTCATCAATTCTATCATTAGTTACCAAATAAAGTTGAAATGGTGTCCAACCAAGACTAAACATGCCTAAAAGCTTATGCTCCACAACTACACAAAAAATAACTTCAAATACACAACGTTTCTACTCCTAGTGTTAAATATAATCTCAGGAATATTTTTTTCTCAAATTCTCACTTAGTAGTATCTTTATTCCAAATCTAATTTGGAATAGTACCATGATCCTTGTAACCACTCAAACAATTGATGAATCACTAGAAGAGGATATTTGCTCTGAATGGTTAAACTATTCAATCTTCTAAAGGCTCTATTCTTTTTCCTCACAAATAATACCAGGGTTTTTCCAGAGTGAAGTATTAGACCGGATGTGTTCTTATCCTAACAACTCCTTTACTCAGCATTCTGCAAATTCTAGTACATCTTTTTTAGGCCTATTATACTGCGTGTCCTTGTTTTTACATTCTTCCTAGGCATAATATTTCAACCACCAATCCATGCCTAACATAAGATAGTAATTCCTTAAAAAAATACTATCAAGATCTCCTAGTAGTTCTTTTCTTCCCACCATAATCCTAAATCTTTGAGCATATTTCATACTTCCGTTAATTTTTCAACAAGAGTCTTCACTAATAGGGTATTTGATAGTTTAGAGGCATATATATAACTTCATAATAAATTATGAACATTAGTCCTTGAAAATAGTAAATACCCTAACATTTCTTTCACATACCCATAATCATACCATATTTATTAAATTACACCATCCCTCCAACTTATAATCTCATATTCATAATAAAAGTCTATCGGTTCCCATCCTTACACAAAATAAGATACTTACTAGTGAGTTAAAGGAAAATTCCAAATAACCATGATACTACTAGGTGCACTCCGAAGTCATGACAAGATGTATGTAACAAAGATTAGTTAACATATTCGCCGCATGACCTTAGATAATGAGCGTACTCCCCACTGCAACTACGTTCACTTCTAAGTTTCTGTTGATCAAAGTGAACATTCTAGCCTTTACTCTATGGCTTGAAATCGTCACTTCCATTGTCTTCAATTGTGTTACCTCGATCTAGAATTCCTTTGATTCAATCGGGATAGCTTCGGACAATTGTCCCTTGAATGGGTAGTGTCCCTAAAATTAAAATATCTTTTATGAAAATTCTTCAACAAATAATCTTTCACTTTATGTCCCCTCCATCATAGGAATTACAAGTTACTGAATTCGAAGCATCTCTTACGGGTGCAAGTTGCCAAGTTTGTAATAGCTCTTGTTGACCTTGTTCTTACATGTATTCCCTTATCCTTCCACTACAACCCAGTTGCCCCTCTTAGCAAGGAAGTTTCTCCTACTTGGTAATGTTCTTGAAGTCGTCCTCTCAATGTCTTCAATTTCTGTTGGTGTGATTGCATTCATCGTAGAAGTACATGTTATAGGTGACATCCATTCCCATTAACTCATGTCTCCCAATTTCCCACTCAGAAGATATCTAAATGCCCCTTAATGAGGTATTCCTTAGCCTAATTATTCCATCCCAAAATTACAATGCAAATATGCCACATACCAAGAGCAAGTAAATGCACATAACATCCTCAATCAAATAATAGGATATATAGAAATATTTCACATAGATTATACCACATGTATTTATAGGGCATTCCAGACAATATCCCTATTATATATTTATAAATACCAAGAATAACTAAAAAGCATACATCTCGAAAAATATCAGTGTTAAGTCTCGAGTTCCCACAAAGGTCAACATCACTAAACTCTTACTCACAACCTAATTTATCAATCATAGGGAAGTTAAAATTAAAAGACAAGAAAGAGTACCAAGATCTTATATCTCATCATCACGTCCAGCCCTCTTGTACTTAAGGAGTCTCACATAAGCACACTTATCAAATTCTTCAAAAGAACTATAATGGATAGGTACTTATATTCCGTGAAACATTCGAGCATATCAAATGACTTAGGTTCTAAAACCATAAATTCAAGGAAAATGCATAATACTAGGCTCAATATGATCCTAGGTTTAATTTAAACCTAAGTTGTAACTCAAGCCTAGTCTCTGATACCAATTGTAACACTCTACCACATAGTAGCCCAATTTTGCTGAGGTTGCGCCCTTTCTTTTGGATCAGGGGTCTTTATAATATGGTAAGAGAAAATAATAGGTAATTAATATTATGAAATTTGAACTTAAATTGAAACCTTCAAGTGAAACTATTACAAACCTAAAAAAAAAAAAAATCTATTACATATAAGATTTCTAAATGGAACTTCCAATAATCCAAAAATCAAAAGACAATGACAGTGTATTAAGACTATTACTATTGCAAAAAAGAAACTTCTACTCCTTAGCCTTCATAGGATTTAGCTAACCCTAAAAATATGGTTAGAAGAGTCATGTGAGATTACAAAATCTCAGTAAGTCTGAAGTGTGTGAATTTGTGTCACAAATATGTTCGTATATAAAATATGTTACTATTTTGGGGAAGTTTAGCAAGTACAAGGCCAGTATCTTGCATAATAAATGTTTTTTGTCGCGTAAAATTATTTAAGTAAAATACTTCTAGAACTCCAGATTTATATTTCAAAAGTCTTGAACCCAGTATAAAACCATATCACGCATACCAATAAAATACCCGTACTGTGTCAATTATGATCACGATACGTCATATATATGGTGACAACATTTTTCATGTCAAGTAATTAGATAGAGTGTACATCTCCCCGAGGGAATACCTTACCATCTCGCTCATATAAAATTAGACCAGATATCCCACGTCTGTTTTCGGCTCCTCCTAGAGATTGTGTTGCTATCTAAGGACTGCACTCAGCTAGTAGAACTATTGCCTCATTTGGAAAAAAACAGCTTTCCGAAGATGGCCAATCTACTGGAACTCTCTCCTAATCTAACGAAAGCTAGCCCTATAGCCTTGCCCATTGAGATCTTAATGGCATTAATTTAATAGCACACGAGTTTGCTATTCTGACATGGAATAATTAAATTATTTCTAAAATTGTTCCAGTCTTTTGAAGTAAATTCTAAGTATTTTCCCGACCAAGATTAAAGGCACAAAGATTTTTCCCAAATATTTCCAAAACAAACCTTTCTATATCCGTTCTAAAATTTACTCAAGAAGTATTAGCTGTAATTCATCAAAATAACATTTGGAGCCATTAAGTATAAACTCGTGCCATGATTTTCGCAATAATTTTATGTATGAAATGCATAAATACATTTTCATGTATTGCCTAATTTTTATGCATGGCTTCGTAATCATAATATTAATAAGAGGCTTCATAACACCATATATGCTTGAATAAATTATATTGTCATAATAGTAACATTATTTTAAATAGGCATTATTTTCATGCATATATGTTTTTTTTTAAATGGAATACTCATAATTTAAATCATAATTGCTATGCCAGATGCATAAAACGTTTCATAAGATCTATGCATACATTATATGTGCAATTAAAGGTAATTTTTACATAATTTAGGCATGGAATGTTGTACTTCGAATCACGCACTTTGAAAAAAAAGCTTGAGATGCAAGGACTTACCTCTATCCAAGCTTAATCAACATCAATTAACTTAAGTTCAGGCTTCTCCACCTTTGCCTAAGCTCCCTTTGTCTAACATACATATATAACATATAGGAGTTAATTTCCTGTTCATATTACTTCAAATAAAGTGCTAATTGAAACCCTAAGGCCATTAGGGAATTACTTAAGTCTTAAGTCACCCTAATTGTGCTTAGCAATAAACTTAAATCTAACATAAAACGTCCTAACACAAATTCAGTAGCTTACTGAAATATTCACAACTTCACATAGCATAAGTGTCCCTAGTTTCCCTACCAACACAAATAGATAAACAAAGCCTTAATTATGACTTAAGGCCTTAATTATCATACAAAACCTAATTATCCATGCAAACCCCAATTATCATGCAACTCTAATTAATCACATAACATTTTAATTAACCAACCACCATGTACACGAAATTATAACACTAAGCACACCAAGACATCAAATCGCTTTGTAAAATTAAAGTTCCCTTCCAAAGTCCTATTTTGTAAAGGTATAAGGTGTTATTACCCAAAATCATATTATTCATGAAAATCACCAAAGTCTTACCAATTATATCCCCAATAATGCTAAACATCTCATAAAATCCATTTAAGCCAAAATTTGAAACATTTATAGCTATTCCCTTGTATAAATTCATTTTGCCACTTCAAACACAAAACTCGACTTTTAATATAAAACAGGGGTCAAAATTATCCATCTAATTAATTGAAAAAACCATTTTATTTTTCCATAAAGACTTTCATTTTAGTACCTTAACATGTTTGGTAAATTACCATGTATCCAAAATTTCCCCCAAAAAAAGGCTCAAACAATTTTTACACGAAGATCCGTCGGAACGGTAACCAGCTTTGCGTAGTGAACATTAAAAATTTATTTCTCACAAATTGCAACAGATTTTTCGGTGATTCTTTTTCTAAAAAATCTTCTTAGCATCTTGAAATTTCTACAATTGAAAATCATGTGCAAAATCTATCAAAAAAAGGGTTTTTTGGGGGATTGAAAATGGCTATCTGTATGAGGCTTTTCTATACAGATTGCATAGTTTTGATTCAAGAGTTATTAAAGTAGGGTTTCTTCATTTATTTCATACAAAACTCATACCATAAGAATCTTAACACATAATAAAAATCTCTAGGATTCAAAACTAAGCATGCCATTAATAATTTTCAGCTCACAAGCAAAACCCATCTCAGCTTCTAAACAAAACCATCAATTCTCTATTTTCTTGTCACCACCATAAACTACTTCACAAAATCAAAATCCTTCCCCCACCATATATATAATCATCCATACATAGAATTACATAACCACAACATAGTTATATCATTCCTTTAATAAAATCACACAAAAAACTAGCATAGCAGATTGCTTCAAGCTGTACAATATCAGCAAATTTTGGTCAGCAAGAGGGAAAGGAGGGGGAAAAAATCATTCTTCAAATACAATGAGACAATTTTGCTTGATTTCTCAAGACTCTATCTTTTATTCACAAAAATAATACATAAGTTTTTCATAATAAATAAAAGAAGCCAGATTTATGTAGATAGATAGTAGCCATGAATTTTTGGTCATAAAGGAAGAAAAAGATGATGAATGGTTTACCTTGAGGCTCGCTTTCTTTTCCAACCAAAAAATATAGCTCAGCAAATATCACTTGAAGGATTTTCTTGGGGATTAAAAGGAGCAAAAACAAGAGGAGAGAGTGGAGTGTGCTTAGGCTAAGGCTAGTGTAAGAAGAGAATTCTTCTCTTCTTGTCTCTTGAGACTTCTGAACAGCCTAGAAGAAGAGGAGGGGAAGGCTAATGATAGAGGCTAAAATCATCACTAATTTTCTAGTTATTGGAGGTTGTTTTGAGATATTTTTGTTGTAATAGCTAGGCATGTTCCTTCCTAATTGACATTTTGCTTATAAAAAGTGTTTTTCATAAAATTGTGCAGATTTAAGTGGATTTCAAGCAAAAAGTAGAAGATTCAAGATTGGACCCAGTGCCGGGTCCAGTTAAGGCACCAGGTTTGTTTCGAAAAAAATAGCAATTTTGAGGAGAAATAGATTGGACCCGGTGCCAGGTTGGTTGAAGGGACCCAAGGCCAGGTCCATTATGATCAGTGTCGGCAAATTTTCCTTTTCCAAGAAGATTTTGGCAATTTTAGTTTGATTCTTTTGGGAACTCATTCAACCATGGAGAAAGGCTCTTATACACACTTTTTGACAATTAGAACTCCTATAAATACAAGAGAATAATATCACTAAATTAGTTTTCACCTTTGGGATTTGCAAACCCATAGGAAACTCCTAGAGAAATACCAATATTTAGGAGGATTAAAGGAGAATTCTTAGAGAAGAAGAGGAGATTAGTCAAGAAGGTTTCAAAGAAGAAGAAGAAGGCTTACTTATCTATAAGTGATTTCTTTTTCTCTTCTTTGTAATTTATTGACAATTTGAGTTTTAATTATTTTCATTGTATTTAGAGGTTGTTTTTGGATTCATGATTTTGTATTGATTTTAGTTCTTTGATCAATTAATTATTGTCTTTGGTATTTGGTTACTTATTATCATTAGTTATTGATGCCTTTTCTTCTAATTTACTTGGGAAACGATGTTAGGAGTTTATTACATTGATTTCATATTTGTTAAATCTTAATGGACTTGGAAAACGAAATTAAGATTAAATGACTAAAGTGATTAAAGATTAGTTGATTTCACCTTGAACAAAAGGTCATTGGCTAATTTCATATTTATAAGGTATTAGTTTAATGCACATTTTGGCGATTTTAGTGTGATTGAAAATTTTGCTAATTTAATTAAAAGATAGTGATTCCATGCATTGAGAAAAAAGTGGAGTCTATATAAATAGATTCATGATTTGGGAAATGATTGAATTCTACTTTATATTCCTTCATGGTGCCAAGATAATAATTAATTATAATGCGTGCTAATCAATCATTGTTATATCTTTGAGGATTTCTATCTATTTACAAGTCTTTTCTCATTATTCTTATTCCTTGATAAACCTTGTGACTTATCTTGTGTGAACTTGGTCTATTCTCTAGTATATTAGGTTAGTGTTTTATTTATTTCTTCTTATTTTATTGGCTAAACAATAGAGATTTAAGTAAAGTAAGATGGGAGCCTAAGTTCTCGGGGATTCGATACTTGCTATTTCCTATGCTATATTATAGGTATACTTACCCGTATATGTGGTTTTAGTGGTTAGCATTTTATTAAAGCTTAATTGATTGTGTAATTTGTTAGTAATATTTTCTACATTAAAAACACACATCAAGTTTTTAGTGCTATTACCGGGGATGGGCACTATCAAAAACACTCAAGTCTTGTTGATTTAGCCATTGTTATATTTGTAAATATCACTGACTTTTGTGTTTAGGTAGTTTGTGAATATTTCTAATTTTTGTATTTTTCTTTTCGTTGTTTTTCTATTATTTTTTTTTCCAATTTAATTTTTGTTTTTCTTTGAGCATGAGATTGACATCATCATGGACATTTACTTTTGGGCACAAGATAAACGGAGCTACAATGATGAGAATTTGGCACATTTGTAAGCTCGAATTGACGCTTATTGTGAGACGTCACTTGAAGCCTTAATACATTCTTTTGTTGCCAATACAAATTTAGATGTTAAGTGACATGAAGAACCATCCCAGCATATGAGCCATCCAAGAACACAACTAGCCAAGTTGGTTGAAGATGCCAAAAAGGTCTATACACTCAAACAAGAGAATCCCCAAGGAAAGGAAAGAGGATATTCGGAACAATTGCCCAATGTGGAAAGGGAAGTATTCGATTCTTCTCTATGTGCTAATAATTCTAATCTCTCTTGTTCACATAATTTCTTAGGTTCCTCTCCATTCTTGAAAGGCAATAGTCCAAATGATGATATATGGAGTTTAACATGTCTTAAGAAGTTAGATTTATCCATGATTCATCATAAGAAGTCCTTGGAGGATGGTGGTAATTTCTAACATTCACCCCGTTCAAATGGAGGTAACTTGGTTTTTTTAGACCATGCATTGAAAAATAAGAATTTCTTGATTCTATCTTTGACTCAAATACTAAGTTTTAATGGGAATTTCAATTGTGACCATTCTTTTGAAGGGTTAAGTGGTAATTCTCATGTTTATACACTTTTTAGACATAATTTACTTCTTTGTGTTGGAAACTTGAATTACCTATCTAAAAGAGTGTGATGGAAAGGGGGTCAAGTATGTATATTCATTGTAACTAATATTCTCCATAAACCCTCTATTTTTCAAAAACATCTCTTATTTCTACTTTCATCATCCTTACCTTTTTCAATGAGCATTAATGTCTTTTACAAAGGGATGATGAGAAAGCATGATAAGTGGAAAGAGTTTATCTTTTTTTCTTTGGTTATGTTTTCTTTAGTCGATTAAATGTCTTTTCCCTCCTCAAAAATGAGGAAAATATTTTTTATCTTAAGTGTAGGGGAGTGAATCGTGTCTTTATTTGCTTTGTTAGAATTTTTATTTTTCTTTAGTTTGTGTTCTTTTATTTAGGTGCATTTTTATTATTTTCCTTATGCTTTTATTTGTATTTTCTTTTGTATGTCATAATAAAATTCTCTTAGCTAAGCTCTTCTCTCTATTCTAAGTTTTAATATTTATTGGATCATCATTGCACTTGGGTAAGATTGCTTAACTTTCTACCCTCTTTATCATTTTTGGTCCCTTTGGAGATGCTTTATTGTGTTAACTTTTGGCCAATGAGGACATTGTCCAGTTTAAGTGTGAGAGAGTCATTTAGTAATATTATTTGTCTAATTTTTTTTTTTTATCAATTCTCTTGGTGTTTAAAAATTTTGAAAATTTGAAAGTTTGGATATTTGGAGCTAAATTGAGTTTATTTGTTTATAATGGAGTTGTGATTTTCTTTTTAACTTTTGATATAGATTTGTCGTTCATTATGGTTCGATTTTTATTAAAAGGTAAACTTGTGCATTAAGTTGAATTTTGCTAAGTCTTGAAAATTTAAATTAACCTTGGTTATATTTGGTATTTGAGTTTTGTTTTATTCTTTGAGTTTGAATGTGGATGATATGATGAAATATGGGAAGAGTTGTTGATTAATTCTTGTATTATAGATTTAAAGTTTATTTGACTTTGAGTTGTGAATAAGGATTGTGAGGAATTGAAATAAAAAACTTTTGAGTGAAAAGGAAAGAATGTAGTTGAAAATATTGCTTTCATCTTTTGATGAAAAAAAAAATGAGAGACCTTTTGCTGAAAAGGGGGCCAATACGGTAAGTGGAAGAGAAGAAATATAGAAGCATCACACTCTCTTGAGCCTATCTTGAAGGTAAAAAGGCAAGAAAGAGCAAATAAAACATTTGTTGAGAAAAATGGTGGAAAAAATGTGTAATGACTATAAGGGAGCTAATACAGTGCATGAAAAGAAATTCATTCACTTGAGACTATCAATTCCCTAAGTCATTGAAAAAAAAAAAGAAAGAAAGAGTGGAGTGTTTTCCTTATTTCACTAACTTTAGTTGTGTAAATTTGAGTTTATAATGCTGGAATTGGTTAAATGGCTTGACTTATATGATTTATGTTATCTATATATGTGCTTGAGGAGTAGAATGATTTTATTGTATTAGATATAAGTTTGTTTAACTTGACTTTGATGGCCTTGTGATTGTTTGATTTAATACATGAGTTTACAAGGTTTTAAAAGGGTTAAATGAATGACGAATTTATGTTTAAGGTTGGAAGAAGGTTATGTCTTCATTATGACTAAATTTACTAAGGAAAATTTTGCTAAATTATTTTATCTTGTTCTAAATGTTTAGTGTCTAATTCTTGTTTGCTTGAGGACAAGCAAAAGTTCAAGTGTGGGCGTATATGATAAGGGCTAAATCATCACTATTTTTCTAGTTATTTGAGGTTTTTTTGGGATACTTTTGTTGTAATAACTAGGCATGTTACTTCCTATTTGATATTTTACTTGTAAAAAGTGTTTTTTGTTATAAATTTGTACAGATTTAAGTGGATTTCAAGCAAAATGTGAAGGATTCCAGATCGGACCCGACGTAGGTCCAGTTAAGGCACCAGGCACCAAGTTTATTCTGGAAAAAGTAGAAATTTTGAGGAGAAACAGATTGGACCCGGCACCAGGTGGGTCGTAGGGACTCGGCACCAGGTCCATTCTGATCAGTGTTGGCGAGTTATCCTTTTCCAAGCAAATTTTGGCAATTTCAATTTGATTCTTTTGGGAACTCATCCAACCATGTAGAAGGACTCTTGTACACACTTTTTGGCAAATAGAACTCCTATAAATACAAGAGAATAATATCTCTAAATTAGTTTTCACCTTGAATTTGCAAACCCATAGAAAACTCCTAAGAAACACCAAGATTTAGGATGATCAAAGAAGAATTCTTGGAGAAGAAGAGGAGGTTGCTTGAGAAGGTTTCAAGGAAGAAGAAGAAGGCTTACTTATTTATGATTGGTTTCTTTTTCTCTTCTTTGTAGTTTATTAACAATTTGAGTTTCAATTATTTTCATTGTATTTAGAGGTTGTTTTTAGATTCATGACTTTGCATTGGTTTTAGTTCTTTGATCAATTGATTATTATTTTTGGTATTTGATTACTTCTTATCATTGGTTATTTATATGTTTTCTTCTAATTGATTTGGGAAACAGTGCTAGGAGTTTATTGCATTGATTTCATATTTTTCAAATCTTAATGGACTTGGGAAATGAAGTTAAGGTTATAGGACTAAAGTGATCAAAGATTAGTTGATTTCACCTCAAACAAATGGCCATTAGCTAATTTTATATTGATAAGCTGTTTAATGTATTTTTTGGCTATTTTAGTGTGATTGGAAAATCTACTAATTTAATCAAAAGATAGTGATTCTGATATGATCTTGAGAAACACCAATTTGAAGTTTAAAGCTCAAAACCAAAATACCTAATTCAAGATTAGAACCCTAGGTAAACTAGCTTCATAGAACCCAAAATCTAATGTACTAAGCTAACTAAATCAACACCTAAACACCCCTAATCCAAGAAGGATTAAGAACAAATGGGATGGGAAGATTTAGGCAACCAAATGAACTCCTAAAAGAACCCTAAATTAGCTATGAATCTAAAACCCACTTTAGAAAGAACAATGATCTATCCTAAGAAGATTAGAGACTAGATTCTTGGATTGGACTAAAGCCTAAGAGTAGTTTTGATTGATTTGGGTATTTAGGTGTTTTGAAGTAGGTTAGATGCACCAAATCTCATTGGGTTAATTACATTTTCATTTATTTCATTTGTTTGTGTGAATTTGGTAGGGAGTTGGGCGACCAAATCTAGGATTCTTAAAAAATCAAGAGGCTTCCGCATTTTAATAGTCGCCAGATGTAGTCCTTGGACCCAGCGCCGAGTCCAGTCGGGTTCACTTGTAATTTAATTTTCACGACTTTTATTATGTTTTAACCTATTTTAAGGCTATCTAATTTCTATGCTTGTTTGCTAATTAGTTAGGGCAACTTGGGGCCTATAAATATCCATTATAGTCTCTTTTATAATAGAATTTAGATTTCAGATTTTTTCAAAGATTGAATAGAGTGTTGAACTCTTGGAGAGGAGAATTCCTACTTAGTTCTTCTTTTCAAGAATAAGCAAAGGAATTAGACCCACCTTTAGAGTCTCTAAAATCCTTGGGTTAATCCAACTTTTTCTTCATGTGGGTACTGGGTGAATTTATTCTTACCTAGCATTTTTGTTGGGAAACCTAGAAGGGTGGCTACTTTTCTCCATCTCACTTGTTCTTAATCTCTTATAGGATTAGGGGTGTTTGGGTATTTAAGTAGTTGGCCAAATCCTATTAGAGTTTGGGTTCTAGTTGTTCATTCGCCTAAGTTTCTTACTTTATAGGCATTTTGGTATAGAATTGGGTGAGCAATTATTGGGTCTTTGTTCTTGAGTCTAACTTTCAATTTTTGGTGCTCCCGAGCTCGTATCAAATTCCATAAATTGGAAAAGAAGTACAGTCTATATAAGTAGATTCATGACTTGGGAAACGAGTGAATTTTACTTGATATTCCTTCTTAGTGCCAAGATGATAATCAATTGTGATAACTGCTAATCAATCATTGTTATGTCTTTGAGGATTTCTATCTATTTACATATCTTTTCTCCTTTTTCTTACTCCTTGATAATCCTTGTGACTTGTCTTGTGTGAACATGGTCTATTCTCTAGTATACTAGGTTTGTGTTTTATTATCTTTTCTTATTTTATTGGCTAAACAATAAAGATTTGGATAAAATAAGGTGGGAGCCTAAGTTCTTGCAGATTCGATACTTACTATTCTCTATACTGTATGATGGATATACTTGCCCGTATATATAGGTTTAGTGTTTAGCATTCTATTAAAGCTTGATTGATTTTGTAATTTGTTAGTAATATTTTCTACACTTAAAAACAAGCACCAGCTAATTTCTTGAGGGACGAAAGGAAGAGAATTGAGGGAAATGAGAGAGGGGTGGCCGGCCAAGGTTGGGGAATGAGGGAAAATTATATTTTTATACTAACGGATTTGTTGATCTAAGGGTTGATATGAGCTTGTTTGAAAATATCCTAAATCCAAGGATTGTAAATCAATGTATTTTATTAATGGGTCAAGATGGTTCATAATCTTAAATATGCATCTTGGGTCAAGCAATGTAATTGGGTCAAGTAGTCAAAATTAAGCTTTTTTCGAATTTGACCAAGACTTTTTAATTAACAAACAAATCTAATCTTGTAATTAAATTTAAATTTGTTCAAGAGCTCATTTTTCTAAAAGGGAAATTCATTGGTATAATATTGCTTTAGTTGCAAAACAACAATTAATTATGAACAAATTACTTACTACTTCTAATACAACTATATAATATAACAATTAACTATGAATAAATCACTTACTACAAATCATACAAATAATTACCTTAATTTATTTAGTTTCTCAAAAAAATTCCAAATAATGAACACGCAAAATAGTCACAAATAATTGTTTAATTTATAATGCGGAACTAATTCAATCAATTATCTAATTTCTAATATGCAATTTAGTAAGTATTACAATAGCCTACTCGTAGTCATAGGTAATGTAACATAAGGTTATATTGATAAGACAATCTCTATTATATGTTTATAAAATATGATTAAAAATCTTATATATTTACTTTTACATTTATTTATATTTTCAATATTAATGTAATTATGTTATTTCTAACATCCCGTCTGAAATTAAATGTTCACATTTTTTGTTTTGAAATGTATTAAGAAATGAATGTCCACTTTATTAAAAAAATATATTTTTTAAAACTCCACAACTAATAACTTATTCTAGTATATAAATCAGTAACTCATGGATTCTATCTTTTACCTCCCTAATAAATAATATTAAGGTAATAACTTCCATATAATGTTTTTTAAAATATTTAAATTTTGTTAAAAATATAAATAATTTATCTCTCTAGTCTGTTTTTTTCCCCTCCTTTCATTTGAATCTTCAAGGTCATAAGTAACAATTTTCAACTGATAATTGGACCAAATTTCATTTATTTATTAATTTATAGTTATGGGTTGACTAGTTTGTTTGTCTTTTCGTTAGTTGCAAATAGTTTGGAGGTCATTTCTTTGTAGTATCCCAAATTTGAAACTTGAAAATGCTATGGAACTTCGTTCCAGACTGAAGTCAAACTGCTTTATATATATGATATCTTTGTGCGTGTTGCTTTTGCATAAGGCCAATTCCCCAAGGCGCGCTTTTAGAGTGATCATAGGAAGGAAATGACTACAGCTTTGTTGAAATATAAACCATCTTCATGTTGGCATCTCAGAAATGCCTATATTGACTATCTTTTGTAGTCAAAGTTCAATTTAGATTAAGAGCATATCCAAGCAACTATTTTTCAGAATAGTTTGTATATATTAAATAGAAAATTATAAAATATGTGATGTTAAAGTGAGAATAAAGAAAAAAAATAATGTGTTAGAATAAATTACAATAGTTAAGAAACAAAAATGAATTAAATTGAAATTATTTTTAATTGAATTGAATTAAGTTATATATTTGTGTTCCTTGTTAGGATAATGAGGCTGTCGATATTGTACTTTATAAAAACTATAAATTATGTGAGGTTAAAGTAGAACTTAGTAAAAAACATATATATAATACTTTAGAATAAATGACAATGGTTGAAAAATAAAAATGATTTAAATTAAAATGATTTTTAATTAAATTAAATTAAGTTATATATTTATGTTCCCGATTAGGACAATGAGGCTGTCAGTATTGTACTTCATAGGTTTATGGAACATCACCGCGTAGTGCAGCCTATGAGGTTATCGCTCTCCCTCCCTCTATTTTAAGGAAAATATTTACATAAATTTGACTTTCAATCATTATATTAAAAATTACTATTTAACCAATTTCTTATAAACAATGTTGAAGTCCATTAGAGGCAAAAGAAATAAACTTAGAAGACCAACCTTTGATGATATCCATCAGGGCCCTAGAAAGTAAGGGTTTCAAATTCTTTTAGTGTTAATTAAAAAAAATACCCTATATTCTATCATGATTCTCAATTTATTCCCTATAAAAAAAAGTTATACTAATGTAACCCCCCCCCCCCCCCAAAGATAATAGAGTTAGAAAGTTAACAGTAAAAAAAATTATTAAAAAAAATCATGTGATATATCAAAATTGTCTTTACCATCTTCTCAAACCAAAACCCTAAAGTATTCTTTTACTCACCCAACCGTAGCTACTAGCGTTGCAGCCTCATAGGACCGCCCCCCCTACCCCCTTCTTCTTCTTCTCATCTTTTCTTCTCTCCTTCCACGTGGAAGACACATACAATGAGCTTCTTCTTCTCTTTTTTTTTTCTTTTATTCTAGCTACAACACACTACAAGAAAATGGCAAAGTAGCGACGACGTTTCGTAGCTAAGCCGTGGGTAAACATAGTTAGCAACGGTATGCCAACGGAAGAAACAGTAGCTGAAATCGTAGTCACTAAATAAGTTTTTTGCGATGGGACGAAAAAGTTGTCGCTAGTAGCGATGGATTTGAGATAGGAAATAGTAAGACTAGTGTCAAGTCTAAGTTTAGTCAGAATAGTGACATGATAAAGACGGCGAGGAACAATTTTTTGAATAAAAGATAATTGAAAATATAATTACACCATCACTAATCCATCGCTATATTTACAATGGTTTACTGATAGCATCCTGCCGTCACAAACCGTAGCCAAACATACAAGTCAAAATACCCTATTGTTGCTAAATGCTCTCAAGATTAGCTACGGTGTTGCAACGGCTTACGCTTAATCGTAGCTAATTGGCTAGTGTTTAACGATGGTGTTTTCCAGTTAAAATAAGTTGTTGTCATAGATAATACGTAGCTAAGTCGTCCTAATTTGCTAGCATTTAGCGATGGCTTTGCCAACGAAGATACATTTTTTTTTTTTTGTGGTAGCTAAATTTTCGCTAATTTGTTTCCCTATTACAAGACCCTTTTTCTTTTTATTTTGAACCCTTGAACCATATATAAAATATATATATATATATATACCACACAAATTTAAATTTACAATAAAATTTAATTCCAATTTTATTAAAATGCAACATAACAAGCAATCATCTCAATAATGGAAAACACTTATTCAACATAAATGTATAAAATAAAGTAAATGTAATGTACATAATAACGTCTATAATAAAATCCTACACTACAGGAGTAGTGGTGCCAGCTAAAAGAGGCGGGGTGGAGAAGGAGGATGAAAGTATCTCAACAAATGGGGATATGGTGGAAGAATAAAGCTGCCATTCGTATCGTCCGCCTCATCATCCTCTTGAATTGGTTGGAATGATGGAAGCTCTATCCTAAGATTCTCTAACATCATGGTCATAAACCCACTGATCTGATGTTGCATCTAATTGACCTTCTTGTCAAAATCCTTCTTCAACTCATCTCTCACTGCTTGTACCCTCATCTCAACCCTCCTCTCTATTATGTCCTCTATTTCAGCGAGTGTAGATGACGTGGATAGTAAGGATCCCCGGTCGAGTTGCTGTCTAACACACGAAGCCTCAGAACTCATTCCATACATGCGTTCTCTATTGTACTCGCTTGCTGCCCTATCATCCGGGACAACTGAAGACGTAACACTAGCAGAAGAGAAGGAAGATGCCTGAGTAAGACTCTCTCTTTCAGCCGTCATGTTCTCCTGAAATAAAATTCCAAGTCAATTCGATTTGCAGGGAAAATGTAAATAATCGAAAAGTATTTTGAAGTATTGAATTTATAAATCATTACCAGTATCTAGCGAGAGCACTCGCTGACATGCTATCCCTGTCTCTCCCACCCTAAAATGTGTGCAACCTATTGTACCACTCAATATGGCTGAGGCCATCGTCCATTTTTTGTTGCGCAATTAAACATTTAATTCATAAAAAAAAAGTGTCCCGAAATTAAAAAAGCACATTAAAATTACAAAATGCATAATGTTTTAAGTAATTTACCATACACTCCTCGTGGACTATAAATCAGACTAAGCCTCTAGTATGAGTGGTAGTGCCATAACCCCGATTCCTCTAAGCAGTGGAGGAGAGCCGTTGAAACTCCTGTGTGCTCCAGCATTGCTACATCACTTCCCAATACCAAGACTCGATCCATGAGGGAGTTTGGTCAGCCGGGGTCATCCTTCACAGCCTCGATAGGGTGTCGAAAAAGTGAGTCTAGGGCTTATACTCCTAGTTGGACTGGATCTTAGCACTATGCTCATCGGCCCAACGAAATAATTTCTACTTTAATTTATATATCAAAGTTGTTATGTCAAAACAATTCATTAAAAACATATATGAAGTAAAAAAATTTTAGAACAATATGTTGAATAGTTAGTAACTTACCCTAAACTCCTCAAACCAAACGTTTTTCATGCTCATTGGGATATTAGCATATGTCGTGTACAACCCGTTAAAGTACCTCTGGAATATAGATGTGATCTCCCATACACATTTGTTGGAACCATCAAATCTTCGGTTGTCAAACAAGTGAAACAACAATTGGAACCCGTCATACACGAAATATGAGAATGAAATGAATTAGTAGCAAAAGACTGATTTAATATAAAAAATAACGTAATGTAAAACAACATTAGTTCACATTAAAATAAAAAAATAGAAAAGAACATATAAATAAAATGCTATTAAATTGAAAAGCAAAGACTCATAAAGTAATAAAATACATGAATATTTCTCACCTGTCCACTCATGGTATAATCAGTGGTCAAGGATCCTGTGCCTGTGATCCAGTATAATGCGATGATGAAGATGATGGAACTGTAGGGGAATCTCTGTCTTGCTCAGAGAGTGGTATCCGAGGAGCTGGTGGTGGTGATGGTGTTCGGTCCCGTGACCGAGTTCGTTGTGAGTCATCAGTAGGCTGCTGCTCTCCAGTAGACATATCTACATAAAGGAAAAAAATATTGTTGCAATGATATATTTCGGTGTAAAAAAGTTCCAAAAATTGTGATCTCGTTCTTTATCAATGTAATAAGTAAATAAGATGATAAATAAAAAGTTAAAAAAGATAGATTGTTTCCATGTTATACTATTCGCTTATGTCATTTTCTGAAATGAACTCCTTTGAATTAACTTCTGTCTCAGAATTTGTCTCGCAATTACCCTATCGTCATTCTCATCATGGTCTCGATCTCGATCTAATATCTTTTCCTGAACATCCAACATCTTATTTATGCCTTCTATGTGTGTTAATGGCCTAAGATCAACCACCAAAGCTATAGTCATTGCAGTATTGTCATCAACTTCTTCTTGATAAGCCCTATCAATAATAGGTGCATCAAATATGTGTCGAGCTTTTGTTTTGCAAACTTCCATCCATTCAGATTTTTGTCTTTCAGTAGAAGAATATGCAGTATGTGTACTTGATGTGCTTGTTAGGCCAATACAAAAGGGTTATATTTAGGATACCACCTCTTATAATTAATATCAACTAACTAATATTGAGGGTGTACCCTCAATCCCCGATTTGGCATAAGGTCAAACCTATCATACTTGAAAAGCACAACTTTCTGGATTAGATGACCAGGAAATTGAAGTTCATTAACCTCCTTTAAGACCCCAAAGTAATCAACACTGCCGTGCTCGTTCTAGCTGCTTTTAACACAAACTCTATGGTTAGAACTTTTTTTGTGTTCTTGATGCGTGTTTTTTAGTGTAGAAAATATTACTAACAAATTACACAATCAGTATTGTTAACTTAAATTCCGACAATCTTACCAAAGTTGTAAATTATCAAAGTTAACTTCGATTCTCCGCACTGGTTTGACATCTTTTAGGGGGGTAAAATAGGTATTTAATTACATGTTTTCATAGAATACAATGCTTGGGAGCATTATTGAGGAAGGAAACTTTTTGAAGTCTTCCAGGTTTTGTTTTGATTTTTGTTTTTAGTTTGTAGTTCTTCTTCTTCTTCTTCTTCTTTTTCTTCTTCTTCTTCTTCTAATGCAAGATGAGCTTTATGATGCAGGTTCTCACACAGTAGCTACAACTGTCCAAGAATTTGCTAGTATGGATTGATTTCTCCAGGAGGACAACTGCATTCTTTGGCTTTGATATTAGGCTTATACAAGTACAAAGATTAGATTGGATTGATTTCCTAATCTTCATTAGTAGTCAATCAAGGAATTTAAATAAATTATCTAATCTATAGAATTTTATACTAATTACCTAATTTATCTATTGGAACATTTTTCAAAGGATGCGTTATCTGTTGGAATGCACTAATAGCTAGATTTGGTAAACAGCGTCAAAGAGCCAAGGCTGTTGAGCTATTGACTAGCTGATTTATGAAGAAACCATGTTGCATTTCTTGTTGTTCTATCTGCATCTAGTTATTCAGGTTTAATAGATCATGGATTGGAAATTTGGTATTCAATGACTATTGATCTTAAGGTAAAGGCTAGAGTAATGCACTATGCCTGTATGAGAGTTGTTAGGCTAAGAAGGGCTTTAGGTGAAGTTTTGGCATTAATAAGAGATGCCCCATTTGAAGCTAACTTCGATTCTCCACATTAGACTATTGTGAGATACGTCACATATTTATTTGCTACACACTGTCTAAACGAGCCTTTGTCCTATTGCTATGAGACACTCATGAAAGTACAATAATCAATCTAGAACAATCCACAACCCCACCATACATTAATTAATAAACTATTTCTCAAAGTAAAAAGGTGAAGATTTATTTGTGTTCATCACTTTGTTTATTGTTCCTCTGACAAAAGAAGAGTGCAAATCTCCAATTTGATAGAAACCCAGTACCTTATTGAAATGCATTCGTCAATTTCCACATTAACAAATGTTTTGTTTAAATAACTCACTATTGAATTTCTATATGATGTCTAAATCAATAACTAAAAGGAGGCAAATTTTCAACCATTGTTGTATTAGGAAGAATACAAAGCTACTCAAGTAAAGGAACAATAGCTAAGGCATTGATGCAAAAGAACAAAGCTACTCGACAACATGAATAATAAAACAGAAATAATGAAAGTTTGGCAGCAAAAAGGAAGTACTGCTTTAGGAGATGGCTAAAGAATGGAGCTAATTAATAATAAAAAAGTAATTTAAACACACAAAAATATTCAAATATATGTAGCAATACACACTCTCAAAGCAATTTAACACAAAACAATCCCTAGCAATCACCATAAAATCCAAAAACCCATTAACACACAATGCATTCATCCTTCAAAATCTCAACCCCCAAATGCCATAACAACTCCATCTATTCTCAAAGTAAGACAGCATGAAATTTATCAACTAAACTCTATTTAGTATATGCCAAATAAATTCAAAAACAACAAGCTCCTCCAAACTAATTAACAGTCCCAAAAATTTAACATGTAAAGTTCAGTAATGCCACCATGACAATTCATTCCATAGAGTTCAATCAAAACCCATCACAAATAATCACTAAGTAGAATCCCAAAACATTTCTGCCTACAAACCGAGCCAATGAAGTAAGGGAAGAAGAAATTCACTGGGACTTTGTGCAAGTGAAATGAAAGGGAAGTTGCTCTTGAAATCTGCCTTCGACTTCAATCGACAAAAATCTGCCTTCGGCGGTATTAGAGGACCGCGGTGGTGGTGGTGGTGCTATCGAGCGTTGGGAAAACTGATGGGTCCGGGGGGGGCGGGCAGGCGGGGGTGTTCTAGGAAAAGGACAGTGGTTGGGGGCAAGGGGGATGTTTTGAAAAAGGGTAATAGTGGTGGTGGTGGTTGGCAGTGACGGGGGAGAGGGGGGGAGGGAAGGGGTTTGTTGGATAATCTGTAGAAGGGAAGACCGGATAATCTATAGAAGGGAAGGGGAAAGTCGTAGACGAATTGGTACTGAGGGAGTTAGAGAAAGAGGAGAAAATGACTAAGTGTTGAACTTAGTCTTGAATTTAGCTATGGCCTAAAACCGTCGCTAAGCTCTCTCAATTTGAGAGGGTTTAGTGATGACTATTTGATAATTTTGTTGGGACATGTATTTTGTGTGTGTGTGTGTGTGCGCGCGCGCGCGCGTATTGCATCTCTATATTATAAAATTACATTTGATATTAATTTATAAGGTCAGATCTAAATTTGACTTAATTTCATGTAGGTTGTTAGAATTTTTTATAAAATTAAACTCAAAACTAAATAATTAACATATTTATTGATAATAAATTTGTTCCAATTTTAATCTTTTTTGCAAAATAATATTGTTTTATGAATAGCTAAACATTTAATGAAGTTATAATTAAGTTGTTAATTTTTACTAGTTAATATTAATTTAGTTAAAATTTAACAAAAGTTTAAGTATTATTTACTTGTTAATATTAATGTCATATATATATACGCACACACATATGTGTGTGTGTATGGTGTGTTGATGCATACTAAATTATATAAATACAAATGTATAATATATATATATATATATATATATATATATATATATATACACACACACATTATATAAAAAGAAATACATAACATATATACCTAACACACACACACACACACACACCCCACTACCTAGGCCCAACAGGACCGGGGATGTCGTTCCGTCCAAAAGACAAGGGGTCTTTATAACTAGGTCACACAAACGAAAATAAAATAATACTTTAAAATTAAAACTTATTACAACCCGATAAGTCAAAAACAAATCCAAAATAAATTATACACTATCATCTCTCAAAGCAACATATAGAATAAATAACATAAAGTCTTCAAGAAGGCAACTTTCTAGCTACTCAACTCCACAACAGGATCGACCTGAAATCATGGCATAAAAGAGTGATGAGATAAAAATATCAGTAAGTCCGTGTGTACTTTGAGTGTTCAGGTAAAACAGTTCATGTATGCGAGTTGTAAAACTTCATAAGAGAAAATGCTGGCAAGCAATAAATAAGGTTAACATAAAGAGTGGCATTTTCCTCTTTTCAAACCATATAAGTGCACAATAAATACAACCACTCAAAAGGGTGGCCATAAGTTACCACACGTTGGGCCCCATAACCATATAACGGTCAAAATGTCACACTTTGTGCAGACTGACAAAAGGTGGGTGTACGGCCTATCGGGTAAGATACTCCTCATTCTTTACACCCAAATAAACCGGTTGTCCATTCCGAAAACACACAATCCACGTGACTGAAACTTGCTAGCTTAGATCGACATGACTAAGTAGTACTGTCGCTTTTCCAAGTTGAGTTCATCTTTTGGAGGTGGCCTCCTGAAGACTCGCTCTTACTCTTCAAAACTAGTACTACTAGCCTACCCTTATTGAGTATTCAACATTTGATTGTCTCACTTGGGAGAAAACTGATAAAACATTGCTTTTTTTAGAAATAGAAATTAAGGGTTTCTAAAGTTCGTGTCAAAGTTGGTTTTAGAAAGAGTTTGGTGTTTGAGTAAAACTGCTTGTTGATTTTCAAATAATTTGTTTGACTAAAACAAGAAAGGAAACAGTCCTTAATTACCTTTACAAAAATGAGTGTTCACACTCTTCACGTTTGGCTTGCCATAGTAACCTTTTTACAGCAAATAAGTTTTATATAGAAGCTTACCTGATCCTTTGCTTGAGCTAATTCAAAGATCTTCCAAAGCTGACCTAACCCTGCCTGGGGTAAACACAAGCCATAATTAAACTCAAGCCATATTCTCTTCCATAAATAATCCTAGTTCAACTTACTACAATCATGACCCTAATATCCCAAAATTTAAGGCTATATGATAAAAGGGTTTTATAAAATAAATCTAGCTTGATAATAAAATAACTAGGAATTGCAAAATAATTGCTAATAAGCTATAGGTTCAAATATAAATCTTTGTTATTAATAAATAAATTAGGGTTTATTTGATGAAAGGTCTTAGGTCTTAGATGATTTTATTAAAAATAATAAATTATTACTAATCTCTTAATTAATAATTAACAGATAGAAAATAATTAGTAAATAAAATTAATAGTAAATTTTATTAATTTTGATCATAAGGTAATAAATAAAATTTACTAGTATTTATGAATATATGACTTATAAGATTAATATTTTATCTATTATGATTATTTATATAAAAGGCTTTATTTAATAATAATAATATTATTATTATATATAAATATTTATATACATTATTTTTAATAAAGATATCATTCATTTGGAAAAAATATCACTATTTCATTTAACAATCCAATTCCAAAGCTTCCTAGGGTTTTCAAAATTATTGGAAGAAAATATAGTATTACTTTTTTTTATTAATGTAATAAAATTGGCTAACTTAAATAGTTTAGGATCAACAAGGTCATGATCATACTTTTCCTATGGCTAACAAGAGTCATGAACATAAACTCTAATACCAATTAACAAACCATTCAATTTATGAATAAAGGCTTAAATCCATATCTACTATCATATGATCCAAACTTCACAAAGCATAATCATATTTATGGCTTCAATAAGAATACAAGAGCATAAAACCCTATTCACCAAAGGTGACATAATTTCTATCATGCGTAATCATTCATACTAACTCACGACATGAAGAACATGCAACAAACCACAAAGCATCATAAAAATCAACCATGACAAATCATCCTCATGCTCCAATCTCAACTCCATCTAAACACATACTCAATCTCCAATATATTCCATCCTTTCCTAACAACATCCAAGAGACATGATTTTAGAATTAAGGACAGGGTTAAAGAGACATATTCGATTGATGACTACCTTGATGAAGTTTCAAGAGAATTCACACGCTTGGAAGGCTTGATCCGACCAAGAAGGAAGAAGAAAAAATGTCCATGTTTGAAACAACCATTTCGTCCAGAGAGAGAGAGAGAGAGAGAGAGAGAGAGAGAGAGAGAGAGAGAGAGAGAGTATTGGTATTTATATTAAGGATTGAAGAGGAAAGAAGATGAACATAATCATTCATGGTTACCTTGAAAGAGTTCTTGAATCTTCAAGAAAAATTCTAGTTTTTTATTCGATAGCAAAATTTTGTTTTCAGTGTTTAATGTTATAAAATACAGAAATGGATTCTAAAGAGTGAGTAGACGTGATCTGGAGTTTTTGGGAGAGATTGGAGGTATTTAGGGTGGTCTTAGGCTTGGAGATTGGTGGTGTGTGTTCTTGGTGTTCTTGGAGAAATGGAGAGGATGGAGAGAAGGCTGGACGAAATTTGCTGAATGGTGTTGGCCAAATGGTTAGAGGAATTCTAGTGATTGAATTTTCAGATTAGGGAGAAGAGAGAAAGCTGGTTGTTTGAAATTCAAAAGAAGTAATTTAGGGAGTGAATTAAGGTAGAAGATATGGTAAGAATGGTTTGGTTGATGGAGGTTCTTGGAGCTGCTATGGCCAACTGGAATTTGCTGAAGTTTTGCTGAGATGAATGAGGTTTGAAGGAGCTATAGGGTGGCTGAAATTCTGAGTGTTATGGTGGAGGAAATTTCTACTTGGTTGAGGCTTAATCCGTGGAAGTTTTCATGAAATAATTTGCTGAAATTTTGAATTCCAATTGAAGGCTTGATTGCAATGATTGAAGGAGTGATTTAAGGAGTGGCTATGGAGCTCTTTTGTGCAGATCAATGGAGGAGGGTGATGAAGTTCAGTTCATGGCTGACTAAGGTTATTTTCACAGAAAGTTGAAGTGGTTTTTTGGACAAGGTTGAAGAGCGAGTAAGGCTGGAATTTCTGGTTGTTCATTCGAGTGGTTTGCTGGAATTTTTGTGCAGTTTTTTCTGCAATGTTCCAATCGACTTGCAGAAGGTTTGAAGGGGTATTGGAGGGTTCTTTAAGGCTGGTTTCCAACCTTCTTTATGGAGGAAAGATAGAGATGAATTACTGGTTTGAAGGCTAGAAAAAACAGTTTGGTTTTTGGACCGCTAGGTTGCGAAATTGTCCAGGATTTTTTCCTAGTTTGCACAGCTTTGTGTAGTCCGATTTTTTACCAAAGGTTTCAGTCTTCAATTTGAACAAATTGGCTATTTTTCTGGCAGTATTTGAGTGAGAAAAATGGCTGAAGTTTTTGAAAGTTGGATTGACCAAGAAGTTGGAAAATTTCGAGATTGCTACATGAAGAAGATGAACACTTATAGTGTGGTGTTTGAAGGTTCAACCATGGAGATTAATTCTCTTGGGAACCTTTCTTAACTCCTTCACCATTTTCAGTCAAAATTCTATCCTCAAAGAGGCATTTTTGAAACTCCAAGATCAAAGAACCTTATTGAAATTTTCTAGAATTAAAATATGGATTTGGATAATTGAACAAGCTTAATTGGTGAAGAATTTAAGGTAAGTTAGGAAACAAAAAGGGCATGAATCCCTTAAGAATTTTGTAGGGCACAAGAGTAGGATTAAGACATTTCCTTCAAGTCTCCCCTAGGATAATACTCCTATTTCTTCTTATGGTATGCAAGGCCGAAAATATTCCACCCTACACAAAATAAAATTAATCATGCTAAAACTTAAATGATGGGATTTGAATTCAAGACGTTAAGGATTAATTCCAAAACTCTAACCACTAAATCACAATAACTCTTGTTCTTATTTTCTCTCCCAATATTCTTCCTATTTAATCCTCAAGCTATCTCCCTATTTTCACTTTAAGCAAAATTACCATTTTGCCCTTCCTACTCAATAAGCACAATTAAACCTTCTAGACTATAAATCACAATTCCAAAGTACATAAAATCATTCAAAAATATATTTATGCATGCAAGAAAATGTGATATGCACCCCGACCCCCTTACTCTAGGGTTAGTTTTAGTTGGAGTTTCACACACACACACACACACACACACACACACACACACACACACACACACACACACACACACACACACACACACAAAACCACAATTGACGTATACATAATTATATAAACACTTGTTTATAACATACACAGCTAATATCTATATATGCATATACAAATATATTAGTATATTATATAACGACATTAAATGTGTGTCTATATATATATATATATATATATATATATATATATATATATATAACCATTAATATATCAATATTATAACTATTAAACAATCATAATTATTAATATATCAATATAATATATAACCAAGTTAAACATGTATATATATTAATTATCTAATATTTCAAGAAAATATATATATGTGTCATTATTATATAATGACATGCACATTTTAAAATAAATAAAAATATGTAATTATATACAAATCTGACAATCAAATAAATTTAAATTTTGATGAAAATATCAAAATTTATACTTCTGTAGCTAAACTCAAGAAAACAACAAAGGTTTAGCTTTGGAGACATCAAAAAAATTTCCCTCCTAATTTTTTTTCAGAATTTCATATCGCCGTAGCTAAACCCTAGCAAATAGCAAGCTATAGAGATATCAAAAACGTTTCCCTCCTAATTTTCTTTCCAAATTTAATATGACCGTAGCTAAACCCTCGCAAATAGCGAGGGATTATCTACGGCTATACAAATTAAATTCTCCTACTTCAACAAAGTAAACCACCGTAGCTAAACCATCGCTAGTAGCAACGGTGTAGCGAGGGACTAGGGTACAATCGCTACATTGCGCCGGTATTTTACTACGGCTTAGGGTTTAGTTGTAATTTAGATACAGATTAGCAATGACTATTTGTTAATTTTTGAAATTCGGATGAGCGTCGCAGTATCGTAGTTAATTAGTTACGAATTAGTGACAGCAAGTAGCTCAATTTACAATATATATATATATATATATATATATATATATATATATATATATATTCTAAATTTTAGGGTAACCATCGCAGGTCCGTCTCTAGTTAGAGACGGTTTTTTCAGCTGTAGCTAAGTAGCGACGGCGTTGCAATGACCGGCCAACCGTTGTCACTGTTCTTGTCATTATCACAATGCCATAGCAAAGTTGAGACGGTTAAAAAGTCGTCGCTGAATTCTGTCGCTAATGTTCACTTCTCTTAGTAACACATGCAGCCTCACTTGCTTCTTCTTTTTCCCATTGATGCTTATCTTCTTTTCTACCATTCCCCCACCCTTGCCAATCCCACATTCATAGCTGCATCTCCTCGCTCCTTCTTCCTTTCTTTTCTTCTTCTCTTGGTTGCCATTGTTGCTCCCACCTCCTCTCACTCCCTTCCTGCCACCGCCATGGCCTTTATCTTCACAACACCACTCCTCCCCTCTTCTTCTCTTTCTTTCCTTATTCTCTTTTTCTTTCAATACCGCTCCTCCCTTCTAACTTCTCTTCATTGTCTACTGTCCTTTTCCTATTAATCCTCATGTCCTATGATTTTTTTCATGCAAGTCCTATTTGTTGCCTTTCTATTGAATATTTAGCTTCTTCCCCTCCCCACCTCACCCCACCCTTGCCCTCACCCTTACCCTGTGACCCCATCCCTCTATTCTTTTTTTTTTTTCTTCTTCATGCTTTACTTTTCTTCTTTTCTCTTCCGTTGCTGCTGGTTGGCCCCTCTCTCCTTCTTTCTCTCAACCTCGCCACAACCCCACCCCTCTTAGATGCTATACCTTCCCTACTACTTCTTCTCTTTCTTTCTTCTCTCCTCCCCATCCCTCACCCTCACTACATCCCTACCCCTCTGTGCTGTTGTTTCTTCTCTTTTTTCCTTCTCTCTTCCATTTCCCTCACCCTCATCATCACCGTCACTATCCTCATCTTCATCTCTATGTTTTCATCATCTCATTGTATTTTTTTTATTTTATCAAAAGATTTTTTTAATCCTGGAATGGCTTTAATAAAATGGTTAAGTGATGTCATAAAGGGTATTTTGGGCATTTCGTAATATCTGTTAGTTGACGATTTGGACGAAAGGTGACATTGAAATAATCTTTTTTACATGGGATAAATTGAGAATGGCTTTAGAATTTAGAATTCAAGGTATTTTTTTTAAATTAATCCAATTTTTAATGAACAATTTGGCTAGAGTTTATATCTTTTTATGCCAGTTCGGTTTTTTGGTGATTGTACTTTCATAATCTCTTTTTCTTTTTCTTTTACTTTGTAATAACTCAGGATTTAATTCCATCAAGATGATACATCTTTCACTTGTAAATTCAATAAATGCCTTTGACACACTAGGAATGGAAAAAGAAAAAACACAAAGAAAATCAACTCCAATAGTATAGTTATGCATTGCATGTTATAGTTTTTTAGAAAAGTAAGAAATTTTAAAACACTACAATAATGCGTATTTATAAATATTTTTGTATTTCAATACTTTATAAACTTATACATTCTCTTCAATCTCCATAAACCGCGAACATATACTTATCTATCGTTTCCATGACTTGTGGATCCGCCTTGTTTTGGTAGTCCTTATCAACATATTCTAAGGTTTGTGGATACGAGATAATAGATTTTTAAATGTGGAAACAAATTTTGGAAATTAGGATAAAACAAATAATGTTGTGAAGTGAGAAAATGTTTTCTTCCATGAGGCTGAATTCTCCATTTCTTTATAAAACTTACTAACGTTTCTCAAATTATAGTTAATATTGAATTGAAAATAGTTTGTATTTTTGTTACTTCTTTGGTAAAATTTTACAAATTTAGTTACCATTAATAAATAAATAAATGTTATTATTTTGGTATATATTTCTTCAGCCCCAATAAAAATAAAAACAAAATAATAATTAAAAATTATTAATTAAGAAACCTCTTAAATATATGTTGTATTTGCAAGATTCTAACCCTGGTTTTTTCTACCTAGAAACTCGTGTACCACAAAGACAAATGGTTGATCATCACAAGAAAACAAAAGTAAAATCCATAATGATAAAACATACAAGACAAAAATGAAGTCCAGAGAATTCATGAAACTACGATGAACAGAGTCTCCACATTCCTATTCCAATCGAAAGTGTTTGGCCTAAAAAATCTTTTTGTGTTCAAGAATGTAATATTTTGTTCCTTTCGACCAATCTTCTGTGAAAGTTCCTACGAATTTTTTCTTAGATTCTCCCCCACAACCTTAAAGGATCAAGTGTGGAGTCAATGCCCCTTCGAGTTATGCTTAACGAATACAATGCCTATATATATTCACTCGGCATCGACATTTTGCATAAACTAGCAGCTGCAAACATTTGTTCTTGATCTCTTTGCAATTTATAACATTATGTCTCCAATTAAAACTGCCGACTTGCACCGGATCTTTTACCAGCTCGATGAAAATGGCAATGGCCTAGTAACCCTGGAGGAGCTGCAATGCTTTCTTGAAAAGATTGGTATCGAAATGAGCCGAGACGAGCTTGAACAACTTGTGGGCAAAGAAAGTTTGGACTCCATCGATTTCATCTTCTTTCATGACAATGTCATCAGGAGTTGGAAGAAAACTGACAGTGATGAAAACAAAGGTGATGATAGTGTACTGGAGAAAGATCTTCTCAAAGCTTTTGAGATTCTTGATTTGAATGGCGATGGATTCATTTCCAGCGAGGAGTTGCAGAGCTCATTATCAAGATTAGGGTTGTGGGATGAAAAATGCGGGAAAGATTGCATAAGCATGATTGACGTCTACGATTCTAATCGTGATGGGAAGCTTGACCTTGAGGAGTTTAAGGATATGATGACACTTTCAAACAACTGAAAACGTATCTCAGTGAAATTGAGCAACTGTCATATGTTTATCCGAAAGTGCCTATGTTTTGAAGGAGTTGTTGGACAGAAATATGAAGAGAATTAATTCGTTTGATCAATTGTTAATATTTCATCATTTCTTATTCTGTTATTGTATTTATTGGGTATTTTGTTTAATTGTTTCATCTTTAACAGTGAATCTATCTCAAACAAGTAAGATTGTAACTTACATCAACTTGTTAAAAATATTTCTTTCTAGTTGATAGATTATAAATTAGATTAACACTTCTATTCTCTAATATTATCAAAATAAAAAAAAATGAAACAAAGGCAAATTATGTTAGAATACATGAATCCTCTATGCGGAATTAGCATCTTTATAATTAAACTAATTATTCAATGATATTTTCAAAACACAATATTGATGAGAATGTTTTTAAACAATATAGGTCTAAAGGTATTTTTTCCACCGATTAAGATTTATGGTCAACGATTTAAATATTATACTAGATTATAACACTGAAAATAGAATTCAAATTCCTAAAACAGAAAAAGAAAAAGAAAGAAGTTGTAATGAATATCAACCCAATTCCACAATGAAAAAAATACTTCATAAAAAGAAAAAGAGATTGTTCAAGATTTATAAGAAATATTTTGATTGTAAGAGCGTGAAATAATTTAATACATTACTATCATACTCAAGATTGAATATCTGGAACCTTCTATCAAATTAATCGAATATTAAATTAACTAATTCTCATATGATATTGGCAAATATGGGTATATATCTAGTTCTAAAAATATCTCATAAAGAGAAAAAATGTTCAAAAACTCGTAAAAAATTTTCAACTGACTAATTGAAGTAGGGTAACTTAATAAGAATTTTAGGGGAAAAAAAATTAACTAGTCAATAGGTTAGAAATATCTTCCAGTTTGAGTCCGTGCCACCTTTATGTATCTGAAGTAAAATGACGCGGCGGCCCCTCCCAGTAACGTAAAAGGACAAATAGCGCGTAAGGAGGAAAAATCTTTCGGGAAAATTCTGGTTCTCATCTCCTGGCGCGAATGAGAAAAGCAGTCTTTGCGTGTGCTCTCAAAACTCTCTTTTTCTTTATTAAATTATGATTCACCCTTTGCGAGCAGCAATCTTTTCCGGGGAATCTTCCGCAGTCAAGTTTCTTTCCAAAAGAAAAAGTTTTCAATTTCCAGATCTAAAGATGTAAGTGGATTGATATTTTTTTCAATCTATTTAATTTTAAAATTTATTTTAATTTAAAATAATTATAATTTCTATTTTTTTTATCATATATTCATAATATATCATATTTTTAATTTTTTTATTCTTCTAGAACCTTACCCTAATGCATCTTTAATAATTTTTTATTATATTCAAATCAATTCATTTTAAAATAACACAGATCCAAATACATCATAAGAGATATTCTTTTTTGAAAAACATAATACAAATGATTTTTCTAAAATTTAAAATTTACAAATGGTTTTCTTAGATTGAGTTTATAAAATTTAAAATTATACTTACATTTTTCTAAAAAATAATATAATCCCAATCTAAGAAAACCGTAAGAGTTATTGACAATTAGTCCTGGGAAATATCAAAGTATGTCAATTTCATCCCTAAATTTCATAAAATGTCAATTTTGTCGCCTTTAAAACATAAATTATTCCAATATTGTCCTGCTATTAATTTCGTTGGGCAAACTAAGAGTTAACTCCCACAAAAACAAAAATAAAAACAAAAGCAAAAACTGAAAGCTTAAAAAAAAAAAGGAAAAAGTCATAAAAGTTGCTTTAGACTAGAGTTATTAGGAATGGAATCGATATATTTATGTCAATTAGATTAAATCTTATGAGTCCGTGAAAAACGAATCGTACCTTTGTAAATATCGTCTTAAAAAATACGATTTGAGAAGCTGTTGGCTTTCTAGTAATGCTCCAAACCCTCAATTCTTTTTTAGTATAATCTACTGGAACTAGAAAATTGCGAATCGTATTTTTTATCTCTCTTTGTAGAGGGTGAACTCATAGAAAAAATTGAGAGAACATTGTTTCTCACATAACCTTGATATAGAGGCTTAAACTAATATATATAATTAGCTATTTCCAACTATATCTATATAATTGATTCTATCTCAAATACGAATCTTGATAGAACAAGATAAGTATAGTTGGGTATAACTATTGCTATTTATCTTATTCCATCTCAAATACGATTTTTGTTTCTTGCAATATATTCATTAATAAGTTATAAATATTTATAATTTATTACTGTCCCATAATTAGGAGCCATTGAAGGGACCTAATCTGATATAGCTAGATTAAGCTCCAATAAATTATTTTGTTAACCTAAAAATAATTTCTTAATTACGTTCCACTCAACTAAAAGAATATAATTGCACTCTTAGACTGATTGAAATTATTGGAGTCAATAATTATATCATTATGAATGATCAATCTAACAAATTATCCCCGTCGATTAATATAATACTTTAAATGAGGAAGTTTGATCATAGTGCCCCTCATTCAAATTCTTAATTTTCATATTCAATTTGACAGTACCATATGACCATGTCATACTTACAAATTGAATTCAATAAATACTATTAAATTACTGAGCTCAGATTTAACTGTCCCTTAAAATAACTCATAAGGAAATGATTTTGCCTTTTAAAGGTAACAGATTCATATTGCAGAATAATTATTCTATATTTATTTCATTTTAATTCCTAAGATGTCAAGATCTTGATTATTAAATTAATTTCACTCTTTGGTAACTCAAAGAATTTCAAGTTAGTAAATATAGATTATTATTTACTCAGGGATTAAGGTATTATGGATGACAATCATATAATACTTAATTTGTATGGTCTATTCCACAAACTTAACATTTATGGTCCTATCCAATATATCAAAATATATCATTAGTTTTATTACCAAAGTCAAAGACAGACTTCAATAAAATCAAGACAATCTCTAAAATAAGCTGTCCAAATTTATTTTAGATCGCTGATAATTTATTTTTAATTAAATTATAAATCAAGTTTTTTTGTGTTAAACAAATAAATATTTGGTTTATAATATTTAAATAATTTGAAGACAAATAGGCTCATGCATATATATAAATGTATAAAACTATACTTTATTTAATTTCAAAATACAAATATTGTATTTTCTCGAATGCCATATCTAAAAAAATTCTCCTACTTGTCCTAGAGTAAATGGGACATGTCAGAAATACCCATACTTATTATATGACTTCTAAAAACTGCTACAGGTAAATGTTTTGTAAAAGGATTAGCAAGATTTTCAGCAGAAGAAATCTTACATCCTTCTACATCTCTACGTTGAACAATCTCTTTAAGTAAGTGATATTTATGTTCAATGTGTTTACTACGCTGATGGCTGCGTGGTTCTTTCGCATTTGCCACTGCACAATTGTTGTCACAGTACAAACTAATAGCTTGATATGCAAAACGAACTACCTCAAGTTCTATTAAAAACTTCTTCAACATTACTGATTCTTTATCTACCTCACAAGCTGCCACATATTCAACATTTACTGTAGAGTTAGCAATATAAGATTATCTGATACTTTCTACACAACTGCACCACCACCTAAGGTGAAAACAAAGCCTGATGTGGACTTGCGAAAATCCTTATTAGCTTGAAAATTAGAATCAGTTATCCTATAGCTACTAAGTCTGGAGCCAAGTAAACTGGCATGTATCCTCTAGTTCAGCAAAGATACTTGAATATATGATTTACTGCTGTCTAGTATTCCGGTTCTGGTTTTGACTGATATTTACTGACTATTCCAACAACATAACAAATATTTGGATGAGTACAAAGAATAGCTTACATGAGACTTGTAATACCCCGACCAAAACCACATTTGACCTATGGGAAAAAAGTCATGCATTGCATAGCATTTCGAATTTCATGTGTTGTCTTAAAATTATTCTTGTATGGGTGCATGTGATTTTCAAGGTTGCTCTTGCATTTAATTTATTTGACCGGAAATAATTGTGTTGTTGCAATAATTGGAAATTGTTTTAGGTGAAATTTAGTAGAGGAAATGGAGGGATGAGAATTAGGGTGAAAAGAATTTCTTAGAGAAATAGTAACATCGGAGTTGATTTGGAATAGCGGTTAGGATTGGTGATTATTCGTTTGTGACCTGAGTATGAATCTTACCACTTGCAAATCTTAGCTTTCTTTTTGAATTCTTTTTCCTAGATTTTCCTCATGCTTTGCCGAAAAACCTAGCTTTCCTTTTTAAAATTCCAGCGCCATCTTCTTAGGGGATAAGTCTCCATATTTATCTTCTAAATTCAAGGATTTTTTATAAGGATAAAGATTAATATTATTTCAACTTTTAACCTCTTTAATTTTTGAAAAACCATAGCTAGAATAATTAAATTCCAGCTTGTTTTTAATTCATCAGATTGTATATTAGATAGCTAGAATTAATTTGTTATTTTTCTAGTTAGATATCTTGTTGATTTTGAACATAGAAACCTAGCTAAAAATCTGGAAATTTTTCCAGCTTAGTGCCGCAACCTTTGGAGAACTTCTAGCTCAACACAAACTCTTCAAATATTAGGTAATCTTATCCTAAATCCTCTTGCAAATCAATCTTTATCCTAAATCTAAACAAACCAGATTTTTGTTCCTCATATCTTGCCAATTTCGGCCAGCTTGTGCACAAGAATTTCGGCCATCTTTGTTTAGTGCAATGCACGAAATTCTGCACTTCAAACCCTTCAAAAACTCCATATTGAATTGGCCAATTACAACTCCTAAAGCACTCATTATTCCCTCTCTGAATTGCAGACAGAATAGCAGCCAAAACAGTCCAGAAAATCCTCTCTTTTGTTCACAGATTTCGCACAGCAAAGCACTCCTCTTTTGCACAGAATTTGGTTGTCAAAGCCCACACAAACTCTTCCTTGTTTTGGCCAAAAACCTGAACACACACAACCCTTCCCTTGAGTAGTTTTCGGCCAGCTTAGGAGAGCAACTTCAAACTATTTTTCTGCTCTCAACTCCTCTCAATTTCGGCAGCAATAAAAGTGCAACAAGCTGTAGTTTTTCGCCATTGCTGCCAAAGAAACCTAGAGCCATTAGGTGTCCTTCTTAGCATCACCTTCTAACCCTAAATCAAACTCTTCTAACCCTCAACCACAGCAGCCGCCTAATCCAACCTTACTACACGAAAAATTCCAACAAACCTCCTCTGCAATTTTCGAAAACTCAAGAGCAATCCAAGGCCAAAAAAACCGAGCACTCCCTAAGGTAAGCAAAAGACCTCTCAACCTCTTGATTCCTTTCCTCCATTGATTCTTCTCTTTTCCTTCCCTTGAATCACGTCACATAGAGGATAATTTCATCTTCTTTCTCAATTTTCAGTCAAGAGGAGCAAAGAATGCAGCTTTTCTCTTCTTCTTAAGCGAAGTCGGGACGATCACCATAGGAGCATTGAGACCTTGGTAATCCGGTGGTTGTAAGGTAAGGGGATTTTTACCCTTGATGTCAAAATTAAGATCTATTGGGATTGATGATATCTATGGAAGTATGATAGCATAATAAATGTGCTTAGTTGGGATAGATGAATATTTGGAGTCGAGTTATGGATTAAGAATGTTCAATAGATAGCGATGCTATGTTTGATGTGATAATGATGGATGTGAATTGTGATGGTTAAGACAAGACCTTTTTGATATATTTTTCATATCTTTGATGGAAATATGGTCATGGTATATGTACTTTGAGGAATGTGTGATTTTCTTGAAGTTAGATAATGGATCATGATTTGTTATGGGAATAAATGAGTTTCATGCATGCTTAAGTCGATTGAGACCCTGATCATGATATGATGTGATTCTAGATCAAGAGGGTTTTTTAAGGAAGCAAGCTGTGATTTTATCTTGTTTATCTGAAGCATATCAAGTAAGTCATTGCATAAACTCTTTTGTTAAATATATGTGGTGGCAAGTCGAATGTTGTAAAGCTTTGTGAAGCTATTGTTGAACTATGACTATTTGGGTTGTAAACGTGGATGTTTATTCTCTAAATGGTTTTGTCAACCTAATGCCTTTATCAAGAACTGTTCTTTCTCTTAAATATTTTAGAAAACTCTTTTTTTCAAGAAAACCACGTTTTATAAAGCCAAAGTGTGGACTTATTGTTATGAGTCAGGAATTGACAGATATGTTCGTTGAGTACTCAATAAGGGTAGGCTAACAATACTAGTCTTGGAGGGCGTGAGTGAGTCTTCTGGCAGGCGGCCACCTCCAGAAGATAAGCTCCGCTTGAGAAGGCGACAGTAATGGTTGGTCAGGCCGATCTGAGCTAACATTTGTACCTAGTAAGGTATTATTTATTTTCCCGGCATGGACAACCGAATGGTTTTGTTGGGTGTAGAGATGAAGGAGCATCTCACCTGGTGGACTGTACACTCACCTTTGATCAGAACGCCCAAAGTGTGGTAATCTGGTCTTGACAAGGTGCACAAAGTGTGGTGCCTTGACCGTTTCTTATCATGGAGTCCAAAGTTTGGTGACATGACTATTTATTCGAGTGGATGAGTTATTTTGTACAAAGTGTGACAATGAGAAAACCCACTCCTTGCAAAGAGAAATTATTTATGACTTGCCAAATATTTCTGTAAATGTTTTCAGCTATGCATACACGAACTGTTCAAAGTATCATGTGCACACACAGGACTTACTGTGATGTTAATCTCACACTGTTTTATATCATGTTTTCAGGAGATTGATTATGCTGAGCAAGCAGGATGTGTAATAGTTGGAGTTGGTTATTTTCTTATTATGTTTTGAGAGACAATTGTTGATTTATGCTTCAAGAACCGATGTTTTCTTTTATTTAGTTTTTCTCCAAGTTGAGCCAGATGTAATAAGAGTTTTCCTTTATTTATCTAAGTTTGATTTCTTTGATTTGACTTTATATTAGTGCACCTCGTTTTAAAGACCCCTTGTTCTCGGGACGGGGTGACATCCCCACCCTTTTTAGGGTACGTAGTAGGGGAGTGTTACAAGACTCCCTATAGCCGATACATAAGGAACTCATTTTATGTGCTCAATTTCTTTAGGAGTTTTAGGACTATGTTTCTGCGATAACTGGATTCCATATCTAAATCTGTTCCACTCTTCCAATGGTCCGCATCTACATCCTCATAGCTTCTTTATAAGTAGTGAGATCCTCTTCTTTCTCAATGGAGATTTCTTGAAAATTCTCTCCATAAAATAAGTATCTAGAGGGACGTTGAATGGCTCTTCCACTACATTGAAGCTGTGGAGGTTCTTATATGATTGTAATTTCTTCCTCCTCATTAACTAGAACCTATTTTGCTAATTCCTCAACGATTGGAGTTTGAATAGGTGCATGAGATTCTTCCGCTCCGTGTGCCAAAAAGCTAGTGGGTATAGAAAGTGTGACATCTATTTGGAAGGTCCAGGAAACAACCAAAATGATCTTGAAGGTCAAGAACAAGATTTGGGTTGCAAAATATCAAGAAAATAGAGAAGCAATGGAGCCACTCGAGAAAAATCGGGCAGCTCAAATTTGGCTGGCGCCAGCCCAGCCAGGCTAATCGACGTCCGCTATGGTTTGTTGAAGAGGGCTTCGGACCAACATTGAATCGTCGTCGGGTCAACCACTCAAATTGATGCCGGCTCAAGTCGGGTCTAGCCTGAAAACTTCTTCTTTTGCCTCATTTCAGCTTTTTATATTTTTATTTTGATCTCCACGACTTTTATTATATTTTTACTTAGTTTAAGACGTGTAATAGCGCTTAAAAACTTGTATTAAGGCCATCTGATTTTTTTGTTTTGTCTACTAATTAGTTAGAGCAACTTGGGACCTATAAATACCCCATTATAGCATCTTTTGTAATAAAATTCTGATTTCAAATTTCAAAGAGAGAGTAGAGTGTTAAACTCTTGGAGAGGAGAATTCCTCGTCTGTTCTTCCTTTCAAGACCAAACAAATGAATTAGACACATCTTTGTTTAGGGTCTCCAAAATCCTTGGGTTAATCATACTTGTTTCTTCATCTTGGGTATTGAGTGGATTTATTCTTTCCTAGTGTTCTTATTAGAAAACCTAGAAGGGTGCCTACTTTTATCCATCCCACTTGTTCTTGAATTCATTATAGATTCAAGAGTATTTGAGTATTAAAGAGTTTGTCAAATCCTATTAGAATTTAGGTTCTAGTTGTTCATTTACTTAGGGTTCTTATTTTGTGAGCATTTTGGTAGAGGATTGGGTGACAAATTATTAAGTCTTGTTGTTGGCTGTAATTTTCAAATTTTGGTGCTCCCAATCTTGTATCAAAGTGGTATCAGAGCAAGCTTATGTTAATTCTAATCAACACTACTTTCTTTGGGTAAAGGTACAATCTCATCATGCATTTGTGAAAATTTTCAGATTATCATTACTTTATTGGGTGCCATTTTTGAATGGTTGAAACTCAAAAGTATGCCATGAACTTGATGTTAAATTGATCTTATATGTTGGTATAATGTTTAAGAAATCATTTAGCATTAATGCTTCTTGATTTTTTGCTTAAACAAGGTGGATATCTCATCTAAACCATTGCTGCAACTGTGAATCCCGTAACTCATTTTCTTGAGATTTCTGAGAGTTGAAAACTTCAAATTATGCCATGGGCTTGTTGTGAAATTAAACCAACGTGTTTGGTTGATGTTTTGGTAGCTATTTGAACTTTGAAATTGCAGAATTTTTTGAGGTTTCTTGGATGTTTTTGTTGTTGGATCGATCAATTAATGGATATAATTATTGACTCCAGTAATTGCGATTAGACTAAGAGTGTAGTTACGTTCTTTTAGTGGAGTGGAACGTAACTAATAAATTATTTTATTGACAAAATAATTTATTGGAGCTTAGTCTAATTGTATCCGGTCAGGTCCCTTCAGTGGCTCCTAATTATGGGACAATAATAAATTATAATTTAGTAATGAAAATTGCAGAAAACTAAAAATCGTATTTTAGATAGAATAGGATAAGTGGAAATAGTTGTATTCAACTATACTTTTCTTATTCTATCAGGATTCGTATTATGAGATAGAGCCCAATATACATATTAGGATATAACTCTATTTCAGAGATACGTGAGAATCATCGTGGTGGTTCTCTGAGGTTTTTCTCTCAGTTTTTGTGTGAGTCCACCCTCAACAAAGAGAGAAACAAATTACGATTAGCAATTTTCTGGTCCAAGGAGATTACATTGAAGAAGACTTGGGGGTCTAGAGCATTACCAGAAGGCCAAAGACTTCAAGAATTGTATTGGTGAAGACGATATCTATAAAGGTATGATTCGTTTCACATATTCTCGAGATTTAATCTGGTTGACACATAAGCATATCGATCATATTTACTAACAATTGGTATCAGAGTCAGGTTTTGATATGTGTTTATGTGTTAAGATTAAATCTTTTATGCATATATATATATATATATATATATATATAGTTGAGCGGTGTAGGAATAATGCATTTATGTTCATGGTGAATGATTTGACTAATTCTGTTCAAAATAATTTTATGGCCATAGTTTTTGATTCGGTGAATATGTATAAGTATTATCGAGTCTTGTAACAAAAGGGGTGGATTACGTCTCCATGTTTCCCTTTTGATTTTTCTTTTGATTTATTTTATTTTTATGTTATTAAAAAAAATTGTAATGTACTGGAGCTCGGCAAAGAACAGCAAAAAGGAATGTGATTGCACGAAGAAGTCGGCGGACAAGAAGAATCTGGTGGACGAATTGCAATCCAGCAATTCGTGAATAATTTGGTGAACAGTGGGCTGCGCATGGACAGTGGGCTGTCCAGCCCAAATCTGTGGCAGATTGGGCTGCACACAGTGGGCTGCATGGTGGACAGTAGGTTGTCCAGGCTGCGCATGGATAGTGGGCTGTCTGGCCCAGAGCTGTGGTAGACTGGGCTGCACAGATAAGGCCACTCCCTTTGAAAAAAAAATATAAGGAGAGAAAGTGTTTGAGGTAGGATTTGATCCCAAGACCTCAAACTTGAAAGTGTAGCAACCAACCACTGCACCAACAACAGCCTTGTGACATGAAGTTGCGCCATTTAATTGATATTGTAGAAGATTGAAGAATTATCTATATTGTTAGCTAATTATTATTTTCAATTGTAATTTTGCAATTTTATTTGTGAGTCTAGGTTGGCCATAAAATTATTTTTATTTTATAGTTTTTACTATTTAATTTTGATTGAATTATGTATCATTCATGTTAACATGCCATATAGTTTGCATTAACACCGCTCTAGGTACTATTTAGTTATGCATAAATAAATTAAGATTTTTATTAATTTATTAAAAAAAATTAAGTGTGAAATGGTTAATTTTAATTAACCTTAGGCCTCCCCTATAAGCCCATTAGTAAAATTGACGTTTGCTTCGTGCCATTTTAAATGGTCTCCCTATAGGAAGGCTACGTTTTATTGGTTACTAGATTGGGCATCAAAATTTTAATTATTATTTTTTAAGTTTAATTCATTCATAATTACCCTATAGGTGATGTGGTTGAATTGGAAACTTTATATTAAAAATAATAATAATAAATTTTGAATATAGAGGTTGCACTTAAATCAAAGATATAATAAGGACTTCCTATAGAATATCCAAATAATATCTATGATGGCCAAAATATTAATAACACTAAAATTAATATTGCGTTTAGATGTAAGATATATTAATTTTAGTGGGATGATCCAGGCCTAACTATAAGTTATATTGTTATCTCCTATAGAGGTGCATATTACTTTGGGGTTTTAGGTTGTGGATTTTGACCTAACTATAAGTTACATTGTTATCTCCTATAGAGGTACATGTTACTGTAGAGTTTTAGGTTGTCATATTTTGATAGTAGTTTCTATTACTACTTAAAATATTATCATATTGATCATGCATCATGATATGATAAATGGCTCATATGTTTTATTTTATTTAATTTCAGAAAAATGACTTCCAACACTTTATCCCAAATTTTAACAAAGAACCAACTGGTTGGAGAAAATTTTATTGATTGGAAAAGGAACCTCATAATTGTACTCACTGCTGAGAAGCTCAAATATGTGCTAACTGAACCGTGTCCTGCTAAGCCTACTGAACAGTCCACGCGCGAACAAAAGGAGGCTTATGATAAGTGGTTGAGTTCTGATGAGATGGCTCGCTGCTACATTTTGGGATCTATCTCAAATGTGTTGCAGCAGAAACATGAGAACATGACAACCGCTACAGACATCATGAGAAGCCTCCAACAAATGTTTGAGCACAAAGGACGTCAAGCCCGTCAAGCAGCAATGAGGCGCATAATGAATATGCGCATGAAACCTGGAACGCCCGTGAGAGATCATATGTTAGAATTGATCGCTCAGTTTAACGTGGCAGAGGTCTTAGGGGCTGAAATTAAGCCTGAGACTCAGGTTGACATGGCTCTAGAAACTCTTCCAGAGATGTTTTCACAGTTCAAAGTTAATTATAACATGAACAAGATGGAGATGTCTCTTACAGAGTTAATGAAGGAGCTTGAGAGCGCCGAGGCTACCCTAAAAGTGGGAAGTGGCAACGCTCTTGTTTTATCTCATGCTGGATCTTCCTCTTCCAAGCCTAAGGGCAAAGGAGGAAATAAGAGGAAGCAGAATAATAATAAAGGGCCTAAGCAGCAGGTTAAGAAAGCAAGAGTGGATGAAAAGCCTAAAGGCAAATGTTTCCACTGCAAGCAAAAGGGACATTGGAAGTCACAGTGCCTAGATTACTTAGCTAAACGCAAGCAAGGTACTGGTGAGTTATCCTACATTGAAACTTGTTTAGTGGTTGATTCTACAAATACTTGGATAGTAGATTCTGGAGCCACTAACCATGTTTGCAATTCATTGCAGGGGTTCCAAGTAACCAGACATCTCAATGAAGGAGAGCATACTCTAAGGGTTGGCACAGGATCAGTGATATTTGCAAGAGCTGTTGGAGATGTTTATCTTTATTTTGATAATAAACATTTGGTTTTGAAAGATTGTTATTATGTTCCCGACATTTATCGAAATTTGATTTCGGTTTCTTTGTTATTCAAACAAAAATATTCTGTTAAATTTTATAAATTTTCAGTAGAGATATTTTTGAATAACTATTTGATATGTCGTGGAAATTTAAATAATGATCTGTATGTTTTGAAACCTACCAACAGTTCATTATATCATACTGAAACTAATAAACGCATTAAGTTATCTCCTACTAATGAGACTCTCCTATGGCATCTTAGACTTGGTCACATCAATCTAAATAGGATTCAAAGACTTGTAAAAGAAGGTCCTTTAAGTGACTTAAAGGTAGAACCTCTTCAAGTTTGCGAATCTTGTTTGGAAGGTAAAATGACCAAAAGATCATTTCCTTCCAAAGGAAATAGAGTAAAGGAAGTCTTAGAATTAGTGCACTCTGATGTATGTGGACCAATTAGTGTCCAAGCTAGAGGTGGGTATGAGTATTTCATTACTTTTACGGATGATTACTCAAGATATGGATATGTTTACCTAATGACTCATAAGTCTGATGCCTTAGAAAAGTTCAAAGAATTTAAGACTAAGGCTGAGACTGAGAAGCAGTTAGGAAAGAACATTAAGACACTTCGATCAGATCGAGGTGGAGAATATCTATCCCATGACTTTAGATCTTACTTATCAGAAAATGGGATTTTATCTCAACTAAGTGCACCTAGCACTCCTCAACAAAATGGAGTGGCAGAAAGGAGAAACTGGACCTTGTTAGACATGGTCAGAACAATGCTAGGCTTCTCTACACTCAGTACATCCTTTTGGGGGTATGCTATACAAACTGCGACATACATATTGAATATGGTTCCATCAAAGTCTGTCCCTAAGACTCCATTGGAATTGTGGAATGGGCGGAAGCCTAATTTGACGCACATCCAGATTTGGGGTTGTCCTGCATATGTGCTAAAGGGAAAGATGGATAAAATGGAATCACGACCAAATTTATGTCTGTTTGTTGGATATCCAAAAGGAACAAGGGGATACTACTTCTATAGTCCTCAAGATAAGAAAATATTTGTAAGCACAAATGCAATTTTCTTAGAGGACAAGTACATAGAAGAACGAGGATCTAAGAGTAGGGTTATTTTGGAAGAAACCAAGGGAGATAATCCCAAGCAAATGGTTATTGAGACCCATACTCAAGATTCACGTGGAGGATTCGTATCTATGCCGCTTAACATGCCAGATTCCAGTAGGAGAGAAATAGATGTTACACCTTCTATACCCACTGACTTTTCGGGACATAGAGTGGAAGAATCTCCTGCCCCTGTTCAAAATCCAGTCGTTGAGGAATCAGCAGATCTAGTTCCAGTCAACGAGGAGGAGGAAAGTCCAATTGTCCAGGAACCTCCACAGCTTAGACGTGGTGGGAGAGTCATTCGACGTCCCTCTAGATATTTACTCTATGGAGAAGCTTTTCAAGCAGTCTCTTTTGAGGAAGAAGAGGACCCCACTACATATAAAGAAGCTGTAGAGGACGACGTAGACGCAGACCATTGGAAGAGTTCAATGGATTCAGAAATGAAATCCATGTACACTAACTCCGTCTAGGATCTTGTGGACCTGCCTAATGGGGTAAAACCTATTGGGTGTAAATGGGTCTACAAAAGAAAGAGAGGAGTAGACGGGAAAGTGGAAACTTTCAAAGCTAGATTGGTTGCTAAGGGTTATACCCAACGAGAAGGTATTGACTATGAGGAAACCTTCTCGCCTGTGGCCATGCTAAAGTCTATAAGAATCCTCTTATCCATTGCAGCTCACTTCGACTATGAAGTATGGCAAATGGACGTCAAGACAGCTTTCCTTAATGGAAATCTTGACGAATGTATCTACATGGTACAGCCAGATGGTTTTATCCAGGAAGGTCAAGAACAAAAAGTTTGTAAGTTGAATAGGTCCTTATATGGGCTTAAAACAAGCGTCTAGATCTTGGAATATCAGATTTGATCAAGCCATTAAAACTTATGGTTTTGATCAGCATCCTGATGAACCTTATGTCTATAAGAGAATTATAGATGGTAAGGTGATTTTTCTCATACTGTATGTTGATGACATCCTTCTCATTGGAAATGATGTAAGAACATTAACATTGGTGAAAAGTTGGTTAGGTAAACAGTTTGATATGAAGGGCTTGGGAGAAGCAAGATATGTTCTGGGCATTCAGATCCTTTGGGATAGAAAGAACAGACAGATAGCTTTATCTCAAGCTTCATATATTGACAAAATACTGACAAGATTTTCTATGCAAAATTCCAAGAAAGGTCAATTGCCTTTCAGGCATGGAATTCAGTTATCTCAGAAGCATAGTCCTAAAACTCCTAACGAGGTTGAGTACATGAAACGAGTTCCTTATGCATCAGCTGTAGGAAGTCTCATGTATGCTATGCTTTGTACTCGTCCAGACATTTGTCATGCTGTTGGGATGGTCAGTAGATATCAGTCAAACCCAGGACCGGAACACTGGACAGCAGTCAAGCATATATTCAAGTATCTTCGTAGAACTCGAGGATATATGCTAGTTTACTCAGCTCCAGAATTGGTACCTATAGGTTACACTGATTCTGATTTTCAAGCTGATAGAGATCTTCACAAGTCCACCTCAGGCTCTGTTTTCACCTTAGGTGGTGGTGCAGTTGTGTGGAGAAGTATCAGATAATCTTGTATTACTGACTCTACAATGGAAGCTGAATATGTGGCAGCTTGTGAAGCAGCTAAAGAGTCAGTATGGTTGAAGAAGTTCTTGATAGAACTTGAAGTGGTTCCTTCTGCATCTCAAACCATTAGTTTGTACTGTGACAACAGTGGCAAATGCAAAAGAACCACGCAGCCATCAGCGTGGTAAACACATTGAACGTAAATATTACCTACTTAGGGAGATTGTTCAACGTGGAGATGTAGAAGTGTGCAAGATTTCTTCTGCTGAAAATCTTGCTGATCCTTTTACTAAAAGTTTACCTGTAAATGTTTTTGGAAGTCATATAGAAAGTATGGGTATTTCTAACATGTCCCATTTACTCTAGGACAAGTGGGAGAATTTTTGTTAGATATGCCCATCGAGTAAATACAATGGTTGTATTTTTTGAAATTAAATAAAGTATGTTTTTATATATTTGTATGTATAAATTATGTATGAGCCTATTTGTCCACGAATTATTTAGATATTATAAATCAAGTTTTTATTTGTTAAACACAGAAAGACTTGATTTATAATTTAGTTCGAAATAAATTATCCGCGATCTAAGATAAATTTGGGCAATTTATTTTGGAAGATCGTCTTAATTTTATTGAAGTCTGTCTTTGACTTTGGTAATAAAATTAAGGATATATTTTGATATATTGGACGGACCATCAATATTTATTTGTGGAATAGACCATACAAATAAAATATTAAAAGATTGTTGTACATAATACCTTAATCCTGAGCAAACAATTATTTATATTTACTAACTTGAAGTTCCTTGAGTTGCCAAAGAGTGAGATTAACTTGATAATCAATATCTCGACATCTTGGGAATTAAAGTGAAATAAATATGAAATAATTGTTATGCAATATGGAATCCGTCACCTTTAATAGGCAAGATCATTTCCTCATGAGTTCTTCTAAGGGACAGTTAAATCTGAGCTTAGTAATTCAATAGTGTCTATTGAATTTATTTTGTAAGTGTGACGTGGTCACATGGTACTGTCAAATTGAAGATGAGAATTGAGGTTTTGAATGAGGGGCACTGTGGTCATACTGCCTCATTCAAAGTATTATATTGATCGACGGGGGTAATTTGTTGGATCGATCAATTAATGGATATAATTATTGACTCCAGTAATTGTGATTAGACTAAGAGTGCAGTTACGTTCTTTTAGTGGAGTGGAACATAACTAATAAATTATTTTTATTGACAAAATAATTTATTGGAGCTTAGTCTAATTGTATCCGGTCAGGTCCCTTCAGTGGCTCCTAATTATGGGACAATAACAAATTATAATTTATTTATAATTTATTAATGAAAATTGCAGAAAACTAAAAATCGTATTTTAGATAGAATAGGATAAGTGGAAATAGTTGTATTCAACTATACTTTTCTTATTCTATCAGGATTCGTATTATGAGATAGAGCCCAATATACATATTAGGATATAACTCTATTTCAGAGATACGCGAGAATTATCGTGGTGGTTCTCTGAGGTTTTTCTCTCAGTTTTTGTGTGAGTCCACCCTCAACAAAGAGAGAAACAAATTACGATTAGCAATTTTCTGGTCCAAGGAGATTACATTGAAGAAGACTTGGGGGTCTGGAGCATTACCAGAAGGCCAAAGACTTCAAGAATCGTATTGGTGAAGACGATATCTACAAAGGTATGATTCGTTTCACATATTCTCGAGATTTAATCTGGTTGACACATAAGCATATCGATCATATTTACTAACATTTGTTGCAAAGGTTTGATCACAGAAAAGTCCCCTTTCTCAAATTTGAGCTGATTTTGGGCATTATTAAAATTTCATTTTGGGCTTCTATTTGCTATGAAATTACACCTTGATGTTATGTCTATCATTGGGAATGAAATTTTACGAGATTGCACACCAAGTGCTTGATATTTAGTCTGATGACTTATGAATGTACTTATATAAGGTTCTTTCGCATTTGCCACTGCACCATTGTTGTCACAGTACAAACTAATAGCTTGATATGCAAAACGAACTACCTCAAGTTCTATTAAAAACTTCTTCAACCTTACTGATTCTTTATCTACCTCACAAGCTGCCACATATTCAACATTTATTGTAGAGTTAGCAATATAAGATTATCTGATACTTTCTACACAACAGCACCACCACTTAAGGTGAAAACAAAGCTTGATGTGGACTTGCAAAAATCCTTATTAGCTTGAAAATTAGAATCAGTTATCCTATAGCTACTAAGTCTAGAGCCAAGTAAACTGGCATGTATCCTCTAGTTCTGCAAAGATACTTGAATATATGATTTACTACTGTCTAGTATTCCGGTTCTGGTTTTGACTGATATTTACTGACTATTCCAACAACATAACAAATATTTGGATGAGTACAAAGAATAGCTTACATGAGACTTGTAATACCCCGACCAAAACCACCTTTGACCTATGGGGAAAAAGTCATGCATTGCATAGCATTTCGAATTTCATGTGTTGTCTTAAAATTATTCTTGTATGGGTGCATGTGATTTTCAAGGTTGCTTTTGCATTTAATTTATTTGACCGGAAATAATTGTGTTGTTGCAATAATTGGAAATTGTTTTAGGTTAAATTTAGTAGAGGAAATGGAGGGATGAGAATTATGGTGAAAAGAATTTCTTAGAGAAATAGTAACATCGGAGTTGATTTGGAATAGTGGTTAGGATTGGTGATTATTCTTTTGTGACCTGAGTATGAATCTTACCACTTGCAAATCTTAGCTTTCTTTTTGAATTCTTTTTCGTAGATTTTCCTCATGCTTTGCAGAAAAAACCTAGCTTTCCTTTTTAAAATTCCAGCGCCATCTTCTTAGGGGATAAGTCTCCATTTATCTTCTAAATTCAAGGATTTTTTATAAGAATAAAGATTAATATTATTTCAACTTTTAACCTCTTTAATTTTTGAAAAACCTTAGCTAGAATAATTAAATTCTAGTTTGTTTTTAATTCATCAGATTGTATATTAGACAGCTAGAATTAATTTGTTATTTTTCTAGTTAGATATCTTGTTGATTTTGAACATAGAAACCCAGCTAAAAATCTGAAAATTTTTCCAGCTTAGTGCCGCCACTTTTGGAGGACTTCTAGCTCAACACAAACTCTTCTAATACTAGGGAATCTTATCCTAAATCCTCTTGCAAATCAAGCATTATCCGAAATCTAAATAAACCAGATTTTTGTTCCTCTTATCTTGCCATTTTCGGCCAGCTTGTGCACAGGAATTTCGGCCAGCTTTGCTCAGTGCAATGCACGAAATTCTGCACTTCAAACCCTACTAAAACTCCATATTGAATTGGCCAATTACAACTCCTAAAGCACTCATTATTCCCTCTCTGAATTGCGGACAGAATAGCAGCCAAAACAGTCCAGAAAATCCTCTCTTTTGTTCACAGATTTCGCACAGCAAAGCACTCCTCTTTTGCATAGAATTTGGTTGTCAAAGCCCACACAAACTCTTCCTTGTTTTGGCCAAAAACCTGAATACACACAACCCTTCCCTTGAGTAGTTTTCGGCCAGCTTAGGAGAGCAACTTCAAACTGTTTTTCTGCTCTCAACTCCTCTCAATTTCGGCAGCAATAAAAGTGCAACAAGCTGTAGTTTTTCGCCATTGCTGCCAAAGAAACCTAGAGCCATTAGGTGTCCTTCTTAGCATCACATTCTAACCCTAAATCAAACTCTTCTAACCCTCAACCACAGCAGCCGCCTAATCCAACCTTACTACACGAAAAATTCCAACAAACCTCCTCTGCAATTTTCGAAAACTCAAGAGCAATCCAAGGCCAAAAAAACCGAGCACTCCCTAAGGTAAGCAAAAGACCTCTCAACCTCTTGATTCCTTTCCTCCATTGATTCTTCTCTTTTCCTTCCCTTGAATCACGCCACATAGAGGATGATTTCATCTTCTTTCTCAATTTTCAGTCAAGAGGAGCAAAGAAAGCAGCTTTTCTCTTCTTCTTAAGCGAACTCGGGACGATCACCATAGGAGCACTGAGACATTGTTAATCCGGTGGTTGTAAGGTAAGGGGATTCTTACCCTTGATGTCAAAATTAAGATCTAATGGGATTGATGATATCTATGGAAGTATGATAGCATAATAAATGTGCTTAGTTGGGATAGATGAATATTTGGAGTCGAGTTATGGATTAAGCATGTTCAATAGATAGCGATGCTATGTTTGATGTGATAATGATGGATGTGAATTGTGATGGTTAAGACAAGACCTTTTTGATATATTTTTCATATCTTTGATGGAAATATGGTCATGGTATATGTACTTTGAGGAATGTGTGATTTTCTTGAAGTTAGATAATGGATCATGATTTGTTATGGGAATAAATGAGTTTCATGCATGCTTAAGTCGATTGAGACCCTGATCATGATATGATGTGATTCTAGATCAAGAGGGTTTTTTTAAGGAAGCAAGCTGTGATTTTATCTTGTTTATCTGAAGCATATCAAGTAAGTCATTGCATAAACTCTTTTGTTAAATATATGTGGTGGCAAGTCGAATGTTGTAAAGCTTTGTGAAGCTATTGTTGAACTATGACTATTTGGGTTGTAAACGTGGATGTTTATTCTCTAAATGGTTTTGTCAACCTAATGCCTTTATCAAGAACTGTTCTTTCTCTTAAATATTTTAGAAAACTCTTTTTTTCAAGAAAACCACGTTTTATAAAGCCAAAGTGTGGACTTATTGTTATGAGTCAGGAATTGACGGATATGTTCGTTGAGTACTCAATAAGGGTAAGCTAACAATACTAGTCTTGGAGGGCGTGAGTGAGTCTTCTGGCAGGCGGCCACCTCCAGAAGATAAGCTCCGCTTGAGAAGGCGACAGTAATGGTTGGTCAGGCCGATCTGAGCTAGCATTTGTACCTAGTAAGGTATTATTTATTTTCCCGGCATGGACAACCGAATGGTTTTGTTGGGTGTAGAGATGAAGGAGCATCTCACCTGGTGGACTGTACACTCACCTTTGATCAAAACGCCCAAAGTGTGGTAATCTGGTCTTGACAAGGTGCACAAAATGTGGTGCCTTGACCGTTTCTTATCATGGAGCCCAAAGTATGGTGACATGACTGTTTATTCGAGTGGATGAGTTATTTTGTACAAAGTGTGACAATAAGAAAACCCACTCCTTGCAAAGAGAAATTATTTATGACTTGCCAAATATTTCTGTAAATGTTTTCAGCTATGCATACACGAACTGTTCAAAGTATCATGTGCACACACAGGACTTACTGTGATGTTAATCTCACACTGTTTTATATCATGTTTTCAGGAGATTGATTATGCTGAGCAAGCAGGTTGTGTAATACTTGGAGTTGGTTATTTTCCTATTATGTTTTGAGAGACAATTGTTGATTTATGCTTCAAGAACCGATGTTTTCTTTTATTTAGTTTTGCTCCAGGTTGAGCCAGATGTAATAAGAGTTTTCCTTTATTTATCTAAGTTTGATTTCTTTGATTTGACTTTATATTAGTGCACCTCGTTTTAAAGACCCCTTGTTCTCGGGACGGGGTGACATCCCCGCCCTTTTTAGGGTACGTAGTAGGGGAGTGTTACAAGACTCCCTATAGCCGATACATAAGGAACTCATTTTATGTACTCAACTTCTTCAGGAGTTTTAGGACTATGTTTCTGCGATAACTGGATTCCATATCTAAATCTGTTCCACTCTTCCAATGGTCTGCGTCTACATCCTCATAGCTTCTTTATAAGTAGTGAGATCGTCTTCTTTCTCAATGGAGATTTCTTGAAAATTCTCTCCATAAAATAAGTATCTAGAGGGACGTTGAATGGCTCTTCCACTACATCGAAGCTGTGGAGGTTCTTATATGATTGTAATTTCTTCCTCCTCATTAACTAGAACCTATTTTGCTAATTCCTCAATGACTGGAGTTTGAATAGGTGCATGAGATTCTTCCGCTCCGTGTGCCAAAAAGTTAGTGGGTATAGAAAGTGTGACATCTATTTGGAAGGTCCAGGAAACAACCAAAATGATCTTAAAGGTCAAGAACAAGATTTGGGTTGCAAAATATCAAGAAAATAGAGAAGCAATGGAGCCACTCGAGAAAAATCGGGTAGCTCAAATTTGGCTGCCAGCCAGGCTAATCGGCCTCCGCTATGGTTTGTTGAAGAGGGCTTTGGACCAACATTGAATCGTCGTCAGGTCAACCACTCAAATCGATGCCGGCTCAAGTCGGGTCTAGCCTGAAAACTTCTTGTTTTGCCTCATTTCAGCTTTTTATATTTTTATTTTGATCTCCACAACTTTTATTATGTTTTTACTTAGTTTAAGACATGTAATAGCGCTTAAAAACTTGTATTAAGGCCATCTGATTTTTATGTTTTGTCTACTAATTAGTTAGAGCAACTTGGGACCTATAAATACCCCATTATAGCATCTTTGTAATAGAATTCAGATTTCAAATTTCAAAGAGAGAGTAGAGTGTTGAACTCTTGGAGAGGAGAATTCCTCGTCAGTTCTTCCTTTCAAGACCAAACAAATGAATTAGACACATCTTTGTTTAGGGTCTCCAAAATCCTTGGGTTAATCATACTTGTTTCTTCATCTTGGGTATTGAGTAGATTTATTCTTTCCTAGTGTTCTTATTAGAAAACCTAGAAGGGTACCTACTTTTATCCATCCCACTTGTTCTTGAATTCATTATAGATTCAAGAGTATTTGAGTATTAAAGAGTTTGTCAAATCCTATTAGAATTTAGATTCTAGTTGTTCATTTACTTAGGGTTCTTATTTTGTGAGCATTTTGGTAGAGGATTGGGTGACAAATTCTTAAGGCTTGTTGTTGACTGTAATTTTCAAATTTTGGTGCTCCCAAGCTTGTATCAGAGTGGTATCAAAGCAAGCTTATGTTAATTCTAATTAACACTACTTTCTTTGGGTAAAGGTACAATCTCTTCATGCATTTGTGAAAATTTTCAGATTATCATTACTTCATTGGGTGCCATTTTTGAATGGTTGAAACTCAAAAGTATGCCATGAACTTGATGTTAAATTGATCTTATATGTTGGTATAATGTTTAAGAAATCATTTAGCATTAATGCTTGTTGATTTTCTGCTTAAACAAGGTGGATATCTCATCTAAACCATTGCTGCAACTATGAATCCCGTAACTCATTTTCTTGAGATTTCTGAGAGTTGAAAACTTCAAATTATGCCATGGGCTTGTTGTGAAATTAAACCTACATGTTTGGTTGATGTTTAGGTAGCTATTTGAACTTTGAAATTGCAGAAATTTTTGAGGTTTCTTGGATGTTTTTGTTGCAAAGGTTTGATCACAGAAAAATCCCCTTTCTCAAATTTGAGCTGATTTTGTGCATTATTAAATTTTCATTTTGGGCTTCTATTTGCTATGAAATCACACCTTGATGTTATGTCTATCATTGGGAATGAAATTTTACGAGATTGCACACCAAGTGCTTGATATTTAGTCTTATGACTTATGACTTATGAATCCTTATAGCAAATTTTCTTGTGATTTGCCTAATAGCTTGGAAAATAAATTGGTGCATCTTGGATCATACCAATTTATATCTTGGAGTTTTTGAATTTCTTGTGATTTCATTACCTTAAGTGAGTTGATTGATCATCAAATTAAATTCTTGAGGTTGTGATTGCATCCTAACATTTGAAAATCCTCATGTGAACTAGTTGCCTATCAAGTATTTGATGAAATGGTTAAGTGTCTTTATAAAGTCATGTAAAGGTTCTTAACTTACATTTATCACTTTCATTGAACTTAATTGATATACTTCTTGTTTTTGGTGGGTTAAACATTTAGATTAACATCTTCTTGAGATACTTGGAATTGAATTGAACATTACCAATCTTGAGTTCTATTCCTTAGTATCCTCATTTATTTGAGTCCTTGTGGTGCTTGACTATTGTTGTTACTACACTTCTTCTTGAGAAATCCTAGAGTTTGTGTGATAACTCATTACTTGAAATTCTTGATTGATTAAGTCTCATTCTTGTTATCCATCTAGTGATAGCTCATTCTTTCTTAGGAACCTCCTTTTTCTTGAACCCTTAGAATTTAGTTGGCTTTAGCTAGTGGAACTAAATCCTTTGGATTTGGGAGACTTCGGGAAGAACTTGAGTGTGGAATTGGGAGTGTGGAAAGGGCAGGAAGGTGAGCTCATTTTGATAAAAGCCAAAAGAGGATATACACAAGAGAAGAGTGTCATTGAAAGAGTATTAACACGTGAGGGAGTGAAGTGAGAAATTTCCTTCATGTTTTCTACTTAAATTTTGTGGGCACTTCTCTTGAAAGCAAAGTTCACTATGGTTAGTTGGAATGAAAATGGAGAATATGATTCTTATGAAGAGTCTTGTTCAACTAGAAGTAGTTATGATAGGAATGATGAGTATGATTGGAGATATGAAGAGGATGACTGTGAGAGCATGAGATATTTGGAAGAACATGATGAAGGACCATAAAAATATTCAAAGAGTGGGTTGCAAAGGACAAAGAGTTATATGTACTAGGAAAGGGAGTATAAGTGTATACCTGTTCGAGCTATACACGCACTTCTTATGAATGTCTAAAAAGATCCAAGCTAAGAGAAATGAGCGCATCGCAAAATTCTTCCAAGAGTGGTTTGAAAAGAAAGCAACATTATGTTTGTTCTACTTGTTGCGATTATAGCTATTATACATGTGATTGTCCAAGAAGGAAAAGTCCAAGAATTAGGGATAAGTTGTAAAGAAGTGAAGTGAGTTTTTATGAGTATTGTTCTAGCTTTGAACACACTTCGCCTATTTATCCTTGGAAGCCCTTAAGGGAGCGATGTAGTCAATTGAACAAAAGATTTGAGAAGTGGGAGAGACAATATGAGGAAAAGAATATAGAGAAGCAAGGGGTTGTAAAGAGTGAACAAAATGAGCTATAAGATATTGAGAAAGAAAAGAAGATAGAAGAAGAAGCCAAAGAAAGAGAATTACAAATTCAAAAAGGTGAGGATAAACATGAAGAAGTTGGGGAAAGTTCATTAATACAAGGGAGTGAAGACCAACATGGGGATAACAAAGAGGGAGTTAAGTATGATGATGATGTGGTTGATAAGGAGCAAATATGTCCTAAAGATGAGGGTCCCAAAAATACTTCAAGTAACTATGAATTGGGAGAGAGCTTACATCAACGAAATAAAGAGGGAGAATGTGAGGTTGTAAATAGTGAAATACCAGCACAATTTTCTAAGGAGACCACAAAACCTAAAGAAGGAGCAGATGGTGAAAGGAGAAATATGGTCGAGCAACGAAATTCATTAATTGGCGTTGTTAGTAGAGTCTTACGTACTTATGTTCTTGAGGATATGGATGATTCCCAAAGGGAAAACATTTTCTACTCAAGATGTAAAATTAATCAAAGGCCATGTAGTTTGATGATAGATTGTGTAAGTTGTGCAAATGTGATAAGTGCTACATTGGTGGAAGAGATAGCACTAGGCTGTAGTCTACTGAAGAGGGTTTTGGACAAACATTGAGTCGTCACTTGGTCAACCACTCAAACCGGTGCCGACCCAAGTTGGGTCCAGCTGGAAAACTTCTTATTTTGCCTCTTTTTAGATTTTTACATTTTCATTTTGATCTCCATGACTTTTATTGTGTTTTTACTTATTTTAAGACATGTAAGAGGCCCTAAAAACATGTATTAAGGCCATCTATTTTTTATGCTTTGTCTATTAATTAGTTTGGGCAACGTGGGGCCTATAAATATCCCATTATCACCTCTTTTGTAATAGAATTCAGATTTCAAATTTTAAAGAAAGAATAGAGTGTTGAACTCTTGGAGAGGAGAATTCCTCCTTAGTTCTTCCTTTCAAGACCAAGTAAAGGAATTAGACCGACTTTTGTTTGGAGTCTCTAAAATCTTTGGGTTAATCCTACTTGTTTTTTCATCTTGGGTATTGTGTGGATTTATTCTTACCTAGTGTTCTTGTTAGGAAACCTAGAAAGGTGTCTACTTTTCGCCATCCCACTTGTTCTTGAATTCTTTGTAGATTCAAGGGTGTTTGGGTATTAAAGTAGTTGGCCAAATCCTATTAGAATTTGGGTTCTAGTTGTTCATTCACATAGGATTTTTAATGTATGGGCATTTTAGTAGAGGATTGGGTGACCAATTCTTGAGTCTTGTTATTAAGTATAATTTTAAAATTTTTGTGCTTCCAAACTCGTATCACTTTTGCATTTTATTTGCACTTTATCATTATATTTTTGCTGGTCGTTTGATCAAAGAACTTTATTTCAATCTCTACAATTGTTGATCAGTTTTAAAAGATCTTTGTGTTCTATATAAATTTTTTCTTTAATGCCTTAATTACCCATCTTTAAAATAGACCATCTTCTTGCCATTTAGTAGTGTTTCAAAATATTCATATCTGCACTCCTATAGCTGTGAAGCTAATCTGTTTATACCTATATTTTTTATTGTTCACCCGACTTGAGAGCTTTATAGTCCTCCTCACATTCATTGATTTGATCAAAGATTTTTATGTAGTTTGATGGAACTGTTATTGTTACTTTATCTACCCATCTTAACTATAGATCTTCTTTTCATCATTTAGAGGAGTTTTGAAAGTTCTTTAGTAGCACATTCAAGTCTGTATTTTTGAACTCACACTTTGTTCGGCGTTTATAAAAAAGACATCAAAGAATTTATTTAATTGTATTTGTTTGCCATAAACCTTATTCACCTCCTCTAAGGTTTATTAATTGGTATCATAGTGTTGGTCTATATTATCTTTGGCTTAACAACCTAGTAGCAAAGATCTATTTGCCAAACACATCTACTTTACCTTGCGTGGAAGGATTTTTCACAAATAGACCTCCTTTGTTCAATGGAAGCAATTATAAAATTCTTGAAAAGCATAATGATGATTTATGTTTGCTCAATCAATTTTGAGCTAAGGAATCTAATTAAAAATGATCCATTTGTTCCTTTAAAATTTGTTAATGGTAGAAAAATGCCTAAACAGAGTGATGGATATGATAATGATGACATTGTGAAAATGACTCTAAACTTTTAGGCAATGAACATGTTATATTATGCTCTTGATGGTAATGAATACAACCGGGTTAGTGGTTATGATTTAGCTTACGAAATATAGAGACTACTTGAGGTAACCCATGAGGGGACAAATCAAGTAAAAGAATCAAAGTTGGGAATGTTGGTCCTAGATTATGAATTGTTCTCTATGAAGCCATGTGAGAACATAATTGATATGTTCACTTGATTTACTAATAATATGAATGGTCTAAAAGTGTATGAAAAAGTTTATTCCATTGGAGAACAAAATAGAAAACTGCTTGATGCTCTGCCAAAGTGTTGGCAACCAAAAACCTTGGCTATAGAGGAATTAAAAAATCTGAATAGCTTATCCACTAAAGAGCTAATTGGCTCTCTCTTGACCCATGAAATGAAACTTAAAAAGTTTCAAGAACTTAATAATGATGGCAAAGGAAAAAGAGGAATAGCCTTAAAAGCTGGAAACAATGAAGCTATTAGTGAACAATTTGAAAGTGACTATGGTACTTATCTGGACAATGAAGAATTAACTATGGTAGCTAAAAAAATAAAAAAGATGTTCAGATAAGGTAACTTCAGCAAAGGGAAGAAGTTTGTCCAAAATAAGGGACAAACTTCGTTTTTCAAACCTCAATACTATAAGTGCAAGAGTACGGAGCATTTTATTTCTGATTGCCCGAAAGAAAAAGAAAGAGAAGCCAAGCACAACAAGAAGAAAAGAAAAGGATTGATTGGAATTTGGGATCAAGCTAAATCCGAGACAAAAGAAAGCTGTGATTCTGAAAATGAAAAAGCAAACATTTGCTTCATGGTTATAGAGGATAAGGTAAATTCTATTTCTCCAAATTTGATAACCAATTTGCATGATTCTAATTGTGAAAAGCATGATGATCCTAATAAATTACTATTTGACATGTTTCATGAATTGAAAAAGCTGTCTAGAAGAAATAAAAAAATGAAGATGAAAATTGACTGTTTGTTAGATGAGAATGCAACTGTTGAATGAGAACAAAGTCTCACTTGAGTCACATATATGTGCAAATATTGAAAAGGATGTTATCATTACTTCCTTGTGTAACACCCCTACTAAAAGTAATAGTAGAAGCATATCAACACCGGGTATTGCCCCGTACAGTTACCTAGATAAGGGGTCTTTATAACGAAAAACAAACAAAATATGTAAGGTCCAGATCCACATAACAACCTACCATCGAGGTGGTAAGGAGTCAAACTTACCGAGTGTCCCCGCTCGGCATCTAGCGAATGACTCAAAATCAAGGAGCGCCTGCAGACGTGGCAATTGTCAGGTGCTAAATGGCTAGCCAGGACGACTCATCTCAATGTCCTGTCGCCCTGTTTGGAGTAAGACAATCCCCAAAACTGATCGGGTTACTTGAGATTGTCTATTTCTAACATGAGCTAGTACAAAGATCAAAGTCCTTACTGAGTACTCAACATTAACAATACCAACCCCGTCTGACTGATCAGGCTAGAGGGTTATCTAATCCCGCAGGATTTTCAAATTAAAATATTTTTAGGGCAAAACAATATTTTCTAGAATTTGATCCTACTGACCTACAAGTCAGATTATTATTCACATAGACTCCGCAGAGCCAATCAATTCTTTCCATGGTATATTAGACCAATAAAATAATTTCAGGGGTCAAAAGGTTATTTTTCAAAAGTCAATCTCATCATGAGAGATTATTTTCCAAAATCATGTTGAAATAAGATAAAGAGTTCTGTTCACACATCAAAATATATTTCTAAGAGTATCTGGGTCAATTATCCCGTACTCGATCACAAAATTCATTTCCAAGGGTATTCATATCGTTTTACCTATATCCAACTCTAAAAGACTTTCTGAGGGTATTTGGGTCATTTTACCTTTACCCGATTTGAAAAGTATTCATAAAAGTTCCAATAAGGGTATTTAGGTCATCTACCGAATACCCAAGTTCCAAAGGTTTTCATAAAACATTCCAACAAGGACATTTGGATCATTTTTCAAATACCTGATTCCAAAAAGGAACTCATTTCAAGAAATCCAGAATTCTAATTCCAAAAGAGGATTAAATTCAAGGTTTCCAAATATATTTCCATAAAATTTTCCAATAAGGGCATTCTAGTCAATTTATGAATACCCGATTCCCAAATTTATCATTTTTCAAAAATCTCAAATATTTAATCCAAAAATGACTAAATTCACAAAATTCATACTTTAATCATCCAGTAAGGTTTCCAAGCCAATTATAATGTTCAATTGAGCCCAAAACGGCATAAAATAATTCTTACTCAGATAAACCTTAAACATATTTAGGGATTTCCAAAACTATATAAAACATAGCATTTTATGGAAAAATGAAGCACACTAGCTTTCAAAAGGTTTTAGAAATCAAAGGGACTCACCTCATGTCCTAAGCAACTCTTTCCGTTCACGGCCGTTTAACCTTCATTTCTACCGTTTTCGATGTTCCGTTGGCCATTTGTCACTAAACCTACACCAAACATCATTTTTGGGTCAATTTGTATTTGGCCGAAAAATAGCCGATGGGTAGCCGACGTCCGACCGACGTGCCCGACGGTTAGCCGACGTCCAACCATCGTTTAGCTGACGGGGGCCGACGGTTAGCCGATGAGGCTGACGGTTAGCCGACGGTCAAAGAAAACGTTCAACTTTCGTTCACATCGTTTTTTCATCGTTTGATCAATTCTCCTGTTTTTCTTTTTCCACATCCTTTCTCCCTTCATAAATAAGGGATTCACTTCATATGTCCCCAATTATTTCATACAAAATCACACAATTAATCATCCTTAAATTCGTCCATGTTCCAAGCAAAATTCTGAAATTTTGTAGCTTCGACACATGATTTTGTTTTGGACATAACTTTCAATCCACCACTCCGTTTTGGCTCTATGATATACCAAAATGACCATAAGACTCTTAAATCTAATTCTATATGAGCTCTTTTCCAGAATTCTGGTTTCTGAGGTATGGTACTGGGCAAAAACAGCTCCAGTAGTTTTACCTCAATTTCATTATTCATGTTTTCCTTTGTTCTCCTTCAATCCAAACACTTATATATCACTTAATCCTCATCAAATGTCACTAAAACAGCCCCCATACCTCTGATTTTCAGACATATTTAGCTCAGTAAACCATATTTTCCAATACCAAATTTAACATTCTCAAACAACAACAGTAACTATTCATTTTCCGTTAACAATTAGTCTAGCTTTCCTTCCTATTTCACATGATTCATTTTGCAACCATAATCCACCAATAAAATTTTCATGAAAACATCTTTAATCACCATATAAAACATAGCATAAAATCCTCCTCACCAATTGACACACACACAACACACACAACCTTGTATACAAACTTGAATTCTTGAGAAAAATTCGTAAATAGCATGAATTTACCAACAAAATTTATATGAAAGTAATCCTTATGCTTTAATCTACAACTTTAATTCTTGAAGCTTGAATTTTTACCTTGTTTGTAGCTTGATTTGGCTGAAAAATGCTTCAAGTTTCCCTTTTTCTCTCCAAGAACTCTTCTTCTCTCACTTTTCCCATTTTTCTCTATTTTTTCTAGCTTTTCTTTCCTTTTCCTTTCTTTTCTTCCTCTCCTTCCTTTTGTTCTTCTCTTGGACGAATTTCTGGCTCTTTTACAGCCCTTCCACCACCATTCTAGTGTCCAAGGTCAACCAACATTAATTACATTGTGGGCTATCCATTTTAAAGCTAAATTCCTATTGGTAGATTTAATTTAAATGCATAATTCTTAAGCTTGTTCAATAAGATTTTTCAATTTAATAATCCCACAAATATTTTACTCCCCCAATGGTATTTTAACACTTTTTTTCATCCACCATTCACACAATGCCACACGTCCATTTTTTACCGCGATTTTCTATTTTCTTCAGAAACGACCAAAATTAGGTCTGTAACGGAAAAATATTTTATTTCACTATTCAACTCCAAAAATTTCACTGAATCCATTGGTAACACTTACATTCTTCAATTCCCTCTCTATTTGGTCAAATTTGAGATCAAAGTCGCGGGCGCGGTCAAAATGACAAAAATGCCCTCGATCCCCTGGGTAGCATAATTCGCACCAAAACTTGCGTTTCATTGTACTGATCAATTTCTATTTTCAAAGTACCCTTAAATTCTTATTTTGTTAATAATAATATCTTTTCAAAAATTTAGGGCACGAGTAAAATAAATTCAATAATTATATTTGGGCCCTGACAAAATATTATTCCATCAAAATATTCATCTCATTACACCGATCCACTTTTGTTCTGGACATCAGTACAAATTCTCATCCTATTGCAAATAGTAGCCAATTGGAAGTAAAAAGGTAGGGTGTTACACCTTGCATTATGTGTCTCTAGAAAATAAATGCTTATGTGATAAAATTCATTCTCTTGAAATTATGATTAGCAATTTTGATGATATGAAAAATAGAGTCGATGATCTCACTACATGTATTGAAAAGTTTACAAATGGCAAAAACAATTTGAAAAAATTGCTTGGCGCACAACACATAGCTGGAAACTGAAATGGTCTAGGCTATAGACATGAGATTAAAGCTGGAAATTACAAATCTCACTTTGCAAAAGCTGCTTCATCATATATAACATACAATTATTGCACATACTGTGAAAAATTTGGACACAAAGTGTCTTGGTGTCATGTTAAGAAAAAAGTGGAATTTGGTACAATAATAGTTTGAAAAATTAGAGAAACCATTACTAACCCCCATGGACCCGAGAAAATGTGCGTACCAAACCATCTCATGAATAGGTACATCAGTTGCAAAGAATTGAGCTCCACAAAGTGATTCTTGGATAGTGGATGCTCAAGACACATGATGGGAAATGTCACACTAATGGATAAATTTCAAGTTGCAAAAGATGAATGTGTCACATCTGGAGATAAGGTAAAGGGAAAATACTCCGTATAGGTAGGTAAGGGATCCTCCATCATTATCATGCAAGTATTATTGATTGATGAATTGAAGCAAGCTTTCTTAGTATTAATCATTTATGTGACAATGGCTACAAGGTTATTTTTTAAAAAAAGATTCATGCACTATCATTGATAATTCTTGTGATGAAATCATTTTTGTTGCGAACTGTATTGGTAATGTCTATATATTATATCTTGATGATCCTGCTGCTCATGAAGAAAAATGCTTTTTTCATATATGATATTGATGGCTACCTTTAGCATAGAAGGTTAGGCCATGTCTCTATTAATTTATTAAATAAATTGTCCTTAAAAGAGCTTAAGAAAGAACTGCACAAAATGATATTTGACAAAAACCAATTATGTGATGCTTGCTAATTTGGAAAGCAAACCTAGACATATTTCAAATCCAAGAAAATGATTTCAACCTCAAAACCTCTTGAGCTAATCCATATGCATTTGTTTGAACCAATAAGGACCACTAGTGTATATGGTAAGAGGTATACATATGTATTAGTAGATAATTTTTCAAAATTTACTTGGACTTTATCTTTTGCATAAAAGATGACGATGATGTAGGTAGCTTAAAGAAAAAATGGCATTGAACATCATGAAGCTCCATCACTTGTCAACCATGCCAAAGAAGAAGAATTTAAGGAACAACAAGTTGAAGATAGCAAGCAAAGAAATGTCAAGCACATTGATCAAAATCTGCCAAAATTTTGGAAGTACAAAGCTATCCATCCAAAAGAATAGATTATTGGTGATCCTAGCTGCGAAGTCAAAACTAGACGGTAATTTGTTGATAGTTTTTGCTCTACTTTCTAGCACTGAACCTAATTGCATCGATGCAGCCTTACATGATAAATTTTAGATTATGGCCATGCAAGAAGAGCTGAACTAATTTAAAAGAAATCAAGTTTGAAAGCTTGTCCCTTGACCATTTGACCATCCCGTAATTAGTACCAAGTGGGATTTGATGAGCATGTCATTGTTATTAGAAATAAAGCCAGATTAGTTGCCTAGGAATTCAATCAAGAAGAGGGCATTGACTATAACAAAACCTTTACTCCCATTACTCGATTAGAATCCATTAGAATATTGCTTGCATTTACATTGTTCAAAGATTTTATACTTTACCAAATAGCTGTCAAAAGTGCCTTTTGAAATGGTTTTATTGAAGAAGAGGTTTATGTTGAGCAACCTCTTGGTTTTATTCATGAATATTTTTCAAACCATATCTTTAAACTTTTCAAACCTCGTTATGGTTTAAAACAAGCGCCTCGTGCTTGTTACTTAGGTTCTAGTGTAAGACTTAGTGGATTTCTACTTTCACAAGGTTTTTCAAGAGGCTTAATTGATATTATATTATTTATAAAATCTGAAAATTATGATGATATCCTAATTTTGCAAATATATGTTAATGATATATATATTTTTTTTTTGGGAGATACTAATTATTCCCTATGAAAGAACTTGTTAAGACAATGAATCAAGAGTTTGAGATGAGCATGATGGGAGAACTTAATACTTTCGATCTACAAATCAAGCAAATCATAGATGATATCTTCCTAAATCAAGCCAACTATGCTAAGGAACTGCTCAAAAGATTTGGCATGAATGAAGCAAAAGAAATTGATATATTCACAAACTAATGGCTGAAGAATGATTTGATCATCTGAGGAGAGGTTTGGAAATTATCAAATTACGTAACTAACGATTTTGCCAGAGATTGGTTGTTTATTCTTACAGAATGCCTGAAGATCTTCTAATTTTTTATGGAGATATTGGATGCAACACTTAATTGTAATTTGGATAGGGAAATCGAATGGACAATCTGTGTCCAAATGTTCAAAATTTTTAAATTCTAAATGTTCTCGCCTTTTTTCCCAGCCGCAACACTTTCTCTCTTCTTATTAGAATATCTTTACATACTTTCGAAAATCACCTTTCTCAAATGTATTAAATTGTACTTATACTCTTTAGTACCCCATAAGCCCCAAAAAGAATTCAAATCTATTTGAATATTCTTCTCCTTAAAAAAAAAAAAAAAGAGCTATCTAATAGGGCCTAAGTTAATTATATTTTTCCTAGTTATTTGAAGCTATTATGTGATACATTTTATTCAATAACTAGTTATATTCCATCATATTTGAGATTTTACCATTGGAAAGGTGTTCTGTGCATTATTTTAGATTTTAGGGGTAAAATAAGACAAAAACGTCGCAAAACAGAACAGAGGCGGTGCCAGCCATGGCAGGGGAACTGGCGCCAGCCATGTGCTGCTGGCACGCACTTTGAGATGAAAAAAAGCAAGTGAAACAGAGTGGAAAAAAATTGAACTGACACCGGCTGGGAGGCTAGAGGCAGCGCCGGCTGCATTCTGGAAGGGTTGTGCGGAAATCAAGAAAAAAATCGACGAATAATTGGAGAAACAGATCACAATCGATGTCGACTGTGAGGCTGTAGGTGGCGCCAGCTGTGCCCTAATGTTAAGGTGGTGCCTCGATTTTCACACGCATTTTTGACAATCTGCAGAGTTTTAGTATTTTCCTACTTCTAATTGGCCAAAAACCCTACACCAACGAATTTGAGCACTTCCTAAGCCTATAAATAGAGGGTAAATACAAGGAAAAAGAGAGAATTCACAGATCATAACATCAAATCACTTGAATCAAGGAGGAATTCTACCAATTCAAGGAGGGTTGTAGAAGAAGGTCTATAAAGGAAGAAGAAGGAGGCTTGTCTATGAGTGTTTTCTTTTACTTTTGTTTTCTTTTTCTTGAACAATGATGTATTAATTGTTTTATTGTAATTTGACATTGTTTTAGGTATTTATGATTTTTAGAGTTACTTTGATTCTTTGATTAAGTGATTGTTATTCTTGGTATTTAATTACTTATGCTAATTACGAGATTAGTTGGTTGTTTTTCTTCATTAACTTCCTTGGACAAAAGGGTTGATGGTGGTCTCAATTCATTAATTTCATATTTGTTATCTCTTAACTTGCTTGGACAAAGGGGTTAATTGCTAGGAACTGGGTAATTAAAGGTTGATTGATGTCTGCCAGGATATGGTTTTATTGGTTGATTTCATGTTTTACATTTGCCAAGATATGGAAATTTAAATAAGGATTGTATTTAATGCATTTTTTTGGTAAATTAGTTGAGACAGGATATATGATGCCAATTTGTCTAGAAAATAGTGATTCATGGATTGGAAAAGAAGTAAATCTATCTTAATCCTTCATGATGCCAAGAGAATAATTAATTATGATAATGATTGGGTCCTTTAAGATCATGTTTGTCAAAGCAATGGTTTAAGTTACATAATTCTCCATCCTTGACATGTATATATTATTTTATTTTATTTTATTTCATTATTTTCTACTTTATTGAGTCGATTAAACAATAAAAGAAAAGGGATTAATGGATACTTGTTCCTGGAAGATCGACACTCGTTTGAACCCTATGCTATGCTTAATGATGAGTACGCTTGCTCATATATGTAATTTGGGGTTAACATTTTAATTTAAACTTGATTAGGAATGTGTTTTTTTTATATGATTTTTATACCCAAATCCAAACGCATCACTATCATTTTTCTTATCATTTTTCTCTTTCCTCTAGCCTTTAATCTTTCTGTAAAAACCAGAAAAATCAAACCCTTCAATCCTATTCGCTATGGGTAAAGCTCCAAAACCTAGCACAGGGGCTGAGCCAATAATGAAGGAGATCAAGGAATGCAAGACAATGAAAAAGAAATTAGTTGCTCCCGGACTGATATCTACAAAAAAGAAGGAAAAAAAAAAAATAAGTTTCCATGGATGAACTGACTCCTCAAATTTCATTATCAAAACAACCTCCAGAAAAGGAAAGCACGGAAACTCAGGTATGTTAATTTCTCAGCTAAAAAAAAAAGGGTGAATTTGAATACAATGACTGGGTATCTAAAAATAGAACTATGACTGTTGGATATCATGTTGCCCCCGAGTCCTTCTTAAACTATTCAACTGTTCTTAGTATGTTTGAGCCTCTTGGATGGGGTGCTCTACTATCTGTTGATGAAAAACTCTACACCACCTTAGTTTGGGAGTTTTATGTAAATCTGAAAAATAGACAATATGAGGAAATAGTGAATAGGTTTATCATGAAATAGTATACACCTAGAGTTGGAGAAGTGAACTTTGAGTTTGACCACCGTGTGTTAAACATAATTTTTTTTTTTATCTCATAGATAGTAGAGTACAATCATTCAAAATGAACAAACTATCTAAAAAAGTATGATTTTTTCTTTAAACTGAGTCGATTTGAGATTAAAATTATTGGTGCCAAGAGCTTTAGAAATTCAAGTGATTGAAATGCCAAGTGGTTAAATGGAATGAGGAGATTGCTACATCACATGGTCTCAACCATGGTGATACCTAGTCTTGGCCACAAACCTCTGTAAGTATTCTGCAAATGGTGATTGATGTTGGCTCTGTCAGAAGAAAAAGAAATTAACTCTGGGTTTCTGGTTGTGAAATTGATGACTCAATCTCGGAACACATCAAAACAAAGCACTACTTTTTGGAAACCTTCCCACCAAGCTATTCAGGTACTTTAGTATTAATTTGAGTATGGTTGCCCCTAAGCACTGTAAGGTAAACATCTACAATAGAGATTCATTTGAGAAAATATGGTCCATTCAAGTAGAGAATCAATGGATATTACTTAGAGAGGCCACAAAATAAGAGGAAGAAAAATTGGTGAAGGCTAAGGAAAACCTGCCGCATCAGGACAAATAACAAGAAAAGCTGAGATTGAAATTCAAGGGGAAATGTCGAGTAGAGGGAAGTAGAAAATTCAGAAAAGTAGAATAACTCAGAGTATTTTGGATGCTATAAATCTACTATCCACCAAGCTAGATAGTTTGAGTGCAGAAGTCAAATTTGAACATAATAATAATAATAATAATAATAATAATAATAATAATAATAATAATAATAATAATAATAATAATAATAATAATAATAATAATAATAATAATAATAATAATAATAATTGGGAAATAAGCTGACCAATGTGGAAGGAAAGTAATATGAAGCTGCAAGTCATTCGACCGAACAAGTTCCTCCACCAGTGCCAGAGCTTAAACCTATAATTCCTTCAACATGAGATGAAACTGGTGTTTAGCTAGAGAAAGAGACTAAGAAAGACAATGAGAAAGAGACTGATATTGCTAATGTCTCATCTCTACACACCAAAGAACCCACAATTGTTGCATCCACTATTGATAAGGAAATTCCCAAGCAAGACAAACTAGTTGCATTTGCCAGCTTATTTGACTGAAGGTAGAAGCATGTTGTGGTAAAACGAAAGTCCAACAAAATTTCTAGACAACATACAATGAAGGGTGTCAATTCTAGGCCTATGACTATCCTCATCCCATAAGATGTGGCACATGACGACCGCTAAGTAATGACTTCTTCTACTAACTTTTATTTTGATGACACAATTTTATTCTTGCCAAATTTCATGCTTTCTACACTATTTTTTTTTTTTTTTGAAACCCATATTTTGGTCTTTAACTAATATTACTGCTAATTTCCTACTACTTATTGTTGTTGCTAATGTTGCTTATTCATGTCCCTGTTCTGGGCATTCTCCTGATCTTACTGCCATACTACTGATTACTTCTCTACTGCTTATTGTTATTTTTTTTATTGATGACAAAGGGGGAGAAAATATATTGTTGGGGGATTGGGATTATGAATTAATGATTTGAGAAATATATTTTTGGGGGATTATGAATTGATGATTTAATATGGTTATAGAGATTGTGTTGTGGACTAAAAGGAGATTGTGATGTGGAGACTGAAAATTTTTTAAGAAGCTTGTGATTCTGTGAAATACATTTTTTTTTTTTGGAATTTGAGTTGATCAAACATTGTGCCATGCAAATTTTTTTGCTTTCATGATATCTCTTTCACTGGTCTTTACGTTTATAAATATGGATTGTGAATTGTGAATATATTGTGGTTGTATGTTAGTTTATGAGAGTTATGATTTGAAATATATGGATTATGATTGCTTATAAGGACTATAAATTCATATGGCTTAAAATGAATTATGACTGTTTATGGTTAGAGTTTGAAAATGCGGACTGTGAAGAATTGGGTGACTTGATAGAGACTATGTTGAGGCATTGTTGTTATTATGGATTAAGGAGATTGAAGCATGGATATGAGTTCATTGTGCATTCCAACTAATTTTAACTTGGCTTGATGATTTTCTTTTGCCATGGTTGTGATATGCACTTTGTTAAATATTCAGATGATGAGGATATTTATGCCTATGAAAAGTGTATAGTTTTTTTTTTTTTTTGGGTTGCACAGAAAATTCCTTGTGATTGAAATACCTTGAGAAAACTAGGTTAGGTTGAAAACCTCTGATCTATCCTTGTGAAAATTCTTTTTTACCCTACACATACACAATGGGAGTTTTAGACTTGCATTTCTTCAATCCAAAATAGCAGTCCAATAATGACTTTTAAAAAGCTAGCTTCTGCTTCATTTTACCCCATTTTAGATGCATGTTTTGGAAGTCCAAAATCTTAAAATCCAGTTTTATTCTCAAACACATTTCATGGGTAGCATCTCATTATCCCTTGTTCACATATGCACATACTTAAGGGGAACATTATATCTTATAATTTATCTTCTATACCTCCGCATGTACATATATATACATTTTTTCTGTGACTACTATTTGCAGCTATTTCCCTGTGAAATAGTCCTTTAATGGAAGCAAGGAGGATAAGGAGGTAGGTTGGGCCATAGGCTCATTAAGCCATGTTTGTGAGTATATGCTTAAATTTTCTTATCTTAATGTCATAAACACTTTTTGAGTCCTATAATGAGAGAATGCTTTTTTGTTAAAAATATTCTTGTTTCTCTCAGTCTAACATGTCTATACTGTACATATCATTGTTTTTATATCACAATGCCATCAAGTTTGTCATCACTTAAAAATGAGGAGATTGTTAGCCCTAAGGGCATTTGCCTGTATTTTTACTTATGAAAAACATTGATGAGGACTAACTTGTGTAATCTATATGTGATAGGATAAGTTTGACCTTAGTTTTTCCAAGGTATACAAATGAGATTGCTACGCAACTCTTGAACGATAGAATCCAAGAATGGGTGATCAAGTATAAGACAAGCTTAAAAGATTGCATACCAAGAAGTCTTTGTGATATGAATCTTGTGGCTTTTCTTGGTATTGTGGTGTTTTTGGTGGCTATGTATTCAATTCAAACAAAGGGAGCCAAAATAGGGACTTTTCTTGTGATAATAGGAGAAAAGTAACCTAACTACCTACACTCTTTCAAACCCTTGAAGAACAAGCCTCAAAGATCCTCAAGATGAGTATAAAGTTCTACTATAATCTCACCCTAATATCCTTGAAGCAACAAAGACAAACAAGAACAAATAGAATAGAGAAAATACACACCCAAATATTGAATTTCAAACAAACCTTAGAAGAACAAAGCAACTAAAACTCATTCAAAGAAAATAACATTGGATTATCCAAAAGATTTATAGACTCTTACAAAAGGAGGACTAACCCTTAAGTTTGGTCTTGAAAAAGATGAATAAGGAGGCTGGGGCCTCTCAAGATTCTCTCTCAAATTTTTATTAAAGTGAAGTGAATTGTCTTGTCAAATCACTAAAGGTGCTATTTATACTATCCTAACCCTAGCTAAGTAAACACTGAGATTTAATTATAGTTTTAGGTCATAATAAGTCTTTACAAGCAATTAAAAGTGAATAAAACTAAAGAAAAGCATTAAAAATACGGAGCAGACGTCGATGCCTAGGGGGAAGCCGGTGCTGGATTGGAACATCACAATTGGCGCCAGTTTGGCTCTTTCTTTGGCCGGTTTATGTTTGCTTGAGGTGTTATTTGGACAGAATAGAGCTGGCATCGGTTTGACTGCATGGAGCCAGCGTTGGCTATCCTCTGGGAAGCCTCCTTTGTCAAGTTTCGTCCCCTTTTGCTGCCGGTTTGAGTTCTTGTTGGGGTCCTTCGCGGATAGCCATCAACACGAACTTTTAGCTAGCTTCCTCAACCTTCCAATCCTCTTTCATCCTCAAGCATAGTTTGATGATCAATTAAAAATCATCTTGAAACTTCTTGGTCCCCGCTCTTGTCATTGGCTCTTGTCCTCCATGATGAAGTGGAGTCTCATCACCTTGTGAAAGAATTTTAGACTTGGAATCGTTTGTCAAGGTATTATGTGTAAATTCCTATGTCTCTTTACCTTATGATCAGTTTTGTTTTACCTTAAAACACACAAATAAAATGATTTCAAAATAGTAAGCTTTCAGATGTTTGGATTGAGTAGTTTGGATAGACTTTATATCCAAAAGCTTCATCCAAAACTCTGGAACCGTACCTAAATATTTCTGCCTAAAAAAGTGCCATTTTGGACTCACCTTTTGGATGCACTTTCTTCCAATTCTTGAGTCCAAAACTCTAGAAAATCTGACAGTGAAAAACTAGCCGTTACTAGCTGTTGTTGTCTTACTTTTTGCTTCTATAAAAGCCATTTAAACGCGATTTTCTGTAAGATTTTTGGGCAATATTTCTCAGAAATACTCTTACATTTTAGAATAAAAAAATCTTCTTTTTCATTGTATTTCATTGTAAAATTAAATCATCCAAAGGAAAAAAAAGCCAAAGGTGCTTAGTTGTTCATATCTACTCAATCTGTGAGCTATTTTTGTACTCTATATTTTATCAGCTTGTATATTAAGGTTGTGGTGTAAAATCCAGTTGGGGTGAGCCATGGTTGTTGTGATTGAAGATGTTGGGTGTAAAACGAAGTGTGGTGATCCTCTTGTGTAAGATTAGTGTTGCCTACCACAATTGATTTGGGAAAAAGGTGTTTCAATGATTGTATTGAAGTCCTTAAGTGGGTACTTAAAGTAGTGGATATATATTAGTTGAGGATTGAACCACTATAAATCTTTGGGTCTTTTCTTTTGCATTTTATTTGCACTTTATTATTGCATTTTTGCTGGTCATTAGATTAAAGAACCTTTTCTGAATCTCTGCAATTATTGATCAGTTTTAAAAGACCTTTGTATTCTATAGAAAGTTTATCTTTAATGCCTCAACTGCCCATCTTTAGAACATATCATCTTCCCGCCATTTAGTGGTGTTTCAAAATATTCATGTCTGCACTCCTACAGCTGCGAAGCTAATCTATTTATACCTACATTTTTTACTGTTCACTCGACTTGAGAGCTTTATACTCCTCCTTGCATTCATTAATTTGATGAAAGACTTTTTATGTAGTTGGGTGAAATTGTTATTGTTGCTTTATCTACCCATCTTAACTATAGATCTTATTTTCATCATTTAGAGGAGTTTTGAAAGTTTTTTAGTAGCACATTCAAGTTTGCATTTTTGAACTCACACTTTGTTCAGCCTTTATAAAAAAGACATCAAATAATTTTTTAATCACATTTGTTTGCCATAAACCTTATTCACTCATCTCTAAGGTTTATTAAAGACCATGAAAAATTTTAATTATTTTCCTTATAATTTTCTTGCATTTTCTTTTCTATTTTGGGTCCCATACCAGGAGAAGTTATTGTTTTTGCATAGTTAATATTTTTGAAATATTTTGCATGAAAAATAATAGTAAGAGATTTTGGATTAAATAAGACCATTAATTAATTTATTAATGTGCTTAATTCTTTTTTTTTTTTTTACATTTAGGTTAAAAGAATAGAAAAGGATGAAAATGTTTACAGTTTTTTGGCATGTTGTCTTCTTTTATGAACCTATGTGCACTTTTTCTCAAAGACCAAAGTCTTTGGAAAATTTTTGATAAGGAAATACATTTTTCTTTAGTTAAATGATTATTTTAGCATAAAAGAAAAAATTAATCCTTGGATGTTCTCTTAAAGGATTTTATCCTTGACACAGAGAATATTTTAGATTTAGATATTTTTGTAAGTTAAAAGGTACAACCATTTTAATTTATTTTACAAGAAAAATTGTTTTTGTCAAAAAAAACTTGAGACTAAAGTCTCTAAGAAGTTTTAAATGGAAAATTTTGAAATTATTAAGTTCTTAACGAGGTAAAATTAATCCATAGAAAATCTCTTAAAGGATTTTACCTTGACATAAAGATTTATTGATTTAGATATTTTACAAGAGTTAAGGCATACTTAATGGGATATTTTCAAAATATATTTTCTTGGAAAAAAAACCTTTGTTTAATAGACTAAGTGGGAGAAGGGTTTCAACGGTCCCACAGCTTCTATCATGATCCTTATTAGAAATCGGGGTTCCCCTCGTGTCATCCTAGTATTGAAGCCATATAGGATGGGGATACCATGATGAGTAACTTTTGGGTAAAAATCATCAATTTTAAATCCATCACTTAATCAAGTTTTATTTAAAACATTAATCTCAAAATACACATATGAGCAAGTATACTCATCGCAAACATAGTATAGGAAATTAACGAGTATTGATCCTCAAAAGAACAAGTACACACTAATCACTTTTCATTCATTATTTAACCGACCCAAATAAAGTGATAAAATGATAAAAAGAAAAAACAAAAGAAATATATACAACTCAAGGATGTAGATTTATGTAATTTTGACAATTATCCTAGAAAACATGACAATGAACTAATTAACTAATATCAGAATCAATTATTATCTTGGTCTCATGAAGGATTTAATATAGACCCACTTCGTTTGCAATCCATGAAATCACTATCTTCTAGTTAAATTAGTGAATATATTATGTCTCAACTAACTTATCCAAAGATGCATTAAAATCAATCCTTATATAAACCCCTATATTCTAGGTGATTTAAAATATAAAATTAGCCAATAAATCTATATTCTAGCAATCATCAACTAACTTTTGATTACCAATGTTCTAAATAATTAACCCCATTTTCAAGTAAGTTAAGAGATAACAAATATGAACTAATTAATTGAAGTCATTACCAACCTCTTTTCCAAGAAAGTTAATAACAAAACCCCATCAACCAATTCCGTAAGGAAAACAAGTAATCAAATACCAAGAACAATAATCAATTGATCAAGTAGTTAAATTGATGCATAAATCATGAATCCCAAAATATTGTTAAATTATAATGAAAACATTGAATACATCATTGTTAAATAAAAGAAGACAAAGAGAAAATAAAGCACTCATAGACAAGAATTTTTCTTCTTCTTTGAAGACTCCCTTTGAACAATCCTTTTTGACTTAGGTGAATTCCTCCTTCAATGAGAGAATCAGGATTTCTGCCGTTTAATTCACATTTCTTAGTTGTATATCTGAAACCCTTGTGTTCTTTTATACTTTTATAGGCCTCTTGGATGCCAATTTTATGGCTGAGAAAGTCTTGACGTAGTAGGAATAAGACAAGACCAAAATCTTTGGATAAGCCCTAATTCCGCGGACAGAATTTCTGCCTCCAGAGCCTACCCAGCGCCGGGTACCTTCGTCCTACCTAGCGCCGGGTGCACTCTGTCCTTCCTCTACTTTTGCCCTATTTTTGGCTATCTCTTTCTTGGCAGGTAAAATAGATCTAGCACCAGGCACACTTTGTAACACCCCGTTACCTAGGCCCGCCAAGGCCGGGGATGTCACCCCGTCCAAAGGACAAGGAGTCTTTATAACTAGCTCATACAAATAAAATAGCGGAAATAAATGATACTTGAACTTAAATATTTATTACATCCCAAAATAAACATCTATCCAAAATAAATCCAAGAATACTAAAAACAAATCCATAATTAAAAATTCATCCACTCTCATCTCTCCATAACTTTACACAAACATAAATCATCATAAATCTTCCAAAGCGGGCATAATCTAGCTACTCATCCCCACAGCAGGACCGACATGAAAACATGGTAAAAAGGTGGTGAGACAGAAATCTCAGTAAGTCCGTGTGTGTTTATGTGTCAGGTGAAAACATTTCGTGAATGCAAAGTATAAAATTCTTTATAAGAGATCACTGGCAAGCAATAAATATCCGTAAAAAACAAGAGTGGTGTTTTGGCATTTCCAGCCATACATAATTTATAAAATCAACCACTCAAAAGAAAGGATTACGGGTTACCACACGTTGGGCCCCATAACTGAATGGTCAGCACGCCACACTTTGTGCAGACTGACAAAAGTAGGTGATCGGCCTACTGGGCAAGATACTCCTCATTCTCTATACCCAAACAACAACCGAGTGTCCATTCCGGCATAACACAGTCACTTGACTGAAGAGAACACTGCTAGCTCGGACCGGCACGACCTACTGGACTGACGTCCTATCCGGGAAGGACTCACCCCTCAGAGGTGGCCACATACTGAGAGACTTACCCTAACCCCTCAAAGACTAGTCCTAGTAGTCCACCCTTATTGAGTACTCAACGTAACGTATCCCACTTGGGAAAAATGAACAAACACAGTTCCACTTAAACATGGCAAATAAAGGGTTTCCAAAATCTTTATCAAAAACAGTTTCAGAAAGAGTTCTGAGTTTGAGTAAATCTGCTTGATAAATTTTAAATAACTCATTTGACGGAAATAAAACAGGAGACAACCCTCAATTGTCTTTACAAAAATGAGTGTCCATGCATTCTACATTTGGCTTGCCATAATTAAACATTTTTCAACAATCAGGTTTTATGTAGGAGCTTACCTGATTCTTGCTCACAACAACAAGGTCTCCAACAGCTGACCTAACCCCACATGGGCAAATACAAATCACAATCAATTCCAAGCTACAATCCACTTCCTCAATTTTAAATCAACTCCTCTTACTACTACCATGATCCTAGTGTCCCAAGCTTTAAGGCCAAACAATACATAAATAGGTTTGTAGGTTGAGCCTTATTTGATATTTAAAATAATTAATGGTTTGGGAAATAATTTCTAATAAGTTGAAAGTTTAAATATTGCTAGGGAAAATTTAGAGTTTATTTGCTCAAGAGTCCTAGGTAGTAATAAGTAAAGTAATGATTTAATAATAGTTTAGTTGTTAGAAAATAATCGGTTGCTAAAACTAGTTGAGATTAAATTTAATGAGTCTTGCTTGGAAAATAATAAGTAAACTTTTAAAAAAGGATTTGATTTAATAAATATTTTACTAATTATGATTATTTCCATAAAAGGCTTCAATTGATTTCTTTATTTTAAATAATATTTATTTATTTTATTTTCTAGCAAAATTATTATTTATTTGACCAAAATATCCTTTATGTATATAATAATCCAAATCTATCCTTCCTAGGGTTTTTTTCGACATTTACTAGGAAAGTTTTATATCATTAAATATTTTATTTATGAAATAAAATTAGTTTAGGGACAACTAGATCATGGTCAAATTTCTATGGCTAACCATAATCAAGAACATATGCAATCCTTCCATTCATCAAATCATCCAAATCATGCACATAAACATAGATCTAAATTTATTAAGATATGATCTAACCTCTACTAGCATAAATATGATTATGGCTTCAATAATCTAATATGCATATAAATCCTATTCACCAAAGGTGATATAATCTCTAGCATGCTTTATCTCAAATACTTCTTGCATCAAACCTCAAATCATCACACAATCAACCAAGATAATCCTTCCATGCATAAATCCCATCTCCTTCACAATCATACACATATTCATGTTTCAATCTCAATAATACATACTCAAATCCTATCACTATCCACCCACTATCAACATCATCCTAGAGACATGATTCTAGAGTTTAAAAGAAGGATTGAAGGGACTTACTTGATTGATGAATTCTTTGAAGGAGTTTAGAATAGATCTCAACTCCTTGATGCCTAACTTTGTCCAAGGGAGATGGTGAAAACATGAACATGGGGAAAAGGAGCCATCCGGCCAAGAGAGGGAGGTTTCGGCCATGAGAGAGAGAGAGAGATAGAGAGAGAGATAGAGAAAGAAAGAAACCATTAGCATGCTTATACACATAGGTTCTCATTAGAGATCAAGATTGGAGGAGATGAAGTTGGTAGAATAAATTTACCTTGAAGGTGTTCTTGTCCTTCACAGAAATTTCTGGTTTTGATCCGAAGTAGCAAGATGATTTGTGGAGTTTGATATTAAGAATGGGGTTGATGGATTCACGGCAGTGAGTAGGTCAAATTCAAAAGTTTTAGAGAGGATGTGAGATGGTTTGGAGGGGTATTAGGTGAAGAAAGAGGTAGGTGTTCTTGGTGTTGTGTGTGTGTTCTTGGAGGTTGAAAGAATCCGAGAGATTGGATTTGTGTAGCTGCCGAAATTCTATGAGAGCTAGGGCTGGCCGAATTTCTGTAGGGTTTAGAAAGTTGTTTCTCTGATTTGGAAGGGAAAAGGAAAGGTTAGTTGTTACAATCCTGGAAGAATATTTTTAGGAAGTGAATTTGGAAACTAAATATTCCAAGAATATCTTGATTGTTGGAGAGTTTTGGAAGTCTGCCATGACCGACTGTTTGGGCAGAATTTTGGTGGGATTAATGCTGGTTTATGGAAGCTTATGGTGGCCGAAAGTAGGGTGCTTAATGGTGAAGAAGAAGTCTGGTTATTTTGGGAATGCAATATAGAAAGTTGCTAAACAAAGGTGGCTGAAGTTTTGGAAATCAATCAAGCATAATTGCAGGGATTTGTTGGAGAGATTTTCGGACAGCCATTGCTGAATTTCATGCAGAAGCTTAAGGGAAACAATGGATCTCTATTACTGGGGGTTTAAGGAAGGTTCCTGCAGAACAAGGTTGGTGTTTCGGCTAGAAGAGAAATAGGAAACAAAGCTGAAATTTGGACTGCCCAGAATTTCGCCAAGTTGAAATTCCTGGACAGCTTTTTTGGCTGCCATTTTCCAGCCATCTTGCAGAGAGTTTGAAGGGGAATTTCAGGGGCTTTCAAGGCTGGTTTCTAGCCTTCTTCATGGAGGAAGAACTTGGCTAAGGTTCTGCAAAAAATCTGGAAGAAAACAACTTGGTTTTAGACTCTCAAAGTGGCGATTTGCACAGGAATTTTCCCTGTTGTTGCTCCAGCTTTGAGCAGTCCGAAAATGGCCAAGAAATCTAGATTGCAAACTGATCCTAAAGACCATTTTTCTGGTAGCTTTTGGGAGGGAATTTTAGCTAAGAAACTCGACATTTTGAAGGCACAACAAGCTGGAAAATTTCAGCTCGTTCCAATGAGGAAGATGAACTAGCTACAGTGAATTTTCAGCAAGCTCACTAGAGGGATTTTTCCTCTTGGAATTTCCCACAACTCTTCCACATTTTTCAGATTATAAAAAGTCTTTTACTAAGACATTTTGAGCCTACAAGACCACAGCACTTTACTAAAATTTCTGGAAAGAAAATGGCTAGAACAACTTGATCAAACTAATGAGTTGAGAAATAAGGAAAATAAAAGATCAAGGGAAAATGAATTCCCTTTAGGAAATTCGAGTAGGGTAAGGGAGTAGAATGAAGTTACTCCTAACATGTCTCTCTTAGGACATTATCCCTACCTTACTCCAAGCTCATAAGGCCGAAATTATTCTTCCCCAAGCAAAAATAAAATTTAATCAAGCTAAAGCTTCTATGATAGAATTTGAACCAAAGACCTCAAGAATTGATTCCAAAGCTCTAACTACTAAACCACAAAAACTCTTGTTGTTATTTCCACTAGAAAATTAATTCCTATTTAATCCTCAAGCTATCTTCCTATTTTCACCTCATGTAAAAATTACCATTTTGCCCTTCTCACTCAATACTCACCAACAACGCTTCAAGACAATAAAACTCAATCCAAAGCACATAAAAATCATATAAAAATATATTAAATCATGAAATAAGGTATGATATGCATCCCAACCCCCTTACTCTAAGGTTGGTCTTGACTGGGGTTTTACACACTTGCCAGACCTGGCGCCAGGTCTGTTATGGAAAAATCCCTGAAGCTTGCTCAAACTCTGTCACTGGAGCAAAATAGACCCGGCGTCTGGTCCACTGGCTGGGCCTGGTGCCAAGTACATTTTGGTTTTATGTGCTTTCTGCTCGATTCTAACTTAAATCTGCACATATTTGTCAAAAATACCTTTTATGAGAAAAATGTCAAATAGAAAGGAATATTCCTAGTTATTACAATAAATATATCTTAAAACAACCTCAAATAACTAGGAAAAGAATGGTGATTTTAACCCTTATCACATACCCCCACAATTGAACATTTGCTTGTCCTGAAGCAATTGAACATTTGCTTGTCCTGATGCAAAACACTTTAGTCCAAGAAAAATTATCAAGACAACACAAGGTTTTTTCTCATTAAAAAGTTTCTTCATCGTAGCGAAGATCATGTCTTCCTTTCAAACTTTAGATACAACCCTTGTTATTCATACCCTTTGAAAACAATTTCAAACTTTGAAACATTAGATAAGACATCACAAAACTCTTGAAGTCAGATTAATCAAGTGTATACCTTAGTTTAAGAAAATTATTTCACTCTTCAAGTAAAAATATAGATAACATGAATCACATAGGTAAAGCCATGTATCAACTCAAGCATTATAAATCCAAAAATTGCACAACTTAAGTTATGATGTGAGGAAAACACTCAAAATTTTTCAATGACTTAGGAAATTAATAGTCTCAAGTATATCGATTTCTCTTCACACACTATATTAACCCCCTTTACAGTCATCACTCATCATTTTTCACAAATTCTTTTCTCTATGCTCTTGCTTGCCTTTTTGCCTTCGGGATAGCCTCAACAAAGTGTAGCTAATACACTTGCTACTTCTCCCCATATTGACTCCTTTTCAGCTTAAGGTCTTCAAAGATCATCAATAAGGGCTTTTTTTCCCTCAATTCACACTAACAATAGTATTGCTTCCACTCATTATTTTTCTCATCAACTTAAATTAAAATTTTTTCAACATTCTCCTCAATCTTTCTTTTCAAAGATCTTTTTTCAACTCATATTTTTTCCATCATAACTCAATGCTAGCAAAATTTAAACTCATAATACAAAAGTTAGCCAATAAACTCTTCTCGTATTCATTATATCTTCTATATTTCAACTAGATAAGTCAAATAACATTGAAACACTAATGCATAAATAAGATTAATCAAAATTCTCAAGTCTTCACAAATATGTTTTCCCATAAAACCAATTTCATTAAACTCCTTCTAATGAATGACAAAAATCATATCCATGTAAGAAAAAGAATTACAACCTTACTTAAACCACTGAAAATTTTGAAAAAAGTTATCACCTCACAAACACAAAATATATGTTGGTATCTCAAGCTCGTATCCTATACGGCGCAGCGGAAAATAAAATGAGATACTATCCCAGGACCCATCTATGTGTGTAAAATAAGACATAATGAGGGTAAAGGTAACACCGTTTACCTTTGCGTGATCGTCCGAAGAACAAAATTATCTTCTTCAAGTTGAGGAGCGATCCAGCAATCATCGTGATCAACCTTCACGTGAGTTGAACGTCTACCCACTATAATCATAGAGTGCAATTATTCTAATAGTAATCCACATAGAGGAATACTCAAGCACCAAAATTTCCGTGCTAGCAGAAAAATATGGCGGCAAGGTTTTTCTTTCAAGAAGAAAATGAGAGAGAGAGAGAGAACAAGAGGTTCATTTCGTGTATCTTGCTCTAGGGTTTTTGTGTCCAATTTTAGCTTAGGTTTTTCATGTGTATATTCTCCAATATACACGAAATTCCCTTACCAAAAACAGGGGATTCTAATCCAAGTAGAATTCCCTAATTGTAATTGAGAACATCAAGTTCTCATAATTACAATTTGGACCATAAATTATAACTAATTATAATTTGTCCACAACAAGTTCTCTTTCTCGCAATTAACCCCACTATGTTATCAAATAACATCTTGAGTATATAATCATCTATTGTGTATGACCTATTAGGTTTCCCAGTCAATTGGTAGTGAACATGAATTAATCCAAATGTATTTGAGATTAATAATCCATAATTAATTAGAATTAATCCTATTAATTCTAATCAGGATTGGTTTATTAATTTATCAATTAATAAACCCATATTCTCAGATCATGAGAGGTATCTAGCAACACATCATGACCACCCAAGAGTTTGGAAGTCAAGTAGCTTGACATGAACCCTTCAATAACAAACGTTAGTGCAATTAACTCCTTTCACCATATAATATCTCATTCGGTTTGGAGTACAAAATTAGTGCCAACTCAATCCAGAATTAATTCTGGCCCGAATACAATAGTACTTGTACCAGGAACCCACTACTCTAGATGTGTATCAATTGGAACTATTTATAATACACAATTGCTTTGGCCAAGGACTTCTCGAGTAATAATTCCTACAAGTGGCCGTGAGATATTCGCCCCTACTATTAGGAGTGGTGAATCCTTTATTATTGACCCTCTCAACTACTTTCGATTACCTCACCATGTACCCAATATCCATCCCATAGGCGGCCCTCGATCGAGCTCCGGAGATTGGAATCAAAGTACAAGACTCAACAAACAAAGTACCTTGGAGATCTCAAGTTTAAGGATACTTGAACGTTTGCTATATTGAGATTATATCATTGGCACTAAATAGTTATCCACATGATTATCTCAAAGTTAGGTCATCCAATGAACTTGTTCCATTAATAAGCATCCATGTGTTAACTTTGAGTATCTCAATACTCACGGTTATGAGTGTTGGGGATATGCCTTAGAGTTAATTTGTACTTATACTATTGTCGTTATGTTTTATATAATAATATGAGGCTTTCATTTCCATGAATAGTGCATTTTGTTTTGTGGTCATCAAGTACGTGACTTGATAGTAAAACCCAACAATGAATACAATGACTATTCTAAATCTATCCCTGATCATTTATTATTATTGGAACAATAATAAATTTAGATTAGTATGTTTGTGACTGGATGGCTATGTTTTGCTGGTCATGGATATTTGTGATATCAAGTCAAAACATAAATAAATGTTAGAGAACATTGTATTGGATATAACCCACTGTGAGAGTACTTCATGGAACATGTCATAAGTACTTTCTAGCCATAATAATATTAAAAGTCCTTTGACCTAAATTCATCATAGTTTCCTACTTGATAAATTCTATATTTTGACATTGTCTAAAGTTATCTTTAATTAGGTAATAAATTAGACTATTATTGGACATAGAATAAATTGAGGAGAGGAATGTGATTGATTGTGAAGGAATTTGTCCCTCTCAATTATGGGAGAGATATCTATGGGCCCCTTGATAAGTTAGACTGTTAAAATGCATGGTCGTGCTCAAATATATCAATCTAAGATATTGATATCATTTGTTTGAACAGTCTACTATGAAATAAAGAAATAATTGATTGAGCTTAATAAGGATGACATGCTCCGTGCCTTATGCTTAATCTGGATATCATGTGACAAAAGGACTAAATATAAAATTATGGTTTGGTTCAAAGAGATCACCGATCTTCATTTAACCTGGATAGTTATAATGTTTTGCTAGAAACCACTTATAACTTGTGGGCCATTTTAAATATGATTTGGGCACACTGCCAGTGTTAAATGAACCTATAGGGTCACACAATAAGCGAACTTGTTAGGTTATTTTTTGGTAATCGGATTCGATGAATCTGGAAACATGTCTAAGTTAATCGAACTTAGAAAATCTATCCAGATACAATGAATCTGGAAATATGTCCACATTCGATGTATCTGAATGATGTCTAGATTATAAGAATCTGACTCGGTAAATTAATTAGTTAAATTACCGAGATAATGGCAGAATCTTATCATATCAGTTTTAATTTAATTTGAATTTAAATTAAAATACGATAAGATATTATTAGGGTTGGACTCTAAGAGGTTTGGTGTGGGTTTTTAGGAAAAAACCCTAGCCGTCTTCTTGGGTGTGCCAATTCTGTTGTAAAATTCGTGCCTTCATCCACCAGAAAAATAAGCCTCTCAAAACCCTAGGCGCTAGCATTCCCTGGGTGAGGAGGGAGTTCGCGGTGTGTATCCGATAGAGGACGTTCGCACAACTGTAGCGTCTGGTGATCGTTCGGGTTGCACGCACAGCAGCACAATCGAAACTGAAGGATATCGATCATACATAACATAGGTAAATCTGCAAACATACGATCTTCTCAATAGTTTGCTTAGATCCTCGGAAGGGATTCGTGGATGTTTTCCGCGTTTAGGAGTCCACGAATTCTAACAGTGGTATCAGAGCAACTTGCTAAACGATTAGGTTGATTCATTTGTGTTAATCGTATTGTTGTGGATATGTATGATATGTAGATATATAAATGTGTGTGAATTTAAACGGTTTATATCAGCATGTTCTCATGATTATGATTTTAGAATACTTAGCATGCAGACTGCCTGAATTAGCTTTAATATGTGCGTCTTAGTTGCCTGATCAGACCAGATTAGTTGCAGATTGTCTGTAAACTGGTCTGTTTTAATATGATATGGTATCGTAAGCATGCTATCCGTCGTTCTATATTTGCGAATTGTTTGTATTAATCGGCCATGATAATATGTTATCTGTATGAATATGATTAAAGGGGAACGCGGATTGTCTGTAATATGAAATTTCACGGCGATGATTACTAAGGGGTCTAAACGTTAATATGATTAATATTCAGAAATCGGAAGGTAAAATCTCATTCAATGAGAGAAGGAAAAATTCGCTGCCCCCTTGACCCCCGACCGCTGACTAGTCAGCGGGACCACCGCCAGGGGCGTTGCTCCTTGGAACCCTGATTAACTATTCATTGTGTGTTATTCGTTTGTGTTTTGATTGTAGTTGTGGATTATTTTGAATAGTGCATAGCATGGCCCGTTTTATCCCAATGTGATTGGCAGGTTACATTATGGTTGTTTTAAGTTGTAATTTTTAAATACGGCCTGCATGTCGTTTTTCATTGTTGTAAAATTGTATTGCTTTCCTAGAATAGGAATTATTTTAATTTTACTATCCAATGTAAAAGAAGACGGCAGCCTACAATTACAACCAAGGAGGAGTATGCTGAAGGCATTAAAGAATGCTTAAGGAGTTCATATACCTAGATTGACTATCTTGATCTTCACTTTGCTCGTGATGATCAACATAGGTTATGGGCCATGCTATGTCACTTTTATCTATGTCCTACATGCATATCTGATATGATTATTTTATGCTTACTACAATCAAATTTTTATTTTAAAAAAAATTAAGTGTTAAATGCCTTCCAAAATCAAACACTTATTATTACTTGGATCATCATATGGTCATTCCTGCCAAAGTAGGATGCTTTTGATTATCTAAGTGAGACAAGAAGGAAAATAGTTTTCCATATGTTTGATATGGTTTAACTTAACTGGGCTATCAAAATGGTTTTGGGCCTAGGGCATTATATGAGATAATATAGCCGGGACTTTTGATGCCTATCTCATTTAAAAGTTGAGTTTTATTTGATTATAAGATTAAAGCTAAAGCTTACTTATGATTAAAATAAAATATTTATGAAAAAATATATATATTTTTCCCACTACGAAACATCAAAATGTTGAAGTTTCAAAAGTTTAAATGCTTTTAGTGGGAGTTTTTCATTAAAGCCTCAAAATTAATTACTTTGCATATTTTATATGTAGATAATGGCAACAAACAGTTGGAATAATTCATTGCGATATGTGCTCGAGAAAGACAAGCTTAGTGGGACTAACTTTCTTGATTGGGTACGAAACTTAAGAATTGTTCTTAAGCAAGAAAAAAGGCTCTATGTTCTTGAAAATCCTATTCCCCCTGCTCCAGCAAATAACGCCTCAAAAGCTAAAAAAGATGCTTAGATGACTCTAACGATGTTACTTGCCTCATGCTAGCAACCATGAACTCTGAACTTCAAAAACAGTTTGAAGAAGCAGAGGCATATGACATAATTGTGCATCTCAAGGAAATGTTCCAAGAGCAAGCACGACAAGAGAGATTTGAAACTCACAAGGTGTTAAATGCATGTAAGATGGTTTCTGGCACCTTGGTAAGTGCTCATGTCCTTAAGATGAAGGGCTATCTTGATCATCTTGATAAGCTTAGTGCTCCTGTTAATCATGATATGGCCATAGATTTGATCTTGGGCTCATTACCTCCTGAGTATGACCAGTTTATCATGAATTTTAACATGCATAATATGGAGAAAGTCATTACTGAATTGCATGGGATGCTAAAACAAGCTGAACTGAATATTAAGAAGAATACTCTTAGTGTTCTAATGGTTCAAAAAGGAAAAGGAAAAAAGAACAACCAAAAGGGCAAAGTCATGGCTAGTAAGGGCAAGGACAAGGCAAAGTCCAAGTTCAAGCCCAAACCTAAGGCCAAGACACCAAAGGAGGGAGCTTGCCACCATTCTGGAGAACAAGGACATTGGTTAAGAAATTGCAAGCTCTATTTGGAAGCAAAGAGAAGGAAGGACAGTGAGACTGCCGCTTCAGGTATTTATGTTATAGAAATTAATTTATCTACTTCTGATTCATGGGTATTGGATACCGGTTGTGGATCTCACATTTGTGTAAATGTACAGGGTCTAAAAAGGAGTAGAGCCTTGGCAAAAGGCAAGGTGGACATACGAGTTGCGAATGGAGCAAAAGTTGCTGCAGTAGCTGTAGGAACTTTTGAATTAATTTTGCCCAGTGGGCTTATTTTAGAACTGAATAATTGTTTTATGTTCCTGCTATGAGTAGGAATATTATTTCAGTTTCTTGTTTGGATTTAGAAGGTTTTGAATTTGTTATTAGGAATAACATTTGCTCCATTAATAAAAACGACATTTTTTATGGAGATGCTTCATTATCAAATGGGCTCTATATTCTCAATCTTCGTGGATCTTCAAACAACGCTATCTATAATATAAATACTAAGAGATTGAAATCCGATGATTTAAATCAGACTTACTTCTGGCATTGTCGTTTGGGCCATATAAATAAGAAATGCATAACAAAGCTTCATAATGATGGGCTTTTAAAATAATTTGATTTAGAATCTTACGAAACATGTGATTCTTGTTTATTAGGCAAAATGACTAAAGCGCCTTTTAAGAGACAAAATGAAAGGGCAACTGATTTATTGGGCCTAATACATACTGATGTATGTGGACCAATGAATACACATGCTAGAGGAGAATTTCAGTACTTCATTACCTTTACAGATGATTTTAGCAGATATGGCTATCTGTATCTAATGAAACACAAATATGAATCGTTCCAGAAATTCAATGAATTTCAAAATGAAGTACAAAATCAGCTTGGCAAAAGTATCAAAACACTTCGATCAGATCGAGGTGGAGAATACTTAGGTCACGAATTTGACGAGCATCTTAAAAATTGTGGAATTATCTCCCAATTAACTCCACCTGGAACACCTCAATGGAATGATGTATCTAAATGGAGAAATCAGACTTTATTAGATATGATTCGATCAATGATGAGTCAAACTGATCTTCCAATCTCCTTTTGGGGTTATGCCCTAGAGACTGCTATATTCATACTAAATCGAGTTCCATCTAAATCGATTCAGAAAACGCCATATGAGATATGGACTGGGAGACAACCTAGTTTGTCATTTCTCAAGATTTGGGGTTGTGAAGTTTATGTAAAGCGATTATTATCTAATAAACTTGTACCTAAATTGAATAAATGCATATTTGTGGGGTATCCTAAAGAAACTAAAGGATATCAATTTTATCTCCCAAAAGAAAATAGAGTAATTGTTGCTCGAAATGGATTCTTTTTTGAAAAAGAATTTATTTCCAAAATAATCAGTGGGAATAAAATACATCTTGATGAGATTCGAGAGCCACAATTAGTACCTGAACCGAATAATGAACCTTGATTAGATGGCTCACAAGTTCAAGGTGAGTTTACTTCTATAGAACAAGGACCTCGAAGATCTGATAGGGTTCGTCAACAACCTGAGAGATATGGATTTCTCATCACTGACGATCACAATGTGGAGCTTATGGTTAATGATGAGCCCACTTCCTATAAAGAAGCCATTAAGAGTTCTGACTCTGGAAAATGGTTAGAGGCTATGAAGTCTGAGATGAAATCCATGTATGATAACCAAGTTTGGACTTTAGTTAATCCACCTAAAGGTTCAAAAACCATTGGGTGTAAGTGGGTTTTCAAAAAGAAAATAGACATGGAGGGAAATGTGCATACTTACAAAGCACAACTGGTTGCAAAAGGTTATAGACAAACTCATGGTATAGACTATAATGAAACCTTTTCATCAGTTGTAATGCTTAAATCTATTAGAATTCTTCTTGCCATAGCAGCATATTATGATTATTAGATTTGGCAAATGGATGTCAAAACTGTGTTTCTTAATGGAAACTTACTCGAGGATGTGTACATGACACAACCCGAAGGTTTTGATGATCCATTGAATTCTAATAAAGTGTGCAAGCTTCAAAGATCCATTTATGGATTGAAGCAAGCATCTTGAAGCTGGAATCTTCGGTTTGATGAAGCAATTAAAGAATTTAACTTTATCAAAAATGAAGATGAGCCTTGTGTCTATAAGAAAACAAGTGGGAGTGCAATAGTCTTTTTGGTATTTTATGTTGATGACATCTTACTCATTGGAAACGACATCCCAACTCTACAAAGTGTAAAGACATGGTTGGGAAATTGTTTCTCAATGAAAGACTTAGGTGAAGCTGCCTATATTCTAGGTGTAAGGATCTATAGAGATAGATCTAGAAAACTAATTGGACTAAGTCAAAGTACATACGTTGATAAGGTACTGAAAAGGTTCAGTATGCAAGACTCTAAGAGAGGATTCTTGCCAATGTCACATGGCATTAAGCTCAGCAAAACTCAAAGTCCTTCTATGAAGGATGAAGAAGAGCGCATGAACAAGATACCATACGCTTCCGCTATAGGGTCTATCATGTATGCCATGTTATGTACTCGACCCGATGTGTCATATGCATTGAACATGACGAGTAGGTTCCAATCAAACCCGGGAGAGGCACATTGGACTGCTGTCAAGAACATACTAAAGTACTTAAGAAGAACTAAAGATATGTTCTTAGTTTATGGAGGACAAGAAGGCGAGCTAGTTGTAAATGGTTACACTGATGCTAGTTTTCAGTCCAATATTGATGATTACAAATTGCAATAAGGTTTTCTATTTTGTTTGAATGGAGGTGCTGTAAGCTAGAAAAGTTCAAAGCAAGATACCATGGCCGATTCTACTACAGAAGCTGAGTATGTAGCTCCCTCAACTGCAACTAAAGAAGCAGTTTGGATTAAAAAGTTCATTACAGAACTAGATGTAGTTCCTAGTATTGTGAACCCAGTGGATCTCTATTGTGATAACAATGGAGCCATTGCACAAGCTAAGGAACTAAGATCACATCAGCAATCCAAACATATACTTAGACGTTTTCATCTCATTCGAGAAATTGTTGATAGAGGAGATGTCAAAGTATGCAAGGTATCAACTGATGACAATGTTGCAGATCCACTGACAAAGCCTCTCCCATCGTCTAAACATGATAGTCATACCAGATCAATGGGATTACGGCTTATGCCAAATTGGTCTTAGTGCAAGTGGGAGACTGTTGGGGATATTCCCTAGAGTCAATTTGTACTTATACTATTGTCGTTATGTTTTATATAATAATATGAGGCTTTCCTTTCCATGAATAGTGCATTTTGTTTTGTGGTCATCAAGTACGTGACTTGATGGTAAAACCCAACAATGAATACAATGACTATTCTAAATCTGTCCCTGATCGTTTATTATTATTGGAACAATAATAAATTAAGATTAGTATGTTTGTGACTGGATGGCTATGTTTTACTGGTCATGGATATTTGTGATATCAAGTCAAAACATAAATAAATGTTAGAGAACATTGTACTGGATATGACCCACTGTGAGAGTACTTCATGGAACATGTCATAAGTACTTTCTAGCCATAATAATATTAAAAGTCCTTTGACCTAAATTCATCATAGTTTCCTACTTGATAAATTCTATATTTTGACATTGTATAAAGTTGTATTTAATTTGATAATAAATTAGACTACTGTTGGACATAAAATAAATCGAGGAGAGGAATATGATTGATTGTGAAGGAATTTGTCCCTCTCAATTATGGGAGAGATATCTATGGGCCCCTTGATAAGTTAGACTGTTAAAATGCATGGCCGTGCTCAAATATATCAATCTAAGATATTGATATCATTTGTTTGAACAGTCTACTATGAAATCAAGAAATAATTGATTGAGCTTAATAAGAATGACATGCTCCGTGCCTTATGCTTAATCTGGATATTATGTGACAAAAGGACTAAATATAAAGTTATGGTTTGGTTCAAAGAGATCACTGATCTTCATTTAACCTGGATAGTTATAATGTTTTGCTAGAAACCACTTATAACTTGTGGGCCATTTTAAATATGATTTGGGCACACTGTCAGTGTTAAATGAACCTATAGGGTCACACAATAAGTGAACTTGTTAGGTTATTTTTTGATAACCGGATTCGATGAATCTGGAAACATGTTTAAGTTAATCGAACTTAGAAAATCTACCAGATACAATGAATCTGGAAATATGTCCACATTCGATGTATCTGAATGATGTCCAGATTATAAGAATCTAACTCGGTAAATTAATTAGTTAAATTACCGAGATAATGGCAGAATCTTATCATATTAGTTTTAATTTAATTTGAATTTAAATTAAAATATGATAAGATATTATTAGGGTTGGACTCTAAGAGGTTCGGAGTGGGTTTTTAAGAAAAAACCTTAGCCGTCTTCTTGGGTGTGTCAATTCTATTGTAAAATTCGTGCCTTCATCCACCAGAAAAATAAGCCTCTCAAAACCCTAGGTGCTAGCACTCCCCGGGTGATGAGTGAGTTCGCGGTGTGTATCCGATAGAGGACATTCGCACAACTGCAGCGTCTGGTGATCGTTCGGGTTGCACGCATAGCAGTACAATCGAAACTGAAGGATATCGATCACACATAACAGAGGTAAATCTGCAAACCTACGATCTTTTTAATCGTTTACTTGGATCATCGGAATGGATTCGTAGCTGTTTTTCGCGTTTAGGAGTCCACGAATTCTATCAATGAGAACCACCGCCTGATCAAATCAGGAAGTCTAACACATGTTAGTCTTAATGCATTAATGATGTCCTATCTCATTAATGACTAGGGCCTATTTATGTACTAACACCATCCAGTGTAGTAGGAATTTCGTATCATGATCTCTATCATGATTTCCTTAACACAGTGTTGTACTAGGGACTTTATCGAACAGTTATATTACTTAAAGTAAACAAAAGAAACTGTAAGATAAATAATGTCTTTTATTAAAATAAAATATGTTATATACAATGTACAAGTGATTGCCTCTAGGACACAACACTAACAAACTCCCACTTGCACTAGAGCCAATCAATCATGTATCTAATACCAAATGACTCAACATGACAATCATGTTTCTTCTGGGATAGTGCTTTCGTAAGCGGGTCAGCTATGTTCTCATCCGTGAGAACTCTCTCTATCTTTACATCATTCCTATCTATGATCTTCCGAATCAGATGATAGAGTTGCAGTACGTGTTTGGATCGTTGATGAGACCGCAACTCATTTGCTTGTGCAATGGCTCCGTTGTTGTCACAATACAAAGTTATTGGACCAACAATACTAGGAACCATACCCAGTTCCGTCACGAACTTCTTGATCCAAACAGCCTCCTTAGCTGCTTCAGATGCAGCTATGTACTCAGCTTCTGTCGTAGAGTCGGCAATAGTCTCTTGTTTGGAACTTTTCCAACTTATTGCCCCTCCGCACAATGTAAACACGTAGCCGGATTGTGATTTGAAATCATCTTTATCAGATTGAAAACTGGCATCAGTATACCCGTTTATTTTCAAATCACCTTCTTTATATACTAAGAACATATCCTTAGTCCTTCGTAAGTACTTAAGGATGTTCTTTACAGCCGCCCAATGACCCTCACTAGGGTCGGATTGGTATCTGCTCGTCAAAATGAGAGCACAAGATACATCGGGCTTAGTATATATCATAGCACACATGATAGATCTAACTGTCGAGGCATATGGAATCTTACTCATGTGATCCCTTTCAACTTGTGTCTTGGGAGACATCGACTTTGAAAGGCTTACACCATGTGACATAGGCAAGAATCCCTTTTTGGATTGATCAATGCTGAACCGCTTTAGCACTTTATTTATGTATATAGACTGTGAAAGACCAAGCAACCTTTTGGATCTATCTCTATAGATTCTAATTCCAAGAATATAGGTTGCTTCACCAAGGTCTTTCATGGAGAATTGTTTGGACAACCAAATTTTAACCATTTGCAAGACAGGTATATCGTTTCCTATTAGCAATATGTCATCTACATAAAGCAGTAAGAAAACGATTGCACTCCCACTAATTGCACTCCCAATAACCTTCTTGTATACACAAGGCTCATCCCTATTTTGAATGAAACCAAACTCTTTGATTATTTTATCAAAATGGATATTCCAACTCCTAGAAGCTTGCTTATGTCCATAAATAGACCTTTGCAGCTTATACACCTTTGTGCCATCACTAGATGTGAAACCCTCAAGTTGTGTCATATATACTTCCTCAGTCAGATTTCCATTTAGGAAAGTTATTTTCACATCCATTTGCCAAATCTCATAATTATAATGAGCAGCAATGGCTAGGAGTATCCTGATGGATTTCAACACGGCTACTGGCGAGAAGGTTTCATCATAGTCAATATCATATTATTGACAATAACATTTCGCCACTAGTCGTGCTTTATAGGTAACTCAGTTACCATCCATGCCCATTTTCTTCTTGAAAACCCACTTGCACCCAATATGTTTGATTCCTTTGGGTGGATCAACCAAAGTCCATACTTGGTTGTCATACATGGAATCCATCTTTGACTTCATGGCCTTAAGCCATTTGTTAGATTCCGAACTATTCAGAACATCCTTGTAGGTAGTAGGCTCATCTTCATCTATTAGCAATACGCCATTATGGTCACTAATGAGAAATCTATATCTCTCAGGTACCATACGTATCCTACTAGATCTACGAGGTTCTTGTGTATTAGAAGGTTTATCTATTCTCTCAATAGATGTGGGGTTAGATGATTGATCCTCATTTGTTTGATCTTCATGAACTTCACTAAGTTCAATCTTACTCCCATTATCCCCCTTGAGCATGTGCTCCTTCTCTAAGAAAGTGGTATGCTTCGAAACAAACAATTTATTTTCAGAGGGTCGATAGAAGTAATATCCAAATGATTTTTTTGGATATCCCACAAACAAACACTTGTTAGACTTACTATCAAGTTTATCTGACTGTGGCCTTTTAACAAAGGCAGGACAACCCCATACTCGCAAGTGAGATAACTTTGGTCTTTTACCAAAGAACATCTTAATTGGGGTAGTATCAACTGATTTTGTCAGAACTCTGTTCAATATATAAATAGAATTTTCTAGTGCATGCCCCTAAAACGATTTTGGTATGTCTGCAGAAGCCATCATGGTTCGTACCATGTCTAGAAGGGTTCGATTCCTTCTCTCAGATACACCGTAATGTTGAGGTGTATGTGGTGGAGTCCATTGAGATAATATTCCATTATTCCTAAGATAACTCAGAAACTCTTGACTAAAGTATTCTCCTCCTCGATCAGATCTTAGAGTCTTAATACTTTTGCCAAGTTGTTTCTCTATTCTTGAAGTCTTTAAACCTTTCAAAGGCCTCAGATTTGTATTTCATTAAATACAAATACTCGTATCATGAGAAATCATCGATAAATGTTATGAAATAGTTATAACATTCTCTTGCTTGCATTGACATTGGGCCACATACATCAGAATATATGAGTTCTAATAACTCCTTGGTCCGTTCTCCTTTTCCTGGAAAATGAGTTTTAGTCATTTTGTCTAGTAAACAAGACTCGAATGTGCCATATGATTCATAATCAAATGACCTTAAGTCACCAAGCTTGTGTAATGTAGAAACACGATTTTCATTTATATGGCCCAAACGACAATGCCATAAGTAAGAGGAGTTAGAGTTATCTATTTTAGGTTTCTTATTATTTATATTGAGAATTGGATTGTCCAAGTCTAGAACATATACACCATTAACCAAAGTTGCTGAACCATAATGAATATCATTCAATGAAAAAGAACAACATTTATTCTTAAATATTTAATGAAATCCACATAAGTCTAAACACATAACTGAGATAATAGTTTTCATTAAAACTGGTACACAATAACAGTTTTCTAGTTCTAGAATTAATCTCGAAGGCAGGTTTAGCTCGTATGTCCCCATAGCAAGTGCAGCAACCTTTGCCCTATTTACAGTACGTAGGTCCACGTCGCCTTTTTCTAGCCTTCTTCTGCTCTTTAGTCCCTGCAAGTTATTACACAAATGAGATCCACATCTGGTATCTAATACCCATATCTCATTTCTAAAAGTAGTATTTATCTCAATCATAAACATACCTAGAGAAGAAGTAGAAGTAGAAGAAGTAGAAGTTCTTGTAAGCTTCTTCTTCTGCTTCTTGTACTTGATGGTCTCCAAGTAGGCTTTGCAGTTGCGCCTCCAGTGGCCCATCTTCCCACAATGATGGCATGGGCCCTTGGTAGCTGCGTCCTTCTTGTTTACACCACCTTTGGGCTTCATGAGAGCCTTCTTCTTCTTCTTTTGAACTTTCTTCTTAGAAGAGGAAGATTCTACCATTAAAAATGCATTGGAATCCCTCTTCATAGAGGACTCCGCAGTTTTAAGAAGATTGATCAACTCAAGTATAGTGGACTCAATCTTATTCATCTGATAGTTAATCACAAATTGTGAGAACTATTAGGTAAAAACTGAAGAATTAAGTCAACACTTAAGTCATGGTCCATTATAAACCCGAGAGATCCAAACTTCTCTATCAAGCTCAGCATCTTCAGCCTATGAGTGGCCACAGAAGAACCCTCTGCCATTTTACAACGAAATAGTTACTTCGAGATCTCATATCTCTCAGTTCTGGATTAGGCATCAAATAGCTCTCGAAGATGTAAAATGATCGATTGAGCATCCATATGCTCGTGCTATTTTTGCAATTTAAGAGTCATGGATGCCAGCATAATACATGATGTTGTATCACTATCCTTCTTGTGCCTCTTATGGATAGCATGCTCATCATCATGAGCATCTTGGACTGGTGGTGGTGGAATAGGAGCATTTAGCACGTAAAGCAACTTTTCTGATTTGAGAACAATTCTCAAATTTCTATATCAGTCGAGATAGTTTGATTCGGTTAACTTGTTGGTTTCCAAAATGCTACATAAGTTCAAGTTCGTTGATATGATGCAAGTGACCTAGATGTAAAGATAGAGAGCATTAGCTACTTGTATATGCACATGATATGCAAATAATTAGAACTTTAATTAAATGCATTTTTACTCCACTATTTTAGTCAAACCAATAGCCCCCACTACTGATTCGGGAAAGCCCGTTGGAAGCTTTCCTAGTGGACGGGTATCCAAATTCCTCAAGAATAACCTTGGGTTTGCCCAACAAGCCACCCTTGAGTTCATTGGTAGGTATCCAATACCAATTACATCGTATGTAATTACCGGATCATTGGGTGATTAACAGCTTTTAATCTTAAAGCCTTTTGGGCTACCCCAACTTTTCTTCTAAATTTCTTTATGCTTGAGTTTGCCCAACCGGGATAAAGAATTTAGTTAAACTCGACCCATTAATCAGGAATTTTATTCCAAAGGAATTTAATTCCATAGCTTGAACATGCCCAATGTTAAGTAGGCTTGGGTTTGTCCAACAACCTAGTCTCGAAAAAGAACTCTCGTTCTTACTATATCAACGGAAGGAATTAGGTTTAATATTAATTGAGGAATTTGTTCCTTTTAGTGATTTTGTTAAATGACATGCATAATAATCAATAATCACATAATTGATAATCATGGTAATAAAGCGATTACGTAGTATGATTACGGACTTTACCCTAAATTAATTTATTTGAGGCATAAAAGAAATTAATATAGTTAACCCTATGTGTTCATGCATGATTTAAGTAGAAGGTCTTACCTCTTCGCCTTGTTTTGGTTGCCATCTCCAGAATAAAATAATTCTACTCCTATCTAACCTATGTAAACTAATTGCATAATTTCCTAAAGAGAGAAAACCTCGAGTTACATTCGATGGGAGTTAGATGAGAAGAGAATTACATAAGAATTCTAGAGAAGGCAGGACACGCAGGCCCTATTTCATAAAAACCAAAACTGTAAAATGCATGAACAGATATAATTGGCTTTAGTCCATAACCATCCACCATGCCATTGACTATGCTTAAACAAAATAAATATATACTTTTATTATTCCAAAATCACTATTTTGAAAAAATAAAACATATTCTAAAATCACCATTTTAGAGAATACATCAATTTTAGTTTTTCAAAATCATTATTTTGAAGAACAAAATTGATTGTCTCAAAACTAATTTTGAAAAAATGCTTTCGGGTCCCATCTCTAATCAAATGAGGTTTTTCCTTTTCAAAATTCTGTTCTGGATTTTTTTTTTTTTAAATAGCTGGAAGTCGCAAACATTGCAGAACTGGCGCCGGTTCGGAAGCCGGAGTCGGCGTCGGCTTTGTTCTGGTTTCCAATAAAATTTTTCTTCCAAAAATGATTTTCGAACATCATGAACAGAATGGAACAAGTGCCGGCTTGGAGGCCAGAGCCGGTGCCGCCTGTGTTCTGCAACAATGGCGGCGATTTTAAAAAAATTTCAGAAATAATTTTTGGTGCTTTCTTCTCCTGCAAATTTTCAGTGAGAATAATTCTCAGCTGTATTTTGAAGCTATAAATAACAACCAATTTGTTAGTTTAAACAAAATCAAAACGGAAAATTAAGATGAAACGGAGGGCAACATTTATGTTGCAAGAAAACGTTTTTCTGCAGAAATTTTCAGCACCAAAGAAAGCATCTTTTCAAAATACTCTGTGACTATAACACAATCATATTGTGCTACGGACCCAACTCATAAAGATCAAAACGATTTCGATTCGAGTGAAAACGATTTCCAAAGCAAACAAAGACAAACATGAAAATAGTTTTTCATGCCAAAACAATGTCCGTAGACCACACATAGCATGGCTCTGATACCACTGTTGGTATCTTAGGCTCGTATCCTATACGGCACAGCGGAAAATAAAATGAGATTCCATCCCAGGACCCATCTATATGTGGAAAACAAGACATAATGAGGGTAAATGTAACAGCTTTTACCTTTGCGTGATCATCCGAAGAACAAAAATTTCTTTTTCAAGTTGAGGTGCGATCCAGCAATCCTCGTGATCAGCCTCCACGTGAGTTGAACGTCCACCTACTATAATCACAGAGTGTGATTATCTCTAATAGTAATCCACATAGAGGAATACTCAAGCACCAAAATTTCTGTGCTAGCAGAAAAAGATGGCGGCTAGGTTTTTCTTTCAAGAAGAAAACGAGAGAGAGAGAGAGAACAAGAGGTTCATTTTGTGTATCTTGCTCTAGGGTTTTTGTGTCCAATTTCAGCTTAGGTTTTTCATGTGTATATTCTCCAATATACACGAAATTCCCTTACCAAAAACAGGGGATTCTAATCCAAGTAGAATTCCCTAATTGTAATTGAGAACATCAAGTTCTCATAATTACAATTTGGACCATAAATTATAACTAATTATAATTTATCTACAACAACTTCTCTTTCTCGCAATTAACCCCACTATGTTATCAAATAACATCTTGAGTATATAATCCTCTATTGTGTACGACCTATTAGATTTCCCAGTCAATTGGTAGCGAACATGAATTAATCAAAACGTATTTGAGATTAATAATCCATAATTAATTAGAATTAATCCTATTAATTCTAATCAGGATTGGTTTATTAATTCATCAATTAATAAACCCATATTCCCAGATCATGAGAGGTATCTAGCAACACATCATGACTACCAAAGAGTCTAGGAAGTCAAGTAGCTTGACATGAACCCTTCAATAATAAACTTCAGTGCAATTAACTCCTTTCACCATACAATATCTCATTCAGTTTGGAGTACAAAATTAGTGCTAACTCCATCCAGAATTAATTCTGGCCCGAATACAATAGTACTTGTACCAGAAACCCACTACTCTAGATGTGTATCAATTGGAACTGTTTCTAGTACACAATTGCTTTGGCCAAGAACTTTTCAAGTAGTAATTCCTACAAGTGGCCGTGAAATATTCAACCCTACTATTAAGAATGGTGAATCCTTTATTGACCCTCTCAACTACTTTCGATTACCTCACCATGTACCCAATATCCATCCCTTAGGTGGCCCTCGATCGAGCTCCGGAGATTGGAATCAAAGTACAAGGCTCAACAAACAAAGTACCTTGGAGATCTTAAATCTAAGGATACTTGCACGTTTGCTATATTGAGATTATATCACTGACACTTAATAGTTATCCTTGTGATTATCTCAAAGTTAGGTCATCCAATGAACTTGTTCCATCAACAAGCATCCATGTGTTAACTTTGAGTATCTCAATACTCACGGTTATGAGAACCACTGCCTGATCAAATCAGGAAGTCTAACACATGCTAGTCTTAACGCATTAATGATGTCCTATCTCATTAATACTATGACTAGGGACTATTTAAGTACTAACACCATATAGTGTAGTAGGAATCTCATATCATGATTTTCTTAACACAGTACAACTAGGGACTTTATTGAACAGTTATATTACTTAAAGTAAATAAAAGAAACTGTAAGATAAATAATGCCTTTTATTAAAATAAAATGTGTCATATACAATATACAAGTGATTGCCTCTAGGACACAACACTAACAATATATTCATCAAATAATATGGGAAAGTACTTCTTCAACCTTTATTCTCCCCCCCCCTTTCTACACTTAAACTAGACATTGTCTTCAATAGCTAAGATAGAATAATAAAAGCACAGCCAAGAAGACCAAAATGAATAAAGAAGAAAAATAAAGTGAAGAAAAAACTTTCATTACATTGTTGTGCCACCACGTTGAATCCACTTGAAGGAAAGGTCAGTACAAGAGTCCCTACTAAAAGAAAAGAAACAAAAGAAACAAAACATAAATCTAGAAAAAGAAACTAAAAATAAGATAAATGAAAAATAAAATAAAATAAAAGACACCTACAAGCTAGTAAAGGTCATTAAAATTTAAAAGAAAAAGAAATAACAGAAAATAAAATACAAAAGAGTGAGTCAAGAATCCTCCTCCTCATCATCATAGGCATCATGGTCAGCTCCGCAACTAGAAGATGCACTAGTAATGTGTTAGATCTAAGTGGCCAGCATCTGATCTTAGACGTCCTAGCGTTGACGAATGTCAGTAATGGAATTGTAGAGCTGGAGAAGGAATGTCATCTGGCTCTCCATCTGTGCCTTAAAATCAGTATGTGAATGAGAACTAGTGACACGAGTGGCTGGTCTAGCAGGTGGCGCCTCTTCCTCCTCCTCCTCTTCATCAAGGGAAAGCTCTTCCCTTCTGGGGTACTGCATTGCATCTGGCCTCTTCGACCTTTTTGCCCTCTCATCATAGCGATACCCACACTGAACTAAAGTGTGCTCTGTCACAAGGTTACAGTTAGTAGTGGGCTCACTCAACTCCCCATCCAGTCATACTCTAAAGTCTCTTAAAATACATATAATAACCAAAGGGAATTTGAGGGCCTTAACTGATCAAGTAGTTAAATTGATGCATAAATCATGAATACCAAAATATTGTTAAATTACAATAAAAACATTGAATACATCATTGATAAAGAAAAAAAAAAGACAAAGAGAAATGAAAGCACTCATAGACAAACCTCTTTCTTCTTCTATGAAGACTCTCTTTGAACAATCCTCTTTAACTTGGGTGAATTCCTCCTTCAACGAGAGAATTAGAATTTCTGCCCTTTAATTCACCTCTCTTAGTTGTATATCTCTCAAATCCTTGTGTTCTCTTATGCTTTTATAGGCCTCTTGGATGTTAATTTCGTGGCTGAAGAAGTCTTGACTGAGTAAGAATAGTAAAATAGCAAAAATCCTTGGATAATCCCTAATTCCGCATATAGAATTTTTGCCTTCAGAGCTTACCTAGTGCCGAGTACGTTCATCTTACCTGGCGCCAGGTGCACTCTGTTCTACCTCTGTTTTTGCACTGTTTTTGGCCGTCTCTTCCTTAGCAGGCAGAATGGACCCGACGCCAGGTACACTTACCAGACCTGACGCCAATTCTATTCTAGAAAAATTCCTAAAGCTTGCTCAAACTCTACTGCTAGAGCAGAATGGACCTAGTGCCTAGTCCACTTGTTGGGCCTGGCGGCAGGTACATTCTGGTTCTGTACACTTTCTGCTCGATTCTAACTTAAATCTGCATATATTTACCAAAAACACCTTTTACAAACAAATTGTCCAATAAAAAGGAATATGCCTAGTTATTATAACAAATGTATCTTAAAACAATCTCAAATAACTAGAAAAAGAATGGTGATTTTAACCCCTATCGTACTACAGTGATCTAAATCTAATAGATGGACATAACAGATGCTCGGGATACGTATTGTGATCGACCAACCCACATTGGAGGTTATAGTGCGAGTATTATCCATAAGGAATGAGGAGAAATGACTATCCCCTCAATAGAGTTATGTTTTGGACCATTACCTAGAAGGGTAGTCGATTTGTGGTAGTCTACACACTTAGCTTATGAAACTGTTAATATTCCTAAAAAGCTACCTCAGCTCTCCTAAGAGCCAAACTGATCATATTAAGGATAATAGTGATAGAGTTAACTATTATCAGCTTTAATATGAGGATAAAGTGCACACATTATTTATTTTTCATAAATTGAGAATTTTCTTTTATTTTTTATTTTCAAAAATAGTTAGTGGAGGTTCTTGTAGTCTTTTAGTCATTATTCTCTAAGAGAATAACCTAACAGGTCTAAATTATATAGACTGGAAAAGGAACTTGGACATAATACTCATAACTGAGGAGTATAATTATGTCCTATATGAAACGTGCCCTATTATCGGGAAGGGTTCCACTGAAGAGGAGTGTAAGGCTGAAAAGATGTGGAAAAAAATTGACAAGATGACTCGTTACAACATGTTGGCCTTTATGTCTAATGTACTTTAGTCCGAACGCAAGTACATAGCCACTGCTTATGATATTTGCACGTCATTGGTTACAATGTTCAATGATAAGAGGCAGCCTACAAGGTAGGAGGCTCTTAGAATGATCATTAACACCAAAATAGCTAAAAGAGCATTAGTCAGAAACCATATACTCAAGATGATTACTGTTTTCGAAGAAACGGAAGTCTTGAAGGCTGTGATTGATCCCGAAGCTAAGTAGATATGGTTCTTGAATTTATGTTGGACTTTTTTACTCAGTTCAAGTTAAGTTACAATATAAACTAGTTATACATGAGTTTAATGGAGTTAACAAAAAAGCTCCAGGTGACAAAGAATGTCATGAAGCCACAGTCTAAGACTATTATTGCTAAGACTTCTTCTTTCAAGAACTAGGCCCAAGCCTAGAAAGTTCAAAAAGAAGAAAGAAAATACAGCAACCCAGCCTAAGTCCCAGCCCAACAAGCCCAAGGGCAAGTGCTTCAAATGTGAAAAGAAGGTACACTGGAAAAAGGAGTGTCCAGATCTTCAGGCAAAAAAAAACTCCACAGGTATTGTTTACTATCTTGAGTTTATATCAATGATTGGATCAATTGTCACTTGGATTGTTGATTCTGGAGCTACTAATCATATATGTAACTCCTTGTAAGGGTTTAGAAAGCTAAGAAGATTCCAAAAGGGCGAATACTGACTACGCATGAGAAATGGAGGACAAGTTTGGGCCCAAGAAGTAGAAGAGTTGGAACATAAATTTGATTGTAATAGAGTAGTAGTTTTGAAGGATATTTTATGTGTACCTAGTTTCAGACAGAATTTGATTTCAGATGCAAAACTAATAAATCACGATTATTTTGTTGTTTTTCATTCTGGTATTACTATTAGTAGAAATAGAGATGTTTTATATACTAGGCACATATATGGAAATTTATTTTTCTTAAACCCTATAAATAATCAAGTAAATAATGCGCAAAGTGAACCTTTAAGTAAGAAGAAAAAGACCAATGTCAATGACTCATATCTTTGGCATCTAAGGTTGGATCATATTAACTCAATCAGGATTCAAAGGTTAATCGATGATAGGCATTTAGGCTTATTGAGATTGGAAAGTTGACCTTAGTATTAATCCCGTCTTATGGAAAAGATGACCAAAAGATCTTTTACCCAAAAGGCAGATAGAGTTATCGAAAATATTGATCCTTGTTCACATGGATGTGTGTGGTGCATTGTTTACACCAGCAAGAGAAGGATTTGAGTACTTCATCACTTTCATGGATAATTGTACAAGACATAGTTTCGTTTATCTGATTAGGCGTAAGTTTAAGTCATTTGAAAAGTTTAAAGAGTTTAAGTTTGACGTGGAGCGTTGAACAAGTAAAATGATCAAAACCTTACGATCAGATCATGGTTGAGAGTACCTTTTCAGTAAATTTAAGGATTACGTAGTATATCATGGGAGAGTATCCTAACTCTTTGTGCCGAAGATACCCCAACAAAATGGAGTAGCTGAGAGAAGGAATAGGACGTTGATGGAAATGGTTCGAAGCATGATGTCTCATGTCACTCTTCCAATTTCTTTTTGGGGATATACTCTGAAAACAATGACATATATTTGAACTTTGTACCTTCTAAGTCAGTACCTAAGATGTTCTATGAGATGTAGACTCAGCATAAAGCAAGTCTAAACCATTTCAGGATATGAGGAAGTCCAACTTATGTACTGATCAAGGGAGATAAGTTAGAACCAACGTTAGAATTATGTTTTTTGTTAGATATTCAAAAGAAATAAAGGGTGGTTACCTTTATCATCCCAAGGAGCAGAAAATAATGGTAAGTACTAATGCTAGATATTTAGAGGATAATCAAAGTACATCCATAAAAGGTACAACTAGGTTAGAACTCGAAGAGAAGTTTTCTTCTGAATCAACTTCTTTTAGCTCGATTATAGAATAAAAAGAGGTACAACCTCAAGAACTTGTACAAAAGGAGCTTTATCGTAGTGTGAGGATATCTAGGGTTCTAGAAAGATAGACTGGAGAGATTTTTAACCTAGTCTTTGATTATTAGGAACAAAATCCTACTAGATATGAGGGAGCTATTGCCGATGTCGATGCAGACCTATAGCATAAAGCAATGAAAGTCGAAGTTGAGTCTATGCATTTCAATTAGGTTTGGGACCTTGTAGCTTAACTTGAATGGATAAAACCCATTGGGTACAAATGGACATACAAGAGGAAAAGAGCTGCAGGTGGATATACAAGAGGAAAGGAGGTGCAGATGTGAAGGTGAAAACCTTCAAAGTTAAGCTTGTGGCAAAAGGATATACTTAGAAAGAGGGAATCGATTAAGAGAAAACCCTTTTCCCGGTAGCCATGTTTAAGTCCATTCGTATCCTCCTTGCTATTGTATGTCATTATAAATATGAGATATGATAAATGGATCTTAAGACTGCCTTTCTTAATAGCCATCTTAGTGAAGACATCTATATATCCCAATCGAAGGGCTTTATTGCTAAAGACCAGTAATATATAGTTTGTAAGCTTAAGAAGTCTATTTATAGACTTAAGTTGGCATCAAGAGCATGGAACAATCATTTTGATATGACTGTAAAGTCTTATGATTTCACTCAAAATGAGGATGAACCATGCATGTGCAGAAAAACTTGAAGGCATTAATGTGGTATGGGTAGACGCACTATAAGCTTCGCGAGTAGAAGCCTAAGAATTTTGTAAATTCGTTTGTTTTATAGAACTTGTGTAAGCTTGTAATGAAAAGGCATAGGCATATGTTGTTTTTACAGAAAGCTTGTTAGATCTTGTTATTTCTATAAATATGTCATGCCTGGTGTGTCATCTAGGTAGAGAAACCAAAAGAAGAATGGAGAAGATCAAAGCAAAAATGGAGAAGATCAAAGAAAAACCGAGCTAAGCTTCACAAGAGCTGGCCATGGCTTTAGGCTAAACATGGCCTAAGCCGCAGGGAGCTTCATGGAAGCTAGCGGGCATTTGACTGTAAGCCAACCGCGGCTTAAGGCACAACTAAGTACTGAGCCGCAATGGGCTGTGACAAAGCCAGTTGCGGCTTGGTCTTGTGACTAGGCTATAGTTCGGCTGGTTCATAGCGGTTTGGCCGGTCTAGGGTCTTCTGATCCTGTGTGGCTGGGTGCATGAAGACGATTAGCCCTAAAGGGATTCTTTTGTATTCTGACTTATGACAAATATTAACGAGGACTAACTTGTGTGATCTGTATGTGATAGGATATGTTTGACCTCAGTTCTTCCAAGGCATACAAATAAGATTGCTAAGAAACTCTTAAGCAACGGAATCCAAGAATGGATGATCAAGTATAAGACAAGTTTAAGAGATTATATACCAAGAAGTCCTTGTGAAAGAACTTTAGACTAGGAATCGTTTATCATGGTATTATGTGTAAATTCCTATGCCCCTTTACTATATGATCAGTTTTGTTTTACCTTTAAGTATATAAATAAAATGATTTCAAAAGAGTAAGCTTTCAGATATTTGGATTGAGTAGTTTGGATGGACTCTGCATCCAAAAAGCTTCATCCACAACTCTAGAATAGTGTCTAAATGTTTCTACCTAGAAAAGTGCCATTTTAGATTTACCTTTTAGATGCACCTTATTCCGATCATTGAGTTCAAAACTGTGAAAAATCTGACTGCGAAAAATTAGCTGTTACTAGTCATTGCTATCTTATTTTTTACTTCTATAAACTCCATTTAAATATGATTTTCTGTAAGATTTTTGGACAATCTTTCTTAGAAACACTCTTACACTTTAGAATATTAAAATATTCCTTTCTATTGTGCTTCATTGTGAAATCAAATCATCCAAAGGTAAAAAAAGCCAATAGAGCTTAACTATTCATATCTGCTCAATCTGTTAGCTATTTTTGTACTCTATCTTTTATCAACTTCTGTATCAAAGTTGTGATGTAAAACCCAGTTGGGATAAGCCATGATTTTTGTGATTGAAGAGGTTGTGTGTAAAACCAAGTGTGGTGATCCTCTTTTGTAAGATTGGTATAGCCTACCATAATTGATTTGGGAAAAAGGTTTTAGTGATTATGTTAAAATCCTTAAGAGGGTACTTAAGGTAGTGGATGTAGATCAGTTGAGAATCAAACCACAAGAAATCCTTAGGTCTTTTTTTTTTTTTGAGTGAATCATCATAGGCATGAAGGCCCTTTCCAAGAAGAGGGAAGAGTGATCAAATCACACTTCATGGCTCATTGGGTAATATCACTATTTAATAGGATTAAAGGGAGTTTTTAGAGTAACCAATTTAACAAACCAAGGACCAAAGGGTGCGTAAAGAAATGGATGCTAAAAGAGATGCTAAATGGAGTACAAAGTAGACAACTATCCTTGTGGAGGGTCAAGAAACCACAAAGCCAAGGATTAAACATCAAGAGAGATAGAGATGGAATGCAATCCAAGGTAGTTTCAACAAGGAACAAACTTGACTTCAAGTCTATTTGGAAGGTTAAGGAAATAACCAAAATGATCTTGGAGGTCAAGAATAGGATTTGGAATGCAAAATATTAAGAAAATAGTGAAGAGGCGGAGCCGCCCGAGAAAAATCGGACAGCTCAAATTTAGCTGGCATTGTCAATCGGCGCTAACTATGGTCTGTTGAAGAGGGCTTTGGACCAGCATTAAACCGTCGTAGGGTCAACCACTCAAATCGGCGCCAGCCCAAGTCAGGTCTAGCCCGAAAACTTCCTATTTTAGCTCGTTTCAACTTTTTACATTTTTATTTTGATCCCCACGACTTTTATTATATTTTTCCTTATTTTAAGACATGTAAGGCCTAAAAACTTGTATTAAGGCCATTTGATTTCTATACTTTGTCTACTAATTAGTTAGGGCAACTTAGGGTCTATAAATACCGTATTATAGCCACTTTTGTAATATAATTCAGATTTGAAATTTCAAAGAGACAATAGAGTGTTTGACTCTTGGAGAGGAGAATTCCTCCTTAGTTCTTCCTTTCAAGACCAAGCAAAAGAATTAGACTCACATTTATTTAAAATCTCTAAAATCGTTGGGTTAATCCTACTTATTTCTTCATCTTGGGTATTGGGTGGATTTATTATTACCTAGTATTCTTGTTAGAAAACCTAAAAGGGTGCCTACTTTTCTCCATCCTACTTGTTCTTGAATTTTTTGTAGATTCAAGGGTGTTTGGGCGTTAAGGTAGTTGGCAAAATCCTATTAGAATTTAGGTTCTAGTTGTTCATTCACTTAGGGTTCTTATTTTGTGGGCATTTTGGTAGAGGATTGGGTGACCAATTCTTGAGTCTTGTTATTGAGTCTAATTTCCAACTTTTGGTGCTCCCGAGCTTGTATGAAAGTGGTATCATTGCAAGCTTGTGTTAATTCTAATTTATACAACTTTCTTTGGGCAAAGGTACAATCTCTTCAAGCATTTGTAAAAATTTTCAGATTATCGTCACTTTATTAGGTGCTATTTTTGAATACTTGAAACTCAAAATTATGCCATGAACTTGATGTTAAATTGATCTTAAATGTTGGTATAATGTTTAAGGAATCATTTGGCATTAATGTTTGTTGATTTTGTACTCAAATAAGATGGATATCTCATCTAAACCATTGCTGCAAATTTGAATCCCATAGCTCATTTTCTTGAGATTTTTGAGAGTTGAAATCTTAAAACTATGCCATGGGTTTATTGTGAAATTGAACCTGCATGTTTAGTTGAAGTTTAGGTAGCTATTTGAAGTTTGAAATTGTAGAAATTTTGAGATTTCTTGGGTGTCTTTGCTGCAAAGGTTTGATCACAAAAAAATCCCGTTTCTCAAATTTGAGCTGATTTTGTGCATTATTAAATTCTAGTTTTGGGCTTGTATTTGCTGTGACATTACTCCTTGATGTTATGTCTATCATTGGGAATGGAATTTTCTTGTGAATTTTGAGTATTAGAATGGTTATGTGGTTGAAAATTTTGAAACACCATTAGTTACGAAATTGCACTCCAAATGCTGGATGTGTGGTCTTATAACTTAGGAATATGCTTATATGATAACCAAAGCCTGGTTTATTGAATCCCTAGAGATTTTCTTACTTGTTAACTTGATTTTTGTGTAATTAAACTTTCTAATTGCTTGTAGCAAATTTTCTTGTGAATTTCCTAATAGCTTGGAAAACAAATTGGTGCATCTTGGATCATACCAAATTTTCTCTTGGAGTTTTTGAATTTTTTGTGATTTCATTACCTTGACTGAGTTGGTTGATCATCAATTTAAATTCTTGAGGTTGTGATAGCATCGTAACATTGAAAATCCTTATTTGAACTACTTGCCTACCAAGTGTTTGATGAAATGCTTAATTGTCTTTACAAAATCTTAGAAGGGTTCTTAGTTTACATTTATCACTTCCATTGAACTCAATTGATATACTTTTTATTTTTGGTGGGTTAAATATTTAGATTGACATATTCTTAAGATACTTGGGATTGAGTTGAACATTGCCAATCTCGAGTCATATTTCTTAGTATCCTCATTTGTTTGAATTCTTGTTGTGCTTGACTATTGTTGTTATTACACATCTTCTTGGAAAATCCTAAAGTTTGTGTGACAGCTCATTACTTGAAATTCTTGATTGATTGAGTCTTATTCTTGTTATCTATCTAGTGATAGCTCATTCCTTCTTAGGAACTTTCCTTTTCTTGAGCCCTAAGATTTAGTTGGCTTTGGCTAGTGGAACTAAATCCTTTGCATTGGGGAGACTTTTGGAAGAACTTAAGTATGGAATTGAGAGTGTGGAAAAGGCAACAGAGTCAACTCATTTTGATAAAAGCCAAAAGAGAGTATACACAAGAGAAGAGTATCATTGAAAGAGTGTAAACATGTAAGGGAGTGAAGTGAGAAATTCCTTTTATGTTTTCCACTTAAATTTTGTGGGTACTTTCTCTTGAAAGCAAAGTTCACTGTAGCTTGTTGGAATGAAAGTGGAGAATATGATTGTTATGAAGAGCCTTGTTCAACTAGAAGTAGTTATGGTAGGAATGATGAGTATGATTGGAGATATGAATAGGATTACTATGAGAGCATTGGGTATTTGGAAGAACATGATGAAGGACCACAAAAATTTCAAGAAGTATGTTGCAAAGGACAAAGAGTGCTATGCAAAAGGAAATGGAGTACGAGTGTTATACTTGTTCGAGCTATACACACACTTCCTATGAATGTCTAAAAAGATCCAAGCTAAGGGAAATAAGTACATCGCAAAATTCTTCTAAGAGTGGTTTGAGAAGAAAGCAATATTATGTTTGTTCTACTTGTTGGGATTATAGCTATGATAAATATGACTATCCAAGAAGGAAAAGCCCAAGAAGTAGGGATTAGTTGCAAAGAAGTGAAGTGAGTTCTTATGAGTATTGTTCTAGCTATGAACACACTTCACCTACTTGTCCTTGGAAGCCCTTAAAGGAGCCATGTAGCCAATTGAACAAAAGATTTGAGATGTGGGAGAAACAATATGAGGAAAGGAATAGAGAAGAGCAAGGGGTTTAGAAGAGTGAACAAAATGAGCTACAAGAAATTGAGAAAGAAGAGAAGATAGAAGAAGAAGCCAAAGAAAGAGAATTACAAAATCAAAGGGGTGAGGAAAAACATGAAGAAGTTGGGGAAAGTCCATTAATACATGGGAGTGACGGCCAACATGAGGATAACAAAGAAGGAGTTGAGCATGATACTGATGTGGTTGATGAGGAGTAAATATGTACGAAAGATGAAGGTCTCAAAAACTTCAAGTAACTATGAATTGGGAGAAAGCTCACATCAACAAAAGAAAGAGGGAGAATGTGAGGTTGTGAATAGTGAAATACTAACACTATTTTTTAGGGAGTCCACAAAACCTAAAGAAGAAGTAGATGGTGAAAGGAGAAATGTGGTCGACCAAAGAAATTCATTAATTGGTGTTGTTAGTAGTGTCTTGGGTACATATGTTCTTGAGGATATGGATGATTCCCAAAGGGAAAATATTTTCTACTCAGGATGTAAAATCAATCAAAGACCATGTATTTGATGATAGATTGTGCAAGTTGTGCAAATGTGATAAATACTACATTGGTGGACGAGATAGGTATAGAGACCATGAAGCATCCTATGCCATACAATCTTCAATGGGTCAATGATTGTGGTGAGGTGATGGTAAACAAACAAGTCAAGGTTACTTTTAGCATTGAAAATTATGAAGATAAGGTACTTTGTGATGTGATGCCTATGCATGTTAGAGAGTTGTTATTGGGAAGGCCTTGGATATTTGATAGAAATGTGATGCATAAAGGTAAAAGAAACACTTATGCATTGAGCAAAGAAGGAAGAAAGTTTACTTTTCTTCCAATATCCCCTAGAGAGGTTACAAAAGATCAAAACCTTATGAGGGAGAAGGAAAAGAAAAGGAGAGAGAAAAAGGAGGAAAAGAAGAGTGTAAGAAGAGAAGAGGAAAGAAAATAGAGAGAGCTAAATGAGAAGGGGGATGAGATAAAAAAGTTTAAGGTAAAGGTAGAAGAGAGAAGAGTAAAGGAACATGGGAAAAGGCAAACTCAAAGTAATATGGCACATAAGTGAGCCAAATAAGAGATTGAGAAAAAGAAAGTGAGTGGAGGTAAAATGAGGTTGAGAGCTTGGGTTGAGAAGAGAGAAAACAATGAACTTAGTGAGAATCTAAAGCCAAAAGTTTTACCTTCACAAAAAATACCTTGTTTGAATTTTAATACAAGTATTGATTCGAAGACAAATCATCTTCAAGAAGGGCGAAATGATGTGAATCATTATAGGCATGAATGCCATTTCTAAGAAAGGGGAAGAACGACCAAATTACATTTCATGGCTCCTTGGGTAAGATCACTATTCAAGAGGATTAAAGGGAGTTTTCAGAGTAACCAATTTAACAAACTAAGGAACAAAGGGTGTGTAAAGAAATGGATACCAAAGGAGATGCCAATTGGAGTACCAAGAAGACAATAATCCTTGTGGATGGTCAAGCGGCCACATAGCCAATGATTAAACATCAAGAGAGATAGAGATGGAATGCAATCCATGGTAGCTTCAAAGAGGAACAGACTTGACTTCAAGTCTATTTGGAAGGTCAAGGAAATAACAAAAATGATCTCGGAGGTCAAGAACAAGATTTAGGTTGCAAAACATCAAGAAAATAGTAAAGAAACGGAGCCACTTGAGAAAAATCGGGCAGCTCAAATTTAGCTGCCATCTCCGGCCCAGCTAGGCTAATCGGCACCAGCTGTGGTCTGTTGATGAGGGCTTCGAACCAACATTGAGCCGTTGCTGGGTCAACCACTCAAACCGGCGTCGGCCTAAATCGCGTCCAACCCGAAAACTTCCTATTTTGCTTCGTTTTAGCTTTTTACAATTTTATTTTGATCCTCTTGATTTTTATTATGTTTTTACTTATTTTAAGACAACTAATAGGGCCAAAAAACTTATATTAAAGCCATCTAATGTCTATGCTTTGTCTACTACTTAGTTAGGGCAACTTGGGGCCTATAAATATCCTATTATAGCCTCTTTTGTAATAGAATTCAAATTTCAAATTTCAAAAAGAGGAAAGAGTGTTGAACTCTTAGTGAGGAGAATTCCTTCTTAGTTCTTCCTTTCAAGACCAAGAAAAGAAATTAGACCTACCTTTGTTTAGAGTCTCTCCAATTCTTGGGTTAATCCTACTTGTTTCTTCGTCTTGGGTATTAGGTGGATTTATTCTTACCTAGTGTTCTAGTTAGAAAACCTAGAAGGGTGCCTACTTTTCTCCATCCAATTTGTTCTTGAATTCTTTTTAGATTTGAGGGTGTTTATGTATTAAAGTAGTTGGCTAAATACTATTGGTTTTTAGGCTCTAGTTGTTTATTCACCTAGGGTTTTATTTTATGGGCATTTTGGTAGAGGTTAACCAATTCTTGAGTCTTGTTATTGAGTCTAATTTCAAAATTTTGGTGCTCCTGAACTCGTATCACTTTTGCATTTCATCTGCATTTTATCACTGCATTTTTGCTGGTTATTAGATTAAAGAACTTTATCTCAATCTTTGTAATTGTTGATCAGTTTTAAAAGACCTTTGTGTTCTATAGAAAATTTATCTTTAATGCCTCAACTACCCATATTTAAAACAGACCATATTCTCGCCAATTAGTGGTGTTTCAAAAGATTCATGTCTGCACTCCTACAGCTGCAAAGCTAATCTGTTTATACCTGCATTTTTTACTGTTCACCCGACGTGAGAGATTTATACTCCTCCTTGCATTCATTGATTTGATCAAAGACATTTATGTAGTTTAGTGATACTGTTATTGTTGCTTTATCTATCCATCTTAACTATAGATCTTCTTTTCATCATTTAGAGGAGTTTTGAAAGTTCTTTTGCAGTACATTCAAGTCTATATTTTTGAACTCACACTTTGTTCGGCCTTTATTAAAAAGACATCAAAGATTTTTTTTTTAATCGTATTTGTTTTCCATAAACCTTATTCACCACCTCTAAGATTTATTAATTGGTATCATAGCGTTGGTCTATATTATCTTTGGCTTAACAACCTTGAAGTAAAGATCCATATGGCAAACACATCATTCTTACCTTATATAGAAGGATGTTCCACAAATAGACACCCATTGTTCAATGGAAGCAATTATACATTCTGAAAAAGCAGAATAAAAATTTATGTTTGCTCAATCAATTTTGAACTATGAAATCTGATTGAAAATAGTCCATTTGTCTCGTCAAAATTTGTTAATGACAGAAAAATGCCTAAATAGAGTGATGAATATAATAATGAGGACAATGCAAAAATGACTCTGAACTTTTAGGTAATGAATAATAACCAGGCTATGATACCATATGAAAGTGGATCAAGTAAACAATACGCACACAGAGACATGAAACTAGTAGCAGAAGCATGTAAAATTTTTCTTATACCTCTATTTTTTGTGGATTTGGTTTGTTTTGGATGACCCGATGTTGAAGGTTGATCAACCACAGGAGTTTCTATGTTAGTCCCTGGTGGCAAACCCACTAGTCTCCTGCTTCTTCTTGTTTGCATTTACACTACACTCTATTTGGCTAACCGAATATGGCCTCTACCTAAATCAGCCGATGAAAGCAACCAGGAAATAAAGAATGGTCTAACTTTCTTAATCTACTCTATAAGGACTAACAAAATCAAGAAGAAGAGGAAAAACATGTTCTCCTTAAAAACCAGAAAAATAATTTTCTAGAAAGGAAAAAACTGAGAGAGAGTAAGAAAAAAACCAGGCTTTTCTAAAGGTGTTTGTTATTTTCCTAGACTCACATAGAGTTCTTTTGGATACACACCTCTATCTAGAACTCTACCGCATGGTGTTTCAAAAATACAGAGTTCACACATCTATGAAACTCTTTGGTTCTATTCAATACCCCCGAGTCCAGCCGGTCCACAGAACTAGCTCTAGGCAAATTGGGTTTAGACTAAATCCTTGGATCCTTGGTCCAGGCTATTGAGCCGAAATTAATTAATTTATTTAGTACTGGGCCAATGACTTATAAATAATTAACCAATTAACTCCAAATGGACCTAAATAATCACTTAAGCCTTTTTCCTAGTTTTAAACCCAGGCTAAATCCAATTATTCAATCTAGGCCCAGGCCTTAAATAATTAATCAACCTGTTATACTAGGTAATAATTTGAATCTCTCTCAACCTTTTATTTTATTCCAGTCCAATAATAAATTAGACTTCTTGAATAAGATAAATTCCTCTTTAATCAAGACCATTCTTTCAGCCTAAATTTAATTAAGAATTATAGACTATTCTGAGAACTAAAACGAGACATCACCTTGGCTATTAAAATGACTAAAATATCCCTGCTATATAAATAGTTGTATTTAGCATTTTATATTTTCTAATATCACCATAAGAAAATATTACCCCTAAGGATAATGCTGCATGTAGCAAAGTCTCTAACCTACAGGTGTTAAGACAAATATACTCCTTTACGAAATGCCTTATATTCAGAGAGAAAGAATATACTAACACATTTCTAAATGAAATCTACTATTTTTAGACCCCTAGTCCAGTGATGCATGACTTTCTAGAACGTTTTCACTTTTCTAGGGATCTATCCTAAACCAAACATCCAAGTTATGTTCCCCCAGGGTCCGGGATTATTAGATTATTCAAACTATCATAAAGGGCATTATAGAGTCAAATCTATCTTGTATGAGTCTCTCTTAACTAACTAGTCATGTATACCCAACATACAAATATATTGGTCTTACGATAGAACCTCAACTACAGTATATCAAAGCATACGCTTCCAACTTTACCATACCACCAACCCATACTCAAGCCATAGGGTATAAGTCCATGATGTAGCAGTAGTAGTCTAAATTTCTACCATTATATTACTTTTAGAAACCATTACTATAGGTCCAGTTCCACGTTTTCAAAATACACTTATGTTATGAAGTGAAAGGACTACTCACTAGCTAAAAATAAGCTATTCCCTACCCGAAATTTACAACATAATAACCTTATTATGATGAGATTCCCACTCTCATCATCTGGTAAAGAACAATGGTTTATGTGTTAAGTAACTTGTTATCCATACCTTACTGTGAATGACCTCTATTCATATGGATTACTTACTTAAATACAATGGGTCTTTTCAAGTAAAATTGTGCAGAAATTAAAATAAGAAAACACAAACTGTTTATGAGAATAAAACTTTTATTGATTTAATCAAAATTATATTAGAAATATAGTCTTAGTAGGCATACATTATAACTCCCTCATCACATACCCCCACACTTAAACCTTTGCTTGTCCTCAAGCAAAAAATAAAACACCACAAGCAAAATGTTTCTTATAAAATAAGATAAGATTTTTGAACATGAGTTGGCCAAGATGGTAAATGTATTTTTTTCTCATTTGATTTGAGAATTAAGTCCAAAACCTAATTATCCAAACTAGTTCTTATGTAAACTAATATGTTATGATAGAAATAATCAAAGTTATCGAAGTTAAATTAAACAATTTTATGCTTATTCATGGTGTTCCATCTTGATTCTTTGAGGTTTGAAAGTGAATGATGTGATTCATATAAGCTAGGTTTAATAAGTTAATTCCAAGTTCTATGACTTCCCAACTACCGTAATCCAAGTAGTAAATATAAGATTGGTCCATAGGTTCACTTTATTCCCTCAATTATTTTTCTTTTTTATTTCTTGTAGTAAGGTAATTCAAAAGCCTAGTAAAGATATGTAATAATGATTTTTCAACTTTTGCATTACCTTACACCTAAAATTTTCCTATTTTCTTTCTTTTGGGTTTGATAAGGTGATACAAATGCCTTGTAAATATATGAATAAGGATTTTTCAGCTTTTGTATTACCTTACTTTATTCTCTCAATTTCTTTTTCCTCCTATTCCACATTTACTTACCTGGAATAAAGACAAGTTGTGTAATCATAGAACAAAGATTAACTTAAAATTTCATGTTTATACTTCATCGCAAACACTACCTTAATTCCTAAGAACAACATGGTGTCACTTTTACTACAACCAAAATAAATTTATTTAAATTCTCAAGATTTAACAATTTCACACATAATGTACACGTTTACTAAAAAATAAACCCATCCAACAAGTTTTAAACAATTCTCATGCTAAGGGGGATATAATAAAAATACCATCATGGCCTAACCAAATCCAAAAATAAAAAACAATTTAGCCCAATTTCCAAAATTGCATACAACTCATCCAAAATTAAGAAAATACCATAATTACAGTAAACGCTTGAAAAGAAATTACATAATCCCTTCCCCATACTTAGACTAGACAATGTCCTCATTGGCCTAAAATATAGCAATAAATACATCCAAATTGAACCAAAATAAATAAAAGGGAAATAGGGTTAGCAATCCCCAAGTGATTGTAGCTCCTTGAAGAAAAATATTTTTGTCTGAAGAAGAAGAGAAAAATAAAATAGCCAAAAAGAAATGAAATACAGTAAATGTCACATAGAAGAAATAATAATAGAATATAATAATAAAAAATAAAGATGTAGACAAAACTAAATCTAAAGAAAAAAAAGCAAATGTAAAGAAAATCCCCAAAAATCAAGACTCCACAACATCTTATAGGCTATAGTCTACACTTTTCATGTCTTCAATGTCCTCTTCATGATGTAGCTTCAATCAGTTCCCATTTACTTTGAAAACTCCCTTTTTTCAAAAGAGATAGCTCAGCTGCTCAGAAGGGGGGCACCTTATTCACCACAAATGGTCTAGATCACCTAGATCTCAGCTTTTCGGGAAATAGCCTCATTCTTGAATTGAACACTAGCACTTGATCACCCTCCTAGAATTCGCGACTTGGTATGATGTACTTGTCATACCACTTTTTCAATTTCTCCTTGTAGATTCTTGAATTCTCAGAAGCCATGTTCCTCCATTCTTTGAGGTCATTTAATTTGAGAATCCTTTTTGTCCTTTCAGATTCAATATCAAAATTAACTAATTTAATGGCACAAGAAGTTTCATGCTCCACTTCCACAGGTAGATGACACGACTTCCAATAGACCAACCTGTATGGAGTTGTTCCTATAGCTGTCTTGTATGTTGCCGAATAAGCCCAAAGTACATCATCTAATTTCAAAATCCAATCTTTTCTAGTATGATTCACTTCCTTTTCCAAGATTTTTCTTTAGCTTTCTATTGACTACTTTTACTTGGCTACTAGTTTAGGGATGATAGGGAGTAGCTAGCTTGTGAGTAACACCTAATCTGAGTAAAACTCTCTCTAATTGGTTATAACAAAAATGAATTTATCTATCACTTATAAGCACTCTAGGCATACTAAAGCGAATAAATAGCTTTTTCAAAAACTTAATTGCCGCTCTAACATCATTTGTAGGAAATGCATGTGCCTTTACCCATTTGGATACATAGTCAACAACTACTAAAATATACTTATTACCAAAAGAACCTAGAAAATGTCCCATAAAATCAATCCCCCAACAGTCAAATATTTCACAGGCTTGAAAAATAGAAAAGGGCATTTTACGAGCTTTAGAGATATTACTTGTCTACTAGCATATATTGTAATTTGTCACAAACCTATACGCATCATTAAATATTGAAGGCCAATAGAATCCATAGTCAAGGACTTTTCTTGCTGTTATATTTACTTGATAATGCCCTCAGCTGGTCTATTATGACAATGTCAGAGAATATCCCAAGATTCAGCAATATCTACATATCTTCGAATGACATGGTCTGCACAAGAACAAAATAGGAAAGGATCCTCACAAAAGTAATACTTTAAATTAGAAAGAAATTTCTTCCTTTGTTGTTGAGTGAGTCCTTTTATAAGGATACCTGATGCAAGAAAGTCAGCATAATATACAAACCATGGAGAAACAGAATTTTGACATCTAACCCATAAAAATTATTCATCCGAGAAGACATCATTGATCTTTTCTTCTTTTAGTGCATCTAGAGTGAGATTTTCTAGCCTTGACAGGTGATCTATAGCTAAATCCTTAGCTCCCCTTTTCTTCTTAATCGCTAAATCAAACTCCTGCAACAACAACACCCATCTTATTAATTTAGGTTTAGAGTCAAATTTAGTAAGAAGATATTTTAGTGTAAAGTATTCAATATAATCCACAACTTTAGCTAAGATAAGGTAGTGACGAAATTTATTAAAAGCAAATACTATTGCTAGAAACTCCTTTTCTGTGGTGGTATAATTCTATGGTGCTGCTATGAGAGTTTTACTGGCATAGTGGATTAGTTGAAAGTACTTGCCACGCATTTATCCAACAACTGCTGCAACTGAATAATCACTAGCATTGCACAGTAGCTTAAAAGGGAATGACCAATTAGGAACAACTAAAATGCGAGAATTAATTAACTTTTCCTATAACAAATTAAAAGCAAATAAGCACATTTCAACAAAAGTAACAGAGGACATATTTTTCTAGTAAAGAGGTAAGGGTTTTGAGACTTTTGAGAAATCTTGAATAAATATCTTGTAAAAGCCCACATGCCCAAGAAAACTCCTAATGGCCCTCAGAGAAATTGGTGGAGGAAGTTTCTTAATTAGCTCTATCTTGGCTTAATCAACCTCAATCCCTTGTTATAAAATTTTATGCCCCAAAACAATAGCCTCATGTATTGTAAAGTGACGCTTCTCCCAATTAAGCATAAGATTCGTTTCTTCATATCTTTTGAGTACTCTTTCCAAATTTTGCAAACACACCTAAACAGAATCCCTAAAAATAAAAAAGTCATCCATAAACACTTCTATTATCTCTGCTGCTAATCCTTCAAAAATATCCACAATACATTTTTGAAAAGTCCCAGGCCCATTGCACAATCCAAAAGGCATTTGTCTGTAAGAAAAAGTCCCAAAAGGGCAAGTGAAGGTAGTTTTCTCTTGATCTTTAGGAACTCTGGGAATCTAACAGTAGCCAGATGATCTATCTAGAAAACAGTAGCACATGTGTCCAATTAACCTCTCTAATATTTGATTAATAAAGGGAAACAGAAAGTGATCATTTCTTGTGGTTTCATTCAATTTTCTGTAGTCAATGCACATTCTTCATCCAATGACAAGCCTCATTGGAATAAGCTCATTCTTTTTATTAGGTGCCACTGTCATGCCTCCCTTCTTTAGTACTACTTATGTAGGGTACACTCACATACGGTCTGAAATGAAGTATATAATTCCTACATCCAACAGTTTAATCACTTCACCCTTAATTACTTCATTCATATTTGGATTTAACCTTCATTGGGTTTGTACCACAGGCTTTGCATCTTTCTCAAGAATGATCTGATGTGTGTAGAAAGAAGGGCTAATTCATTTTATGTCTGTGAGTTTCCTTGCTATAGCCTTCTTGTGACTCTGTAGAACTTGAACCAATAATAGCTTTTGCCCTTCTATTAAATCTTTTGCAGTAATCACTAGAAAATCATTCCATTAGCCAAGAATGCATGCTCTGTTAGTGTTGTGCCCTAGAGACAATCACTTATACATTGTATATGACGCATTTTATTTTAATAAAAGGTATTATTTATCTTACAAATTCTTTTGTTTACTTTAAGTAATATAATTGTTCGATAAAATCCCTAGTACAACACTGTGTTAAGAAAATCATGATAGAGATCATGATATGAGATTTCTATTACACTAGATGGTGTTAGTACTTAAATAGTCCCTAGTCATAGTATTAATGAGACAGGACATCATTAATGCGTTAAGACTAGCAGTGTTAGACTTCCTGATTTAATCAAGCGGTGGTTCTCATAACCATGAGTATTGAGATAGTCAAAGTTAACACATGGATGCTTGTTAATGGAACAAGTTCATTAGATGACCTAGCTTTGAGATAATCACATAGATAACTATTTAGTGCCAGTAATATAATCTCAATATAGCAAACGTGCAAGTGTCTTTAGACTTGAGATCTCCAAAGTATTTTGTTTGTTGAGCTTTGTACTTTGATTCCAATCTCCAGAGCTCGATTGAGGGCCGCCTATGAGATGGATATTGGATATATTGTGAGGTAAATGAAATTAGTTGAGAGGGTCAATAAAAGATTCACCACTCCTAATAGTAGGGGTGAATATCTCACGGCCACTTGTAGAAATTACTATTCAAAAAGTCCTTGGCCAAGGTGATTGTATATTGGAAACAGCTTTCAATTGATACATATCTAGAGTAGTGGGTTCCTAGTACAAGTACTATTGTATTCAGGCCAGAATTAATTTTGGAGGGAGTTGGCACTAATTTCGTACTCTAAACCAAATGAGATATTGTATGGTGAAAGGAGTTAATTGCACTGAAGTTTATTATTAAAGGGTTCATGTTAAGCCACTTGACTTCCTAGACTCTTGGGTGGTCATGATGTGTTGCTAGATACCGCTCATGATCGGAGAATATGGGTTTATTATTTGATGAATTAAGAAATCAATCATGATTAGAATTAATATGATTAATTCTAATTAATTATGAATTATTAATCTCAAGGATGTTTGGATTAATTCATGTTCGCTACCAATTGACTGGAAAACCTAATAGGTCAAACACAATAGATGATTATATATTCAAGATATTATTTGATAACATAGAGGGGTTAATTGTGAGAAAGAGAAGTTATTATGGACGAATTATAATTAGTTATAATTTATGGTCCAAGTTGTAATTGTGGAAACTTAATGTTTTCAATTACAATTAGGAAATTCTAGTTGTTTTAGAATTTTAGATTTTCAATGGATTTTAGAACATATATTGGATATGCTCGAAACCCTAATCCAAGTGTGATTCACACGAAAAAACAATAGCTTTTTCTTCCTTCTCCTTTTCTCGTTTTGTAGAAAATGAAAATAGCCCTAGCCGCCATCTTTTTCTGCTAGCATAGGAAATTTTGGTACTTGAGTATTCCTCGGTATGGATTACTATTAGAGATAATCACACACTGTGATTATAGTGGTTAGACGTTCAACCCACGTGGAGTTTTCACAAGAGGATTGTTGGATCGCGGCTCAACTTGAAGAAGAAATTTTGTTCTTCGAACGATCAAACAAAGGTAAAAAGTTGTTATCTTTATTATTTTTATGTCTTGTTTTCCACACATAGGCGGGTCCTGGGATGGTATCTCGTTTATTTTCCACTGCGCCGTATATGATATGAGCCTGAAATTCCCAACATACTCAAGATGATCCAGTAGCTCTTTTAATTCCAACTATAGTGGGTCCTCAATAGATGATCTCATCTAATGAAGACTTGATTTCTCAATAACTTAAAAAACTGATGGTTTAAAATTGTCCTTAGAATTCTCCAGAAGTGCCAATAGTTCTTGGGAATGTTATTTAACCCTTCACTAACTCATTTCTCGAAATCATTAAGGAAGAACATTTAATTGAAGCTACTTAACCAAAACCCAACTCAAACAAGACAGCCAAATAATCACAAGTAACTAAATACCATAGAATAAAGAGGATAGATCCAAAGAAAAAATACATCATCCTCAAGCATAAAAAAAAGGATACAACCCTTCATTACAATAAAAAAAATTATATCTTAGTATAAGAATTACAAGTAAGATTACAAAAAGAAGAGAAAAGTAAACTCATAGACAAGCCTCCTTCTTCTTCCTCTTGAGATCTTCAAGTAACCCTCTCTTCCTCTTCCTTAAATCTCTTAGTCTTCATTCCTTTATACACGGATGAGAGAGGAAAGTTGGAGAGACTCAGGGTTTTCTTTTAAGAACCCTAAGTCTTGTAAGTTTGCATCTTCCTCAAGAAGGATCTTATGAGCGTAGAAAGAAGGGCTAAATCCTTTTATGTCTATGAGTAACCATGCTATAACCTTCTTGTGGCTCTGTAGAACTTGAACCAACTGTAGCTTTTGCCTTTTTGTCAAATCTTTTACAATAATCACTGGCAAATTATTCTATTGAGCTAAGAATGCATACTCAAGATGATCCAGTAGCTCTTTCAATTCTGACTCTAGTAAGTCCTCAATAGATGATCTCATTCCCCCAAGACTTGATTTCTTAGTAACTTCAAAAACTAATGGTTTAAAATTATCCTTGGAATTCTCTACATATGCCAATAGTTCTTGGGAATGTTGTTCAAACTTTCATTAACCTATCTCTTGAAATAATTAAGGAAGAACATTTCATTTAAGCTAATCAACCAAAACCCAACTAAATAAAGATAACCAAATAATCACAAATAACCAAATAAGTACCATAGAACAAAAAGCACAGATCTAAAGAAAATACATCATCCACAAGCATAAAACTAGATACAACCCTTCAATACAATTACAAATCATATCTTAGCATAAGAATTATAAGTAAGATTATAAGAAGAAGAGAAAAGTAAACTCATAGACAAGCTTCTTTCTTCTTCTTTTTGAGATATTCAAATAACCCTTTTTTCCTCTTCCTTAATTCTTTTGGTCTTGCCCTCTTCTTTATGTTCAAACTTATAAGACTTAAGGTTCTTGAGAGAAAACCATAAGTCTCCTAAATTCTCCTCTCTCGTCCGTGTGTGAAAGAATGATGTATACATCCTTGGAGTTGTGGTTTGTCAAAAATATGCTAAGAAATGCATTGAATCTGCTAGTGGGTGGCCAAGGGAAGCAACTTGCATAGGCCACCAGGTTTTCCCGAAACAAGACGGCCTAGGGTGTAACACTCCTACTAAAGATAACAGCGGAAGCATATCAATATCGGGTGTCACCCCGTCCAGTTTCCCGAACAAGGGGTCTTTATAACGGAAACAACAGAGTAAATACATATATAAGGTCTAGACTCAACAATATCCTATACTGATAGCCATACGTAAGAGAATTTTATACATGCAATCTCTATTTATAATAGAATACAATACATGATCAAAAGGAAAGCTGTCTAGACCTAAACTACCGACTCTGTGGTATCATCTTTTTAGCTCTAGATCCTATAAAAGGTAAGATAAAGGACATGTGTGAGTGATGAATCACCTAGTGAGTCCCGTGTATGCTAGTACTTTATGGAAGAATAGGGTACATAAAACTTTTGTGGAATAGCATATCATATGTTCACTGCAAACCATTCTAAAACTCTCTAACGAAGAGTTTATCTAGAACTCAATCTTTTTAGAAAAACTATATTTTACTTTCAAAACATTGCCCCAATATCTAAACACAGGTGCTGCTCCAATAGCAGGTCGCCCTGTATGTAAAGCTTACAAGGCTTCGCCTTCAACATCACGATCTTATTGTGCCAAGGACTTCACCTTACAACACTCAACCGTGCATTACTGGTTAAGTACACTAACTTACACGTGTCATCATACTGAGTCCACAACCTCTAATACTCGATCCGTGTATCGCCGGATAAGCACACCAACTTGCACGTGTCATCGTACACAACAGCCTCCAGTACTCGATCCGTGCATTGCTGGGAAATCTTTTACTTGCTATCATAAGCCAGGGGTCCCAATCCTGACGTCAATCACTATCGAGGCAGCAAGGGGTTAGAACAATGCTAGTTGTCCAGCTAGCCCGTGAACAACCCAAATCACAAAGTGCACACAAAGCACGGCAATTGCCAAACTCTAGACGGCTAGCCAGGACAACTCATCTCAATGTCCTGTCACCTTGTTTAGAGTAAGACAATCCCTAGAACTGATCGGGTTACTTGGAGTCGTCTATCTCTAACATGAGCTAGTACAAAGATTAAAATCCTTGCTAAGTACTCAATGTTAACAATACCAACCCTATTTAACTAATCAGGCCAAAGGGTTATTTGATCCCGTAGGATTTTCAAATCATAACAATTTAGGAGCAAAACAACACTTTCCAAAATTTGATCCTGCTAACTTGCAAGTCAGATCATCATTTACATAGACTCTGCAGAGACAATCAATTCATTCCATAGCATATTAGGCTAATAAAATAATTCTAGGGATCAAAAGATCGTTTTTCAAAAGTCGATCTCATCACGAGAGATCGTTTTCTAAAATCATGTTGAATCAGGATAAAGAGTTATGTTCACACATCAAAATATATTTCCAAGAGTATTCGGGTCGTTTCCTCCGTACTTAGTCCTAAAAGTCATTTTCAAGGGTATTCAGGTCATTTTATCCATATCCGATTCAAAATGACTTTTCGAGAGTATTCGGGTCATTTTATCCTTACCTGATTTGAAAAATATTCATAAGAGTTCCAATAAAGATATTTCGGTCGTTTACCGAATACTTAAGTTCCAAAGGTTTTTCATAAACATTCAATAAGGACATTTGGATCATTTTCTAAATACCTGGTTTCAAAAGGAACTCATTTCAAGAAATCTAGAATTCTAATTTTAAAAGCGGATTAAATTCAAAGTTTCCAAATACATTTCCATAAAATGTTCCAATAAGGGCATTCCAATCAATTTATGTATACCTAATTCCAAAATTTACTATTTTTCAAAAATCCCAAATATTTAATCCAAAAAGGACTAAATTCACAAAATTCATGCTTAATCATCCAGTAAGGTTTCTAAGCTAATTATAATGTTCAATCGAGGAGAAAATGGCTTAAAATAATTCTTTCTCAGATAAACCTTAAACACATTTAGGGATTTCCAAAATGGTACAAAACATAACATTTCATGGAAAAGTGAAGCACAGTAGCTTTTCAAAGGTTTTAGAAATCGAAGGGACTCACCTCGTGTCTTAAGTAGCCTTTTTCATTTACGGCCGTTCAATCACTTCTCGACGTTCCGTTGGTCGTTTATCGCTAAACCTACACCAAACATCATTTCTGGGTCAATTCGTGCTTGCCCAAAAAATAGTTGACGTCCATCCGACATGTCCAATGGGTAGTCGACGTCCAACCGACGTTTAGTTGACGGGGCCGATGGTTAAGGAAAATGTTCAACTTTCGTTCACGTCGTTTTTTTTTTTTTTACCGTTTGTTCGATTCTTTTGTTTTCCTTTTTCCACATTCTTTCTCCCTTCATAAACAAGGGATTCATTTCATATTTCCCCAATTATTTCTTCCAAAATCACATAATTAATCTTTCTTAAATTCGTCCATGTTCCAAGCAAAGTTATGAAATTTTGCTGCTTTGACACATGATTTTGTTTAGGACATAACTTTCAGTCCACAACTCTGTTTTGGCTCTATAATATACTAAAATGACCGTAAGGCTCTTACCTTAAATTTTATGTGAACTATTTTCCAGAATTCTGGTTTCCAAGGCACAGTACTGGGCAAAAATAGCCCCAGTAGTTTTACCTTACTTTTACTATTCATGCTTTCCTTGTCCTCCTTTAATCTTTAACACCTTGGAACCATTAATTCGTTCAATTATCCTTCAAATTATCTTTAATTCTGAATTTACATATTTCTAGTAGCTCACAAAAGTTACACTTATTCAATATAAATTCATCTCTTCTAATCAAAACCTAGTTTGAACCATCTTTCTAACCAAGTAAATTCCATTTTTACTCTACTTTAATCATCACCTCTTCAACCGAAAATAAGCCTTCAAGCTACCATAATTATTCAGTTCTTCCTCACATAAAATATCATTCAGAGGCCCTTAGGTAGCCGGCACATATAGAAGCATATATAAAGGCCATACACAAAAGTTCACAAACTCTAGCATTGATCCGAAACCAATACATGAAAGTCACGTTTTTATGTTAAAATTCACATCATCATAATTATCATTCACCCAACAACAATTTTAATACAAGCAAGTTAGGGTTTTACCTTGTATTTGAGGCTATTTAGTGTCATTTTGCTCCAAGAATGCACAAAAAACATGCACACTTCTTTCTTTCTCTCTCCTTTTTCATTTTCTCTTGGTTTTTCTCCCTCTTAGATCATGAATTTCTGGCTGTTTAACAGCCTCTCTTAACTGCCATTTAGCCTCCAATCTTGGCCCTCTATTTCTTGTTGTGGTTTAATTGAATGGTGGATATACTTAGGTATGTTCCAATAAAATTCTTACACACCAACCATTTTTATTTCCTCCACAAATTTTCTCTTATTTCTTCTTGCATGGCTGCCGAAATTCTTAACCATTTTCTAGCCATTCATTTATCTTCTCTTGGTCCAAATATTAGCCAATTATATTGCTCAAGACCTTAATTAAGTGGGCCCACGAGTGATGTCTTCCAATCACAAAATTACACATCATTTTTTATTTATTTTGCAATCTTTTAATTCCATGTGTTTTGCTTGAACTCTTCATGCAACCTCTCTTAAATTAACATATATCCATGGGCTACTACTCACAAAATGCCATATGAACCATTTTTAACTGTGATTTCCCATTTTCTTCAGAAATGACAAAAATTAGGTTCATAACGGAAAAATATTTTATTTCACCATTCAACTCCAAAAATTATACTGAATCTATTGGTACCACATAAATTCTTTAATTACTTTTCTACTTGGTCAAATTTGGGGTTAAAGTCATGGTGCAATCAAAATGACGAAAATGCCCTTGATACCCCGGGTAGCATAATTCACACCAAAACATGCATTTCACTGCACTGACCAATTTATCTTTTTAGAAAACCCTTAAATTCTTATTTTGTTAATAATAATAGCCTTCTAAAAATTTAGAGTACGGGTAGAACAAATCCAATAATTACATCCTGATCTTGATAAAATATTATTCCACCACAATATTTGTCTCTTTACTCTGATCAATTTTTGTTCTAGACATTGACACAAATTCTTATTCTATTACAAATAGTAGCTAATAGAAAGTAGAAAGGTGTGGTGTTACATTCTCCCCTCCTTACAAAAAAATTCATCCTCGAAATTGGCTTACACTTGGAGTAAACCTAGGTACTTTTTCAATATCTTCGCTTTTCTTTTTCCCAAGATACATCTTACATAGAATGATGATGCCTCAAGACTTGTACAAGTGGAATTCTCTCATTCCGAAATTCTTTTTCAGCATACTCCACAATCTTAATAGGTTTTTCCTCATTCTTCAAGCTTAGTGTCATCTTAATGAGTTCCTCATTCAAAATGTGGGCAGGATTAGCCACATACTTTCGAAGTTAGGATACATAAAACACGATGTGAATAACTTAAAGTTTTACTGGTAACTCCAATTGATAAGCTACTTTCCCAATCCTCTCGACAATAGGGAATGATCCAGCGTACCTAAATACTAATTTCTTTTCGTGTTCATTTGATTCCAATTGTCGTTGTGGAGCCAACTTCAAGAATACATGATCCTCATTAGTAAATTCCAAATCTCTCCTACGTTGATCTGCATAACTTTTCTGTCTACTCTGCACTACTTCTAACTTAGTTTGATCATCTCTATAGCCTATCCGACCTTTTCAAGATCAAAAGCATATTGTTTGCTTAGTCTCCATCCTAAACTTTCCCAATATAACGGGAACTAACATTTTCTTCCATCCTAAACTTTCTTCCAACGGGGCCATTCCAATTCATATGCAAATTCAGCATACGCTAAATTATCAATCCACTTAGTTTTAAAATCCAAAGCACAGGCCCTCAACATGTCTTTCAAAGCTATATTCACTCGTTTTGTCTATTTATCCATTTGTGGGTCTGCTGCACTGAATTTTAATATTACCCCGTGTCTCTACTGTAACTTAGTCTAAAACTTGGAAGTAAATCCGAGGTCTCGGTCCGACATAATACTAAAGGGTTCTCCATGAAGTTTGATCACTTCCTTCATATAGATTTTACTTAACTTCTCTAAAGAATCCCGTTGATTGATAGGGATGAAATGGGCAGACTTAGTCAATCGATCCATTATTATCCATATAATATCTCGCTGTCCTACTGCCATGGGTAATCTTGTAATGAAATCTATAGTAATTTCATCACATTTCCATGATGGAGTTGGGTAACAGCGGTAATACTCTTTAGGTTGTTGTTGATCGATTTTCACTTGCTGACAAGATAAATATCGAGCTACAACATATGAGATATCCTTCTTCATACCAATCTATTAATAATGTCATTTTAAGTCCTAATACATCTTTACGGCTCCTGGATGGATTGTATACTTACTTCAAAGTGTCTTCATTAAAACATCTTGTCTCATCGTAGATTGTTTCAAGATATAATCCTCGGTAATTGATTTCGTCACTAGCAATATTAGAACAGGAGTAGAATTTAATCCTTCATTTTACTCCTGGAAATTTGTCTCATGCATCTTAGTTCCAACACAAGGAACTTCTTTTTGGGCAAGTTGAGTCAAAGATGAAACTATCTTAGAGAGTTCCCTCAACAAATCTTAGATAATATCCTGCCATTCTCTGGGAACTTCAGATTTCGATCGAAGTCTCAAGACGTTTTCAATTTGGCACCACTTTAAATTTTGCAGGATCTATTATAATCGTATTCTTAGATATCACATGTCCCAAGAATGCTACTTCTTGCAACTAAAACTCACATTTATTGAATTTTGCATATAATTTGGTCTCTCTTAACTTCCCCAACATTTTTTGGAGATTCTGCCCATGTTCTTGGGGATTCTTAGAGTATACCAGAATGTCATCTATAAATATGACCACAAAATTATCAAAGTACAGCCAGAATATTCGGTGCATTAGTCCATAAAAACGGTAGGGGTGTTAGCAACACCAAAGGACATCACCACAAACTCAAAATGCCCATATCGAATGTTAAATGCCATTTTTAGTATACCTTCTTCTCAAATCCAGACCTATTAATATCCTTGCCTCAAGTCTAATTTCAAGAAACATCCAGCCTTTGCAACTAATCAAACAGTTCATCAATCATGGCAACGGATATTTATTCTTAAACGTTACTGCATTCAATCCTCGATAATCTATACACATCCACAATAACCTATCTATATTCTTAACAAATAATATACGTACTCCCCTACGGTGAAGCACTTGGTTAGATAAACACACTCTCCATTAATTCCTGTAGTTGTTTTTTGAGCTCTTGCAATTCTATAGGTGCTATCCTATGGGGGGTCCTCAAAATTACTTCTGTCAATGGCACTAACTCAATAAAAAACTCTACCTCTCTCTCCGGCGATAGCTTCTTCAATTTCACTGAAAAAAAATATCTAAATACTCATTCACAACAGGAATGTCTTTGGGTTTCTTAACCTCTTATGGCTTATTAATTACATAAGCCAAGTATCCTATGCACTATTTCCTCATCATCTTCCAGGCCTTAAGTCCCAATACAAAAGCATTAATTTTCCTTCCAGCCTCACCTACAAATTCTAATATAGGTTTCCCAGATCGATGGAAACGTACTACTTTACGTCTACAATCAACTTGAGCATGATACTGAGACAGCCAATCCATATATGAGATAGCATCAAATCTCCTTCCAATACTTCATCTCTTACTAAGATCCTACAGTTCCTATGTATTTTCTCATTATTCTTTTGCTTTCCCAATGGGGCACTAGTAATAATTTTATATGAAATTTCTTCCCCTTTTTATCCCCATAGAATCAAGAATTGAATTGGCAACAAAGGAAAGCATAGAACCAAGATCTACCAATACTTTAGCAGTATGATAAAAAATTAGCAGCGTACCTTCCACCATTACAGTCTGATTATCTATCTTCTCTAAAGCTACTACCCGAGCATTTACTCGTAGTTTGGGGGTCCAATTCTAGAGGTAGAAGCCTACCCTGGGTTTCCTCTTCCAAATCTTGACCTCTATCCTTGGATGCTATCTCCAGGTCAGGTCTATCCTCCTATCCTTCATAGGTGAGGGCAATTTAAAATCTTATGCCCTATTTCCCTACAATTAAAGCATTTAAAGATGGGCAATCCTCCCATCGGGCTAGTCGGGCCTCCCCTCATTTGCATCTTCCTTTTTTCCCGCTATCAGGACCCTCTAGGTTTCTTCGGATTTATGTCTCAAAATTTACCTTGGTTTCTTTTGCCTTCCTATTCAATATCAGCCATTTCTGTTCTAGATGCCATTTCTACTACAACGTTATAACTAGTAGGAGCAATACTTGATAATATTCTTTTCAACTCTGGCTGTAAACCCTTCACAAAACATCTAACCCTATCTACTTCTGAATGGACTAAGAGTGGGCAATATTTTTATATAGTCTCATAAATTCAGCAGTGTATTATCCCACCATATGGTCTCCTTGTCGAAAAGCTTGAAATTCATCCTCCTTCTTCTCTACTACCTAAATAGGAATAAATTCCATCTTAAAACTAGCCTTGAAATCTATCCACTACCATTCTCCTTAATTCATCTCCCTTGCCCACCAATCTGGCTAGTCCTTTCAACTAGAAGGTAGTAAGTTGTACCTTCCTTCGCTCCGAATAATTTAGGGCTGCAAAGATATTTTCCATCTGTTGAATCCAATTTCAGCCTCCTGTTTTGAATCAAGTCACCTTTGAAATTGCGGAGGGTGAAATTTCAAAATGCGGTCAAGGGCTTGATCTCATTCGACTTCATTTTGCTAACTTTCCCTACTTGTATCCTCATTTACCCTAGCATTCTCAGTTAGTTGTTGGATTGTGGCAACCATCTTTTGGAAGGTCTAAAACATGGGGTGGTCTAAGGTTGTGAGGTGGGGACCTTCCGCCTACTATTCCTCCACCATTGGTTCAGGGTTATTTCGAGTAGCTCGCGATAATTATCCGGAGATCCGTTTAGGAGGCATTTGTACAGCTCATAAGATTTTACCGATATAACAAATGTAACCTAACTCAAAAGCAGTCATAGAATAAGTACAGTGAAATTAGCAAAACATTACATATCTTCATTCTCATCTATCACAAAGTCAGTACAAAATTTATATGCTGAGCATACGAGCATATACACCGGCTGAATTGTTCATATAATACCACACACACACACACACACACACACACACACACACACACATACATTTCATCCTCCTACTCATCATCCTCACTGTTTGATACGGGAGGTCCTGAATCAGTCGAGACTGTATAAGACTCCATTGCTTCAACCTCCTCATCGCCATCCACATCTGGCTACAACCAAGCCAATAGTTCTGGGTCTATCTCTAAATCCTCCTCTGGCTCCTCAACTACAGGTACCTCTACCTTAGGTACCTCTTGGTCCTCTCCTGCATTAACGACCTCCAAATCCAGTATCTCCTTCTCAAGAACCCTTGGTACATCCCCACCAAACACCTCCTCATTATCCTCAGATAGTACTGCACCATCAGAGATGCTATCCTCCTTCTCATCATCATCGTCCTGATGGTGCAGCTCAATATCACCACCGACCTTATCGGGAGTTGTCACCTGCCTCCTCATGTGGCGATAGTATCCTCTCGGGAGTAGATTTCCTCTCCAGACCCTTAAGGACAAAAATTACAAAAATGATGAAATCAAAAGCATGCTGACAGAACAAAAAAATTTACCTTCGTGCTTGAATAACTTTATTGGCACTGAAAAAGATGTCTATACCAGGATGCTTGAAGCTGGATTACGTCCTTGTAAATGTCGACTTCATCTCATTCACGCGAACCTTTTGAACTTCTGAAATGATAACCTTTTCTCTGCCAGTGAAAGCTTACAGAATGCTAGGTTCGCTTCTCATTAGCCTCTGTGAAAGCTTCAAAGAGAAATGGGTTCATTGTGAAAATAAAAACAAAAAGAACTACCCCTTGATTTCCTCTTCATTTCTTTTCATGCATTCACCAAGAGAGAGAGAGACCAATAGCATGAAAAAAAAAGCACCATGCTTTCTATTATCCTTTCACGCCAAACGATATGGGATCCATCCCGTGTTATTTTTTTATTTTATTATTTTATTATTATTATATTTTTTAGTTTTATTTTACCCTTGGTCTTATTCATTGGGCCAAATAAAATTATTTACTCTTGGGCTTGACCACCCATAAATAATAAGTCTCAATTATTTATTTTCTCGGTTTCATTAAATAGCCTAATAAATAATTAACAAGTCCAAATCGACCAATATAAAATATCAGACCTTTTATCTAGTTTATAACTAGATTAATTTTTTAATTATTCAATCTGGGCCTTGGGCCCTGAATAATTAATTAACCAATTAAACTAGATAAAATATATACTCTCTCGGGCCTTTTATTTTATTATAGTTCAATAATAAATTAGACTACTTAAATAAAATAAAATAAAACCCATAATTATGAAGACCAATTCCTTAACCGAAATTGTCAGGACTTAAGGGCTATTCCGGGGACCAAAAGACATATCACCTTGGCTACTAAAATAACCAAAATACCACTAATATATAAATAGCTATATTTTGCATTTTAAATATTTCCTAATATTACCATAAGAAAATATTGACCTCAAGAATAATGGTGCATTAGCAAAGTCTTCGACCTACATGTGTAATGACTAAAATACCCCTCTACGCATCACCGTGCATTTAGAAAGGAGGAGTGTACTAACACCTCTCTATTAGACATCTACCATCCTTAAATCTCTAGTCTAATAATCCATGACTCTTGGAATATTTCCACATTTCAAGGGAACTACCTTAAAGTAAATATCCAAGTTATGTTCCTCAAGGCCCTGGATATTTTGATTATTTGCACAGTCATAAGGGGTAATATATCATAGAAGTTATCATGTACAAGTTTGTTTTAACTAACTAATCGCATATACCCAATATACAAGTATATCAGCTCTACGAAAGAACCTCAACTACAGCATATCAAAGTACATGCCTCGAACTTCGTTAGACCATAAACTCATACTCAAGTAGTAGAGTATTAGTCTACGTTGTAGCAATAATAGTATGAGTTTCTTCTATATACTACTTTTAGAAAACACTATTACAGGTCCTGTTCTATGTATTCAAAATACGCTTACGCTGTGAAGTGAGTGGACTACTCACTACCTAAACGTAAGCCATTCCCTATTTGGAATTCATAACACAATAACTTATACATGATGAGATTCTCATTCTCATCAATTGATTAAGAACAAACATTTATATGTTAAGTAACCCGTGATCCATACCTTACTGTGAATGACCACCATTCTCATGGATCACTTACTTAAACATAATGGGTTCTTTTCAAACTTAAATCATACACAAATAAAATGTAAATTCACAAACAAATTTTGAGAATAAATTTTTTTATTAATAAATTCGATAATTACATCAGAAAACTAGTTTAGAGGGCATATATTCCAACAATCTTCCACTTGCACTCTAAGACTAAGAAAGCTCGTAGGTGCCTACCCTTATGGCGTCTAAGTATTTCTTGAAGTCTCTTTCAGCCAAAGGCTTGGTGAAGGGATCTACTAGGTTGTTCTCGAAGGCTATCTATTCCACCATGATTTCTCATCTCTGAATGAAATTCTGGATCAGGTGGTACTTTCTCTGAATGTGCTTCCCTTTCCTGTGGTTCCTGGGTTCTTTGGATTGCGAGAATTCTCCAGAGTTGTCACAATACACCACATCGGTCTGTCCATGTGTGGCACAACTCCAAGTTCTGAAAGGAACATCTAGAGCCAGACTTCTTCCTTGGATGCTTCTGAAGCTGCCATATACTCAGCTTCCATGGTTGAGTTAGCAATACAAGATTGCTTGATACTTTTCCATGAAATAGCTCCTCCAGACAAAGTGCAGACATATCTACTAGTGGATTTTCTCTCATCCTTATCTACCTAGAAATCTGAGTTTGTGTATCTGATAGTGCCTAAATTAGTCATATTTTTCCTAGTTATTTGAGGCTATTTTGTGATGCATTTTGTTTAATAACTAGTCATATTTCTTCATATTTGAGATTTTACCCTTGGAAAGGTGTTTTGTGTATTATTTCAGATTTTAGAGGTAAAATAAGGCAAAAACGTCACAAAATCGAACAGAGGCGGCACCGAACAGGCCAGAGGAAGTGGTGCCGGCCACGTGCTGTTGGCATGCACTTCGAGGCGATAAAAAATCGTTGAAACAAGATGGGAAGAAAACCGAACTGGCGCCGGCTCTAGTAGCTAAGGTGGTGCCAGCTCTACTCTGGAAAATGTTACATTGAAATAAAGGAAAAAATCGGCAAACAACTGAAGAAATAGAACACAACCGGCGCCAGCTGTGCCCTGAGGATAAGGCGAAGCTTTGATTTTTGCACATGGTTTTTGATAATCTGCAGAGTTTTAGTATTTTCCTACTTCTACTCAGCCAAGAACCCTACACAACGAATTTAGGCACTTCCTAAGCCTATAAATAGAGGAAAAACACAAGAGAAAAGGGAGAATTTGTGGATCATAACAGAAAATCACTCAAATCAAGGACAAATTCCACCAAATCAATGAGGGTTGTGCAAGAAGGTCTTCAAAGGAAGAAGAAGGGGGCTTGTCTATGAGTGCTTTCTTTTACTTTATTTTCTTTTTCTTAAACAATGATGTGTTTATTGTTTTATTATAATTTGACATTGTTTTAGGTATTCATGATTTTTGGAGTTATTTAATCTTTTGATAAATTGATTGTTCTTCTTGGTATTTGATTACTTATGCTTATTACGAGATTAGTTGGTTGTTTTTTTCCATTAATTTACTGGACCAAGAGGGTTGATGGTGGTTTTAATTCATTAATTTCATATCCCTTTGGCTATTAACTTATTGGATCAATGGGGTTAATTGCTAAGAACTGGTAATGAAAGGTTAATTGATGACTGCCGAGACCAATGATTCATTGATTAATTTCATGTTTTAAATTTGCCGAGACTAATGGAATTTAATTAAGGATTGTGTTTAATGCATCTTTTGGATTAATTAGTTGAGACGAGACAATTCTAATTTATCTAGAAGATAGGGATTTCATGGAATGACCATAGAAGAGAATCTATCTTAATCCTTCATGATGCCAAGAGAATAATTAGTTATGATAATGATTCGGTACTTTAAGATCATGTTTGACAGAATAATGGGTTAAGTTACATATTATCCATCCTTAACATGTATATATTTTTTTATTTTCTTTTATTTTCCTTTTTATTTCTTTTTCACTGTATTGAGTCGGTTAAACAATAAAAGAAAAGTGATTAATGCATACTTGTTGCTGGAGAATCGACACTCGTTTGAACCCTATGCTATGTTAATGATGAGTACGCTGGCTCATATGTGTAATTTGGAGTTAACATTTTAATTTAAACTTGATTGGGAATGTGCTTATTTTTATATGATTTTTATACCCAAATAAATACGCATCAAGTTTTTGGCGCCATTGCCAGGGAATAATATTTTGAAAGCTTGGATTTTGTTGATTTAACCATGTAAGTATGTAATTATGTTTATATGTAAATATGTATATATGTTCCTTGTATGAATAAGCAGCCTATTTTGTTATTTGTATAATTTTTTTTTTAATTTCACTATATGTTGTAAATATGTAAATAGGTTGATACATGTTCGTATTAACTAACTTGCCTTTGTATGTTTGTATTTATTATGTATTTAGTTATTTAATTTTACTAACCTAATGTTAATGTGGAATATGTGTAATCTTTGTATTTTAATTTGTTGATTTTTACATCTATAATTTTGAGTCAATACTAACTCTTCTTATTTTTAGGTTTGGAGTTTTGCTAACACGATAATTTAGACGGATTGAAGTTATTTTCTTTTATTATTTTTTCTTTAATTATAATTTTTAATCTTAGTTTAATATTTAATTTATGAATTCGTAGTCATGCATTCAATTAGGATAGATTTTAGGTAAAAAAAAAAAAAAAGAAGTGCATTAGTGTATTGGTAAAATTACAAGCTCACAGTGATGTTTTTAGTGAGACGTTATTAGAAGCATTAGTGAATTCTTTTGTTGCTAATACAAATTCATCTGTTCAGGGGTATGAAGAAGCTTCCCAACGATTGTACGATCAAAGGAAACAATTAGTTAAGATTGTTGAGGAGACTCATGAGTTCATGCTAGCTTGTACAATTGACCAAAAAAAAAAAAAAAAAGGCTATGAAGGACAATTGCATGATGTGGCAGGAGAGGTATCTGATTCTACTCTATGTGCTCATAATTCTAATATTTCTTTGTCACATGATTTCTTAAGTTCCTCTCACTTCTTGGAGAACAATAGTCCCAATGATAATGTATGGAGTTTAACATGCCTCAAGAAGTTGGATTTATCATCCATTCTAAGAAACCCTTTGAGGATGTTGACGAATTCTACCCTTCACCCCAATTTCAGGGAGGTAACTTGGTATTTGTAGAAGTATTGAAAAGTAAGGATTTCCCAATCCCATCTTTAAGAACTTAAATACTAAGTTTAAAGGGGAATTTTAATTGCAAAAATTCTTTTGAAGGGTTAATCAGTGATTTCAAAGTTGATGCATCCGTTAGATACCATGTGCACTCATATGTTGAAAAAGATATTTATGTATCTAAAGGAATGTTAGAGAATGAGGTTTTTGCGGTTGGCTTTGTTGAGACAAATCGTTCTCATAAACCTCCCATATTTCAAAATCCTCCATTCTTTCTACATTCATTATGCGTATCTTCTACTTGGAACTTTAATCTCTTTTCCAAAGGTTTGATGAGGAAGCATAATGAATGGAAAGTATTTGTATCATTATTTTGTGAGTCGCGTCTCTATTTTCTTTCTTAGGATTTTTAGTTTGTTTTCTTGTATTTTTGTGTGTCTTTATTTTGTTATTAATTTTCTTATAGTTTTCTTTTTTGTACTATTTTCTTTACTTTTTGTTTATTTTTTTTCTAGTTTTTATGCTTTGGTGTGTTTCTTTGGTATTGTTCTTTTTAGGTACTTCGTCAATGCCTCTTTCTCCAGGAACTCAACTCTTTTGTAGAAGAATGCCTACTGTAATGGAAGTATTTTCTTTCTTATCTTTTCCCTTTTTATTTTTGGTCCTATGGCAATTATTCCTTGGTCTATTTATTTGGCCATTGAGGACAATGTCCAGTTTAAGTGTGGGGGAGTGGTTAGATTGAGAATTCTTCTATGCTTCATTCTTTTATACTTCATTCTTCTTGTGAGCAAATTTTCAAAAAATTTTCATATTTTTTTCAACTTTCAAGATGTATTTTTAAAGCATATCTTTGTGATAGATCGTAGAGCATATGTGCTATATCAATTGTGACTTATGCATGACTTTTTGCACACACTTAGACTAAGTAGTTCTTGATCAAATGCTTTACATTGTTCTTAAACCTGTTTTTCTACTAAAATTCATGAAGCATTCTAGAACTTATTTGAATACCTCTCAAGGTGAAATAAGAAAGACATTTATGATTTAACTTAGGGATGACGGTAATAGACCTTCTTTGGATAGTTTGAGCTTTTTAAGCCTACCTATTTGATTTTATCCCTAGTGCCTATTTTGAGCCTAAATTGTTTATTTCTTTCTTACAACCCGTTATCAGACTTTGTCCATTACTTCTTTTTGAAAGTTTGAATAATTCTTCCAAATCTGTGATTGCTCTTGAGGGATGAAAATACATGTAGGAGAAGGTTGAGGGAGAATGCTTGTGAAAAGATCATGACTTGTTGCTTTCAGTCATGCATCAATAGTTGTGTTGAGCTGGGAAGAGAAAGAGAAGAGAACGATTGAAAACAAGAAAAGAAAACAAAAAGCTGCTAAGAAAAGATGGAAAGAGAAAAATTGTGAAACAAACAACAACAGTATTTGAAAAAAAAAAAAAGAAGAAGTGAAAAGAAAAGAAAAGTGAAAGAGAAAGAGAAAGAGAAGAGAAGAAAGATCACAAGAAGAATGGTGGTTGAGCTATAGGAATTTTTGAAAAACTTGAGTTCACATCAAGTTCTTGATACCATTGATGAAAATTTGAATGATCTTGTGAAAGAATGATTGACGAAGTGAGAATGAGTTATAAAAATGTAAGATTTGGTTGACCTTTGCAATAATAGCTATACAAGGTTATGGGTTTTGATTGATAGGAGAGGAAAAAGAGTTTGGAAATTATTGATACATTTTATTTATCCTTTTCTTGTGAACTCTCATCTTCTTGATATTTGATTCTCCAATATCCTTCGTTTGACAAGCCACATTACAAACCTCTAGCCTCACATTACAAGCTTGAAAGTCCTAATTGACTTAAGTAGAATCATGATATGTCTCGAATTAGTGAAAAGAGTGTATGAAAAGTAAGCTTATGGAATGCATATTCTTTTTGAACTAAATGTTTTCCAATGGTTTGAGAATATTGTTAAGTATTGGAATGGTTCTACTAAGTCGCTATTCACTTACACAAGTCTTGCATTTGTTGTGAAAGATGTAGTAGCATGTGTTTTATGTTCTTGAATAAAGAAAGCATTAGAGATATCATTTAAAATTGATTTGAGTGATTTTTTGAAAACTTGTGTTTTTTCAACTTGTCTTTGATACTTAGCTTGAGGACAAGCAAAGAGCTAAGTGTGGGAGAATTGATAGGGCCTAAATTAATAATATTTTTCTTAGTTATTTAAGGCTATTTTGTGATGCATTTTATTCAATAACTAGTCATATTCCTTTATATTTGAGATTTTACTCTTGGAAAGGTGTTTTGTACATTATTTCAGATTTTAGGGGTAAAATAAGGCAAAAACGTCACAAAACATAACAGAGGCGACGCCAGATAGGCCAGAGGAAGCGGTGCCGGCCACGTGTTGTTGGCACGCACTTTGAGGCGATGAAAAATCATTGAAATAGGATCGAAACAAAACTGAACCGGCATTGGCTCTAGTAGCCAAGGTGGCGCCGGCTGTACTTTGGAAAACTTTACATTGAAATAAAGGAAAAAATCGGCAAACAACTGAAGAAATAGAACACAACTGGCACTGACTCCAGCAGCCAAAACGGCACCGGCTGTGCTTTGAGGATAATGCGGAGCTTTGATTTTTGCACGCGATTTTTGGTAATTTGCAGAGTTTTAGTATCTTCCTACTTATACTCAGCCAAGAACCCTACACCATTGAATTTAAGTACTTCCTAAGCCTAAAATAGAGGAAAAACACAAGAGAAAAGGGGAAATTCGTGGATCATAACAGAAAATCACTCAAATCAAGGAGGAATTCCATAAAATCAAGGAGGGTTGTGCAAGAAGGTCTTTAAAGGAAGAAGAAGGGGGCTTGTCTATGAGTAATTTCTTTTACTTTGTTTTCTTTTTCTTGAACAATGATGTGTTTATTGTTTTATTGTAATTTGACATTATTTTAGGTATTCATGATTTTTGGAGTTATTTGATCTTTTGATTAATTGATTGTTCTTCTTGGTATTTGATTACTTATGCTTATTACGAGATTAGTTGGTTGTTTTTTTCCATTAACTTACTAGACCAAGGGGGTTGATGTTAGTTTTAATTCATTAATTTCATATTCCGTTGGCTATTAACTTAGTGGACCAAAGGGGTTAATTGCTAAGAACTGGTAATGAAAGGTTAATTGATATCTGCCAAGACCAAGGATTCATTGATTGATTTCACGTTTTAAATTTGCCGAGACCAAGGGAATTTAATTAAGGATTGTGTTTAATGCATCTTTTGGATTAATTAGTTGAGATGAGACCAAGTAATTCTAATTTATCTAGAAGATAGGGATTTCATGGATTGACCGAAGAAGGAAATCTATCTTAATCCTTCATGATGCCAAGAGAATAATTAGTTATGATAATAATTCAGGTACTTTATGATCATGTTTGCCAGAATAATGGGTTAAGTTACATAATTATCCATCCTTAACATGTATATATTTTTTTATATTCTTTTATTTTTATTTTTATTTCTTTTTCACTTTATTGTGTCGGTTAAACAATGAAAGAAACGTGATTAATGCATACTTGTTCCTGGAGAATCGACACTCGTTTGAACCCTATGCTATGTTAATGATGAGTACGCTGGCTAATATATGTAATTTGTGATTAACATTTTAATTTAAACTTGATTGGAAATGTACTTATTTTTATATGATTTTTTTACCCAAATAAATACACATCAGTATCCAATAAGAACCAAGTCGTTAGCCTTGTAAACTAGCATATAATCTTTCATACCATTGAAGTACTTGAGAATATACTTTATAGCTTGTCAATGAACCTCCGCAGGATTTGACTGATATCTGTTGACTAAGCCTATGGTAAAGTAGATATCTGGCCTTGTGCACAGCATGGCGTACATGAGACATCTCACAGCCGAAGTGTAGGGAATCCTATTCATTCTGCCATTTTCTTCTTGAGACTTAGGACAGTCTTTAGAACAAAAAGACAACTCATGTCTGCAAGGGATTAGAGTTCCTTTACATTAGTCCATACTAAACTTTGCTAGTATCATGTCAATGTATGTCGTTTGGGATAATCCTAACATTCTTTGCTTTCTATTTTTAAGAAGCTTAATCCCGAGAATGTAACAAGTTTCTCCCAAGTCCTTCATACTAAATTGACTAGATAGCCAAACCTTATTAGATGACAATGTTCTTACATCATTTTCAATAACTAGAATGTCATCCACATATAGAACTAGAAAAATCATATTTATGCCTTCTAATTTGCTGTATACGTATGGTTCATCCTCGTTTTGAATGAAATCGTAGGACTTTACAGTCTCGTCAAAACGAATGTTCTAGATACCTTATTAAGTCCATAAATGGACTTCTTAAGCTTGCAAACCATATGTTCCAGGCCTTTAGCAATAAAATCTTCCAGTTGGGACATATAGACGTCTTCATTAAGATGGCCATTAAGAAATGCCGTCTTGACATCATTTATATATCTCATAGTCGAAATGACATACAATGGCAAGAAGGATACAAATAGACTTAAGTATGACTACCAGAGAAAAGGTTTCCTCATAATCGATTCCCTCTTTCTGAGTATACCCTTTCACCACAAGCTTAGCTTTGAAGGTTTTCACCTTCCTATCCACTCCCCTCTTCCTCTTGTATAGCCACTTACACCTAATGGGTTTTATCCCTTCAGGTGAAGCTACAAGACCCAAAACCTGATTTAAGTATATAGACTCAATCTCACTTTCATTACTTCATGCCATAGATTTACATCGACATCAGCAATAGCCTCCTCCTATCTAGTGAGATCTTATTCCTGATGGTCAAAGACCAACTCAAAAGCTTTTCCTGTCTATCTTTTTGGAACTCTAGATACCTACCCACTACGATGAAGCTCTATTTGTACAGGTTCTTGAGATTGTGCCTCTTCTTGTTCCATAATCGGGTCTGAAGAAGTTGATTTCGAAAATAACTTCTCTTCAAGTTCTAACCTTATTGAACCTTTGATGGAAGAACTTTGATCATCCTCCAAGTATCTAGCATTAGTACTTACCAGTACTTTCTGCTCATTGGGATGATAAAAGTAACCTCCTTTTGTCTCTTTTGGATACCCAACAAAGTAATATAATTCTGATCTTGGTTCTAGCTTGTCTCCCTTGATCAGTACATAAGCTGAACAATCCCATATCCTAAGATGATTTAGACTTGGCTTACGCCCAGTCTACATCTCATAGGGTGTCCTAGGTACTAACTTGAAAGGTACTAAGTTTAGAATGTATGTCGCTGTTTCAAAGACATATCCCCAAAAAGAGACCGGAAGAGTAGCATGAAACATCATGCTTCGGACCATTTCCATTAATGTCATGTTCTTTCTCTCAACTACTCTATTTTGCTGGGGTGTACCCAGCACAGAGAGTTGGGATACTATCCCATAATGTATCATGTAATCCTTGAACTCACTAAGGAGGTACTCTCTACCATGATCCAATCATAAGGTTTTGATCAGTTTACTTGTCTAACCTCCACTTCAACTTTAAACTCTTTGAACTTGTCAAAAGAGTCAAACTTGTGCCTCATCAGGTAGATATAACCAAACCTTATACAATCATTCGTGAAAGTAATGAAGTACTCAAAACCCCCTCTAGCTAGTGTAGACAAAGGACCACACACATCAGTATGAACAAGACTCAATAGCTCCTTGGTTCTATCAGCCTTTTGGGTGAACGACTTTTTAGTCATTTTTCCCATAAGGCGGGGTTCACAATGAGGCTAACTTTCCAATCTTAATGAGCCCAAAAGCCCATCATGGATTAACCTCTGAATCCTGGTTGAGTTAATATAACCCAACCTTAGATGCCAAAGATATGAGTCATTAATATTGGTCTTTCTCTTCTTAGTTAAAGGTTCAAATTGAGCGTTATTTATTTCATTATTCGTAGGTTTTAAAAAGAATAAATTTCCATACATGTGCCCAGTACATAAAACTTCTCCATTTATACTGATAGTAATACCAGAATGTAAAGAAATAAAATATCCATTATTTAATAGCTTTACAACTGAAATCAAATTCTGTCTAAAATAGAGTATATATAAAATATCCTTCAACATAACTACTTCATTACAATGAAAAAACAAAATACAGTTCTCCTACTACAAGGGCCCATACTTGTGTTCCATTTCCTACTCGTAGTCCATGCTCGCCCTTTTAGAGTCTTCTTATCTTCCTAAACCCCTATAAGGAATTACAAATATGATCAGTGACACCAGAATCAACAATCAAAGTAGAAGTTGATCCAACCATTGAAATTGACTCTAGAAAGAGAATAATACCTGTAGGGTTTTTCTTAGCCTGAAGTTCTGGACACTCCTTTTTCTAGTGTCCCTTCTGCCCGCACTTGAAACACTTGTCTTTGGGCTTGTTGGGCTGGTTCTTGGGCTGGGTTGGTGCATTTCCCTTCTTCTTCTTAAACTTCCTGGCCTTAGGCCTAGTTCTGGAAGAAAATGTCCTAGCAATCATAGCTTTGGACTGTGGCTTCATGACCTTTTCTGCCACTTGGAGCTCTTTCATTAACTCGGTTAAACTCATATTTAACTTATTCATGTTATAATTTAACTTGAACTGAGTAAAAGAGCCCAGAAAAGGTTTGAGTACCATGTCCACTTAACTCTCGGGGTCAATTACAGCTCCTAAGACTTCTACTTCCTCGAAAGCAGCAATCATCTTGACCATATGCTCTTTGATTGATGCTCCCTCAGCCGTCTTAGTATTGATAATCGTCCTAAGAGCCTCCTATCTTGCAGGCCAGCTCTTATCTACGAACATCATGGCTAGTGATTGGCTACTATCGTATGCAGTGGCCATGTGCTTGTATTTAAACTGGAGCACATTAGACATGGAGGCCAACATTTAGCATCGAGCCACCCCGTTGGCCTTCTTCCATACTTTCTCAGCCTCTCGCTCCTCAGTGGTGGAACCCTTCTCGATAACCGAGCAGGTGTCAAAAAGGACATATTTATACTCCTCAGCAGTGAGTATTATGTCCAAGTTTCTTTTTACGTCCATATAATTTGGACCTGTTAACTTATTCTTACGGAGAATAATGGCCAAAGGACTAAAAGAACATCCGCCAACCATTTCTGAAAAATTGAAAATAAAAGAAAAATCAGTTTGTGAAAAAAAAAATTGTAATTTTATCCTAATATAAAATCTGATAATAGTTAACCCTATCACTATTATTTTTAATGTGATTAATTTAGCTCTTAGAAAAACTGACATAGCTTCTTGGAAAGATTAACAGTTTTCTTAGCTAAGTGTATTATCCACCCCAAATTAATTTCCCTTCTAGGTAATGATCTAGAAGATAACTCCATCGTGGGATGATCGTTTCTTCTCATTTCCTATGGACATTCCTCAAACTATAACCTCCAACGTGGGCTGGCCGATCATAGCACTTGTTTCGGGTTATTAATTACATCCATTCATTAGTTCTAGATTCTTGTGGTATCCCCATTCTATACGGGTTCACTCCCAGGGTGACGCAAGGGGACCCACGATCTCTAATGAAGATCATGATGGAAGTCGTGGGACCATTGGAACCCCTCTCCCGCTTAGTATTTTACAATGAGGGTTTTCTTGAAAAACATCTTTTGAAAATTTCAATTAAGTTTAATGATCCTGTATCCATCTGCAAAATGAAACAACAGATTATGGGTTTTCTTGAAAAATATCTTTTGAAAATTTCAATTAAGTTTAATGATCCTGTATCCATCTGCAAAATGAAACAACAGATTAGGCTTAGCCCAATAATAACATATTTAATAGTTTTGAAATAATCCTTGAATGGTATCAAAGCCATTCAAGGAAGCCAATTCTCTCATAAAAGCTAGCGGTCATAGGAGCAACTCAAAATCTACTTACTTTGTCCACCATGCTTCGTTGTATAACTCTAACACGCATTGTTGGGGTCATTATCCCCCATTGGCACTTGGCTGAGCGCGTTAGCACTTAGTGAGAATCGAACCCGAGATGTGGGGCGTAAGATAGGCTCTGATACCATTCAAGAAAGCCAATTCTCCCACAAAGTAAGTAGATTCTAAGTTGCTCCTATGACAGCTAGCTTTTGTGGGAGAATTAGCTTCCTTGAATGGTATCAGAGCCTATCTTATGCCCCACGTCTCAGGTTTGATTCTCGCCAAGTGCCAACGGGGATAATGACCGCAGTAGTGTGGGTTAGAGTGGCAACAAACATTACCCATCTATTAACAGATAACTTTGAATGTGACATTTTATTATAGAAAGAAACAATAGATGTGCAATCAATTCTCAAAGTAAATTCTCGTGTAGGATTTCTCAAGTAAATTAAGAATTTCTTTAGAACAAATATGCAAGCTAATATTTCAGCATCTGTAGTGGTTACTTTACTTTTATATAATCTACTGCAGTAACTACTAATTTTTTCATTTTTTCATTTATCTTCTTTAAATGGTTTCCATTTTATTTCTCCTCTCCAGCCATCTAAGCTCGCATCTACTTCTACTATTATGTAAGCCTCTGGAGGTGGTAGTTCTAAGGGTGGTAATGATTGAATTATTTCTTTTTTTTTTTATTGACTAACTTAAAATCTTGGTCATTAAATTTTCTTTGACCATGAGATCTTATTTTGGCATAAAGGGGTCCTACTAATTTGCCAAAGTTAGGGATATAAGTTCTACAATAATTCAACAAACCTAAGAAGGATTGAAGAGATTTAAGATTAGTAAAATCCACTTCCTTTTCTAAAATAGTTTTGGCAATATGATCCATTAACTTGATCTATCCTTTGCCAATTATAAATCCTAAAAATTCTATTTGGTATTTTCCCAAAGACATTTTCTTCTTTGAGAGAATAAGACCATGTTGAATACATAAATCAAAAAATTTCTTTAAATGACTTATATGTTCTTTCGTACTTTTACTAAATATTAAGATATCGTCTATATAACATACTACAAAAGGAATTTCTTTGAAGATGTTATCCATTTTTCTTTGAAACACAGATGGTGCATTTTTCAATCCAAAAGGTATTACTAACCATTCATAATGTCCATTTGGTACTGTGAGTGCCGTCCATGGAATACTATCTTCATGTATTGCTACTTGCCAGAATCCTGACTTAAGATCAAATTTGGAGTAAATAAAACTATTTTTTACTCTTAATATTGAAAGTTCTTTATTAGGGATGATATAACTATCTTCGACTATATTATCATTTAGTCGTTTATAGTTATAAACCATTCTACTTTTTCCCCTAACAATTTCACTATGTTTTCTTACTATGAAAGCAGGAGTTCTATGTGGGCTGTAACTATTCCTAATTATTCCTAATCCTAACAATTCCTTAGTATGCATGTTAGCTTCATCTAAATCTTTAGGATTATAATTCATAGGCTTATCCTTTATAATTAGTTCAAGATTTATTATTTCTAATTTGCAGAGTTTTTTGTTTTTCTGCTAATGTTCTAAGGGATTTTCTCCTATAATCTTGATTTTTTCTAGTTGTTTTAACAAGACCTCTATATCCTATTTTTCACTAACTATTTCTCCTAAATTAAAACTAATTTCATTTGAATACTCAAATTCTGAGAAATCAAAATCTTCAAATGCTTCTTTTTCAGGAATTTCTATGCTTTCCTGTGAAATTTCTAATAGTTGACTACTAGGTAGTAAATTAAGTTCTCTACTTAAAGGAGATCTTACTATTGTATCTGCCCTTTTAAAAAAGGTTACTCTATTACCTTCTACGATTATTCCACCATGGAGATTTTTGACGAAATTCATGCCTATTATTAGTTGATAATTCATGGTCGATACCCATGTTGTTGGTAGATAGTATTTTTCACTATTAAATTTAATAGTGCAATCCACCAGCCTTTCATCTATTTTTCTAGTATTTCCTACTATATCTATTACAGTTGATCCTATTTCTGATTTTCTCAGATATTTTTCAGGTACTAAATCTTTATGAATGTGACACATAGTAGCACCAGTAGCAATTATTCCTGATAATGTGAGGGTATGTTTATCAGGGAATTCTATAACACACAGTGTTGAGCAGGTTATTTGTTCTATATTTTCCTAATGCTAAATTTTTCTCATTATTGTAGGGTTCAAGGATGTAACATGCCGCTACCTAGGCCCAACAGGGTTGGGGATGTTAGGGTGTTACGAGTGGTATCAGAGGCTAGGTTTAGGCAAATATTGATAGTAGATGTTCTGTTTTATTAAGTTCAAATCTTTTATCTAACTTGTCTTGTTTATGCTGTAGGAAAGGGCAGCAATGGCATCCTCCCATCCCTATCTACCCAGAAGACCTACCAGTGCCTCAACCTGCACCTTAACCTATACCGCAGCCAATTATTCCCTCGGATGATAGCAGTGACGATGAGGTCCCGACCAATGAGCCACCCCCAATACCTGTGATAGATTTGGTTACAAACAGTGAAGATGATGAAATTGATATGGCATATATTCCCCACCCTCCTAGTCTCGTAGTTGACTTATCAGCTGATAGTGATGATCCAGGGAGATAGATTATGAATCTCCACCTAGACCTTCCTTCATACCTCCCCCCAACCAAGTTGAGACCGGGGAGAGTTCTAGGTAGCCCAGGAAAGAGCTAATGGATGGGTTTGCAAGTAGGGCTGGGATAGACTTCACTTAGAATTTTGGGGGATGGTTATATGAAGCTGACTTTGAAGACTCCGATGAGGATTAAGGAGGCTAAAGGCTGTTATAATTAGGATGTTTTGTTTACAGCTTTCCATGAACTTCTATGTTAAGGATTTCCTTTCTGTTTATTGCTTTCATTTCGAATTTATGCAAATAAGAGTACATGAGTACTCTAAGGTTTGAGAGAAATTTATATGCAATTCTTTATACGAAACTTACATCTAATTTTCTTTTACTTAAATCTAACTGTGAATGCATACTCAAAATGTTTTAAACATTGAATGTATAAACTCATTATTTGGGTATAGTTTAGAATGGCACCCAAATGCCGTGTTTCCACATTAGGCAGGAGAGTTCTGGAGGCAGAACCTATGGCACCAGAGGTTGAAATGACCCAAATGCAGTCACTCAACTAGGGAAATGAAAGTGAGCCAGATTTGGAAATGGGGTCAGAAGCACCTGTTGAAATGACAATGGGGCAAGCATTCAGCAAGATGACCGAGATTCTTCATACTCTGACTGAATGGAAGAATTCTAAGGAAGAGGATGAAGCTTTGGAGCGGTTTCTGAAATTTCAACTACCCATCTACTTGGGAGAAGCTGTGTAGGATCAGAAAGCTGGGCAATGGATAGAGTAGATGGAGGACATATTCGCTACGCTTCAGTACACTGAGGAGCAAATGGTGAAGTTTGCTGCATTCCGATTGAGGGGCCCAACTCGGGCATGGTGGTAATAGGTTTGGGACGACTGGGACATGCTTGATCAAGACTGGACATGGGCCAATTTTGTGGAAGCATTTAGAGCTGAGTATATCCCTTAGTGTATAGAGGATAAGCAGGAAGATTAGTTCCAAAATCTAAAGCAGGAAGGTATGACGATAGCTCAGTACGCAGCACGGTTCACCCAACTATCAATGTACTGCAAGAGGCTGGTGGACACTGAACAGAACATGACAAGACAGTTTGTCAAGGGGCTAAGACCGGAGTTGAGAAGGGCGTTGGCACCTTCTCCACCAACAACCTACTCAGGGGCCGTAGACGCAGCCACCCGGACAGAAAATGAGGACTGCAGTAGAATGGCACCGAGACCTTTCCATCCACCAAAGCAACCGCAAGGATCTTTCTAGAGGCAGCAATCTAGAAAGTGCCCCGCCAACTAACAGTGGCAAAATCAGGGAAAGCAAGCTCGAGACAGCACCAGCTGGTCCTACGTTGAACCTTCTGTTATGCTGACAATGTGGGAAAAAAGCCACACAGAGAAAAACTATTGGTCCAAAGGAGGTGAGCGGAAATGTTACCACTGCGGGGACCTGAACCACCTACAGAATGCCTGCCCTAAACTTCACCGAGTCGGGCAAGGAAATCCGACTTAGATCCCAGGGTCCAATCAAGCCAATACCATAGGAGCATCCGGGAGTGGAGTGCTGAAGTCTCAAGTGAAAGCAAAAGTTTTCACTCTGAACAGAGAGGTGGTTGGAACTGATGCGGCGGTAATGGAAGGTAAGTTTACTATCCAAGGATGTTCCATTAATACATTGATAGACCCTGGATCTACCCATTCTTATTTAAACAAGAACTATACATATTATTTAGGTTGGGATGGAGTAGAACTACCTTTTACTTTGTTGGTGAGTACACCTTTGGGGAAGATAGTACAAGCAGATCGGTATGTGCAAAATTGTAAAATTGAAGTGGGGAGAGAAAACTTGGAGGGAGATTTGATAGTACTGGATATCAATGATTATGATTTAATATTGAGAATGGATTGGCTAGCGAAGTATGGGGCTAGGGTAGACTGTAGGAATAAATCGGTTCAGTTCATTAGACCAGGGTGTGATGTGTTGGAATTCAACGACAAGAGAGTAAGGGAATTGAAGTATTTGATAGCTGGGGCTAAGGCCCGAAAATTTTTTAAGGATGTCAAGAATATTTAGCTTATGTGATAAATAAGCCAAAGGACCAGTGCACTCTGGAGGATACCGAGGTAGTAAAAGATTTTTTCGATGTGTTCCCCGTAGAGCTTACTTCTCTACCTCCCAGCTGAGAAGTTGAATTCACCATTGATCTAGTTCCAGGAGCGGAACCGGTATCCTGGACTCCATATCGGATGGCACCGGCGGAGCTGAAAGAACTAAATGAGCAATTAGAATAGTTGGTGAAATAATGTTACATCAGACCTAGCACGTCGCCTTGGGGGGCACCTATTCTGTTTGTGAAGAAGAAGGATGGGACTCTGAGGCTGTGTATCAACTATCGGGGCTTGAACAACCGGACGATCAAGAATAAGTATCCCTTACCGCTGATTGACAAGCTGTTCGACCAGTTGCAAAGATCCAGTTATTACTCTAAACTGGATTTGAGACAAGGATACTATCAAGTAAGGATAAAAGAGGAGGATATCCCCAAGACGACCTTCAACATAAGATGTGGTCATTATGAGTTCGTGGTGATGCCATTTGGGGTAACCAATACATCAGCGGTATTTATGGATTTGATGCATCGAGCGTTCCAACCCTACTTGGACAAGTTCGTGGTGGTCTTTATCGATGACATACTCATTTATTCCAAGAGTCCAGGGAAGCATGCAGAACATTTGAAGCTGGTATTAGAGAAGCTAAGAGAGCACAAACTTTTTGCCAAGTTTAGCAAGTGTGAGTTTTAGCTGAATAGTGTGGCATTTCTTGGCCACGTGGTGACCAAGGATGGAATCAAGGTAGACCCAGCGAAGGTTGAAGCAGTTTTTAACTGGAAGCAACCGGAGAACATCAACAAGATTCGAAGCTTCTTAGGATTGGTTGGTTATTATAGGAGGTTTATCAAAAGATTTTTAACGCTCGCATCGCCTATGACCCGACTGCTGAGAAAAGACATACCATTTGTTTGGAGTGCAAAATGTGAGTAGAGTTTGCAAGAGTTGAAGTGGAGATTGATGACAGCACCAATATTGAGTCTGCCAGAGGGAGATAAGCTTTACGCACTATATACTAATGCTTCAAAGGAAGGTTTGGGAGTAGTTTTGATGCAAGACCGAACGGTGATCACCTATGCTTCTCGAAAGTTGAGGCCTCATGAAGTCAATTACCCCACGCATGATCTAGAGTTGGCTACCATTGTGTTCACTTTAAAGAAATGGCGGCACTACCTGTACGGAGCAGAATATGAAGTGTTCACTGATCATAAGAGGCTGAAGTATATTTTCACCCAAAAGGACTTGAATCTGAGGCAGCGAAGATTGATGGAATTTTTGGAGGAGTACCGTTGTCCAATCAACTATCATCTCGGGAAGGCCAATGTTATTGCTGTTGCCCTGAGTAGAAAAGTCAGTCTGGCCAAACTAAGGGTACATGAGATTCAAGTGGTTTAGGATGTGTTGGATAGAAGAGAAGAAGTGCAAGGGTAGAAAATTGTTGTTAGCAATCTGAAATTGATACCAGACCTAAGACGGGAAATTATTGAAGCTCAACAAAGTAATGTAGAATTTCAGCTTTTCAAGGACAAGGAGTTCAAACGGCAAGGAAGTGAATTTCGGTAGGACGAAGCAAGAGTTTTGTATTTTAGAGATCGGTTGTGTGTACCCGAAGAGCACCAATTGAAGGATAGAATTTTGAAAGAGGCGCATAAGAGCAAGTACTCTATTTATCCGGGAGAAGTCAAAATGTACCAGGATCTGAAAAGGGCCTATTAGTGGCTCGGTATGAAGCGGAACGTGGTTAAGTATGTCTAGACATGTCTCACCTGTTAGAAGGTCAAAGCGGAGCACAAGAAGTCAGCAGGACTATTACAACCGTTGCGAGTACCTGAATGGAAGTGACCATAGACTTCGTTACCGGACTTCCTATGTCAAGGACCCAAAAGGACGCCATATGGGTAGTGGTGGATCGACTAACCAAATCAACGCATTTCATACCAGTGAATGTAAGGGATTCCATGGAGAAGTTGGCTCAGACCTATGTGTGAGAAATAGTCCGACTGTATGGAGTGCCTTCATGTGTTGTGTCTGACTGAGATCTGAGATTTACATCTCGATTTTGGGGCAAGTTTCAAGAAGCAATGGGGTCGAGTCTGAAGTTGAGTATGACGGCACATCCGCAAACCGATGGTCAGTCAGAAAGGGTTATACAGATATTAGAGGATATGCTGAGAGCCTGTGTATTGGATTTCAGAGATAAATGGATCGAATATGTGCCGTATACGGAGTTGTCGTACAATAACAGTTATCAAGCTTTGATTGGAATGGCCCCGTATGAGGCACTGTATGGACGCAAGTGTTAGGTACCACTATACTAGAGTTGGTCAGAAGATGGTCATATAAGAAAAACCGGAGAAGTCTGTGTTTGGGAAATGTTGGACAAGGTTAAGATAATCAGGGAAGGGTTGAAAGCAGCTCAGAGTTGACAAAAGAGCTATGCGGACAACAGGCAGAGAGAGTTAGAATTTTAGGTGGGAGATAGTGTATTCCTAAGATTGACACTGAATAAAGGAATATTGAAGCATCCGAAATGTAGGAAGCTAAATCCGAGGTATTTGGGACCGTTCCCGATAAAGGAGAGAATTGGGTCGATGGCGTGTCTATTAGATTTGCATGATGGATTAACAGGAATTCACGACGTGTTTCATATGTCATAGCTGAAAAAGTACAATGTCGATCCTGGTCATGTTTTGAATGATGAGCCGTTGGTGTTGCAACCCGACTTGAGCTATGTGGAGAAGCCTGTAAGGATATTAGACCGAAGTATCAAGACTCTCTGGAATAAGCAGATTCCAATGGTGAAGGTACAGTGGGAGTATCATGGCACGCAAGATGCCACATGGGAAATAGAAGAATGGGTAAAGCAAAAGTACCCTGATCTGAGATAGAGGTATGCTTGAATTTCGAGACGCAATTCTCCTAAGAAGGGGAGGATGTGAAACCCCACCTAAAGCCAACCCTAGAGTAAGGGGGTCGGAATGCATATCATATTTTTTTACATGCATAAATAAATTTTGAAATGATTTTATGTTCTTTAGAATTATAATTTATAGTCTCGAAGGCTTAGTTGTGTTTATTGAGTAGGAAGGGTAAAATGATAATTTTTCTTAAGGTCAAAATAGGGAGATAGCTTGAGGATTTAATAGGAAGAATATTTGGGAAAGAAGATAAGAACAAGAGTTGTTGTGGTTTAGTGGTTAGAGCTTTGGAAATAATCTCTAAGTTTTTGCTATGATTATTTGGAAATAAGAACAATAGTTGTCCTATCATTTAAGTTTTTGCTATGATTATTTCTTTTTGGATTGAATTTTTTGTCCCTTGCATTCCATAAGTAGAAATAGGAGTGTTGTCCTAGGGGAGACATGAAGGGAATGTCCTAATCCTATTCTTATGCCCTACAAGAATTCTTAAGGGATTCATGTCTTTTATTCCCTAGCATACCTTAAATCTTTTACCAATTAAGTTTGTTCAATTCATCTAAATCCATATTTTAATTCCAGAAAATTCAGCAAGGTTTATTGACCTTGGAATTTCGAAAATGGCTCTTAGAGAGTTTTGACTGAAAATAGAGAGGAAGTTAAGGAAGGTTCCCAAGAGAATTAATCTCCATGGTTAAACATTCAAACTCCACTCCTTAGTATTCATCTTCTTCATGGAAGCAATCTGAAAATTTTCCAGGTTCTTGGACAGTTTAGCCTTCAAAAACTTCAACCATTTTCCTTACTCAAATGCTGCCAGAAAAATGGCCAACTTGTTTAGTTTGAAGACTGAAATCCTTTGCCAAAATCCGGACTGCACAAAGCTATGCAAACTAGAAAAAAAATTCTGGACAGCTTCAATGTTTAGCAGTCCAAAATCAAGCTGTTTATTCTACCCTTCAAATCAGTAGATTACCTCTGCCTTTCCTCCATAAAGAAGGTTGGAAACTAACCTTAAAGGACCCTCCAATACCTCTCCATACTCTCTGCAAATCGGTTGGAACACTGCAGAAAAAACTGCACAACAATTTCCAGCAAACCATTCGAATATCCAACCAGAAAAATTCCAGCTTTGCTCTCTTTTCAAGCCTTGTCTGAAAATCACTTCAAATCTCTGTGAAATTAACCTTGGTCAACTAGGAACTGAACTTCATTACCCCCTCCACTGACCTACGCGATGGGACTCCATAGCTACTCCTTAAATTCCTCCTTCAATTACTCCAATCAAGCTTTCAATTGAAGTTCAAAATTCCAGCAATTTCTCCATGAAAACCCCCTTAGATTAAGCTTCGAACAACCAAAAATTCTCCCACCATGGCACTCAAAATTTCGGCCAACCTATAGCTCCTTCAACCCTCATTCATTTCAGCAAAACCAGTCGGCCATTGTAGCTTCCAAGAACCTCTATCAATCAAACCACATTACCATATCTTCTATCTTAAAAACACTCCATAAATTACTCCATTTGAAATGCAAACAACCAGATTTCCCTTTTCTCCCTAATCTAAAAATCAAATCACAAGAATCCTTCAATCATTCGGCCAAATCCCTTCAGTATTTCGTCCAGCTTTCTCTCCAATTCTCTCCATTTCTCCAAGAATACCAAGAACACGCACTACCTTTCTTCAAGCCTAAGACCACTCTAAACACCTCCGAACCCTTCCAAAAACTCCAAATCACACCTAATCACTCCCTAGAGTCCATTTTTGGATTTTATAACATCAAATCTCGAAAACAAAAATCTGCAATCAGATAAAAAACCAGAATTTTTCTTGAAGTCTCAAGAACACCATCAAGGTAACTAAGAGCGATTTTGTTCATCTGCTTTCCTTCAATCTTTAACATGATATACTAACACACACACACACACACACACACACACTACTCTCTCTCTCTCTCTCTCTCTCTCTCTCTCTCTCTCTCTCGTGCCGAAATGGTTGCTACAACCATGGCTGTTTTTCTTCTTCTTTCTTGGATGATTCAAGCCTCCCAAGCGTGTGGATCTCCTTAAACCTTCATCAAAATAGTCATCAACCAAGTATTTCTCTTTAACCTTCTCTTTAATTCTAAAATCATGTCTCTTAGATGTTGTTAGAAAAAAAAAATAGAATATGATTGAGGATTGAGTATGTGCTTATGTATGTATGAAAGAGTTGAGATTGGAGCATCATGATGTTTTGCCATGGTTAAGTTTTATAATATTTCTTGTGGATTGATGCATGTTCTTCATGTCTTGAGTGAGTATGGATGTTTAAGCATGCTAGATATTATGTCACCTTTGGTAAATAGGGTATTATGTTCTTATTTTCATTGAAACCATGAATATGATTATGCTTAGTAGAGATTTGGCCATGTGATAGTAGGTATAGATTTAAGCCTTTGTCCATAAATAGAATGGTTTGTTGATTGATGTTGGAGTTTATGTTCATGATTCTTGTTAGCAAAAAGAAAATTGTGATCATGACCTTGTTGATCCTAAGCTATTTTAATTGGCCAATTTTATTACGTTAATTAAAATTAATATTATGATTTCCTCCAAAGATTTCGAAAACCCTAGGAAGTTGGATTTGGAATATTCAATGGAATAGCAATATTTTAGCCAAATAAATGATATCTTTTATAATATATAAATATTTATATATAATAATAATAAATAAAAGCCTTTTATATAAATAATAATAATAATAATAATAATAAGTAAAATATTAATCTTGTAGGCTATACATTCATAAATACTATTGAAATTTATTTATTATCTATTGACCAAAATTTAATAAAATTTATTTATTATTAATTTTATTTACTAATTATTTTCTATCTAAAAATTATTAATTAAGAGATTAGTAATAATTTATAATTTATTTTAACAATATCATCTAGGACTTAGGATTCTTCATCAATTAAACCCTAGTTTATTTATTAATAACAACACTCAAAGATTTGTATTTGAACCTATAACTTATTAGTAATTATTTTTCAACCCCTAGTTATTTTCACTTATTAAGCTAGACTTATTTTATAAAACCCTTTATCATCTAGCCTTATAGCTTAGGATATTAGGGTCATGATTGTAATAAGTTGAATTATGATTATTTATGGAAGCGAGTATAGCTTGAATATAACTATATGACTTGTGTTTACTCCAGGCGGGGTTAGGTCAGCTTTGGAAGATTTGTGAATTTGCAAGTAAAGGATTAGGTAAGCTCCTGCATAAACTTATTTGATGACGAAAGGTTACTATGGCAAGCCAAAGGCGAAGTTTATGGACACTCATTTTGTAAAGGCAATTAAGGACTGTTTCTTTTCTTGTTCAGTCAAACAAATCTTTTGAAAACTAAACAAGCAGTTTTGCACAAACACTAAACTCTTTCTAAAAACCCACTTTGACAGAAATTTTAGAAACCCTTAATTGCTATTTCCAAAGCAAAGTAGTGTTTTATCCGTTTTTTCCAAAGTGGGACAATCAACGTTGAGTACTCAATAAGGGTAGGCTAGTAGTACTAGTTTTGAAGAGCAAGAGCGAGTCTTCTGGCAAGAGGCCACCTCTAGAAGACGAACTCAACTTAGAGAAGCGATATTACTACTTAGTTATGCCAGTCTGAGCTAGCAAGTTTTAGTCAAGTGAACTGTGTGTTTCCGGAGTGGACAATCGGTATGTTGGGTGTAGAGAAGGAGGAGTATCTTACCCGGTAAGCCGATCACCTACTTTTTTATCAGTCTACACAAAATGTGGCATTCTGACCGTTATATGGTCATGGGGCCCAACGTGTGGTAACCCATGGCTACCCATTTGAGTGGTTATATTTATTGTGCACATGTATGGTTTGAAAAGCAAAATGCCACTATTTATTTTAATCCTTATTTATTGCTTGCAGTATTTTCTTTTATACAACTTTTACAACTTGCATACATGAACTGTTTTACCTAAAACACTCAAAGCACACACGGGCTTACTGAAATTTTTATCTCATCACCTTTTATGCCGTGTTTCAGGTCGGTCCTGTTGTGGAGATGAGTAGCTAGATTTGTTGCTTGCTTGGAAGACTCTATATTGTTTATTTCATATGTTGCTTTGAGAAATGATAGTGAACAATTTATTTTGGATTTGTTCTTGAATTTTTGGGTTGTAATAAGTTCAAATTTTTAAAGTATTATTTTATTTTCGTTTGTGTTACCTAGTTATAAAGACCCCATGTCCTTTGGACAGGGCGACATCCTCGGCCCTGTTGGGCCTAGGTAGCGGGGTGTTACAAAGGATCGTTTCAAAACTATTTTGTTCTTCAATAACTATTCCCTTCTGTTTACTGTCTTTCTTTCTATTTTTCCATATAAAATCTTGAAGACTTTCTTCTAGATTATCTATGTATTTTTGCATTATTCCTATGGTTTTAAGATGTAAATTTACTTGGGATTTGTAACTTACGTCTTAAATTTCTTCCCCTTTGACTTCTATTTCTTTTTTGGGCATTTCATATTTTAAATATTGACTTGCACAAAATCTACATATTGCTATGTTGCATTTTGTGCAATAAGTCCTATGTTTTTCAATTAAGAATTTCAAGCAAATTTCACATCTATCCTTAAATTTTGTGAAATCTTGCCAAGCATGATTACATTGCTTATATCTATTAAGTTCTAAATTATACCTATTCTTTAGAAAAATAGGATTATTATCTAAATTCTAATCTTCATTCATGTTTAATAAATTAAGGTCTTCAAAGTCCTTAAGTTTATCTAACATGTAAGATATACTACAGTAACTCATGATACCACTATCATTATCAGCCTCATCACCTTCTAATGATATAATATCATAATTTGGCTCTATATCTAATGTTTGGTAGGTATTCAACCTTTCCCTATTTACTTTCTTATTTTTGCATTGATATGCAAAATGTCCTACTTCCCTTCATACATAACATTTACATTTTTTAGGAGATTTATGGGTTTTAAACCTTCGAAGTTGGTTTTTCATTGGGGGCTTTCCTTTCTTATAGTATCTACTTATTTTTAACTTCCTTGTCTTTTCTGGTTTTCCTAAATCAAATGACATGGGAGTTATTATCCTTTTATAGTAATTATAGTTCTTAATCTGCTTATCTATTTGGTGTTGCATACATTGTTCTTTCAAATAGTTGAAGATGAATTGAATTCTAGTAGTAATTGCTACTACAGATTGTCTGCCTTCAGATTCAGACCATTTTTCTACAACTATTTTTCCTAAAGGATTTGGGAGTTTAGCAAAATACTTATTACTTAACTCTGAATCCCAGCTTCTTCCAGTTTTCATGGCTAACTCTAAATATCTCCTACTAAATGTGTCTATATTTAGCAGATCCTTATCTACTTGTAACTGTTCAAGATCTTTCATAGCTTGATCCTGCAATTCTGTTTGTCCTCTATAAGGATCATAGCCTAATATTATTTGTCTAATTTGACTAGTTACATTCTGAGGGTTTTCAGCTAAATCTAGTATCCTCTGATAAGATTGTGGATACTTAGTTCTCCAATCTATAAAGTAATTTTTCATAGGTCCTAATAGATTTTCTATGAAATTGACTACCTCTTCAGCTGTCATGGTATAAGTATAATTTTGTAATCTATTCAGTGCATTAGCTTCGCATCTATCTATTACATCTTTCCAATTTTGAGGGTGAAAAGATGTCATTGTTAATTCACTACCTACTTTATGTTGAGGTGGTAAATTGTAAATTACTCCTGGGGGTAGTTGGAGTCCTATCTTTTTACTATAATATGGCTCATTACCTCCTCCTACTGTAGGTATAATCCTAGATGGTTCTCTTTTTGGTAATTGTGACGTATTTGATTGGGTAACATCATACATTGGTGATACCTCACTTATGCCACGGGTTTGACTAGTGCTAGGATTCATATTTACCCAGGTTTCAAACTGTGTATATTTGTTATCTTCTAAATCTACCAAAGGGGTTTCTATTTTATTTATCCATGCTTCAAATTGTGAATTATCAGTAAGGATACTAGGTGTTAAATCTATTATTAGTTCAGGGATAGAATCTATTTTTCCATTCTCATTGTCCAATTCTCCATTCCTATTGATCTTTGGATAATCATCCCTAATACCTTGTACTCTAAGATACCAATCAGCTTCATCTAATTCTGGTTTTTCTTCAAAATGTTGTTGCCAATCATAATCTATGAGTACAGATTCTAGAGTTTCCTCTGGTGAGAAGGTTCTATAAATTGGAATGCCGTATTTATTCATGATGTACTTCCTAGTCCTCAGATTTCACTAGTATTGTCACCATCAGTGATTAAATATTTGGCAAAAATTCCTTAGACTACTATTTCCTCATTTTCCAGTGTTATAGGTATAAACCTATTATTCCTAAGAATGATATTTATTTGGTCCTTATAATCAGAATCTATTATTCCGACTGTATTGGCCAATGAAATTCCTTTTTCATGCAGTGATGATCTAGGAATTATTATTAAGCATTCATCTACTTCCATTTCTACAGTTATTCCAGTATCTATTACTAACTCATATAATGGGTTTATGACTATTGATTGAACTAAACTAAAATCATATCCTGCACTTCATATAGTCAGTCTTTTAGGAAGTTTAGCTTCAGGATTCATAATATTAAACTTTCTAGTCATCTGAATAGATACCTTTTAAATAAAAATCTAATTCTTCTTCTTCTCTCTGTCTAATCTTTTTATTTATCCATGCTTTTAAGAGAAGGAAAAGTTCTTTATTTTTATGATCTTTATAACTAATTTTGATTTCCTTGTATAACCTTTCAAGGGTATAAAACGAATTCATATCTAACTGTCCTAAATTAACTAATGTTTATGTAACCATACATTGTTCCATTATTTGGTCTCTACTTTTTTACTAATATTCCAAGTGTCTCCTAGAAGATCATGGTTCTCTATCTTCTTTTCTGGTAATACTTTTATTCCTCTACTTGCTAGGAATCTAACTATTTCTATTTCTTTAACAATGTATCCTATACCATTTCTAGAAGTTACTTTACCTATGATATTTTGACAAATCAAGAGATTTTTAGCATTTTCTACCATGTTGTATCCTTTGCTTTTGACCAGTATCTTAAGATGTTCATGCATTTGGTCAATAGGGAACAGGTAGTCTGGCATTATATAATCTATTTGATTATTTTGACTCATGTTGATAGTGTATCACCCCACTACCTAGGCCCGCCAGGGCCAGGGATGTCGCCCCGTCCAAAGGACAATGGGTCTTTGTAACTATGTCACACAAATAAAATTGCGGAATAAAAATAATACTTTAACTTAAAATTTATTACAACCCAAGAATAAATTCAAGAATAACAAAAAATAAATCCATAATAAAATTTATCCACCCTCATCTCCCCAAAGCACTACACAAAATAAATTATCAAAAAATCTTCCAAGGCAGGCAATATCTAGCTACTCATCCCCACAGCAGGATCGACCTGAAATTATGGTAAAAATGGTGATGAGACAAAAATCTCAGTAAGTCCGTGTGTGCTTTGAGTGTCCAGTGAAAACAGTTCGTCAATGCAAAATATAAATCTTTATAAGAGAAATACTGGCAAGCAATAAACATTAGTTAAAATCAAGAGTGGTGTTTTGGCTTTTCCAACTATACATAATCAATAAAATCAACCACTCAAAAGAAATGTTCATGGGTTACCACATGTTGGGCCCCATAATCAGTCAGAATGCCGACACTTTGTGCAGATTGACAAAAAAGGTAGGTGATCGGCCTACCGAGCAAGATACTCCTCCTTCTCTATACCTAAACAACAACTGGGTGTCCATTCCAGCAAAACACAGTCACTTGACTGAAAAATAAATTGCTAGCTTGGACCGGCACGACCTGCTGGACTGACATCTTATCCGGGCAGGCCTCACCCCTCAGAGGTGGCCACCTACTGAGAGACTTACTCTAATGACTCGAAGACTAGCCCTAACAATCCACCCTTATTGGGTACTCAACATAATGTATCCCACATGGGAAAAATAAACCAAACACAGTTCCACTTGAAAATGGCAATTAAGGGTTTCCAAAATCTTTGTCAAAATCAGTTTTAGAAAAACTTTTGAGTTTGAGTAAATCTACTTATTGGTTTTCAAATAATTCATTTGTCTGAAATAAGAAAGAAGTCAATCCTCAATTGCCTTTACAGAAATGAGTGTCCATGCACTCTACATTTGGCTTACCATAATAAATATTTTACATCAATCGGGTTTTATGCAGGAGCTTACTTGATCCTTAGCTCGAGATAAAATAAAGATCTTCGATCGCTAACCCAACCCTGCCTGGGGTAAATATAAATCACAATCAAACTCTAGCCAAAATCTACTTTCACAAATAAGACTAACTCAACTCACTACTACCATGATCCTAGTGTCCCAAGCTTTAAGGCCAAATAATAAATAAAAGGTTTATAAGCTAAGTCTAATTTGATATTTAAAATAATTAGTTTTTTGGGAAATAAGTACTAATAAGTTGAAGGTTTAATTCTTCCTAAGAATAATTTAGAGTGTATTTGATGATAAGTCCTAGGTGGTATTAGGTAAAATAATGATTTACTAATAATTAATTGTTTGAAAATAATTGCTAACTAAAATTAGTTGAAAACAAATTTTAATGGGTCTTGATTGGAAGCTAATAAATAATTTTTAACAAGTTTTGATTAAAAGATAATAATTGAAAGATAATAAATTTTAATGATATTTATGAATATAAGACTTACAAAATTAATATTTTTACTTATTATGATTATTTATATAAAAGGCTTTATTTGATATTATTATTATTATATATAATATCTATATATTTTATTTCGTTAATAAAAGCTATCATTTATTTGACTAAAATATAATAATCCAAATCTAACTTCTTAGGGTTTTTGAATTTGCTAGCAAAAATTATAATATTAAATATTTTATTGAAGAAATAAAATTAGCGTAGGGACAACTAGTTCATTATCATAATTCCACTTGCTAACTAGAATCATGAACATATACTCCACTTCAATTCATCAAATCATCTAAATCATGAATAAAACATAGATCCAAATTTATCAAGGCATGATCCAACCTCTACTAGCATAAACATAATCATGGCTTCAATAATCATACATGAATATAAATCCTATTCATCATAGATGACATAATCTCTAGCATACTTGATCACAAATACTACCTATGACATGGAGACATGCATTAAACCCTAAAAACACCATACAATCAACCAAGACAATCAACTCATGCATAAATTCCATCTCCATCATAAACACACATTTATTCATGCTTCAATCTCTACTCATCACAACAATACATGCTCAAATCCTATTCATAATCCATCTCCTACCAATATCATCTTAGAGACATGAATCTAGAATTTAAAAGGAGGGTTGAAAAGGCTTACTTGATTGATGAGTACCTTGAAGGAGTTTCAAATGGATCTCAACTCTTAGATGTCTAAATCCGTCTAAGGAAGAAGACGAAAGCATGTCCATTGGTGAAGAACCATTCGGCCAAGAAGAAGAGAGTGTTCGGCCAAGAGAGAGAGAGAGAGAGAGAGAGAGAGAGAAGAAGAGAGTCCATTAGCATGCTTATTCATACATATATTTATTAGAGATCAAAGATTAGTGAAGATGAAGTTGTTTGAACAAACCTACCTTGAAGGTGTTCTTGAGTCTTTACAAAATTTCTGATTTTTTATCCAAAAGAGCAAGTTGGATTTTAGAGTTTGATGTTAAAAATGGTATGGATGGACTCACGGCAGTGAGTAGATGAAATCTGGAATTTTTGGAAGAAGTTTGAAGTGGTTTGGAGAGGTATTAGGCGAAAGAAAGGAGTAGGTGTTCTTGGTGTTCTATGTGTGCTTGAATGTTGAAGAGAATGGAGGAATTTTGGTTAATGCTGGCTGAAATTCTAAGGGAGAGAGTGACTGAATTGTTTTGAGGGGTTTTGGAAGATGATTTTTCTGGTTTGAAAGGAAAAGGAAAGGCTGGTTGTTGAAATCCTAAAAGAATATTTTTGGGAATCAAATTTGCAAACAATATATAGCAAGAATATTTTGATCAATGGAGAGCTTTTTGGAACTGCTATGGCCGACTGATTGCTCTGTGATTCGGCTGGATGAAAGCTGGTTGAAGAAGGTTAATGGTGGCCGAAAAGAAGGAGTGTAATGGTGAAGGGAAGGTCTAGTTGTTTGAGGGACATTTTATGGAAGGTTGCTAAATTAAGTTTGTTGGAATTTTGGTATCCAATCAAGGCATGATTGCAGTGATTTGTTGGAGATATTTTCGGGCAGCCATTACTGATTTTTGTGTAGAATGCTGGAGAAGACAATGGAATTCAGTTCATGGCTATTCAAGAGAAGTTTGTGCAGAAAAATGGTGAAGGTTTCAGACAAGGCTGAAGGAGAACAAAGCTGGAAATTGTGTTAAGTGATTTCGCAAGTTTGAAGGAAAATTCTGGGCAGATTTTTCTGCCATTGTTTAGTTAGTTTGCAGAGGGTTTGAGGGGGTATTCAGAGGTCTTTCAAGGCTGGTTTCCAGCTTTCTTCATGGTGGAAAAACGTGGCTAAGGAGCTAGAGAAAAATTGGAAGAAAACAGCTTGGTTTTAACTCACCTATGCTGCGATTTTGCCCAGAAAATTTTCTGGTTTTGCACAGCATTTGTGCAGTCCGAAATTGGCCAGAAAATTCCAAGTTTCAAGCTGATCAAGAGGGCCATTGTCTGGCAGCATTTGGAAGGGAATAATGGTTGAGAATTTCGACTCTTTGCATGCACAAGAAGCTGGAAAAAAAAATCCTTGAACACTTCATGAAGGAAATGAACCTAGCTAGAATGGAGTTTTGTAAGTTCACTAAGGGAATTAATTCTCTTGGAACCTTCTCCAACTCTTCCACATTTTCAGACCATAAGACGTCCTTTCCTTAGACATTTTAAACTTTCAAAGTCACAGCACTTTACTGAACTTTCTGGAATGAAATTGGCTAGAACAAATTGACCAACCTAATGAATTGAGAAGTAGGAAAAATTAAGGATCAAGAAGGATGAATTCTCTTAGGAATTTTTGTAGGGCACAAGAATAGGATTAGGATACTCCCACCATGTCTCCCCTAGGACAACACCTCTACTCTACTCTAAAGCACCTAAGGGCGAAAATACAACCTTCCCAAATAAAAATAAAATTTAATTATGCTAAAGCTCCAATGATAGAATTTGAACTCAAGACCTTAAGAATTAATTCCAAAGCTCTAACCACCAAACCACAACAACTCTTGTTCTTATTTTCTCTCTAAAATATTTTTCCTATTTAATCCTCAAGTTATCTCCCAATTTTTACCTCAGGCAAAAATTACCATTTTGCCTTTCTTACTCAATAACCATAATCAAGCCCTCTAGACTATAAAACCCAAATCCAAAGCACATAAAATCATCTAAAAATATATTTAATCATGCAATAAAATATGATATGCATCCCAACCACCTTACTCCAAGGTTGGTTTCGACTAGGGTTTCACAATTAGGGCTTGGGCTCGGAACCAGCGCTGGCTCCGTTCTAGAATGTTACAAAAAAATATATATATATCTTTTATTTATTTTTTTAATTTATTTCAAATTTATTTTTTTAGTTTGTTCCCTTACCCTATTTCTTTTCTTCTCAAAATTTTTCTTATTTTATCTTTTTCGTTTTGTTTTCTTTTTCTTTGATTTTCTTGTTTGTTTCACTTATTTGTTTTGTTCTTCTATTTTTCTTTCTTATTTTATTTATTTTTATTTTTATTTTTATTTTTATTTTTATTTTTTCTTATTCCCATAGAATGATACTTTTATTCCTTCCCTTCATCTTCGTTTTCCCCTTCTTCTTCTTTTAATTATCCCCCATGGATTAAAAATTTTTTAAACTTATACGTTGGGGAACATAGTGGTGTGTAAATTTCTAGATTTTATCCTCTAAAATTTATTGACATTGATGTATATGTGTTTCTAAGGAAAAATTTACTAACCATGGACAAATCTTTGTTGAGTTTATTTGATGGTAGAAAACTGCATATAATGAATTTTAAGTCTTGTGATTGCTTCTAAGCATTTTCTATGTATTTTTCTAGAAATTTTACATCTATGGAGACCTTGGACAATTGGGCATCCTTATGCTATTGTGTTTATTGATTGAAGATTGGTTGACATTATACTTGTGCTATTTACGTTGGATATTATTCTTAATTTTCTTGAGTATCAAAAATCTGGAGAGGTCTTCACTAGAAAGAGAACCAATTGCGAAGTGGATTTGGATGAGACGAAGAGGATATTGTGAGCCCTTTGGAGGTTATGGTGGTCTATTTGGTGGTGCTATTGGACAATTTGGAAATAAGGAGGACTCTACTTCGAGGGGGACTTAAAGGCTTTGACACAATATTTTTCTTTTCCCTTGATTTGTATTTGTGTTTCAATTACTCTTTATGCTTTCACTTGTGTGTTCATCTTTCTATTTGTAGGTTGAAGTTTGCCAGGATAATTCTTCCAACTTCATGATGCATGAACTTCTCATATCTTGAAGCTAATCTACAATTGAGGAGTATTGCTTAAACTTTCTACCCCTTTTTAATTTTGATCCCATTGGAGATGTTTTATGGTGTTTATTTTTGGCCCATGAGGACACGGTCCAGTTTAAGTATGGGGGAGTGGTTTGGTGATATTCTTGGTCCAAAATTTTAAATTATCTTGATTTTTCTTGTTGCTGAGTTACTTTGAAATTTGAAATTGGGACTTTTCATGGAACTAATCTGCCTTGGGGCATATTATTTTCTTTTCCCTCTTTACATTCTTAGTCCCTTGGTTATGCTCCAGTGTGCTATTTTAGGCCATTAAGTACAATATCCAATTTAAATGTGGGGGAAAGATTTAACATTTTCTCAAGTTCATCTTTGTGATTTTCAATGGATTTCCAATTATATATGTTTGAGGGATTTTCAGTGATATATGTTTAAATTGTTCGAATTGTTGATTTTTTTTTTTTTGAAAACCTTTTTAAAAAATAGGTGGAGCTAAAATGAGTTTATTTGTTTATAATGAAGATATGATTTCCTTTTTAACTTTGGATATGAATTTGTCATTCAGTATGGTAGGATTTTATTCAAAAGGTAAACTTGTGTATTAAGTTAGATTTTGCTAAGTCTTGAGAATTTAAGTTAACCTTGGTAATATTTGGTATTTGACTTTTATTTTATTCTTTGAGTTTGAATATGGATGATGTGATGAAATATGGGAACAGTTGTTGATTAATTCTTGTATTATGGATTTAAAATTTGCTTAACATTGAGTTTTGAGTAAGGAATGTGAGTTGAAAAAAAATATATGTGAAAAATTTTGAGTTGAAAAAAAAAATATGAGATGAAAAAAATTGAGTTGAAGAAAAATGCTCTTATTAATGATCGTTGATGGCCATTTGCTGTAAAGGGGGTCAATATGGGAGAAGTAGCAAGTGTATTCGGTGCACTCTCTTGAGGCTATCCCGAAGGTAAAAAGGCAAGAAAAAGAAAAAAATTGTTGAAAAATTATTAGAGAAAAAATGATGAGTGATGATTGTAAAGGGAGCCAATACGGTGTGTGAAGAGAAATCCATACACTTGAGGCTATTAATTTCCAAAGTCATAGGAAAAAAAAAAGAGTGGAGTGTTTTCCTTATTTCACTAACTCGAGTTTGATAAATTTGAGTTTATAGTGCTTGAATTGGTTAAATGATGTGACTTATATGATTTATGTTATCTATATTTTTGCTTGATGAGTGGAATAATTTTCATGTACTAGATATAGGCTTGTTTAACTTAACTTTGACGGCCTTGGAATTATTTGATTTAATGTATGAGTTTACAAAGGTTTTTAAAGGGTGAATGAATGAGAATTTTGTGACTAAGGTTGGAAAGAAATTATGGCTTTGTTATAGATGAATATAAAAGAAAATAAATTGTTTTAAGTGCTTTGGTTAAGTATTTACTTGAGGACAAGTAAAGATTCAAGTGTGGGGAAATATAATAGGGCCTAAATTAGTCATATTTTTCCTAATTATTTAATATTATTTTTGTGATATATTTTGTGAAATAACTAACCATATTTCTTCATATTTAAGATTTTACTCTTGAAAAGGTATTTTGGGCATTTTTTCAGATTTTAGGGGTAAAATAAAGTTAGACTGTCACAAAAGAGAATGTAGGCGGCGCCAACCCGAGAAGGACAGCCGGCGTCGGTTAGCTTCTGGATGCACAAAGAAAATGAAAGAAACAGAGAAATTCAACTACAATTGAAATTGGAAAGGAAGGGAGAAATTGGCTTGGTTCATGGCTTCACGGCTCAAAGGAATTTCGGACAGCAAAAAGAAAACAACAGCAACAAAGTGAAGTAAATTCGGTGGGGCCAAGGTGGAGAAAAAAGTCAAGAATGGTAGGCTGTAGAAGAAGCAGCCGAAACAAGGCAATTGGAAGAAGAAAGAAATAGCTTCGGTGGCTTAATCGAGCCAACAGAAAGAAGCCGAAACAAGAACAAAGAAAAGAGAGCAATTCGTAAGACAATTGCAACAAAGTCAACAATTTCGGTGGTGGCTCAAATCGGGCCGACGGCAAACAAAGAAAGCTAAACAATCTTGGTGGCTTCAAGCAAAATTCTGCACGGCTAAAATTGAAGCCAATCTCGGTCAACCACAATTTAACATCAATTGGAGGATTCAATAGGAAACGACAAGAAGACAACATAGCCGAAATCAAAAGTCCAATTCAAATTGAATTGTCAATTTCAAAGGTCAAGGTGGTGGACTTAGTTTATTAAGGATTTTATTTTAGCTTTTATTACTCCTTTTTTGTTTTTGATTTCTTTAGGCAATTACTACTTCTTTACTTAGGATTCTTTTAGGAATTTTGTAAACATATAAATTAAGGCCAATGTACATAAAAATGGGTGGTGCACAATGTAGGGACTTAGACATATTTTAGAGTGCATCACCAATATTTTCTCGAGTTTAATAGTTCAAGGAGGATTGTACAAGAGGGTCTATAAATGAGAAAAAAGAAGGCTTCCCTATGAGTATCTATTTCTTTCCTTTGTTTTCTTTTTCTTGAACAATGATATATTAATTGTTTTATTGTAATTTGTCGTTGTTTTAGATATTCATAGTATTTAGAGGTATTTGATCTTTTGATTAATTGATTGTTCTTCTTGGTATTTAATTAATTGGGCAGACTACGAGATTGGTTGATTGTTACTTTCTATTGGCTTGCTTGAAAAAGGGGTTGGTGGTAGTTCAATTGATTAGTTTCATATTTGTTGTCTCTTAACTTACTTGAAAAGGGGGTTAATTGCTACGAACTGATAATTAAATGTTAATTGATGTCTGCTAGAATATGGATTCATTGGTTAGTTTCATGTTTTAAGTTTGCTAGAATTTGGAAATTTAGTTAAGGATGGTGTTTAATGCATCTTTTGGGTAAGACTGGTTGAGACAGAACATGTGATATTAAGTTACCTAGAAGATAGGGATTCATGGATTGAAAAAGAAGTGAGTCTATCTTAATCCTTCATGATGCCAATGGAATAATTAGTTATGATAATGGTTGAGTTCGTTAAGGTCATGTTTGTCTAAACAATGGTTCGAGTTGCATAAATCTACATCCTTGACATTTGCATATTTTTATTTTATTTTCCTTTTTACTTGTTTTTCACTTTATTGAGTCGGTTAAACAATGAAAGAAATATGACTAATGTTTTCTTGTTCCTGGAGGATCGACACCCGTTTGAACGCTATGCTCGGTTAATGATGAGTACGCTTGCTCATATGTGTGATTATGGTTGAACGTTTTAATTTAAACTTTATTGGGAATGTGCTTAGTTTTTGTATGATTTTTATACCCAAGTTTGAACACATCAAGTTTTTGGCACCGTTGCCAGTGAACAATAGCATGAAAGCTTTGATTTTATTGATTTAACCATATGAATATGTAAATAGGTAAATATGTATATATGTTCCTTGTATGAGGAAGTACCTATGTTGTTGTTTGTATAATTAATTTCGCTATATGTTATAAATATGTAAATAGGTATATACATGTTTATAATCACTAACTTGTCTTTCCATATTTGTATTTATTGTATATTTATTTATTTAATTTTACTAACCCAATGTTAATGTGGAAAATGTGTAATAATGGTTGATTTTTACATCTATAATTTTGAGTCAATACTAACTCTTTCTATTTTCAGGTTTGGACTTTAGCAAACACGATATTGGAGACGGACGATTTTATGTTATTAGTTATTTCTTTATTTACAATTTTTACTTTTAGATTAATTTAGGAATTCTTAGTTTACATGTATAGTGGTCATGTATTCCATTAGTAAAAAAAAATGAAAAATTTGGAGCCCGGATAGAATGCAACTGGCGCCGGCTTGGGTCCAAAACCAACACTAGTTCCGTTCTGGAATGTTATAAAAAAAAGTCTTTTTATTTAATTAATTAATTATTTTTTTCGTTTGTTCCCTTACCCTATTTCTTTCTTCTCAAAATTTTTCTTATTTTGTCTTTTTCGTCTTGTTTTCTTTTTCTTTGATTTTCTTGTTTGTATTTCTTATTTGTTTTGTTCTTCTATATTTCTTTCTTGTTTTATTTTATTTTTTCTTGTTCCCCTAGAATGATACTTTTATTCCTTCCCTTCATCTTCGTTTTCCCCTTCTTCTTCTTCAAATTATTTTTCTTCTTTTTTTAATTATCCCCTATGGATTAAAAATTTTTAAAACTTATACGTTGGGGAACATAGTGGTGTGTAAATTTCTAGATTTTGTCCTCTAAAATTTCTTGACATTGTGTATATGTGTTTCTAAGGAAAAATTTACTAACCATGGACAAATCTTTGTTGACTTTTTTTGATGGTAGAAAAACTGCATATAATGAAATTTTAAGTCTTGTGATTGCTTCAAAGCATTTTCTATGTATTTTTCTAGAAATTATGCATCTTGGAGACCTTGGACAATTGAGCATCCTTGTGCTATTGTGTTTATTGATTGAAGATTGGTTGACATTATACTTGTGCTATTTACGTTGGATATTATTCTTATTTTTCTTCAGTATAAAAAATTTGGAAAAGTCTTCACTAGAAAGAGAACCAATTGCAAAGTGGATTTGGATGAGACGAAGAGGATATTGTGAGCCCTTTGGAGATTATGGTGGTCTATTTGGTGGTGCTATTGGACAATTTGGAAACAAGGAGGACTCAACTTCGAGGGGGACTTAAAGGCTTTGACACAATATTTTTCTTTTCCCCTGATTTGTATTTGTGTTTCAATTACTCTCTATGCTTTCACTTGTGTATGCATCTATCTATTTGTAGGTTGAAGTTTGCTGGGATAATTCTTCCAACTTCATGATGCACGAACTTCTCATATCTTGAAGCTAATCTACATTTGGGGAGTATTGCTTAAACTTTCTACCCCTTTTTAATTGTTAACCCATTGGAGATGCTTTATGGTGTTTATTTTTAGCCCATTAGAACACGATCCAGTTTAAGTATGGGGGAGTGGTTTGGTGATATTCTTAGTCCAAGTTTTAAAATTATCTTGATTTTTCTTGTTGTTGAGTTACTTTGGAATTTGAAATTTGGACTTTTCTTGGAACTAATCTGCCTTGGGGAGTATTATTTTCTTTTCCCTCTTTACATTCTTAGTCCCTTGGTCATACTTTAGTGTGCTATTTTAGGCCATTGAGGACAATGTCCAATTTAAGTGTGGGGGAGAGATTTAACATTTTCTCAAGTGCATCTTTGTGATTTTCAATAGATTTCCAATTATATATGTTTAAGGGATTTTCAATGAAATAAGTTTGAATTGTTGGAATTGTTGAAATTTTTTTGAAAACCTTTTTAAAAAAAAGTTGGAGCTAAAATGAGTATATTTGTTTATAATGAAGATATGATTTCCTTTTTAACTTTGGATATGAATTTGTCATTCAGTATGGTAGGATTTTTTTCAAAAGTTAAACTTGTGTATTAAGTTAGATTTTGCTAAGTCTTGAGAATTTAAGTTAACCTTGGTAATATTTGGTATTTGACTTTTATTTTATTATTTGAGTTTGAATATGGATGATGTGATGAAATATGGGAACAGTTGTTGATTAATTCTTATATTATGGATTTAAAATTTGCTTAACATTGAGTTTTGAGTATGGAATGTGGGTTGGAAAAAAATATATGTGAAATTTTTTGCATTGAAAAAAAATTGAGTTGAAGAAAAATGCTCTTATTAATGATCCTTGATGACCTTTTGCTGTAAAGGAGGTCAATATGGGGAGAAGTAGCAAATGTATTCGGTACACTTTCTAAAGGCTATCCCGAAGGTAAAAAGGCAAGAAAAAGAAAAATTGTCAAAAAATTATTAGAGAAAAAATGATGAGTGATGATTGTAAAGAGGGCCAATACGGTGTGTGAAGAGAAATTCATGCACTTGAGCCTATTAATTCCCAAAGTCATGGAAAAAAAATATAGAGTGGAGTTTTTTCCTTATTTCACTAACTCGAGTTTGATAAATTTGAGTTTATAATGCTTAAATTGGTTAAATGACGTGACTTATATGATTTATGTTATCTATGTTTTTGCTTCAGGGGTGGAATAATTTTCATGTACTAGATATAGGCTTGTTTAACTTAACTTTGATGGCCTTGGAATTATTTGATTTAATGTATGAGTTTACAAAGGTTTTTAAAGGGTGAATGAATGACAATTTTGTGTCTAAGGTTGGAATGAAATTATGGCTTTGTTATGGATGAATATAAAAGAAAATAAATTGTTTTAAGTGCTTTAGTTAAATATTTACTTGAGGACAAGTAAAGATTCAAGTGTGGGGGAATATGATAGGGCCTAAATTAGTCATATTTTTCCTAATTATTTGATATTATTTTGTGATACATTTTATGAAATAACTAGCCATATTCTTTCATATTTGAGATTTTACTCTTGAAAAGGTATTTTGTGTATTTTTTTCAAATTTTAGGAGTAAAATAAAGTTAGACTATCACAAAAGAGAATGTAGGCAGCGCCAGCCCGAGAAGGACAGCCGGCGTCGGTTAGCTTCTGGATGCACAAAGAAAATGGAAGAAATAGAGAAATTCAACTACAATTGAAATTGGAAAGGACAAGAGAGAAATTGGCTTGGTTCATGGCTTCACGGCTCAAAGGAATTTTGGACAGCAAAAAGAAAACAACAGCAAAAAAGTGAAGTAAATTCGGTGGACCAAGGTGGAGAAAAAAGTCAAGAATGGTAGGCTGTAAAAGAAGCAGCCGAAACAAGGCAATTGGAAGAAGAAAGAAATAGCTTCGGCGGCTTAATCGAGCCAACAGGAAGAAGCCGAAACAAGAACAAAGAAAAGAGAGCAATTCGTAAGACAATTGCAGCAAAGTTAACAATTTCGGCGGTGGCTTGATTCGGTGGCTCAAATTGGGCCAACGGCAAACAAGGAAAGCTAAACAATCTCGGTGGCTTCAAGCAAAATTCTTCTCGGCTAAAATTGAAGCCAATCTCAGGCAATCACAATTTAAGGTCAATTGGAAGATTCAGTAGGAAACGACAAGAAGACAACATAGCCGAAATCAAAGTCCAATTCAAATTGAATTGTCAATTTCAAAGGTCAAGGTGGTGGACTTAGTTTATTTAGGATTTTATTTGAGCTTTTATTACTCCTTTTTAGTTTTTGATTTCTTTAGGTAATTACTTCTACTTTACTTAGGATTCTTTTAGGAATTTTGTAAGCCTATAAATGACGGCCAATGTTCATAGAAATGGGTGGTGCACAATGTAGGGACTTTGACATATTTTAGAGTGTATCACTAATATTTTCTTGAGATTAATAGTTCAAGGAGGATTGTACAAGAGGGACTATTAAGGGGGTAAAAGAAGGCTTGCCTATGAGTATCTATTTCTTTCATTTGTTTTCTTTTTCTTGAACAATGATATGTTAATTGTCTTATTGTAATTTGGCATTGTTTTAGATATTCATGGTATTTAGAGGTATTTGATCTTTTGATTAATTAATTGTTCTTCTTGGTATTTAATTACTTGGGCTGACTACGAGATTGGTTAATTGTTACTTTTCTATTGACTTGCTTGAAAAATGGGTTAGTGGTAGTTCAATTGATTGGTTTCATATTTGTTGTCTCTTAACTTGCTTGAAAATGGGGTTAATTGCTAAGAATTGGTAATTAAAGATTAATTGATGTCTACCAGAATATGGATTCATTAGTTAGTTTCTTTTTTTATGTTTGCCAGAATATGATAATTTAATCAAGGATGGTGTTTAATGCATCTTTTGGGTAAGACTGGTTGAGACAGAACATGTGATACTAAGTTACCTAGAAGAGAGGGATTTATGGATTGAAAAAGAAGTGAGTCTATCTTAATCCTTTATGATGCCAAGGGAATAATTAGTTATGATAATGGTTGAGTTCTTTAAGGTTATGTTTGTCTAAACAATGGTTCGAGTTGCATAAATCTACATCCTTGAGATGTACATATTTTTATTTTATTTTCCTTTTTAGTTGTTTTTCACTTTATTGAGTCAGTTAAACAATGAAAGAAAGGTGACTAATGTTTGCTTGTTCCTGGAGGATCGACACTCGTTTGAACGCTATGCTCGATAAATGATGAATACGCTTGCTCATATGTGATTTGGGTTGAACGTTTTAATATAAATTTGATTGGGAATGTGCTTAGTTTTTGTATGATTTTTATATACCCAAGTTCGAACACATCACATGTCAACCTCCATATTTCCTATGATAGCTGTTATTATGTCATTATGTCTTTTATCTAGGAGTCCAATAAAAACTTTTGTTCCTAATTCTTTTCTATGGATTCCTTTAATACCTATCATGATACATCCTAAATGAAATAATTCATTATTTTCTTTTACCAATGCATCCCTACTTTCCCTAGTTATTACTAGCAACATTGTTGTACTTTTATCATTGGGGCTTGATATTAAGTGTTCCCTGTAAAAATTTACTAGCTTATAATGTTTACTAGGACTGTAATTATATAAGTATTTCGGGGCAATTGGCTGAATTTTATTGTCCCTAAAATTTGCTAATTGTTGTTCTGGATCGACAACTATTTCTACAATCTTAAAGGGTCTAATCTTTTTTGCTTTATCTATCACCCTTTCTATTCTACTATAAGTAACTGTATCCAACTTCTCTCTTTCTACTATCGTTGAAGTTGTCGTTCTAGAATTTTACTATATGTTTCCATTTATGAATTAATTTTCTACTTATTAGGTTATAAATACTGTATATATGTTTAATCCAATATTCTAAAACCTCTAATTCTCCTAAATATATAATTTCATGGACAATTGAAATTTGAGGTCATTCTTTAGGTATATCTATTATTTCAATATCGTACCTCATGATTTCTTGTTTTTCTCTTCAAGTGACGCTACTGAACTTTTCCAAGTAGCAAAGACATGAGATTTTGGTTTCTTCACAGGCTTCTTTCCTGTCTCTAAATTTAAACCTTCTAAAGGTTTACTAATGAAAGTTAATTTATTAGAGATTTCAACATCTCTGGTTGGAGCTTTTGGCTTTTCAAGTATTTCAAGCAACAATAATATTGTTACGTTATTTTGCCTGATAATTACTTTATCACCTGGAGTTGTGATACTTTTGTTAATATCATCATCTTTGTTAAGAATTCGTATGGATTCTTCTAAATACTTTCTGCTTTATATTAAAGTAGTTTGTTATCCTGGATTATTTATTAAATCACACATTATGGATTCCTAAAATCATTCTACAGTGTTTATCTATTGAAGATTGTATCTCCTTTCCATGTTCTAAGAGTTGTTTTATTTCTAAGATTTCCTTCTTAGTTTCTTCTAAGATTTGTTTATTTTCTATTTTGGGACTTAATGTTCCCGATATTTGACTTAAATCTTCTTTAGTAAGAAGATTTCTAAGTTTTTTAATATGCAGACCATTTTTTATGAAATCTAAATTAGACTTTAATTGTTCTATTTCTAAAACAAATTTGTCTCTAATTTCTAAATGCTTTCTTGAGAAATCATTTAAAACTAGGTTTTGTTTTAATTGATTATTCAAGATAATGTTTAACAGATCTACTATCAGATTGAGTTGACTATCTGATCTATGGTACAAGTGATTGAAATTATATTTTGAAATTGATCCCTCAAAACTACACCATATTTGATGCTTATCTAAACTTGTCTTTTGGACAAAAGTTCTTTCTGCAAGGTCTAAGTATTCTAACTTCTTTTTCTTTTCCATTCTATCAAATTATTCTGTCTTTAAAGAATAGAAACATGCCTCCTTTATGAACTATCCTAGATGAGTATTATCTATCCTTTTCTGCAAACTACTAGTTGAGTTTCTCTTGGGCTTATTAGTTTTATTTTCTTGGCATACAAGAGCTCACACAAGTGGACCTATATGCTGCCCCTCTTGGGTCTTATGCGATGCCTCTAAATTCTTTTGCCCTTCCACCAATTCTCTCGACTTTACACAACAAGCACAAGTAATAACCGAAGAATTAAGAAAATAGTTCATGTAACATAATTTGTATCAGCATGCTTGTTACTCTAACAAAGATAATGAGTATGTAGCTTTGTTTCAACAGCAAGGAACTATGTTCCCTTAGCGTGTAAGCTCTTCCGGCAGCGCTGTTTGTTTTCCAGCCGATATACTCATATATGGAAAAGAAGTATAAGCTAGAATACCAGAATTATAGATAAACAAGAAGTTGATTACATGAAAATGGAGAGTCTTGAGAGATCAAGGATCTCACTACTCCATATTATATTTCATTACCTGATTACAGTATAGAAGTTTACAGACTCAGGTACTACTGATACAAGGGAGCAATCCACACCATGCCAGTAATTTACACCACCTCTATAACTTGCTCTGACACCATTTAATTTACACATACAAGTTTTGCAGAATCTCTCAACTAAAGGAGTTTTACAAAGTTAGAGAAGGTATGACTATTTATAACCACCCTGACTTGGCTATTCGAAAAGCCAAAGGTTAAATGCCTCTTTGAAATACTAAAGGCCAAATGACTCTTCGAAAAGCAAAAAGCTAAATGGCTCTTCGAAATAATAAAGGCCAAACTGACTCTTCAAAAAGCAAAAAGCTAAATGGCTTTTCGAAATGCTAAAGGCCAACTGACTTTTCGAAGAGAAAAAAGCTAAATGGCTCTTCAAAATACTAAAGGCTATATCGAAGTGGTAAAGACACAATTTTACTTACTTCTCTAAAGAACGCATCCCATCGGTTTTTCTTTCCAGTTGGAAAGTAGTGAGTAAAGTGGGATTCACAAGATACCAGACACTAAAACTCCATTAAATGATCAAGATTACCATCTTCATCCTCAATTCTTTCTTCTCCAGTCAAATGGCGGGTCATATTCATGATGCATAGTCTCTCCTTGCACCATAGTACATGTTTTGACTTTAACCAACCTGTAGAATTCTGTGAGTTTTGGATCTTGATTGAATGAACTTTGATATAGGACATAGACATTTCCAGGGAAGATATCATCAACAAAAATCTTCATATTTCTGGATTCAGCAAGGAGTCGATGATATACACCAAAGGAAGACTCAGCTACATGCGTGAGACTAGCCGCCCTGTAATTGTATATTTGATCTACGACAGAAACTAGTTCATTAGGAATACTGATTAGATTTTTGTGCTCATAAATAGGGTTTGGCTTGTGTCTTGGGAACCTTGAGATTAAGACCTCAGTCCTGCAATCATCTGGATAATTAGGGCTATATAGAGGAGGAATAGAATGCAAAACCATCCTCAAATAACCATCTCTGCATAGATCTGATTCCATCATATGATCACAACAATGGGATAATTGTCTGTCTATGATCATGGTTCATAGCTATAGATAATTCTTTTCAAAATATAAAGTTTAAATAGCATCCCATGCTCCATCAACTTGTTTGCAAATAATTCTAATCCTAATACATTCTCATCAACCTATTTTTGAAGATTGACTACTGCCTGAACAAATGTAAAGCTTTTTTTCTTTATCTCTACAATTGTAACTGATGATGTTGAAACTCAATCCTTCATATTGCTGAAGAGGCCTTCCACAAATGTTTCAAAACATTTCTTGGATTTTTATTTGTTCAGCAATCTTTTCTGCAAGGACACATTTGTAAATTTGTAATTTTACTTCATGGATTTTGCTGGGAAATTTTTCAAAATTTTCTTCTTTCTGTTTCAAATCCTCCTCCATGTAAGCTTTCATTTCTTTCATCAATTCAAAAAAGTCTTTGCTCATTTTTTCTTTTCCTTTCAAACTTACTTTCAACATCTTGAGTTATCTTTCAAGATCAAGGATAGTTTGGGGAGTTTGTGGTTTAAGAATGGTTTCAAATGGTTCAGAAGTTTTTGCAAGTTACATTCTGAGATGATGGATTTCTTGGTCTTTCAAACTCAAAGAACTATTCAAGAAATAGAGACGTCCGGATAAGGCTTTAAGTATACTAACATACTGTTTGTGGTTTCTATATTTCCACAAATTATCTAAAATGGTTTGTTGTTCATGGGTAACAGGGAAAATCAGGTACAAATTTTTGGGGTAGGACCCTCAAAGAATAAGGTCCAAATATGATTTCAGACACCTCGAGTTTAGGTAGTGATGATGATCCTGTATCCATCTGCAAAAGGAAACAACAATTTAAATTATCTATTTAGATCTTTAAAGATCTATTCTACTTTTATGGTAGGCTAAGCCATAAGCTATACTTGGGCTCCCATAACTTAATATGGTACCTAGAACAGTTATTGAATACTGTACGATAGCCTTCTCAAAGTTATGCACTGACTAAATATGTTATTATTGGGCTAAGCCCAATCTATATTAAACAATGGGCCTTATAACCAGTCTTACTGAGCTGGTCAGTCAAGAAATTCTGGTTAGCATTAATGTGTTCAATGAAGACTTTGAACCCATTTCCTACAAGAAAATTAACAAACATTAGCCATATGTTAATAGATAACTTTGAATGTGACATTTTATTGTAGAAAGAAACAATAGATTTGCAATCAGTTCTCAAAGTAAATTCTCGTGTAGGATTTCTCAAGTAAATTGAGAATTTCTTTAGAACAAATATGCAAGCTAATATTTTAGCATCTGTAGTGGTTACTTTACTTTTATATAACCCACTGCAGTAACTGCTAATTTTTTCATTTTTTCGTTTATCTTCTTTAAATGGTTTTCATTTTAAAACTCCTCCCTATCCATCTAAGCTCGCATCTACTTCTACTATTATGTAAGCCTCTAGAGGTGGTAGTTCTAAGGGTGGTAATGATTGAAATATTTCTTTTATTTTATTGACTAACTTAAAATCTTGGTCATTAAATTTTCTTTGACCATGAGATCTTATTTTGGCATAGAGGGGTCCTGCTAATTTGCCAAAGTTAGGGATATAAGTTCTACAATAATTCAACAAACCTAAGAAGGATTGAAGAGATTTAAGATTCCAAATTGCAATAATTCAACAAACCTAAGTTACAAAGTGCAAATTGGTTTCCTCGCGGTGTGCAAGGAAGCTGTCCTCGCCAGCTGATAGAGCCACAGCCGACTCGGCTCGGCTTGGCTCGGCTCATCTTCTCCAACATTTTCTGTGATTTTTCTTCTGCTATTTTGCATTTCTTTTTCTGGTTTTTTTGTCCAGATAGCATGAAAAACTATTCAACAAGCTCCTATACCCTTGAAAACATTAGGCTTACATGTTTAATCTAAGAAAGTAGTAAATTACAGTGTTTCTATGCTTCCATTTGCGAAGCTTACACAGAGACTATCCCATACCAGAAACGTGAAGGTTCACAAAAAACATCCAAAACAAATATTTTCTTATCTTAGTTAAGCCTAGCATGCTTCCTATATTTGCCAAACCATAGCTCTGAAACCACTTGAAGGATGAAAATGACAAAAATGATAAAATCGAAAGCATGCTTAAGAACGAAAAAATTTAACTTTGTGTTTGAATGACCTTATTGTCATTGAAGAAGATGTATGTACCAGGATGCTTGAAGTTACTAGATCACGTCCTTGTAAATGTCGACTTCTTCTCATTCACGCGAACCTTTTGAGCATCCGAAATGATGCCATTTTCTCTACTAGTGAAAGCTTACAGAATGTTGGGTTTGCTTCTCATAAGCCTCTGTGAAAGCTTCTAGAGAAATGGGTTCACTGTGAAAATGAAATAAAAAAGAGCTTCCCCTTGATTTCCTCTTCATTTCTTTTCATGCCTTCACTGAGAAAGAGAGACCAATAGCATGAAACAAAAAACACCATGCTTTCTATTATCTTCTTACGCCTTTTTTTAAAAAATTTTATTATTTTTTTATTATTGTTATTTTTATTTTACCCTTGGTCTTATTCATTGAGAAAGATAAAATTATTTACTCTTGGGCTTGAACACCCATAAATAATAAGTCTCAATTATTTATTTTCTAGACTTCATTAAACAACCTAATAAATAATTAACAAGCCCAAATTGACAAATATAAAATATTAGGCCTTTTATCTAGTTTATACCTAGATTAATTATCTAATTATTCACTCTAGGCCTTGGGTTCTGAATCATTAATTAACCAATTAAATTAGATAAAATATATATCCTCTCTCGAGCCTTTTATTTTATTACAGTCCGATAATAAATTAGACTACTTAAATAAAATAAAATAAGACCCATAATTATGAAGACCAATTACTTAACCCAAATATGTCAAGATTTAAGGGCTATTCTGCGAATCAAAAGACACATCACCTTGGCTACTAAAATGACCAAAATATCTATGCTATATAAATAACTATATTTTATATTTTAAATATTTTCTAATATCACCATAAGAAAATATTAACCCCAAGGATAATGCTGTGTTAGCAAAGTCTTCAACCTACAGGTGTAATGATTAAAATACCCCTCTACGTATCGCCATGCATTTAGAGAGGAGAAGTGTACTAACACCTCTCTAATAGACATCTACTATCCTTAGATCTCTAGTCCAATATTTCACAACTCCTAGAATGTCTTCACTTTCCAAGGGACCTACCCTAAAGTAAACATCCAAGTTATGTTCCCCAGGGCTCTGGATATTTAGATCATATTAACAGTCACAATGGGCGATATAGTGCAAAACCTATCTTATACAAGTCTATCTTAACTAACTAGTCACATATACTCAACATACAAGTATATTAACCCTACGAAAGAACCTCAACTACAGCATATCAAAGTACATGCCTCTAGTTTTGTCAGGCCACCAACTCATACTTAAGTGATAGAGTAATAGTCCACGCTATAGCAGTAATAATATGGGTTTCTTCTATATAGTACTTTTAGAAACTAATATTACAGGTCATATTTTACGTATTCGAAATACACTCATGCTATTAAATGAGTGGACTACTCACTAACTCAAGGTAAGCCATTCCCCATTTGGAATTCATAACACAATAACCTATACATGATGAGATTCTCATTCTCATCAATCGGTTAAGAACAAACACATATCTGTTAAGTAACCCTTGATCCATACCTTATTGTGAAAGACTACTATTCACATGGATCACTTACTTAAACACAATGGGTCCTTTCTAAACCTAAATCGTGAACAAATTATAAGTAAAATCATAAATAAATTTTGAGAATAAATTCTTTTATTAGTAAATTTGATAATTACATAAAAAAAACTAGTCTAGAAGGCATATATTCAAACATACTCGATCTCTCACCTGTCTCTTTCTTCCCTTCATCACTGCGCTCGACCATTGGGCGCTTGCGCTTATCGCTCCTATCCACCATACCTACGCAATAAAAGGGTTCTATCAATTCCTATGATAATACCAAAGTTCTATAAAACTAGGCTCTGATACCAATTATAACACCACCCCTACTAAAAACAACAGGGGAAGTATTTCAACACCGGGTGGTGCCTATCCAGTTTCCTGGACAAGGGGTCTTTATAATGAAAACAACAGAGTAAATACATATATAAGGTCCAAACTCAACAATATCCCATACTGATGGCCATACATCAGAGAATTTTATACATGCCATCTATATTTATAACAGAATACGGAATATGATAAAAAAGAAAGCTGTACAGACCTAAAATGTTAACTTTATGGTATCGTCCTTCTATCTGTAGGTCTATTCAGCTCAGGATCTTATAAAAGGTAAGATAAAAGACACGTGTGAGTTACAAATCACCCAGTGAGTCCCGTGTGTGCTAGTGCTTTATGAAAGAATAGGGTACATAAAACCTTTATGGAGTAGCATATCATTTATTAACTAGAAACCTTTCCAAAACTCTGTAAAGAAGAGTTTATCCAGAACTCAATCTTTTTTAGAAAATTGTATTTTACTTTCAAAACATTGCCCCAATTTTCAAATCATAGGCGTTTCTCCAACAGAAGGTCGCCCTATATGCAAAGCTCACAAAGCTTTACCTTCGGCACCACAATCTTATTGTGCCAGGGACTACGCCTTACAGCACTCAACCATGCATTGTTGGATAAGTACACCAACTTACATGTGTCATCGTTCTAAGACTGTATCCTCCAGTACTCTATCCATACATCGCCGGATTAGCACACCAACTTGCACGTGTCATCATACTAAGACCGCAGTCTCCAATACTAGATTCATGTGTCGCTGGGAAATCTTTTACTTGCTACCGTAAGCCAAGAGTCCCAAGCATGACGTCAATCACCATCGAGGCAACAAGAGGTTAGAACAACGCTAGGTGTCTAGCCCAACCCGTGAACAAACCAAATCACAAAGTGCACACAAGGCACGACAATTGCCAAGCTCTAGACGGCTAGCCAGGATGACTCATCTCATTGTCCTGTCGCCCTGTTCGGAATAAGATAATCCCTAGAACTAATCGGGTTACTTGGAGTCATCTATCTTTAACATGAACTAGTACAAAGATCAAAGTCCTTGCTAAGTACTCCACTTTAATAATACCAACCCCATCTGACTAATCAGGCCAGAGGGTTATCTGATCCCGTAGGATTTTCAAATCATAACATTTTAGGGGTAAAACAACACTTTCCAAAATTTGATCCCACTGACTCGTAAGTTAGATCATCATTCACATGGTCTTCGCAGAGCCAATCAATTCATTCCATAGCATATCAGGCCAATAAAATAATTCTATGGATCAAAAGATCGTTTTTCAAAAGACGATCTCATCACGAGTGATCATTTTTCAAAATTATGTTGAAACAGGATAAAGAGTTCTGTTCACACATCAAAACATGTTTCCAAGAGTATTCAGGTCGTTTTTCCCGTACTCGATCATAAAAATCATTTCTAAGAGTATTCAGGTCATTTTACCTATATTTGATTCCAAAAGACTTTTTGAGGGTATTCGGGTCATTTTACCCTTACCCAATTTGAAAAATATTCACAAAAGTTTCAATAAGGATATTTCGGTCATTTACCGAATACCTAAGTTCCAAAGGTTTTCATAAAAATTCCAATAAAGACATTTGGATCATTTTCTAAATACCCAATTCCAAAAGGAAATCATTTCAAGAAATCTAGAATTCTAATCTCAAAAGAGGATTAAATTCAAAGTTTCCAAATACATTTCTATAAAATGTTCCAATAAGGGCAATCCAATCAATTTATGAATACCTAATTCCAAAATTTACCATTTTTTGAAATCCCAAATATTCAATCCAAAAAGGACTAAATTCACAAAATTCATGCTTTAATCATCTAGTAAGGTTTCCGAGCTAATCATGATGTTCATTCAAGCCTAAAATGGCCTAAAATAATTCTTGCTCGAATAAACTTTAAACATATTCAGGTATTTCCAAAATGGTACAAAACATAACATTTCATGGAAAAGTGAAGCACACTAGCTTTCAAAAAGTTTTGGAAATCAAAGAGACTCACCTCGCATCCTAAGTAGCCCTTTCCATTTACGGCCGTTTAATCACCGTCTCTACCGTTTTCAATGTTCTGTAGGCCGTTTATCACTAAACCTACTCCAAACATCGTTTTTGGGTCAATTCGTGTTCGGCCAAAAAATAGCCAACGATTGGCCGATGTCCAACTGACGTGCCCGACGGGTAGCCGACGTCCAACCAACGTTTAGCTGACGGTTAGCCGACAGTTAAGAAAAACGTTCAACCTTCGTTCACGCCATTTTTCGTCGTTTGTTCGATTATTTTGTTTTTATTTTTTCAGATCCTTCTTCCCTTCATAAACAAGGGATTCACTTCATATTTTCCCAATTATTTCATCCAAAATCACACAATTGATCATCCTTAAATTCGTGTTCTAAGTAAATTTATGAAATTTTGCTGCTTTGACACATGATTTTGTTTCAACATAACTTTGAATCCACAACTCCATTTTGGCTCTATGATATACCAAAATGACCATAAGGCTATAAACTTTAATTCTATTTAAATCATATTCCAGAATGCTTGTTTCCAAGCCACGGTACTGGGCAAAAATAGCCCTAATAATTTTACATCACTTTTACTATTCATGCTTTCCTTATCCTCCTTTAATCTTTAACACCTTTTTTTTTTTAAAATTAATTCAATTCTCCTTCAAATCATCTTTAATTCTAAATTTCTAGATTTCCAATAGCTCACAAAATTCACACTTATTCAACACAAATTCATCTCTTCTAATCAAAAGCTAGTTTGAACCATTTTTCCGACCAAGTAAAATCCATTTTTACTCTACTTTAATCATCACCTCTTCAACCGAAAATAAACCTTCAAGATACCATAATTATTCAGTTTTTTTTCACATAAAACATCATTCAAAGGCCCTCAGGCAGCCAACACATATACAGGCATATATAAAGTTCATACACAAAAGTTCACAAACCCTAGCTTTGATCTAAAATCAATACATGAAAGCCATGTTTTTATGTTAAAATTTACATAATCATAATCATCATTCACCCAACAACAACTTTAATTCAAGTAAGATAGGGTTTTACCTTGTATTTGAGGCTATTTGGTATGATTTTGCTCCAAGAGCACCAAGAACACACACTTCTTTCTTTCTTTCTCTCTCATTTTTCTTTTTCTCTTGGCTTTTCTCCCTCCTGGCTCACTAATTTCTCACTTTTTAACAGCCTCTCTTAACCACCATTTAGCCTGCAATCTTTGCCCTCTATTTCTTGTTGTTGTTTAATTGAATGGTGGATATACTCTGGTGTGTTCCATTAAAATTTTTACACACCAACCATTTTTATTTCCTCCACCAAAATTCTCTTATTTCTTCTTGCATGGATACTGAAATTATTGGCCAATTTTTAGCCATTCATTCATCTTATCTTGGTCTAAATATTAGCCAATTATATTGCTCAAGACCTTAATCAAGTGGGCCCATGAGTGATGTGTTCCAACCATAAAATTACACATCATTCTTTATTTATTTTACAATCCTTTAACTCCATGTGTCTTGCATGAACTCTTCATGCAACCTCTCTTACATTGATACATGTCCATGGGCTACCACTCACAAAATGCCACATGTACCATTTTTAACCACGATTTTCCATTTTCTTTAGAAATGACCAAAATCGGGTCCGTAATGAAAAAATATTTTATTTCACCATTCAACTCTAAAAATTCTACTAAATCCATTGATAACACTTAAATTATTCAATTCCTTTTCTACTTGGTCAAATTTGTGGTCAAAGCCACGACACGGTCAAAATGACAAAAATGCCCCCAATACCCCGAGTAGCATAATTCACATCAAAACGTACATTTCACTGCACTAAACAATTTCTCTTTTCAGAGTACCTTTAAATTCTTATTTTTTTAAATAATAATAGCCTTCCTTAAATTTAAGGTATGGGTAGAACAAATTCAATAATTACATCTAGGTTTCGACAAAATATTATTCCACGAAAATATTTGTCTCATTACACCGATTAACTTTTGTTTTGGACATCAATATAAATTCTTATCCTATTACAAATAATAGCCAATTGAAAGTAGAAATGTGGGGTGTTATATAGGGAAATTCCCTAGCACCGCTAAGTTACTGGAAACTTGGCTTTAGAGAAGGCATAAAGCGTCCTAGAGATCTTGGACTTCCCTAGGCCTCCAAGCTCGAAAGGAAATAACTTGGCCACCAACTTTCTAGAATTTTGGCAATGTTGGAGACCACCAGGAGGCCTAAGGAAATGGAGGATCCCTTAGTTGCCTAGCTTCTAGAAGTATGGAATGGATTGCATCTTCTAGGTGGCCTAGGTATCTTGCTCTTCCCTTAGCCGCCTCTATTCTAGACCAAGTATTTTTCTTGTTGTACCTAGACGGCTTGGGGAAGTTAAATTTCCCTAGGCCACTATCTCGGTGGATGAATGGCAAATATGTTATGCTTTAGGTGGCCTAGGGAAATTGGAATTCCTTAGGCTGCCATTTCTCGGTGCAATTTCTATTTTGGCTCATTTTTTTTTTCTTTTCACCTTTATTCACCTTCAAGTGGTAATTTTCAATTCCTAACAAAAATAAGATGAAAAATGTATGGTGAATAGTAAATTACATAAGAATTTATCTCAATTAAAGCACAAAACAATTGAATATATATATATATATATATATATATATATATACATACATATATATCTCTGTGTGTGTGTGTGTGTGTGTGTGTGTGTGTGTGTGTAGATGATGAGCCCTCATCAATAGCAAGTTAGGCAAATGAAGATACTCTGTAATATGTTAATGTAGCAGTATATAAGTAGTAATCCTGATTACTATTACAAACCAAATAAAAATTGTTCAAGTGTTCAATTTTCTGACAATCAAGTAGTGCAGATGGCAATAACACTTGCTATGACCATAGCCATTAGTGATACTAAAAACCAAAAGAAAATTCCTTAATCAGTCAGTAGCAATAGCAAAACTAAAAAAAAGTAGAAACAAACAAACAAACTTTTAATAAATAATATCCTTAGTAGAAAATCAATTTCACAACGACTTCCCTGAAATGCAAATACAACTCCTATGTAACTCCCCGTGAAGCATTATCTACTCCCCTTTTTCTGCAACAAATTATGCTAATCATCAATTACAATAATACTATAGATCAAATAGAGCAATAATGTCAATCCGGATATTATAGTCCAGTTGTTCGTGACTGTGGTAAGTTGCTACTGTTGTAGGGTAATCAAGGTAGCAAATTGCTAAAGATAGTCATTAACCTTAGCAGCTAAGTTCACATTAGAGGAAGGTGTTATTGATCTTGAGAGAGTTGAAGGCTCCACTTTTGTTGGCACTGATTTAGCAATTTTAGCAAAAGGAGTAGCTCAGGATTTGGCAAACATTCTTGCTTAATTTTTTGTCTTTGCGCCTTGCGATAGAATTTGTGGATATTTCTTTTAAGAAGGCTAGTGATTGAAATATGAAACAATTTTTTCTGATTTGATATGCTTGAAACTGGCACAACTTGAAATATATTTTGTTAGAAAGCAGGGATAAGGCAAAACAATAGTACTATGGAAGGGAGGCTTAGCATGCTTCAGAAGATGTTGAAAGATTATATCTCCCATGTTGATCTTCACGCCTTTTCTAATTTTTTATATCAAGATAGCCTCGTCTTTTAACAAAATAAAAATGTTAACGGTTGGGAGTTAGTTATAACATGATAATTTATAAAGAATAAAGTACAACCTTATCAAGTTTGAACATCTAATATAGTCAATTTCTTGCCACGACTATATAAAGTCACCAGTTAAAACTATGAAAACTTTATTCAGATTCACCTCTACACCAAGACCACTAATATTAGGATAGTAGGGTACTCCAAAGATGTCAACATGACTTTATAGACTAAGTTCAACATAAAATCCTCTAATGTAAATAGAATATTAAGAACTACTCTGTTTATCAACAATGCCGGGCTTCAAATTAGCTTAAAATTCTATTACAATTGTTTCATTATATAGTCCCACACAAATAGCATATCATAATAGTCTAACCTTCTACAAAATGTCACCAATTCCAAAATCCTTAAACTTCTCAATGTCCATCAAACTTTCAGATAGCAAACTCTTTCCAAACACAATTTTAAATTGTTCTTTACTTTCTTAATCACAAAACAACTATGGATCAGCAACTTTTATAGTTTATTTCTTTAATCTCTTGGAGAGATTTTGTTTGCCCTTGCTAGATGTTTTAGTTTTTTTTTTTCCATAATTTGATTTTTCTTCAGTTAGTCAATCTCATGATCATTGTCAATATGTTGCTTGTTACTATTCTTCTTTGATTCTTATTCCTTCAATTCAAAAATTGTTTCTTCACTAATTGCTTTTTATATCACTTAACAATTTTTTAGAGAGATTTTTAGTAGTCAAACAATACTTCCCATGCTTTTGGAATTCTCTTAATTTCATTAAGATTCATGTATGAAGTCAAAATAGACAACACTACAAGATCTAAAGGCTTCACATTTTGATGAGACTTCGCTTCATCATGGAGGTCAAGATCAAGGAGGGGGAGGCGTGACCATGCAAGAACTCAAGCTGGCAACAAAGACAGAAGAAACTCAACCAAAAAGGAGGCCTCCAGAGGACGGCCGGCACCGTCCTAAGCAGTAGAACTGGCGCCGGCTCCATTCTGCCCAACAACGGCTTTATTCTGTCATTCGACCACCCGAAGACAAATAACAACCGGCGCCAGCTGTGGTGTCCAAGCCGGCGCTGGCTGTGGTGTCCAAACCGGCGCCGGCTCCATCCTGGACAGTCGACGGCTGCCCCACATTTTTTATATTTTCTCCAATTTTTTCCAACTTTAATTTTTTGTGAAGACTTATTATGACCCAAAATTGTAATAGAATCTCAGTGATTACTTAGCCAGGGTTAGGGTAGTATAAATAGCACATTTAGTGATTTGACAACACAATTCACACACTTTAATTCAAATTTAAGATAGAATCTTGAGAGGCTCTAGCCTCCTTGTTCATCTTGTTTAAGACCATGCTTAAGGGTTAGTCCTGCTTATGAATGAGTCTATAAAATCTTTTGAATAATCCACTGTGGTTTCTATTAGTGTTGTGCCCTAGAGGCGATCACTTATACATAGTATATGACACATTTTATTTTAATAAAATGCATTACTTATCTTATAGTTTCTTTTGTTTATTTTAAGTAATATAACTGTTCGATAAAGTCCATAGTACAACACTGTGTTAAGGAAAATCATGATAGAGATAATGATATGAGATTCCTACTACACTAGATGGTATTAGTATTTAAATAGTCCCTAGTTATAGTATTAATGAGATAAGACATCATTAATGCGTTAATACTAGCATGTGTTAGACTTCTTGATTTGATCAGACGGTGGTTCTCACAACCGTGAGTATTGAGATACTCAAAGTTAACACATGGATGCTTATTAATGAAACAAGTTCATTGGATGACCTAGCTTTGAGATAATTACATGGATAACTATTTAGTGCCAGTGATATAATCTTAATATAGCAAACGTGCAAGTATCTTTAGACTTGAGATCTCCAAGGTACTTTGTTTGCTGAGCATTGTACTTTGATTCCAATCTCCGGAGCTCGATCGAGGGCCGCCTATGGGATGGATATTGGGTACATTGTGAGGTAAGCGAAATTTGTTAAGAGGGTCAATAAAGGATTCACCACCCCTAATAGTAGGAGTGAATATCTCATGGCCACTTGTAAGAATTACTACTCAAAAGTCCTTGGCCAAGGCGATTGTGTATTGGAAATAGTTTCGATTGATACACATTTAAAGTAGTGGGTTCCTGGTACAAGTATGATAGTATTCAGGCCAGAATTAATTCTGGAGGGAGTTGGCACTAATTCCGTATTCCAAACCGAATAAGATATTGTATGGTGAAAGGAGTTAATTACATTGAAGTTTGTTATTGAAGGGTTCATGTCAAGCCACTTGACTTTCTGGACTCTTGAGTGGTCATGATGTGTTGATAGATACCGCTCATGATCTGGGAATATGGGTTTATTAATTGATGAATTAATAAACCAATCTTGATTAAAATTAATAGGATTAATTCTAATTAATTTTGGATTATTAATCTCAAAGACGTTTGGATTAATTCATGTTCTCTACCAATTGACTGAGAAACCTAATAGGTCACACACAATAAAGGATTATATACTTAAGATATTATTTAATAACATAGTGGGGTTGATTAAGAGAAAGAGAAGTTGTGGTGGATAAATTATAATTAGTTATAATTTGTGGTCTAAGTTGTAATTATAAGAACTTCATGTTTCCAATTACGATTAGGGAATTCTAATAGGATTAGAACTCTCAGTTTCGGAAGGGAAATTTCATGTAATATATAGTCTATGTAACACACGAAAAACTCTAGCTGAACAACACACAAAACAACAGCCATGAACATTCTCTCTTCTCTCTATCTCTCTCGATTTGATCTTGGTCAAAGAACCTTAGCTATCATCTTTTTCTGCTAGCACAGGAAATTTTAGTGTTCGAGTATACCCTCTGTATGGATTACTGTTAGAGATAATCACACACTATGATTATAGTGGTTAGACGTTCAACTCACGTGGAGGTTGATCACGAGGATTGCTGGATCGCGCCTCAATTTGAAGAAGAAAATTTTTATTCTTCGGATGATCACCCAAAGGTAAAAGTTATTACCTTTACTCTCTTTATGTCTTGTTTTTCACACATAGACGGGTCCTGAGAAGGTATCTCATTTTATTTTTCTCTGCACCGTATATGATACGAGCCTGAGATACCAAACAGTTTCTTTGAATGGGTCTTAGTTGCTTTATTCTTCTATGGTTTGTTTAAATTTCATTATTTTGGTGCCTATTTTCTCTATTCTATTTATTCTTGTTTGCCTTAGTTTCTTCAAGGATATTAGGGTGAGATTATAGTAGAACTTTTACTTTTCTTGAGGGTCTTTAAAGCTTAGTTCATTAAGGGTTTGATAGAGGATAGGTTATTATTTCACTTTCTCTTTTTTGTCTCTAGAAAAATCTCTGTTTTGGTCCCATTTGGTTGAGCTGAACACGTATCCAACTAAACCACTCACAACACCAAAAAAAAGCCCACACAAGGTTATATCAAAGAGTTTGGTATTAGAGCAAGGAAAAGCTTGATTCCAATCAAAGCTTGAAAGCAAGAAAAGGAGCCCTACAAAGTTGAAGAAAAAAGAAACAGGGAAATCCCATAACTCAAAAACATGCTCCAAAAAGGTCATAAAATTTTTGCTATTTCTTGATTTTTCTCTTGGGAAATTGCTCCTTGATGTTAATATAATCCTTATGAACATATTTTTCTTGTGCTTGTGGTGAAATTTGGCTTGAATATGAGTGAAAATGTTGGTTGTTCTCAAGTGATGGGATTGCAGCCAAGGTATTTGATAAATGTTCCATGAGAATACTTTTAGCTATAGTTGGAAACTTTGATTCTTGATTCTTATTCCTTGGGATATTGGGACTTAGTATATCACTTTATTTTTGAATTCCATACTTATTGAACTCAACTTATTTAGTGCACATTTGTGATCATCTTACTCTTCTTAATTCTAGTTCTAGTTGTTCTTTTTTTTTTTTTTTGTTCTAGCTAATTCTTGTTCGTCTCTTACTCAGAAGTGTTTCTTGTGCATCTAGTGTTTGTTCTTATGTTGATTGAGTCCACATTTCTTGAAATTCTTAATTAAAACTTGTTTGCTTGAGGTGCCCAACAAGGGTTTGTTGAAATTCCCCTAAGACCCCTTCATTGGAAAATTCTTTTGATTTGTGTGATTCACTAAGTTGGACTAAAACTTTAGCCATTGGAGAGAGTTGGGATTGAACAAGAAGGCTTGAATATTGAGAAAAAGGCAAGAGGGTGAGCCTATTATTAAAAGAACCTAAGAGAGCAAACACGAGCGTGGAGTGATCAACCTTGAGAGCCAACACGCAAGGAAGTGAAGTGAGGATCTATTTTTCTTTCTAATATCTTTTGTTTTGGCAGGTATAAGTAAGTAAAGATATTCCATCACCATGGCCCATGATCAAGAGATCTCTAAGACTAACCCAAGTGGCCCTAGTAGACCTCAAGAAGAACAAATTGATGTTAGAGGTTTGCGTGAAGACTTGCAAGCTATGATGAGGACTATGCAAAAGTGAGTTCCAAAACATGATAAGGGAATTGATAAATCATCTTAGACAATCTTTTACTGTTGCACAAAGAAGAAACCAAGAACGATTTGAAATATCTAGCCTAAGGATGAGAGATGGTGATGCTCATACTCTTCCGTTAAATACCCAACAAGGGAAAGAGTGGGATAAGCACTCTATTAGGGTATTCCAACAAGCTCCTATGAGAGGAGGAATACATGGCTTGAGAGGAGGACGAGGAAGGGGCCAAGGAAGGAATGGTGGGAACAACTTAAGGGGATTAAAAAGAGAGTTTAAGGGAGTTGATGAATGGTATGAGGGGAAACAAGTTGAAGCCTTTGGGGAATACCATAGAGGATGGCGTAATAGAGGAGAAAGGAGAGAAGGGAATGATGAGAATAGGGAGTTAAACCACATTAAATTGAAGGTGCCCACATTCTATGGCAAGAGTGACCCCGAAGCATATTTCGAGTGGGAAAGCAAAATGGGGATCTTTCTAGAAAGTCATACCTATAGTAAAATGTCAAAAGTAAGGTTGGCTATTTTGGGATTTTCAGAGTATGCTTTGGTTTGGTGGGAGCAAGTTAGTGCACAAATGAGACAAATGGGAGTGGAAACTGTGGCTAGTTGGAATTTGTTGAATGATATGATGAGGGCAAGGTTTATACCACACCATTACTACAATGATCTTTATCAAAGGCTCTAATCACTAAAATAAATGAACAATAGTGTGGAAGATTACCATAAAGAAATGAAAGTAATGTTAATGAGAGCTCAAATCAATAAGGATCCTAGAGTAATAAGAGTAAGGTTCTTGGGAGGATTAAATAGGAAAATTGCCAATTTAGTAGAATTGCATCCCTATAATTGATTTGAGGATATGGTACATGCCACTATGAAGATTAAAAGGCAATTAAAGAGGAGGGCATTTAGTAGACCACCACTTCCAAACCCCAATATTACCAGTCAGGTGCTAATTAAGAAGGATGAAGCCCCTAAGCCATTCCAAAGGGGCTTCTACAAACCTAGGAAATGTTGGAAAAAGAATGAGAGAAAAGCCATGGAGAGGCCACAAAGGAATAGGGATATCAAGTATTTTAAGTGCCTTGGACATGGACATATTTCCCATGAGTGTCCAAGTAAGAGAATGATGTATACTAATCTCTATGGTGAGGTTTCTACTGACGAGGAAGAAGAGGGAGAAAGGTACCAAGGAGACCAAAAGGGAAATGGAGAAGAGAAAAGTAATGAAGGGAAAATTATTGGTCAAGAATGCTCTTTGGTGGGAGTCACAAGAAGGTCATCGAATTCACAAGCCATTGAGAATCAAGATCACCAACACAGAGAGAATATTTTCTATACTAGGTGCCTAATCAACAAGACCCCTTGTAGTGTCATTGTGGATAGTGGGAGTTGCACTAACATGATTAGTGCAAACTTGGTTGAAGAATTGGACATGAGTTGGATTAAATACCCTAAGCCCTACAAATTATAATGGCTGAATGATAGTAAGGAATTAAGAGTGAACAAATAAGTTTTGGTGTCTTTTGAGATAGGGAAGTATAAGAATGATGTGCTATGTGATGTGGTACCCAAGCAAGCGGGTCACTTGCTCCTAGGGAGACCTTGGCAATACGATAGATATGTAAAGTATGATAGGAGGAAGAATACTTATTCCCTACTCAAGGAGGGAACTAAGTTTACTCTCACCCCCATGGCCCCTAATGAGGTGAACAAAGATCAAAGAATCATAAAAGATGGAGAAAAGAAGAAGAGAGCACAAGATGTCAAACAAAAATCAGAAGTTGAGAGGAAAGAACAAGAGAGGAAAGAAAAAGAGTTTAGAGAGAGGATGGACAAACAAACACCTTTGACAATCAAGGATAGGAGTGAGTAAGGACAAGAAAGGGGAGGTAAAAGAAGAGTGAATTTCTTTACAAAAGAAAGTGAGGTCATAGAGGCTATAGAAGCTAAGGAACCAATTATTCTTCTTTTATGCAAAGGTTCTTATGATTCTACTAATGATTTTTCATTGTCTTTACCTAATAAAAATGTAGCTATTCTTCAAGAATTTGAAGTTGTTTTTCCAAAGGAGGTGGTCAACAGAACACTAACCCAATTCTTACGGGCTATAATCAAGAAGAACTTGAACAAATGGGGGGAATGCTTGCCATAATTTGAGTTTGTTTACAAAAGGGCTTTTCACCCTACTATTTCTTATTCTCTTTTTGAAATTGAGTATGGTTTTAACTCTCTAACTCCTTTAGAATTGTTTCCTTTACCTATAGGTGAACGAGAGAACCTTGATGGAGCTAAGAAGACGACAATGGTAAAAGCATTTAATGTAGATAATAGCAATGATTCAGAGACGAATCCTTTTCAAGGAGAGGGAGATGATGAGATTCCGTTTCATCATGGAGTTCAAGATCAAGGAGAGGGAGGCGTGACCATGCAAGAACTCAAGCCGACAACAAAGACGGACGAAACTCGACCAAAAATAAGGCCTTTAGAGGACGGCCGGCGTCGCCCCAAGTAGCAGAACCGGTGCTGGCTCCATTCTGCCCAACAACGGATTTATTCTACCATTTGACTGCCCGAAGATAGATCACAACTAGCGCTGGCTGTAGTGTCCAAATCGGCGCCGGCTCCATCTTAGGTAGTCGACAGCTGCCCCGCATTTTTTATATTTTTTCCGATTTTCTCCAATTTTAATTGTTTGTAAACACTTATTATGACCCAAAACTATAATAGAACCTCGGGGATTACTTAACAAGGGTTAAGATAGTATCAATAGCACATTTAGTGATTTGACAACACAATTCACACACTTTAATTCAAATTTGAGAAAGAATCTTGAGAGGCCCTAGCCTCCTTGTTCATTTTGTTCAAGACCATACTTAAGGGTTAGTTCTCCTTATGAATGAGTCTATAAAATCTTTTAGATAATCCAATGTGGTTTCTTTGAATAGGTTTTAATTGCTTTATTCTTCTAAGGTTTGTTTGAATTTCATTATTTGTGTGCCTATTTTCTCTATTCTATTTATTCTTGTTTGCCTTAGTTGCTTTAAGGATATTGAGGTGAGATTATAGTAGAACTTTCTACTTTTCTTGGGGTCTTGAAGCTTAGTTCTTCAATAGTTTGATAGAAAGTAGGTTGTTATTTCACTTTCTCCTTTTTGTCTCTAGAAGAATCTCTGTTTTGGTCCCATTTGGTTGAGCTAAACACATATCTAACTAAACCACTCACAGCACCAATAAAAAGCCCACACAAGGTCATATCACATTCGGTATAGATTTTTCAAACATTTTGCTTTTTTCTCCATTGTTAATGTTAACATCCATCTAAGCCCAATTTATTTCTGATTTTTCTATAGCCTCATTCACTTGTTCAATCTCATTTTACATTTGGATAACAGTGGGGTCCACAAGCATGCAGGGTTCCACCATTTCTGTTTTACAATTTCTTTAGTGAAATACCAAGTACAAAAAACTTAAAGCCTTCTTATATCTCTAAGCTTGATGGATATAAAAAACTTAACATAAAGTTTTGTAGGCACACTTTTAGCAGATAATATAAGATCATGACAAGAATTAACATGTTTGGTAACACACTCAGTAGATAGAGAGATGTTACTAGTTTTATCAGTCAAAAGCGACTTCTATTGTAAGAGGTTCTGTCTAACTAGATGATGTCGAAGTTGCTTCAAGGAGACTATTATTTTAAACCTTTCTTATTTGCCTTTAAGTTTTCTCTCCTACTATGTTAGGGTTTATGGTTTCTTGTCAGGTTTTGGAGCTTCAAACGAGTGAGAGAGAGAGAGAGAAAGAGCGTTTTAGAGAAGTGGTGAATAGTTCTGAAAGATTTTTAACATAAACAAAAATTTCCTTTTGGGTCGTGTCTATTTAATTTTTGTTACTGCCTTTGACTCTTTTATTTTCTATTCAAACCCCTATTTTAAAAGGATGATAAGCACTACATAGTTTCCAAAACTGACATTCTACTGAATTGAGTCATATCATAACTTCCGTCCTAATATGTATCACTAAATCTAATAAAATAAGTGCTCTAGTCCTTGTTGAAATATAATCCATAATTCATAGTATAAAAAATATACTTGAGAATTCTTTTAACAACTTTCAAATGTGACTTTTTAGGATTATATTGGTAGCTGGCACATACGTCAATACTATAAGAAATTTCAAAATGGTTGGCAATCATGTATACTAATCCTCCAATTATACTTTTGTAGGGTCATTAATCTACATCTTGACTTTTTTCATTCTTTGACAACTTATGGTTAACATATATCAGCGTTTTGACAAACTTGGATCTATCTTTGTTAAACATTTTAACCAAATTTTAAGCATACTTGGTCCGTGAGATAAATACTCTATCTTTCATTTGTTTAACTGGTAAGCCAAGAAAGAAGGTTAGTTCACCAGCTGTTAAGCGTGAAAAATTCATATTCTTACAACTCTTTTACCTGATTTTTGTGTACTCTTTTATGTGATTATGGATGGTTTCTACACATTTTTTTGTTCTTTGATTTCTCTAGGTTATTTTGATGAAAAATGAGTGAAATAAGGGCTTAAATGATGTATTTTATACGTAAAAATGATTGTCAAGTGATTTGAACTGCCTTGGAAGTGATTAGGCAAGGTTTGGAAAGTGCTATAATGCCAATGCACGGGATGATGCAACCATACATCAAATTGTGCTAAACAAAGTGAAGATAAAGTTTCCCGAAGGTGTTCATAGCTAGTGGTGTGACTATGCCACAAACTATGCTGAACAAAGAAAATTTAGCACTCTTAGAAGTTATGCATAACATGTAGCATGCCTATGCATCCAGCCATGAAAGGCACAAAAATTGGAAACCTACATCATGACCATGCAAGATGCCATGTTGCTCCCCATGCAAACTGCACGACCTAGCTTCCCATACAAGAAATGATTTTTTCATCCAAAAGGTTGTTTGTACAACAGGCTATGGTGGTGTCCAAATTTCTTAAGAAACTTCAAAATTCAATCTAAAGGTGGTTTACAACTCCTAAATCAATTCTAGAATGGTCTGAAACCTATATAAAAAGCTTTAGATGACCTAATTCAATATACATCAATTCAATTTATAGAAACACATCTTTCTTTCGAAAAAAGATATGTAAGGAAGCTCAAAAAGGAGAAAGAAGTTCAGAGGGAAAAAGAACTCGAGAATGTGGGCAAAGCAAATTTTATCTCATAAATTTTCTCTTGTTTCTTTCTTGTTTTCAATTATATTATTTTCTTTTGTGTTTATATTCTAGACCGTTAAGAGTATACCTTATTCTTATGTTTTATTTTGAATATTAATTTTGAGATTGTTGAATTGAAGATTCTATATTTGATTATGTGAGATGGTCTTTTGAGTATTTATGCAATTTTAGATTTCATTCTTATCAATTTTTGCTTGAGTCAATTGTGTACGACTAATAATATTTTGATTCTCATGATTGTATTGATAAGATAATTGATCATTGATTCACTTGTCTAAGTAACATCTATTAACTTAGTTAGGTTTCTAGCTTAATTAAGCTAATAGGGAATTGTAAATGTTCAAGTTACATATTTTTTAGGCTAACTGGTTATGTGATTTGATATTAGTGATGCCTTGTATGCTTATTGATCTTATTTTTAATCTAAGACGCTAATTAATTAAAGTATTAAAAGTTGTTAATAAAAGGTTAGTTAAGTTAGATTAGGTTGAAAAATTAGATTAGGGATTAATTTAAGTTGTTCACGTTAATATACTTTTCCAAGGATAAGGAATTTATGTCAGTAAGAAAAGCCCCCAAAACCAATTTCTCTAAGATAATCTAATCTATTATAAGTTTCCTAATTTAATCTCAATACATGCTCCTAAAATAAGTTGGTTTCCTAATTGTCTTGGATTTCTTTTCTAGTTTTGTTAGTTTCCTACTTTTTCTAGATTCTAGATTAAGTAGTTTACTAAATTGATTCTGCAAATCCTCCTCTTGTGTACTTTATTTGGTGACTACTTTATATAGAGCAAATATTTTTATGTAAGCCTAGAACAAGAAATGATCAATTTAATAAGACAAACATTCTGGTGTAATAAAAAAAAAAATCAAGGGTATTGTTGAATTTTTCAATTGCGAACTAAGAAAAATTGAGAAAGAATTTGGTAAATTCGAGGGACATTATAAAGTTCAGTTTAATGTATAGATTGAATTGATAAAATAAAAAGTTTTCCTAACTAGGATGAATAATGAAATTAACTATGGTTATTTTCAGCGAAAAATAGTTAATTATGGCTAAAAAGAAAACAAGTGGCATTTTGTGATTGGTTGTTGGAGGCTTAGTGTTCTTATATGATTGGTTGCATTATAAGTCATGCAAGACTAGGTGGAAAGCTAGAAAATTTAAAGCTTTCCAGGGTGGTCCATGGATATGGCAGTGGAGGCCATTTTGGGCATTGAAATTCTGTAGAAAAAGAGAGACAATGAAGAGAAAAGAGAAGGAAGAGAAAATAGAAAGAAAAACTAGGAGGAAGAAAGAGAAAGGAAGAACAAGTAAAGCTTAGGCTTTTGCTAGCCTAGAAAATATTCTACAGAAGGTAAAGGGCTTCCTCTATGAATTAAAGTTGTTCTAAGCTTATGGAGATAATTTATATATATATTTTTCATTGAAACTAACTTGAATTATAAAATATACTTGGTAAATAATTCTTGTTGTAATGTTGTTTTGTTGGGGTTGTTTGGCAGTGGAGATTTGGTGTTGTTTGCTATGATTTGTATGGTGTTTGATGATTTTTTGAAAGAGTTGTGGAAGGTTTATTATGGCTGAATTCATGGAAGAAATGAATATAAGAAAGAAAGGAAGTAAAGTAACATTTTGAATATGCAAGATTGATCCATGTTCTTCATTGCTGCTTTGTATATATGCAACTACTGCTTTCCTTATGACTGAAATTGGGAAGATTTTGTAATGTTAAGATGAAGAATTATATGGATTAAATAATGGTGATGTGCTAAAATAAGAATTGAACACATGGATAATGTATTTGGTAAGAAAATGTAAGAATTACTTTACAAAGTAGCAAGATTTTGCTTGCAGGAGTTTTGTGTAGGCTTCAAGTCTGACTGAAAGGAGCTCATAACTTTGTAACTGAATGTCTTAGGAGTATTTTTGGCACAAATTTGAGGTCATTTGGACTGGTATATTAAACGTTATGCCAAAAATACCAAAAGGTGTCATGAAACAGAAATGCAGAATTATAATTGTTGAAATGGTCTTATATTTGTTCTATTTGAATCAATAAACACATGAGGAGTTTGTGAGGATAAGTAAATGCCTTACAAACATATGGAATGAGGGATGAAGAAATGGATATGTGATTATTCCCAGTAATTACATTTCTATTTCATGATAAATTAGAATTCAGGAAATTGGTAATTTCCTTGGTAGTGTGTTTTAGCATGTTATTAGTTAGAACATTTAAATGCTAAGGAAGTGTAGAATAATCTTTTGATATAGGTCCACACACTACAAGGGCTTTGTGAGATCTTGTGGACTACAAGTCACAAAGTAGTAGTATTAAGCTCCTATAATCCGTGAATGTTTCATACGCAGCACCGTAGAAGTAGTACCACTACTTCTTTAAGGCAAACATAATAGAATCTAATTCCAAATCATGTGTGGGGTAATTCATCTCATGCATTTTGAGTTTTCTCGGAGTGAAGACCACAGCTTTTTTTTTTCTACATCAGTACTACTCCCAATCCTTCATTTGACGCATCTGTATATAAAGTATACGGGCTTCCTTTCTTCTAGTAACGGTAACACAATGCTGTCATGAGCCTCTTCTTGAGCTCTTAGAAACTCTTCTACCACTTTTCGCTCCATAAGAACAGTACATCCTTTTGTAATAGATGAGTCAAGGGTGAGGCAAGGTTAAAAAATTCTATAATAATGTGGCGTTAATATTCCACTATTCCTAAGAAAATTTGAACCTTCAAGACACTCTCGGTCTAATTCAATTTAACTATTGCTTCCACTAGATGAGCCTTCATGAACTCTATCTTTAGTTACCAGATAAAGTTGAAATGGTTTCTAACCAAAACTAAACTTACCTAAAAGCTTATGCTCCAACAACTACACCAAAAATAACTTCAAATACACTATGTTTCTATTCCTAGTGTTAAATATAATTGCTGGAATATTTTTTTTTTTCTCATTTTCTCACTTAGTAGTATCTTTATCCCAAATCTAATTTGGAATAGTAGCATAATCCTTGTAACCAATCAAGCAATTGATGAATGACTGGAAGAGGATATTTGCTCTAATGGTTAAACTACTCAATCTTCTAAAGCTTCTGTCCTTTTTCCTTACAAATAATACCGAGATGTCTCCAGAGTGAAGTATTAGACCGGATGTGTTCTTATCCTATCAACTCCTTTACTCAGCTTTCTACATATTCCAATACATCTCTTCTAGGCCTATTATACTGCACCTCATTATTTTTACATTCTTCCTAGGCACAATATTTCGACCACTAATCCATGCCTAACATAAGATACAATTCCTTAAAAGCATATGATCAAGATCTTCTAGGAGTTCTTTATTTCCCACCATAATCTTGTATCTTTGCGCATATTTCTTACTTCCATTAATTTTCCTACAACAGTCTTCACTAATAGGGTATTTGATATTTCAAAGGCATATATATATAACTTCGTAATAAATTATGAACATTAGTCCTTGATAATAATAAATACCCTGACATTTCTTTCACATACCCATAACCATACCATATTTATTAAATTACACTATCCCTCCAACTTATAATCTTATATTCGAAATAAAAGTCTATCGGTTCCCATCGTTACACTAAAAAAGATACTTACTAGTGAGTTAAAAGAAAATTCCAATCAACCATGATACTACTAGGTGCACTCCGAAGTCTCAATAAGATGTATGTAACAAAGATTAGTTAACATATTCGCCGCACGACCTTAGATAATGAGTGTACTTCCCACTGCAACTACGTTCACTTCCAAGTTTCTGTTGATCAAAGTGAACATTCTAGCCTTTACTCTATGGCTTCAACTCATCACTTCCATTGGCATCAATAGTGTTACCTCGATCAAGAGTTCCTTTAATTCAATCGGGGTAGCTTTGGATAACTGTCCCTTAAATGGGTAGTGTCCCCAAAATTAAAATATCTTTTACGAAAATTCTTCAACCAACAATCGTTTGCTTTATGTCCCCTCCATCATAGTAATTACATGTTATCGAATTCAAAGCATCTCTTACGGTTGCAAGTTGCCAAGTTTGTAACATCTCTTATTGACGTTGTTCTTGCATGTATTCCCTTATCCATCCACTGCAACCTAGTTGCCCCTCTTAGTAAGGAAGTTTCTTCTACTTAGTATTGTTCTTGAAGTCGTCCTCTTAATGTCTTCATTTTCTATTGGTGTGATTGCATCCATCGTTAAAGTACATGTCATAGGTGGCATCCATTCCCATCAGCTCACGTCTCCCAATTTCCCACTCAGATGATTTCTAAATGCCCTTCAGTGAGGTATTCCTTAGCCTAATTATTCCATCCCAAAATTGAAATGCAAATTTGCCACATACCAAGAGCAAGTAAATGCACATAACATGCTCAATCAAAAAACAGGATGTATAGAAATATTTCACGTAGATTATACCACATGTATTTATAGGGCATTTAAGGCAATATCCCTATTATATATTTATCAATACCAAGAATAACTGAAAATCATACATCTCCAAAAATATTAGTGTTAAGTCTCAAGTTCCAATAAAGATCACCATCACTAAACTCTTACTCATAGCCAAATTTGTCAATCAAATGGAAGTTAAAATTAAAAGACAACAAAGATTGCCAAGATCTTATATCTCATCATCACGTCTAGCCTTCTTGTACTTAAGGAGTCTCACATAAGCACACTTATCAAATTCTTCAATAGAACTATAATGGATAGGTACTTATATTCCATGTAATATTCAAGCATATCAAATGACTTAGGTTGTAAAACCATAAATTCAAGGTAATTGCATAATCCTAGGCTTAATCTGATCGTAGCTTTAATCTAAACCTAAGTTTTAACTTAAGCATAGTCTCTGATACCAATTGTAATATCCCACCACATAGTAGCCCAATTAGGTCGAGGTTGTCATCCCGTCATTTGGATTAGGGGTCTTTATAACACGGTAAGAGAAAATAATAGGTAATTAATATTATGAAATTTGATCTTAAATTAAAACCTTCAACTAAAACTATTACAAACCTTAAAAAAGAAATCTATTACAGATAATATTTCTAAATGGAACTTCCAATTACCCAAAAATTAAAAGACAATGATAGTGTATTAAGACTATTACTATTCCAAAAAAGAAACTTCTACTCCTTAGCCTTCATAAGATTTAGCTAACCCTAAAAATATGGTTAGAACAGTCATGTGAGGTTTTAAATCTCAGTAAGTCCAAAGTGTGTGAATTCGTGTCACAAATATGTTCATATCTAAAATATGTTACTATTTTAGGGAAGTTTAGCAAGTACAAGGCCAGTATCTTGCATAATAAATGTTTTTTGTCAGGTAAAATTATCTAAGTAAAATACTTCTGGAACCCCAAATTTATATTTCAAAAGTCTTGAACCCAGCATAAAATCATGTCCCGCATATCAATAAAATACCCATATTGTGTCAATTATGATCATGATATGTCATATATATAGTGACAACATTTTCCATGTCAAGTAATTGGATAGAGTGTACATCCTTCCCAAAGGCATACCCTACCATCTCCCTCATATAAATTCAGATCGGATATCCCATGTCTATTTCTGGCTTTTCTTGGAGACTGTGTTGTTAGCTAAGGACCACACTCAGCTAATAGAACTATTGCCCCGTTTGGAAAAAAGATAGCTTTCCAAAGATGGCCAATCTACTGGAACTCTTTCCTAATCTAACGAAAGCTAGCCCTATAGCCTTGCCCATTGAGATCTCAATGTCATTAATTTAAAGCTTCAAGAGTTTGCTATTCTGATATGGAATAATTAAATTATTTCTAAAATTGTTCCAGTCTTTTGAAGTAAATTCCAAGTGTTTTCCCAACCAAGATTAAAACCACAAACATTTTTCCCAAATATTTCCAAAACAAACCTTCCTATATCCGTTCTAAAATTTACTCGATAAGTATTAGCCGTAATCCATCATAATAATATTTGGAGCCATTAAGAATAAACTCGTTTCATGATTTTCGCTATAATTTTATGTATGAAATGCATAAATACATTTATTTCATTCAATTATGTTATTTCTAACATCTCGTCTGAAATTAAATGTTCACATTTTTTATTTCAAAATGTATTAAGAAATGAATGTCAACTTTATTAAAATAAATATTTTTTAAAACTACACTACTAATAACTTATTCTAGTATAAATCGGTAACTCATGGATTCTATCATATACCTCCCTAATAAATAATATTAAGGTAGTAACTTCTATATAATGTTTTTTTTAAATATTTAAATTTTGATAAAAATATAAATAATTTATCTCTCTAGCTTGTTTTTTTCCCTCTCTTCATTTGAATCTTCAAGGTCATAAGTAACCCCTTTCAACTGATAATTGGACCAAATTTCGTTTATTTATTAATTTACAGTTATGGGTTGACTAGTTTGTTTGTCTTTTTGTTAGTTGCAGATAGTTTGGAGGTCATTTCTTTGTAGTATCCCAAATTTGAAACTTGAAACTTGAAACTTGAAAAACACAATGGAACTTCATTCAAGACTGAAGTCAAACTGCTTTTTATATATGACGTCTTTGTGCGTGTTGCTTTTGCGTACGGCCAACTCCCCAAGGCGCGGTTTTGAAGTGATCATAGGCATGAAATGACTCCAGCTTTGTTGAAATATAAACCTTCTTCATGTTGGAATCACGAAAATGCCTATATTGACTATATTTTGCAGTCAAAGTTCAATTTAGATTAAGAGCATATCCAAGCAACTGTTTTTCAGAATAGTTTCTATATATTAAATAGAAAATTATAAAATATGTGATGTTAAAGTGAGAATAAAAAATAATAAAAATGTGTTAGAATAAATTACAATTGTTAAGAAAAAAATTTATTCAAATTGAAATTATTTTTAATTGAATTGAATTAAGTTATATATTTGTGTTCTTTTCAAGACTACGAGGCTATCGATATTGTACTTTATAAAAAATACAAATTATGTGAGGTTAAAGTAGGACTTAATAAAAAAAAATATAACACTTTAGAATGAATAGCAATCGTTGAAAAATAAAAATGATTTAAATTAAAATTAATTTTAATTGAATTGAATTAAGTTATATATTTTTGTTCCCAGTTGGGATAATAAGGCTGTCAGTAATGTACTTCATAGGTTTATGGCGCATCACTGTGTAGTGCCGCCTAGGAGGTTATCACTCTCCCTCCCACTATTTTGAGGAAAATATATACATAAATTTGACTTTCAGTCATTATATTAAAAATTACTATTTAATCAATTTCTTATAAACAATGTTAAAGTCCATTAGAGGCAAGAGAAATGAACATAGAAGATCAACCTTTGATGATATCCATCAGGGCCCTGGAAAGTAAGGGTTTCAATTTTTTTTAGAGTTAATTAAAAAAAACACCCTATATTCTATCGTGATTCTCAATTTATTCCCTATAAAAAAGTTATACTAATATAACCCTCCAAGGATAATAGAGTTAGAAAGTTAACAGTAAAAAAAAAATAATTTTTTTAAAAAATCACGTGATATATCAAAATTGTCTTTACTATCTTCACAAACTGAAACCCTAAAATATTCTTTTACTCACCCAACCATAACTGCTGGAGTTGCAGCCTCATACACCCCTCCCCCCCGCCCCTTCTTCTTCTTCTTCTTCTCATATTTTATTCTCTCCTTCCACTTGGAAGACACATACAATGAGCTTCTTCTTCTCTTTTTTTTTTTTCTTTTATTCCAACTACAACACACTACAAGAAAATAGTAAATTAATGACGACAAGTTTCGTAGCTAAGCCGTCGGTAAACATAGTTAGCGATGACATGTAAACAGAAGAAGCGGTAGCTGAAATTCTAGTCACTAAATAAGTTTTTTGCGATGAGACAAAAAAGTCGTCACTAGTAGTGATAGATTTGAGACGGGAAATAGTAAGACCAGTGTCAGGTCAAAGTTCAGAATAGCGACAGGATAGAGACGGCTAGGAACAATTTTTTGAATAATAAATAATTGGAAATATAATTACACCATCTCTAATCCGTTGCTATATTTGCAATGGTTTATCGACGGCATCCTGCCATTGCAAACCTAAGCCAAACTTGCGAGTTAAAATACCCTACCATTGCTTAACACTCGCAAGATTAGCTACGGTGCTGCAATGGCTTAAGCTTAATCATAGCAAATTGGCTAGTGTTTAACGAGGGCGTTTTCCAGTTAAAATAAGTTGTTGTCATAGCTAAACCATCGGTAATTTTGTAATAGCTAATACGTAGCTAAACTATCCTAATTTGCTTGCGTTGAGCGATGGCTTTGCCAGCAGAGACATGTTTTTTTGTGGTAGCTAAACCGTCACTAATTTGTATCCTAGCTAAGCCGTAGCTTAACTGTTGCTAATTTGTTTCCCTATTGCAAGACCCATTTTGTTTTTATTTTGAACCCTTGAACTATATATAAAAAAATATATACCACACAAATTTAATTTTACAATAAAATTTAATTCCGATTTCATGAAAATGCAACATAACAAAGAATCACCTCAATAATGGAAAATACACTTATTCAACATAAATGTATAAAATGAAGTAAATGTAATGCACAAAATAACATCTATAATAAAATGCTACACTACGGGAGCAGTGGTGCGAGCTGAAGGAGAGAGGGTGGAGAAGGAGGATGAGAGTATCTTGACGGATGGGGATATGGTGGTGGAATAAAGCTACTATCCGTCTTGTCCACCTCATCATCCTTCTGAATCGGCTAGAATGGTGGAAGCTCTTTCCCAAGCTTCTCTAACATCATGGTCATAAATCCACCGATTTGATAATGCATCTGATTGACCTTCTTGTCAAAATCCTTCTTCAACTCATCTCTTACTGCATATACCCTCTTCTTAACCCTCCTATCTACTATGTCCTCTATCTCAGCAAGTGTAGATGATGTGGATATGCAAGGAACCTTGGTCGAACTACTATCTAACACACGAAGCCTTGGAACCTAGTCCATACATGCGTCCTCGATTGTACCCGCTTGCCACATTGAGAAACAATGCCCTATCAGCCGGGACAACTAAAGACATAACACTAGCAAAAGAGGAGGAAGATGCCTAAATAAGACGCTCCTTTTCAGCCATCAAATCCTCCTAAAATAAAATTCGAAGTTAGTTTGATTGCAAGGAAAATGTAAATAATCGAAAAGTATTGTAAGTATTGAATTTATAAATCATTACCAGTAGCTTGTGAGAGCACTCGCTGACATGCTATCTCTATCTCTCCCATACTGAAATATGTGCAACCTATTGTACTACTCAATACGGCCAAAGCCATCGCTCATTTTCTGTCGCTGCAATGAAAATTTTAATTCATAAAAAAATTGGGTAATACTTTAAGTAATTTACCATACGCTCCTCGTGGACTGTAAATGAGACTGAGCCTCTAGTATAAGTTGTAGTGCCATGACCCCGGTTCCTCCGAGCAGTGGAGGAGAGTTGTTGAAACACCTATGTGCTTTAATGTTGTTGCATCGCCTCCCAATACCGAGAGTCGATTCATAAGGGAGTTTGGTTAGTTGAGGTCGTCCTCCACAGCCTCGATAGGTGTCGAAAAAGTGAGTTCGGAGCTTATACTCCCAATTAGACTGGATCTTAGCACTATGCTCATTAATCCAACAAAATAGTTTCTACAAAAAAATTTAATTTATATATCGAGGCTGTTATGTCAAAATAATTCATTAAAAATATATATGAAGTAAAAAAAAAAATAGAACAATATATTGAATAGTTAGCAACTTACTCCAAACTCCTCAAACTAGATGTTCTTCACGCTCATTGGGACATTAGCATATGTCATGTACAACCCGTCAAAGTACCTCTAGAATATAAATGAGATCTCCCGTACAGATTTGTCGGAACCAGTAAATCTTCGATGGTCAAACAATTGAAAAAACAATTGGAACCTGCCATACACAAAATATGAAAATGAAATGAATTAGTAGCAAAAGACTGATTTAATATAAAAAACAACGAAATGCAAACAACATTAGTTCACATAAAAAAAATAGCAAAGAAAATATAAATCAAATACTATTAAATTGAAAAGTAAAGACTTATAAAGTAATAAAATAGGTGAATATTTCTCACCCGTCCACTCGTGGTATAATCAGTGGTCGAGGATACTGTGCCTATGATCCAGTATAATGCGATGCTAAAAATGATAGAACTATAAATGAATCTCTATCCTGCTCGGAGAGTGGTATCTGAGGAGCTGGCACTGGTGATGGCATTCGGTCTCATGACCGAGTACGCTGTGAGTCATCAGTAGGCTGTTGCTCTCTAGTAGACATATCTACATAGAGGAAAAAAACATTGCTACAATGATATATTTCGGTGTAAAGAAGTTCCAAAATCTGTGATCTCGTTCTTTATCAGTGTAGTAAGTAAATAAGATGATAAAAAAGCATGTTAAAAAAGATAGATTGTTGCCAAGTTGTATCAATAGCTTGAGTCGTTTCCTAAAATGAACTCCTCTGAATCAACTCTTGTCTCAGAATCTGTCTCTCAATTACCCTCATCGGCATCCTCATCATGGTCTTGATCCTGATCTAATATCTCTTTTCGAACATCCAACATCTCAATTTTGCCTTCCACGTGTGTTAAGGGCCCAAGATCAACCACCAAAGCTATAGTCATTACAGCATTGTCATCAACTTCTTAATAAGCTCTATCAACAATAGGTGCATCAAATACATGTTGAGATTTTGTTTTGCAAACTTCCATCCATTCAGATTTTTATCTTTTAGTGAAAGAATATGTAGTATAGTATACTCGATGTGCTTGCTATTCCAATACAAAAGGGTCATATTTAGAATACCGCCTCTTATGGTTAATATCAACTAACTTATATTAAGGGTGTACCCTCAATCCCCGATTTAGTGTAAGGTCAAACAAATCAAACAAATCAATACAATTTTTTGATTGCATGATCACGAAATTGAAGTTCAATAACCTCCTTTAAGACCCCATAATAATCAACACTGCCATGCTCATTCTTGGCGCCTTTAATACAAACTCCGTGGTTGGCAGTTTTTCTATGTTCTGCATGGTCACTCGTCCGAAATCTATAACCATTAATAACGTATCCTTGAAATAGCTTCACCTCTGGCGACGGTCCCCACAAAAGGTTTTGCAAACATTTCTTTGTTACTTCATTGGCTGGGTCACACACCTACAAGAAAGCTAAGCTTTCGTAAGTTCGTGCTCGAGATATAGATGTAGAAGTCAATTACATAATCATACACTAACTGATATTCGAAACCTGTAAGCACTTACATAATTTTTGAACCATCCAGCAATCTCATTCTCAATCCTTCTCTCCACTTCAAACTCTGAAACACCTATGTGATGGGATAACAATAAAGTAGGAAAAAAATCTAAAAACATGACTGCATCTCATCGCAATTCAACAATTTGTTGCATGATTGAATTCCTCAGATGTCAGGAATCGAGTTTGTATCCTTCCCAAGGCCCTTCCTGTAATATTGCAGATTGAGAGCAAAGATTATTCATACACATGCTCAGCTATTTCCTCTTCATTACGTGTCACTTATGTATGTCTTGTTTGAACATGTGGCTCAAAATAGTAGAAAAAGATTGTTGATGCTTCTTCGACTAGATATGCATTACAAAATGATCCTTCTACCCTAGCTTTATTTTTCACTTTGACCTTTAAACGATGCAAGAACCTGTTATTTGAAACAAGGCAAATTTGATTACAATGTTGAAGACCATATTACTATCATATGCTATAGTGTCATCAACTTGTAGTCAATGCCTACGTACCTTTCAAAGAGATACATCTATCTTTATTGAGCTGGACCACAAACCTTGGCTTCACAAGGCAAGTGAACTACTAGATGCTCCATCATATAAAAGAAACCAGGGGAAATATTATTTCAAGTTTACATATTAACACAAGAATTTCATTCTCCAGTTTCTTCATATGAGCCACTGACAATTTAGGTGAGCACAAATCCCTATAAAAAAGACTTAATTCTACCAACACGTTCCAAATATTTACTAAAAGACATTCTCTTAATACAATTGGAAGGAAACGTTCCATAAACACATGGCAATCATGACTTTTCATGCCGAATATCTTTAACTCCTTCAAATCAACACTTATTGATAAGCTTAAAGCATATCCATTTAGAAGTTGTAACTCCTTCACCCATTCAAGCAGCGCTTGCTTAGCCTCTGCAGCCAATGAATAATATGTTTTTGGCACGGACACCCTTCCTTCGCCTGCTCCACAAACTCTTAGTTTAGGCCTATTGTAATACGTCTCAACATCATGTCATTCCTTTAAATTATCTTTTATTTTCCCTTCAAATCAATTACAGTGTTAAAAATATAGTCGAACGCGTTTTTTTCATTATGCTTGATGTCTATGTTATGGGGCACTAATAGAGTGCGCCAGTAAGGAAAGTCCTAGAAAATACTCCTCTTCACCTAATTATGATTAACACATCTACTATCGCACCTCCCTACTTCACATCCTGAGTCTATTATTTTTGAAAAATGGTAAACTCTTTCCCATACTTGGTCCCTTGTTAGACGAGTAGCCGACGGTGAGCTTCCTTGGCCTTTATCTCTTCGAAATGAACGTTTACTAAATGGAAAATCCAGTGGTAAGAAACGGCGATGACAATCGAACCAAGAACTTTTACCCTTGAACTGCAGCTTAAAAGACTTAGTATGCTTCATGCAATATGGACGTGCAAATCTACCTGCAGTACTCTACCCGCTTAGCATTCCATAAGCTGGAAAATCATTTATCGTCCACAGAAGCGCAACCCATAGCTGAAAATTTTGTTTCTTGGATATGTTATATGTGGGGAAACCAACAGACCATAATATACTCAATTCATCTATTAATAGTTGTAAATAAACATCAACTTTGTGTTTAGGATTCTTTGGGCCCAGAATAATGACAGTCAAGAACATTACCAGATCTTTCATGCACATCTACGGGGGAAGATTATATGGAGTAAATATAGCTGGCCAACATGAATATTATTTTCTAAACATCCCGTATGGAGTAAGTATATTATTGTTTAAAAATTTGAAAGTTATTACGAAGAGTTTAAATTAAAAAAAATGATTATTGCACAAAGTTGCTTGGGGCCCAACGGTTGAGACACAAGGTCTCTATGTACATGGTCATAGGATCAAATCTTTATTACCTCACTTAACTCTTAATTTCAAGTTAATTTGGAGTTGCGATCCTATGCGGCGGATTCACGTGGACCATGCTTTGGAGAAGTTGCAATTCGATGCAGCAGGTTTACGTGGACTATGCTAAATTATAAATTTTAAAAAAATTTGGCTAGAAAATAAATTAGTGACTAGAAATTTGGTTGTCACTAATATATGTGGATGTTGTCACTAATGAATGATCGTTAGTAACAAGATATAGGTGAACTATAACTATTTCTTTTGTGTGATTAGGGAAAATAGAATTCTATTTCACTAGGTGGAAGATAGAAAAGCGAATACAATGTAACCTATCAAGAAAGGGGAAGGATTATGAGAATGTGGATGTTAGTCTAATTGCTTTGGTTATATAAGGTCAATTTTATGAACTTTCTCCAATTTTTCTTTACATTAAGCAGATGGTTAGGCATTATAATCTATTGGATAAAATCAAGCCTAAGGGTAATCAACTTATCTGGTGTATCAAAATGACCAATGGAAATTTTGGCAGAATTTCCCCTATAAAATGGACGTTTTCCATGTTAGTATTGTGCCTTAGAGGCAATCACTTGTACCATGTATATTGCATATTAAATTAATAAGAGGTATTCTTTATCTTTCAGTTTGATTGTTATATCTAAATATGTGTACAAACCGTTAGATAAAGTCCCTAGTACAACACAGTGTTAAGGAAATCATGATAGAGATCGTGATGTGAGATTCCTACTACACTATGCAGTGTTTGTACTTAAAGAATCCCCAGTCATAGTATTAATAAGATGGGCCATTATTAATACGCCAAGACTGGCATATGTTATATCTCTTGATTGGATCAAGCGGTGGTTCTCATATCCGTGGGTATTGGGATACTCAGGATTAACTTGTGGATGCTTGTTTTGAAATAAGTTCATTGGATGACCTAGCTACGAGATAATCACTTGGATAACTATTTAGTGTCGGTGATAGAATCTCATTATAGCAAGTGTGCAAGTATCCTTAGACTTGAGATCTCCAAGGTACTTTGTTTATCGAGCATTGTACTTTGATTCTAATCTTTAGAGTCTTATCTAGGACCGCCTATGGGATGGATATTGGGTACAACGTAAAGTAAACGAAAGTAGTTTAGAGGGTTAATAAAGGATTCACCACTCCTAATAGTAGGAGAGTATATCTCAAGGCTACTTGTAGAAATCAATACTCATGAAGTCCTTGGCCAAGGTGACTATGTGATGGAAATGGTTCCAATTGATACACATATCAAGTAATGAATTCCTTGAACAAGTACTAAAATATTCGAGCCAGAATTAATGATATTCTGGAGGGAGTTGGCACTAATTCCATGCTCTAGACCGAATGAGATATTGTATGTTGAAAGGAGTTTATTGCACTGATAATTTGCTATTGAAAGGTTCATGTCAAGCCACTTGACTTTCTGGACTTTTGGGTGGTCAAGAGTCATTGCTAGATGTCGCTCTTGATATACTAAATATGAATTTATTAATTAGAAAATTAATAAATTTAATCCTTTATTTTATTAAGGATTATTAATTCTAATATTGTTAGAATTAATTCATATTATGCTACCAATAAGACCAGGAAACCTAATGGGTCACACACAATAAAGGTTTGAATGCTCAAATATATTATTTGATAATATTGTGGAGTTAATTAAGAGAAGGGAATATATTTATAGGTGAATTATAAGTTTGTTATAATTCATGGAACCTAATTGTAATTAAGTAAACTTCAAGGATCAATTTGTTGACAATTGGACGTTGAAGGACTAAGCTGCAATTTATGGTAATTATAAATCTATAAATATAAGGAAAAGGTTTCCTTAGGGTTAGATACAGACTATTCACGCAACAATAAAGAAACCGTTTCTCTGCCTCTCTCTTGATCAAACCCTAGCCGTCTCTCTTCTTGATCAAAACCCTAGCCTCCCGAATTCTACTAGCATAGAATTGTGAGATTGTGAGCATTCAACCTTGTGTGGATTATCATTAGAGGGAGTTCTTTCTTGGACTTCAGTTGAGCTGCATTGAACGGTTTTGGATAATCTGGATCGCGCCTGCGTTCTTGTTTCTGAAATTTTTGAATTCCGGCTTCACGAGGTAATAAATGCAATCTTCTCATTTTTCCCGTTTCTATTGCAAACCCGTGATCCATGGCTTGGATTTCTTGTTGCTTTCCACTGCGCTTAATCTGATTATGCATGATAGAAATCCTACATTCCAGGCAATAAAGCCACCACAAAATCAACCATCATTCAAAAAAAAAAAAAAAAACCCACAATGTACCAACAATTAGAATTTATCACTACCCGCGTAGCTTACACCAAATGAACTCAATGTACCAAATAGAAAGCATTCTTAAGATGAACTAGCAATATACGTATCAAAATAAAGCATAATAATAGTAGAAAGTACAATAACCAGAAAATACAAGTGGACACACCAAATACTAATCAAAATGAAACTTGCAAAAAACAACTATATGGCATAAGAGACAATACATATAAATATCTAGTTCAAAGATATGATAGAAAGGAAAAACTCAAGTAAGAACGAGTTCGACTAATTAGCTTTTTTCAAAGTTAAGGGTTAAAGGTCTAGGGTTTTGGGTTTAGGGTTTAGGGTTTTAGAATTCAGGGTTTTAGGGTTTAGAGAGATAACCCTCAAGTTTAGTGTTAACCCAATCTACAGGAATATATTTGGATGGTTGAGGTTATGACCATTTATTTGCATGGTTTAAGATGAGCAATGAAAATTTCGACAGAGTTTTCCCTATAAACTAAACTTTTCCTAGGCAACTAGGCCACCACAAAATCAACCAACATTAAACGAAATACACAAAATAATAAATGCTTCAGCAATTATTCAATAAAACTAACCTAAGGATAATCACCCATTGCCCAAGAGAAATGGTCACCCATCACTCATGGGGATCCATTTCATATAAGGTATACATATTGAAATTTTAAGTTGAAATGTATAAACTCATGCACCTTTTTCCTTGATGAGCCAAGTGATAGGTCGAAGCACCTCATAAATGTGAACTATAAGTAAACTATCGAAAAAGATAATTCAATCAACTTCATCATATTAGGGGAAATCACAGAAAAAAAGCTAAAATCTACAATAGGAGCAATCTAAAAGTTCAAACTCGACCAAGAAAAGCAAAAGAAAAACTAAAAAACCTACAACAATTAAATCTTGAACAAGTAAACACTGAAGATCACCCAAACTGACACCTTTAACAACAATAAGGAATTTCATACTACATAGCCTCTCAAAACAAAACTTAAATTTCTAAGATTATGGTATTAAAGTGCCACTACCCCTAATTTAAGGGGAGTAAATTGCAATAAACCCTTAACTTAATATTCTTTGGTATCTATCCATGGACAGAAGTAGAATATTGCTAGGAGGTTTTTTTTGGCTTAAGATAGAGCGCGTATATGCGCACGCGCACACACACACACACACACACATACATACATACATACATACATACATAGATGCTAGGAGAATTTAAAAACCTTAATTACAAGCAGAAAGGAGAGTTTGTTTTCGTTTCATATTGAAAAGAATGGCAAAAAAAGAATTGTTTTAAAATTTAATAAAATAAGGAATTTAAATGGTAAAGCCAAGAATATTCAACGTGAGAATATAGGTTAATGCATTATTTCATTTGTCAAATGTCATACTTTAATTCCTCACATGATAGAATTTGATTCTCAATGATAGGGGCAAATTTGGTTATATTTTGCGTAGTTATTTGAGGCTATTTTGTAATACATTTTGTGCAATAACTAGTCATATTCTTTTATATTTGAGATTTTACCCTTGGAAAGGTATTTTGGTCATTATTTCAGGTTTTTGGATAAAACGAAGTAAAACCGTCACGAAACAGAGTAGAGGCGGCACCGGCTGGAAGCCTGGAACCGGCGCCGACTGTACACTGGATGCACGGACTTGAAAGCAATGGAAAAATTGGAGAAGCAGAGTAGAACAGAGCTTAACTGGCATTGGCTGTAAGGCTGGAGGCGGCGTCGACTGCATTCTGGAACGTAAGCGCAAAATTCGAAGAAAAATCGGCGAACAAGTGGAGAAACAGAACACAGGCGGTGCCGGCTCCGAAGGACTAAGGCGGCGCCGGCTATGGTCTGTTCCTGAGGCAATGCTGCGATCTTTTGACGCGTTTTTAGAAATCTGGGGAGTTTTAGCATCTTCCAACTTTTACTCGGCCAAGAACGTTGTACCTACGAGTTTAGGCACTTCTTAAGCTTATAAATAGATGAAAAACACAAGGGAAAATAGAGAGAATTCATTGATCTTCATAGAAAATCACTCAGTCTAAGGATGAATTCTTCAAGTTCAATGAGGGTTGTACAAGAAGATTTTCAAAGGAAGAAGAAAGAGGCTTGTCTATGAGTTCTTTCTTTTACTTTGTTTTCTTTTTCTTGACAATGACGTTTTAATTGTTCTATTATAATTTGACATTGTTTTAGATAATCATGATTCTTGGAGTTATTTGATCTTTTGATTAATTGACTGTTCTTCTTGGTATTTAATTACTTGGGCATATTCCGAGATTAGTTGGTTGTTTCTATTGTTAACTTGCTAGACCAAAGAGGTTGATGATGGTTGCAATTGATTAATTTTCGCATTCATTGGCTGCTAACTTGCTAGACCAAAGAGGTTAATTGCTGAGAATTTAGTAATTAAACGTTAATTGATGTTTGCCAGACTAAGGATTCATTGATTAATTTCATATTTTAAATTTGCCAGACCATGAAAATTTCATTAAGGATTGTGTTTAATGCATCTTTTGGATGAATTAGTTGAGACAAACCAAGTGATGCTAATTTATCTAGAAGGTAGTAATTAGTTGAGATAGACCAAGTGATACTAATTTACCTTAATCCTTCATGGTGCCGAAAGAATGATTGATTATGATAATGGTTAAGTTCTTGAAAATTGTGGTTGTCTAATCAATGGTTTGAATTGCATACTTCTCTATCCTTGACATGTACATATTTTTATTTTATTTTCTTTTTAGTTTTCCTTTTTATTTGATTTTAACTTTGTTGAGTCGGTTAAACAATGAAAGAGGGGTAATTAATGTTTACTTGTTCCTTGAAGATCGACACTCGTTTGAACCCTATGCTCAATTAATGATGAGTATGCTTGCTCATATGTGTGATTTGGGTCCAACGTTTTAATTTAAACTTGATTGGGAATGTGTTTAGTTTTTGTATGACTTTTATGCCCAAATCCGAACACATCACTCAACAAGGTTGCCTCCCACTAACTAAGTAGCAAAAAATTAATTAAGCATATCTAATAAAGGACACAAAGCCATAAACAAAATTTTCAAAATTCCACTGCTGAAACTTGAATACAAGTATGTACATGTAATAGATGATGAAAACAAGTCGAGTTTAACTATCAATCAGTATTGTTAACTTCAATTCCGACAATCTTACCAAAGTTGTAAATTATCAAAGTTAACTTTGATTCTCCGCACTGGTTTGACATCTTTTCGGGTGGTCAAATAGGTGTTTATTTACATGTTTTCAAGGAATACAATGCTTGGGAGCGTTATTAAGGAAGGAAAATTTTTAAAGCCTTCTGGGTTTTGTTTTGATTTTTGTCTTTATTTGTAGTTCTTCTTTGTCTTTTTTTTCCCCCCCTTCTTCTTCTAATGAAAGATGAGCTTTATGATGCAAGTTCTCACATAGTAGCTACAACGGTCCGAGAATCTGCTGGTTTGGAATTGATTTCTCCAGGAGGACAATGACATTGTTTGGCTTTGATATTGGGCTAATACAAGTACACAGATTAGATTGGATTGATTTCCCAATCTTCATTGATAGTCAATCAAGGAATTTAAATCAATTACTTAATCTATAGAATTTTGTATTAGTTACCTAATTTATGTAATTATCAAATATATATGGGATTTGGCATCAATTATGTATAGAATAGGAGACAAGATAATTATAGAAATACATATTAATTGCCATGTTTGCTCACTTGTTAGTGTGATCACTTATGGGTCAAAATCTTTGAACTGGTGTGAATTTAACCAATTATTTTGAATCTAACAGCATGATATGCACTGTATGAGAGTTGTTAGGCTAAGAAAGGTTTTGGGTGAAGTTTTGGCATTAATAAGAGCTTCCCCATTTGAAGCTAACTTCGATTCTCCACATTAGACTGATGTGAGATACGTCACATATTTATTTGCTAAGCACTGTCTAAATGAGCCTTTGTCCTATTGCTAGGAGACACTCAAGAAAGTACAATAATCAATCTAGAACAATCCAGAACCCCACCATACATTAATTAATAAACTATTTCTCAAAGCAAAAATGTGAAGATTTATTTGTGTTCATCACTTTGTTTATTGTTCTTCTAACAAAAGAATGGTGCAAATCCCCAATTTGATAGAAACCCAGTACCTTATTGAAATGCATTTGTCAAATTCCACATTGACAAATGTTATGTTTGAATAACACACAGTTGAATTCCTATATGATGTCTAAATCAAGAACTAAAAGGCGGTAAATTTTCTACCATAGTTGTATTAGGAAGAATACAAAGCTACTCAAGTAAAGGAACAATAGCTAAGGCATTGATGCAAAGGAACAAAACTGCTCGACAACGCGAATAATGAAATCAAAATAATGAAAGTTTGGTAGAAAAAAGGAAGAAATGCTTTAGGAGAAGGCTAAAGAATGGACCTAATTAATAATAAAAATAATAATTTAAACACACAAAAATATTCAAATATATGTAGCAATACACACTCTTAAACTAATTTAACACAAAACAGTCCCCAGCAATCACCATAAAATCCAAAAACCTATTAACACACAATGCATTCATCCTTCACAGTCTAAACCCCCAAATGCCATAACAACTCCATATATTCTCAAAGTAAGACAGCTTGAAATTTATCAGCTAAACTCTATTTAGTATATGCCAAATAAATTCAAAAACAACAAGCTCCTCCAAACTAATTAACAGTCCCAAAAGTTTAACAAGTAAAGTTCAATAATGCTACCATGACAACTCAATCCATAGAGTCCAAGCAAAACCCATCACAAATAATCACCAAGTAGAATCCCAAAATTTTTTTGCCTACATCGGGAAGAAGAAATTCACCGGGACTTTGTGAAAGTGAAATGAAAGGGAAGCTGCTCTCGCAATCTGCCTTCGATTTCAATCGACGGAAATCTACCTTCGACGGTAGTAGAGGACTGCCGTGGTGTCGAGCCTCGAGAAAACTGATGGGCACGAGGGGGGGGAGGGGTGTTCGAAGAAAGGGCTGTGGTTGGGAACAAGGGGGATGTTCTGAAAGAGGGCAATGGTGGTGGCAGTTGGCAGTGGCCAGGGGGGGTAGGGGAGGGGTTTGGCGGATAATCTGTGGAAAGGAAGACCAGATAACCTGTAGAAGGGAAGGGGAATGTCACAGAGGAATCGGTACTAAGGGAGGTAGAGAAAGGAGGGAAAACGACTAAGTGTTGAATTTAGCTAGGTCTAAAACCATCACTAAGCTATCTCAATTTGAGAGGGTTTAGCAATGACTATTTGATCATTTTGCTGGGGCATGTATTTCATAGCTAATCCCTCGCAGATTGCATGGGATAAGCAACGGAATTATATATATTAATATATATATATATATATATATATATATATTGCATCTCTATATTATAGAATTTCATTTTATAATAATTTATAAGGTTAGATCTCAATTTGATTAAATTTCATGTAGGTTGTTAGAATTTTTTTATAAAATTAAACTCAAAAATAAATAATTAACATATTTGTTAAATATGTTAATTGATAATAAATTTATTCCAATTTTAATCTTTTTTTGCAAAAAAAAAAATAAATTATCTTATAAACAGCTAAACATTTAATGAAGTTATAATTGAGTTGTTAATATTTACTAGTTAATATTAATTTAGTTAAAATTTAACAAAAGTTCAAGTATTATTTACTTGTTAATATTAATGTCTCACACACACACACACACACACACACACACACACACACACACACACACACACAAACATGTGTGTGTGTGTGTGTGTACTATATAACTACAATTGACGCATACTAAATTATATAAATACAAATGTATTACACACACACATACAATGTGTGTGTGTGTGTGTGTGTGTAACCATTAATATATCAATATAATATATAAACAAATTAAACATGTATATATATTAATTATCTAATATTTCAAGAAAATATATCTATGTGTCATTATTATATAATGACATGCACATTTTAAAATATATAAAAAATGGAATTATATACAAATCTAGCGATTAAATAAATTTAAATTTTGATTAAAATATCAAATTTTATTCTTCCATAGCTAAACTCTAGAAAATAGTGGAGGTTTAGCTATGGAGACATTAAAAATAATTCCCTCCAAATTTTTTTTTCCATAATTTCATATGGCTGTAGCTAGCGAGGGTTTAGATATGGAGAGATATCAAAAAAAATTTCCCTCCAAATTTTCTTTCCAAAACTTCATATGATCGTAGCTAAACCCTAGCAAATAGTGAGGGTTTATCTGCGGTTGTACAAATTAAATTCTCCTTCTTCAACAAAGTAAACCACCATAGTTAAACCATCACTAGTAGTGATGGTGTAGCGAGGGACTAGGGTATAGTCGCTACATGGCGATGGCATTTTACTACGACTTAGGGTTTAGTCGTAATTTAATTACGGATTAGCGATGAATATTTGTTAAATCCAAAAAGTATGTTTTAATTTTCGAATTTCGGATGAGCATTGCAGTACTGTAGTTAATAGCTATGAATTAGCGACGACGAGTAGCTCAATTTACAAAATCTTTTTTTTTTTTTTTTTTACTAAATTTCAGGGTAACCATCATAGGTCCATCTCCAATTAGAGATGGGTTTTTTAGCTGTAGCTAAGTATCGATGGTGTTACGATGACCGGCCAACCATTCTCACTGTTACTATCGCAATGCCATAGCAAAGTTGAAACGGTTAAAAATTCGTCGCTGAATTCTGTCACTAATGTCGACTTCTCTTGTAGTGACACATGTAGCCTCGCTACCTTTTTCTTTTTCCCATTGATGCCCACCTTCTTTTCCACAACCCTTTCCAGTCTCGCCTTCACAGCTGCTTCTCCTCTCTCCTTCTTTTCTTTTCTTCTCGTCTTGGTTGCCATTGTTGCTCCCACCTCCTCTCTCTCCCTTCCTGCCACCACCTTGGCCTTTATCTTCACAGCACCACTCCTCCCCTATTCTTCTCTTTCTTTCCTTATTCTCTTTTTCTTTCAATACCGCTCCTCTTCTCTAACTTCTCATCATTGTATACTGTCCTTTTCCTATTAATCCTCAAGTCCTACAAATTTTTTTTCCTTCAAGTCCTATTCGTTGCCTTTCTATTAAATCTTTGGCTTCTTCCCCTCCTGATGTGTATTTATTTGGGTACAAAAATCACATGCAAATAAGCACATTCCCGATCATGTTTAAATTGAAAGGTTAACCCAAAATTACATATTTGAGCAAGTGTACTTATCATTAACATAGCATAGGGTTCAAACGAGTATCGATCTTCCAAGAACAAGTATGCATTAATCACTTTTTTTTTCATTGTTTAACCAATTCAATAAAGTGAAAAAGAAATAAAAAGGAAAATAAAATAATATATACATATCAAGAATGGAGAATTATGTAATTCAAAATATTATTCTGACAAACATGATCTCAAAGTACCTAATCATTATCATAATTAATTATTCTCTTGGCATCATGAATGATTAAGATAGACTCACTTCTTTGGTCAATCTATAAAATCACTATCTTCTAGATAAATTAGCATTACTTCGTCTCGTCTCAACTAATTCACCCAAAAGATGCATTAAACACGATCCTTAATTAAATTTCCTTGGTCTCGGCAAACTTAAAACATGAAATTAATCAATGAATCCTTGGTCTCGGTAGACATCAATTAACCTTTAATTACCAATTCTCATCAATTAACCCCCTTGGTCCAGTAAGTTAATCGACAACGAATATGAAATTAATGAATTAAAACCACCAACAACCCCCTTGTTCCAGTAAGTTAATGGAAAGGAACAACCAATTAATCTCGTAATAAGCACAAGTAATTAAATACTAAGAAGAACAACTAATTAACCAAAAGATCAAATAACTCTAAAAATCATGAATACCTAAAACAATGTCAAATTACAATAAAACAATTAACGCATCATTGTTCAAGAAAAAGAAAATAAAGTAAAAGAAAGCACTCATAGACAAGCCTTATTCTTCTTCCTTTGAAGACCTTCTTGCACAATCCTCCTTAATTTGGCAAAATTCCTCCTTGATTTGAGTGATTTTCTATTATGATCTATGAATTCCCCCACTTTTCCTTGTACTTTCCATCTATTTATAGGCTTAGGAAGTGCTTAAACTCATTGGTGTAGGGTTTTTGGCCAATTAGAAGTAGGATGATACTAAAATTCTGCAGATTACCAAAAATCGCGTGCAAAAAATCAGGGCATCGCCTCAACATCAGGTCATAACTGGTGCCGCCTTAGCTACCTAGAGCTAGCACCGGTTATGTTCTATTTCCTCAGTTGTTCGCTGATTTTTTTCTTGATTTCTTCGCAATATTTTCCAAAATATAGCCGGCGCTGGTTCCAGTTTCCCAGCTGGCACTGGTTCGGTTCTGTTCCAGATGTTTCATTGATTTTTCTATTATCTCGAAATACGTGCCAATAGCACGTGGCTGGCGCAGATTCCTTTGCCATGTTCAGTGCCGCCTCTGTCTTATTTTGCGACGTTTTTGCGTTGTTTTACCCCTAAAATCTAAAATAATGCACAAAATACTTTTCCAATGGTAAAATCTCAAATATGAAGGAATATGACTAGTTATTGAACAAAATGCATCATAAAGTAGTCTCAAATGACTAAGAAAAATATGACTAATTTTAGCCCTATCAATTTCCCCACACTTAGCTCTTTACTTGTCCTCATGCAAAGTATCAAAGACAAGTAAGAAAAACACAAGTGTTGATAAAATCACTCAATCTATTTCAGAATAGTATTCCAATGCTTTCTTCATTCAAGACAATAAAACACATGATACTACATCCTTCATAACAAATGCAAGACTTGTGTAAGTGAATAGTGACTAGTAGAACAATGTCAATACTTAATAATATTCTCAAACCATTGGAAAGAATTTAGTTCAAAAAGAATATGCATTCCATAAGCTTACTATCATACACTCTCTCCACTAATTCAAGACATACCATTATTCTATTTAAATCAAGTAGGACTTTCAAGCTTGTAATGTAAGGCTAAAGGCTTGTAATGTAGCTTGTCAAACGAAGGATATAGGAGAATCAAATATCAAAGAAGATGAGAGTTTGCAAGAAAAGGATAAACACAATGTATCAAAAAATTCCAAACTCTTCTTGCTCTCCTATTCGAAAATCAATCGAAACCCATAACCTTATGTAGCAATTACAGTACAGTTCAAGCAAATCCTGCATTTTCATCAATCATTCTCAACTCATAACTATTTTTTTCTCAGAAGATCATTTAAACATTTCAACAATGATACCTACAGCTCAACCACCATTCTTCTTGTGATCTTTCTTTTCTTTCTCTTTCACTTTTTCTTTTTCTTTTTTTTTCTCTTCTTTTTTCAACTGCTGCTGTTGTTTCATTCTCAGTTTTTCTCTTTCCATCTTTTCTAGTAGCTTTTTATTTTCTTTTTACTTTCAATCTTTCGTTTTCTTTTTCTTCTCTTTCTTTTCTCCTTTCCCAACTCAACATAACTATTGATACATGACTAAAAGTAATAAGTCATGATCTTTCCACAAATATTCTCCCTCAACATTCTCCTACATGTACTTTTATCCATCAAGAGCAATCAAGGATTTGGAAAAATTATTCAAACTCTTAGCAAGAAGTAATGGACAAAGTATGATAACGGGTTTTAAGAAAGAAATTAACCATTTAGGCTCAAAATAGGCACTAGAGATAATATAAAATAAGTAGACTTGAAAAGCTCAAACTATCCAAAGAAGGCCTATTACCGTCATCCCTAAGTTCAATCATGAATGTCTTTCTTATTTTGCATCGAGAGGTATTCAAGTAAGTTCTAGAATGCTCAATGAATTTTAGTGGAAAAACAGGTTTAAGAACAATGTAAAGCATTTGATCAAGAACTACTTAGTCCAAGTGCATGCAAAAAGTCATGCATAAGCCATAAATGATATAGAACATATGCTCTATGATCTATCACAAAGACATACATTAAAAATACCTCTTGAAATCTCAAAGAAAATTAGAAAAATTTTGAAAAAACTTGCTCTCAAACAAGATCCAAAGAAGAATTTTGAGAAGATTATAGAAGAATCGAGAAGATTATGAAGAATAGAAGAATCCTCAATCTAACCACTCCTCTACACTTAAACTAGACATTGTCCTCAATGACCAAATAAATAGAACAAGAAATTAAATGCCATGGAACCAAAAATAAAGGGGAAAAGATAAGAAAGAAATTACTTCCATTCATTGTGCATGCTTCTGTACAAGAGTTGAGTTCCTGGAGAATGAGGCATTGACAAAGTACCTAAAAAGAAAAATACAAAAGAGCACACCAAAGCATAAAACTAGAAAAGAGAAATAAATTAAAATAAAAAAAAGAAAATAGTACACAAAGAAAAGAAAAGTACACCTCCAAAATAAAATGACATGAAAATATAAAGGAAAAAGAACAAAAAGAGAGTGACAAGTAAGGAGATGTGTAGAACAAGCATCTCAATCCGCCCCATCATCATCATCAGGTGCGGATGTGCGCTTACCACCATGTTATCCCATAAATTACTGCCTCCATTCCACCCATTGCTGCTCCATAGTAGCTTGCCTTTGGGTAATGTCATCGATGGATCTCTGCATGTGAAGTAACATCTCCGTCTGCTGGGCTAACTGTCCCAGTACTACAGTCTCAAAGTCAGTCCTGGATTGGGACGGGAACTACTAGCTCTGGCTTGCGATGGTGGTGGTAGGTGCTCTTCCTCTACAGGTGGTGGCCTAACCTGACCGAGATACCTGACCTCCTAGTGTGTTAACCAATTCTTTAGCTCCTAGTTATACTTGTACCTACAGCTCATCAGTGTCTGCTCCGTAACCATATCATGCTCAGTGGTAGTCTCTATCAATTCTCCCTCAGTGCTAATACAAAAGTCTCTCAGAATCTTCATTGTGACTAGGGGAAGACGAAGGCTTTGGTAGAAAGGCGATGAAGAACCACATCTCTAATAGATTGTATAACCAATGGAGCAAGGGGGATAGGCTGGGTGGTCATCATCCTATGCAAGATATATGTATCAATAAGGTATGTTTTGTTGAAACCACTGGCACGGGGTATAACATTAAACCCAAACATGTATACTAGAGCCCTATAGTTTGCAGCAAGATCATTGTTCAAATAAAAGCTGTTAGCTTGGAAAGCATTGTACTTGTGCAACCCTAGAGTGGCTCTAGTTCCACTGGCATCCCAATTAGGGTTAGAAAGGATCTTTTAATTATTAGAATATATCCCTTGCCAAGTATCATCATCATAGACTTGGAGGAGAGTAGCTAAATGATTTTGTGCGATGATAATGGGGGTGCCCTTTACCCTTGTCTCTATATGTGGAAGGTGTTTATTATCCTTGTCAACCATATTGGCATAGAATTCCTTAATGAGTACTAGGCAATAATTCCCTTTTAGCTGTACAATAGGTCCCCACCTTAGCCGTCTAAACATCATTCCAAGTTTGAGGGCACGGTCTAGGGTCGGTACAAATGTACGCTCCACAATAATCTTGTTGGAAGCTCTCCTATTATACCATTCCTCACATGATGGATCTATGAACTTAGCTGGTCTAAGGAACAAGGATCTATAGATGAAAGGGCTGAGGAAGAGGAAGCTCGAGCCCTCTTTGAGGCTTAACCCCTTGCTCTAGACATGGTGTCAAGTAAGTAGTGGTGAAAATAGGAGGATAAAATGAATGAGCTTAAATATTTTAGAAGGGTTGTATCTCCCTTGTTCAAACATAATACACAACACTCACTCAACCCTCAACCAGCTCACAACAATAATTCCAAAACTCCTTTAAAGTATGTCACACACCCAACAACAACCAATTTAATTCCTTCAATCAATTCAACATAACTTGTAGGATTACATAGAATCTCACTGTAAAGCACAAATGTGTTGAACAAACCCAATGCATTCGAATGTACATACATGATCATGTAAATGAAGTCATCATCATAGCATTAGAATGATCAAGTGCAAAATAATGCAAGGCCAATGTGCATCATAATAGCCATAATCCTACCCCTGAGCATATGCATAAATTTCCTAATGATAATGTGAATGAATCAAATACTCAAGAATCATTAACTCATAACATATCCGAAGTCATGAAGCTCAAGAGTGAATTCACAATGCTAGAGAACATTATATGTCTCAATTTTCGGCCAAAAATAGACTCAAAATTAGAAAAATTCATCTACAACATTTTAACCGTGGGAATTCAATAAAAATCATACCTTTGTGTTCTCTTATGCATGGCAAGCAAAAGATGCAATCGTTTCCCAGAAATCTAAGCCCTTTGTGCGGATTAAAGATTGGATTTTTGTGAAAAATGGAAGGTTTAGAGAATTTTGAACCATAAAACCAATGAAAGAAGGATAAATTGATGTTTTAAAAGTGTTCGGGAGGTGAAAAATCAAATCTTGAAAAGTTTGGAAGGTGAAGCCGGCGCCGGTTAGAGAGAATTTGAGAGGGAGCTGGACAGTTTGAAAGAAAAAGTGGCCAAAATGGACTATTTGGGGTGGGATGCCCGACAAGAATTGGCATCGGTTCAAGTCCTAGCCGGTGCGGGTTATATTCTGTCCGAGCTCCGGATTTTTTTTAAACTAAAAATGATGAACACGCAATAATGATGAATAGTGAAATTTAATTCATGAAGAAATAATAAAAAAAATGAAACAAAATGACGAAAATAAAAATTATTCCAAATTATAAAAACTAAAAGCAAAAAATGACTTCAATATTTTTCACGGCCTTGATCCCGCGGATTTTTCTCAGTGTTTCCTGGCAATGCTCCCACTTGACGATCCCCAAGTAGCTTAGCAAGTTGGCCAATTTAGTTCTCCAAGTTGCGCATGGAAGCTTTAAAGTTTCTTGTTGTCCCATCAATCCCTTGGAACTTAGTCTCTGTTGTACTTAATAATTGGCCAATCAAGTTCTCCAATGGTGGCTTGGAAGCTGCTAAATTGTTGTTCAAAGGGGGTTGGTTCCTTTGATTACCTCCAAAGTTAAAAGAACCCTGCCTAGGTTGATTTCTGTTGCTCCAAGAAAAGTTATGGTGATTTCTCCAACCAGGATTGTAAGTAGAGCTATAAGGGTTGTTACTTGGACGGATATTACCTGCAAAGGCGGCTTGTTTCGTGGTTTCTTGGAGTGAACCCATATTTTGGCAGTCATGGTTTGGGTGCCCTTTTCCATAGAAATCACAATTCCCATTTACCACTTGGCCTTGAGGCATTACCATTTGTTCCATCTTTTAAGTCAACGCTTCCTCCAAGGCTGCCACAACATCCACTTTGTGCACTCCTTGCACACGAACTTTTGACCTTGCACTTCCCCTAGAATAGTTATTAGAAGCCAAGTTTTCAATGAGATCGAACACTTGTTCCGGGGTCTATGATTGATGAAACCCCATACAGAAGAGTCCACCACTTGGTGTGTTGCGAACGTCAGACCATTAAGAAAGATGAGCATCTGTATTCCTAGCTCAAATCCGTGGTGTGGACATTTTCTCAGCATTTTCTTGAATCTCTCCCAACTTTCATACAAGGGTTCAGAATCTAATTGTTGGAAGGCAAAAATCTCGTTTCTAAGTTTGGCTGTCCTAGCTAGAAGGAAATATTTGGCAAGAAACTTTTCAGCTAGGGCATTCCAAGTCATGATAGAACCTGTAGGTAAAGACTTTAACCAAGATTTGGCTTTATCTCACAAAGAAAAAAGAAAAAGTCCTAGATTTATGGCGACTTCAGATACCCCATTCATTTTGAAAGTATCACAAATTTCAAGGAAACTGGCTAAGTGGGCATTAGGATCTTCTTCAGGTAGCCCATCTAATTGGACCATATTTTGGACCATCTGGATGATATTGGGTTTAATCTCGAAATTGTTTGCATCTACCCGAGGTCTAGTGATACTCGAGCTTGTGCCCGAGATTGCAAGTTTCACAAAGTCATCCATAACCCTCTTGTCATTTCCAACATTGTTGTTTTGTGCACCATCCATATCTGCGATTAAGTTCCTTTGGATTGTCCGGCAGATTTTTGATAATTTCCTTTCCATCTCAAGGTCAAAATCGACTATCTCGCCTTCAGATTTTCGGGTCATGTACTAAGGATAGCACCTAGAAACAATAAAAAGCAAGTTAGATAGCAGAATTCATGAATAACATAAAAATAAGAATAAAAGGTTAGTCAATAGAACATAGTCAAAGTTAGTAAGTTAGATTACAAAGGTATACATATGATACACAAGATACAAAAGATACAAAAGATGACACATTGTTACACAAAGAACAATTGTACATATTTACCTATTTACATATTTACATGGTTAAATTAATAAAATCCAAGCTTTCATGACATTGTTCCCCGGCAATAGCGTAAAAAACTTGATGGGTATTTATTTGGGTATAAAAATAAGCACATTCCCAATCAAGTTTAAATTAAAACGTTAACCCCAAAATTATACGTATGAGCAAGCGTACTCATCATTAACATAGCATAGGGTTCAAACGAGTGTCGATCTTCCAGGAACAAGTATGTATTAATCATTTTTTTCATTGTTTAACCGACTCAATAAAGTGAAAAAGAAATAAAAAGAAAAACAAAATAAAATAAAATAATATATACATGTCAATGATAGAGAATTATGTAACTCAAACCATTATTCTGACAAACATGATCTTAAAGTACCTAATCGTTATTATAATTAATTTGTTCTCTTGGCATCATGAAGGATTAAGATAGACTCACTTCTTTGGTCAATCCATGAAATCACTATCTTTTAGATAAATTAGCATTACTTCGTCTCGTCTCAACTAATTCACCCAAAAGATACATTAAACACAATCCTTGATTAAATTTCCTTGGTCTCGGCAAACTTAAAACATGAAATTAATCAATGAATCATTGGTCTCAGTAGGCATCAATTAACCTTTAATTTCTAGTTCTCATCAATTAACCCCCTTGGTCCAGTAAGTTAATCGATAACGAATATGAAATTAATGAATTGAAACCACCATCAACCCCCTTGGTCCAATACGTTAATGGAAAGGAACAATCAATTAATCTCATAATAAGCACAAGTAATTAAATACCAAGAAGAACAACTAATTAATCAAAAGATCAAATAACTATAAAAATCATGAATACCTAAAATAATGTCAAATTATAATAAAACAATTAACACATCATTGTTCAAGAAAAAGAAAACAAAGTAAAAGAAAGCACTCATAGATAAGTCTCATTTTTCTTCCTTTGAAGACCTTCTTGCACAATCCTCCTTAATTTGGCAGAATTCCTCCTTGATTTGAGTAATTTTCTATTATGATCTATGAATTCCACCATTTTCCCTTGTGTTTTCCATCTATTTATAGGTTTAGGAAGTACCTAAACTCATTGGTGTAGGGTTTTTGGCCAATTAGAAGTAGGATGATACTAAAATTCTGCAGATTACCAAAAACCACGTTCAAAAATCAAGGCACCACCTCAACATCAGTCACAGCCGGCACCGGTTGTGTTCTGTTTCCTCAGTTGTTCGCCGATTTTTTTTCTTGATTTCTTTGCAATGTTTTCCAAAATGCAGCCGGCGCCAATTCCAGCTTCCCAGCCGACACTGGTTTGGTTCTGTTTCGGATGTTTCACTGATTTTTCTGTCGCCTCAAAGTGCGTGCCAATAGCACATGGCCGGCGTCAGTTTCTTTGCACTGTCCGGCGCCACCTCTATTCTATTTTGCAACATTTTTGCATTGTTTTATCCCTAAAATTTGAAATAATACACAAAATACCTTTCCAAGGGTAAAATCTCAAATATGAAGGAATATAATTAGTTATTGAACAAAATATATCACAAAATAGTCTCAAATAACTAGAAAAAGTATGACTAATTTAAACCCTATCACCTCCCTACCTCACCCCTCCCTTGCCCTCACCCTCACCTTGCGGCCCCACCCCTTTATTCTTTTCTTTTCTTCTTCTTGCTTTGCTTTTCTTCTTTTCTTCTCCGTTGCTACTGGTTGGCCCCTCTCTCATTCTTTTTCTCAACCGCGCTACAACCCCACCCCTCTTAAAAGCTACTTTCCCTGCTACTTCTTCTCTTTCTTTCTTCTCTCCTCCCCATCCCTCACCCTTACTACATCCCCACCCCTCTGTGTTGTTCTTTCTTCTCTTTTTTTCTTCTCTTCCATCTCCCTCACCCTCATCATCACTGTCACTATCCTCATCTTCATTTCTATGTTTTCATTATCTCATTGTATTTTTTTTTTTATCAAAAGAATTTTTTAATCCTAGAATGGCTGAAATAGCTTCAATAAATTGTAAATAGTGATGCCCTAAAAGGTATTTTGGGCATTTCGCATGATCTGTTAGTGGACGATTTGGACGAATTTTCAATTGAAGGGTGACATTGAAATAATCTTTTTTACAAGGGGTAATTTGAGAATGGCTTTAGAACTCATGGTATTTTTTTAATTAATCCAAATTTTTAAATGAACAATTTGGCTAGAGTTTATATCTCTTTATGCCAGTTCGGTTTTTTGACTATTGTACTTTCATAATCTCTTTTCCTTTTTCTTTTACTTTGTTATAACTCAGGATTTAATTCCATCGAGATGATAAATCTTTCACTTGTAAATTCAATAAATGCCTTTGATACACTAGGATTGGAAAAGGAAAAAACACAAAGAAAATCAACTCGAATAGTATAGTTATGCATTGCATGTTATAGTATTTTAGAAAAGTATGAAATTTTAAAACACTACAATAATGCGTTTTTATAAATATTTTTGTATTTCAATACTTCATAAACTGATACATTCTCTTCAATCTCCATAAACCGCGAACATATACTTATCTATCGTTTCCATGACTTGTCGATCCGCCTTATTTTGGTAGTCCTTATCAACATATTCTAAGGTTTGTGCATACGAGATAATAGTTTTTTAAATGTCGAAACAAATTTTGGAAATTAGGCTGAAACAAAAAATGTTGTGAAGTGAGAAAATATTTTCTTCCATGAGGCTGAATTCTCCATTTCTTTATAAAACTTACTAACGGTTCTCAAATTATAGTTAATATTGAATTGAAAATAGTTTATATTTTTGTTACTTCTTTGCTAAAATTTTACAAATTTAGTTACCATTAATAAATAAATAAATGTTATTATTTTGGTATATATTTCTTCTTCCCCAATAAAAATAAAAATAAAATAATAATTAAAATTTATTAATTAAAAAGCCTCTTAAATATATGTTGTATTTGCAAGATTCTAACCCAAGTTTTTTCTAACTAGAAACTCATGTACCACAAAGACAAAAGGTTGATCATCACAAGAAAACAAAAGGAAAATCCATAACGGCAAAACATACAAGACAAAAATGAAGTCCAGAGAATTCATGAAACTTCGGTGAACAGATTCTCCACATTCCTATTCCCATCGAAAGTGTTTCGCCTAAAAAATCTTTTTGTGTTCAAGAATGTAATATTTTGTTCCTTTCGACCAATCTTGTGTGAAAGTTCCTACAAATTTTTTCTTAGATTCTCCCCCACAACCTTAAAGGATCGTGTGTGGAGTCAACGCCCTTCAAGAAAGGACAAGCTATGCTTAACGAATACAATGCCTATATATATTCACTCGGCATCGACATTTTGCATAAACTAGCAGCTGCAAACATTTGTTCTTGATCTCTTTGCAATTTATAACATTATGTCTCCAATTAAAACTGCCGACTTGCACCGGATCTTTTACCAGCTCGATGAAAATGGCAATGGCCTAGTAACCCTGGAGGAGCTGCAATGCTTTCTTGAAAAGATTGGTATCGAAATGAGCCGAGACGAGCTTGAACAACTTGTGGGCAAAGAAAGTTTGGACTCCATCGATTTCATCTTCTTTCATGACAATGTCATCAGGAGTTGGAAGAAAACTGACAGTGATGAAAACAAAGGTGATGATAGTGTACTGGAGAAAGATCTTCTCAAAGCTTTTGAGATTCTTGATTTGAATGGCGATGGATTCATTTCCAGCGAGGAGTTGCAGAGCTCATTATCAAGATTAGGGTTGTGGGATGAAAAATGCGGGAAAGATTGCATAAGCATGATTGACGTCTACGATTCTAATCGTGATGGGAAGCTTGACCTTGAGGAGTTTAAGGATATGATGACACTTTCAAACAACTGAAAACGTATCTCAGTGAAATTGAGCAACTGTCATATGTTTATCCGAAAGTGCCTATGTTTTGAAGGAGTTGTTGGACAGAAATATGAAGAGAATTAATTCGTTTGATCAATTGTTAATATTTCATCATTTCTTATTCTGTTATTGTATTTATTGGGTATTTTGTTTTATTGTTTCATCTTTAACAGTGAATCTATCTCAAACAAGTAAGATTGTAACTTACATCAACTTGTTAAAAATATTGCTTTCTAGTTGATAGATTATAAAGTAGATTAACACTTCTATTCTCTAATATTATCAAAATAAAAAAAAAATGAAACAAAGGCAAATTATGTTAGAATACATGAATCCTCTATGCGGAATTAGCATCTTTATAATTAAACTAATTATTCAATGATATTTTCAAAACAAAATATTGATGAGAATGTTTTTAAACAATACAGGTCTAAAGGAATTTTTTCCACCGATTAAGATTTATTGTCAACGATTTAAATATTATACTAGATTATAACACTGAAAATAGAATTCAAATTCCTAAAAAAGAAAAAGAAAGAGAAAGGAGTTGTTAACGAATATCAACCCAATTCCACAATGAAAAAAATACTTCATAAAAAGAAAAAGAGATTGTTCAAGATTTATAAGAAGTATTTTGACGGTAAGAGCGTGAAATAATTTAATACATTACCATTATACTCAAGATTGAATATCTGGAACCTTCTATCAAATTAACCGAATATTAAATTAACTAATTCTCATATGATATTTGCAAATATGGGTATATATCTACTTCTAAAAATATCTCATAAAGAGAAAAAATGTTCAAAAACTCGTAAAAAATTTACAACTTACTAATTGAAGTAGGATAACTTAATAAGAATTTTAGGGGAAAAAATTTAACTAGTCAATAGGTTAGAAATATATTCCAGTTTGAGTCCATGTCACCTTCATGTATCTGAAGTAAAATGACGCGGTGGCCCCTCCTAGTCGGGTAAAAGGACAAATATTAACCAGTCAGCCCCTCCCATGTCACCTTCATGTATCTGAAGTAAAATTAACCGGTCAATAATTTAATAAATATAGTTGAGTACAACTATTTTTACTTATTATATTCTATCTAAAATATGATTTTTGTTTCTTGCAATATTTTCATTAATAAATTATAAAAATTTATAATTTATTATTGCCCTATAATTTGGAGCCACTAAAGGGACCTGCCTAGATACAGTTAGACTAAATTCCAATAAATTATTTTGTCAATCCAAAAATAATATATTAATAACGTTCCATTCCACTAAAAAAAATGTAATTGTAGTCTTAGACTAATTGCAATTATTAGAGTCAATAATTTTATCCTTACAATTGATCGATCTAACAAATTATCCCTGTCGATCAACATGGTACTTTGAATGAAACAGTATGACCATAGAACCCCATATTCAAATTCTCAATTCTCATATTTAATTTGACAGTACTATGTGACTATGTCACACTTACAAATTGAATTCAATACACGCTATTGAATTATTGAGCTTAGATTTAACTGTCCCTTAGGATAACCCATGAGTAAATGATTTTTCCTATTAAAAGTGATGGGTTCATATTGCAAAATAATTATTCTATATTTATTTTACTTTTAATTCACAAGATATCGGGATATTGATTATTAAATTAATCCCACTCTTTCGTAACTCACAAAATTTCAAGTTAGTAAATATAGATTATTATTTACTCAAGATTAAAGTATTATGTACCAAAATTATATAATTTTTAATTCGTATGCTCCATTCCACAAACTTAACATTTATGGTCCTATCCAATATATCAAAATATATCCTTAATTACATTACCAAAGTCAAAGATAGGCTTCAATAAAATTAAGACAATCTCAATAAAACAACCTGTTCAAATTTATTTTAGATCGCAGATAATTTAATTCGAATTAAATTATAAATCAAGTCTTTTGTGTTTAACAAATAAATATTTGATTTATAATATTTAAATAATTCGTGGACAAACACGCTCATACATATATATAAAAATATAAAAATATACTTCATTTAATTTCAAAATACAAATGTTTTATTTACTTGAAGGGCATATCTAACAAAAATCTCTTGTCCTAGAGTAAATGAGACATGTTACAAATACCCTTACTTCTGATATGACTTCCGAAACTGCTATAGGCAAATGTTTTATAAAAGGATTAGCAAGATTTTTAGTAGAAGAAATTTTTCATATTTCTACATCTCCACGTTGACAATCTCCCAAAGTATGTGATATTTATGTTCTATGTGTTTACCACGCTGATGCCTGCGTGGTTCTTTCGCATTTGCCGCTGCGACTCTATTGTTACAGTACAAACTAATGGCTTAATATGCTAAAGGAACCACCTCAAGTTCTACTAAGAACTTCTTCAATCATACTGCTTCTTTAGCTACCTCACAAGTTACCATATATTTAGCTTCCAATGTAGAGTTAGCAATACAAGATTGTCTGATACTTCTCAACACAACTGCACCACTACTTGAGTGAAAATAGATCCTAAAGTGAACTTGCGAAAATCTCTATCAACTTGAAAATTAGAATCAATTATCCTATAGGTACCAAGTCTAGAGCTGAGTAAACAAGCATGCATCCTCGAGTTCTGCGAAGATACTTGAATATATGCTTTATTCCTGTCTAGTTTTTCGGTCTTGGGTTTGACTGATATCTACTGACCATTCCAATAGCATAACAAATGTCTGTACAAGTACAAAGTATATCATACATAAGGAACTCGTTTTATGTACTTAATTTCTTCAGGAGTTTTAGGACTATACTTTTGAGATAATTGGATTCCATGTCTGAACGGCAAATGACCTTTCTTGGAATTTACATAAAAAATCTCACTAATATTTTGTCAATATATGAAGTTTGGGATAAAACTATCTATCTATTCTTTCTATCCCAAAGGATCTGAATGCCCAGAACATATATTGTTTCTCCCAAGTCCTTCATATCAAACTATTTACCCAACTAGTTTTTCACCGATGTCAATATCTCTACGTTATTGCCAATGAGAATGATGTCATCAATATACAGTATGAGAAAAACCACCTTACCATCTCTAATTCTTATATGGACATAAGGTTCATCAGGATGATAACTAAAGCTATAAGATTTAATGGCTTGATCAAACATGATATTCCAAGATCTAGATGCATGCTTAAGCTCATAAATGGACCTATTCAATTTATAAACTTTATGTTCTTGATCTTCTTGGATAAAACCGTTTGATTGTACCATATTGATACACTCGTCAAGATTTTCATTAAGGAATGTTGTCCTGACGTCCATTTGTCATACTTCACAGTTGAAGTCAACTGTAATGGATAAGAGGATTCTTACAGACTTTAGCACGACCACAGCCAAGAAGGTTTCCTCGTAATCAATACCTTCTCATTGGGTATAACCCTTAGCAACCAATCTAGATTTGAAAGTTTTCATTTTCCCATCTATTCCTCTCTTTCTTTTCTTGAACCATTTGCACCCAATAGGTTTTACCCCATTAGGTATGTTCACGAGTTCCCAGACGGAGTTAATATATATAGATTTTATTTCTGAATCCATTGCACTCTTCCAATAGTCTATGTCTACATCCTAACAACCTCTTTATATATAGTGGGATCCTCTTCTTCCTCGATGGAAATTTCTTGAAATGCCCCTCCATAAAGTAAGTATCTAGAGGGACGTTAAATGACTCTTCCACTACATCTAAACTGTGGAGGTTCTTGTATGATTAGATTTTCTTCCTCCTCATTAATTGAAACCTGTTCTGCCATGTTAAACTAAGCAATCAATTCTAAAATATGATCTCTCATGGGCATTTCAGATTTTATTCGCATATTCATTATTCCCCTTATTACTGCTTGACGGACTTGATGTCTTTTGTGCTCAAACATTTGCTGGAGGCTTTTTATGATATCTAATGCGGTTGCCATATTCTTATGTTTTTGTTGCAACACATTTGAGAGAGATGCCAGAATATAGAAGTGAGCCATCTCATTAGAACTCAACCACTTCCCATAAGTTGCCCTTTGCTCGGATGTGGATGAATCAGTAGGCTTGTATGGTTCCATTAGTACATATTTGAACTTCTTGGCAGGGAGTACGATTATGAGGTTCTATTTCCAATTAATAAAATTTTCTCTAACCACTTGAATCTTTGTTAAAATTAGTGATAAATTATTGGTCATCATTTTCTGAAATAAATAAAATAAAAATATGAGCCAATATCATACCATGATGCATGATCGAAATATTATGTCATGATGTGTGAAACCCCAGCTAAAGCCTACCCTAGAGTAAGGGGGATGGGATGCATATCATGTCATCATACATAAAATATACCTTTTAAATGATTTTGCGTACCTTAGAATTGTGGTGTATAGGTTAAATAATTTATTTGTGCTTGTTGGGTAGAAAGGGTAAAAAGGTAATTTTGCTTAAGGTCAAAATAGGAAGATGGCTTAAGGTTTAGATAAGAAGAATATTTGGTTGAGAAAATAAAAACAAGAGTTAGTGTGGTTAAGTGGTTAGATCATTGTGATTTAATTTCTAAGGTCTTGAGTTCAATTCCTATCACTTAAGTTTTATTCATATTTATCTTAGACCATGTTTGAATTTTCCTTTTCTTACATTCCTTAAAGATAGGAATGTTATCTTAAGGAAGACACAATGGTAATTTCTTGACCATGTGGTCCTGTACTAAAAAGAATTCTAGAAGAATTCTTATCCCCATTAATTTTGTTAATCTTGTCCTAACATATTTGAAATTTAAACTACTCTTGATTTTTTAATTCATATTTAATCATAAAAATTCTAAGATAATTTCCTATCTTAGAATTTCGAAAATCCCCCCACTCTTGTGGGATAGGGATGGCCAAAAGTAAGGAGAAAAAATAGGTAGAGGTTCCAAGAAAAACACCATAACTATTCCTTCAAAACTCTATCTTCATCTTGTTCATGTTTTGGTTAAAAATCTAGAAATTTTTCTAGATTTCCTTCAAGGCTATTTTTAAAAATTGTAGCCAGTTTTCCTACCTAATTCTTGCAAGAAAACCAATCATTTTATGTGAGGATGAAGGCTAGAAATTCCTTGAATTTTTAGAGTTGTACAAACAATCCCAAACCAGAAATGTTTTCCAGCAAACTAGCAACATTGAACATGAACTTGAAGCCACCCTTTAGAACATATGAACAACTGGAACTTCCTCTATTCTTCTTATAGATGAAGTCTGGAAAACAACCATTAAAAGACCTTCAAACACCCTTAAAATCCATCTGCAAAATCGTGCCAAAGTGGACCAAAAATTCTGCACCAAAACCATTTCAATTCCAAGTGTTCTTGAGCTTCAATTCCAGAAATTTTTCCAGCTTTGTCTCTTCAAGGCTAAGGCCGAAAATCTTCAGCAAACCTCACTGAATTTCAGCCCTTGTACAGCCATGAACTGAACATCTTGGCTTCCCCACCAACCTTGAGTAATAGAACTCCATTATCATACCTCAAAAAGCTCATATCTTTACTCTATCGAAACTTGTTCATACTTCAAATTAAAATTCCAGATTTTGTTCCATTAAAACACTCATTTAGCTAATATATAAAACCAGAAAATCCTCTGCCATTTCACAGCTATTTTTGGCCAGCCTTAAGTCTAAAACAACTCTCCATCCTTTGGTTGAAACATAACTAGTTTAGCCATACACCATTGAAGAACAAAAAACCTTCCAAGAGCAAACACCATTAACCAATCTTATACATCAAACTACTCCACTTTTCTCTCAATTTAAATTTAAAAAAAAAAAATCTGAAACTCCCTCTCATCCTTGGATAACCAAAAGCATCTCCTAGTCTAAGCCATTCGGCCATCACAATCCTAAACACACACGAAATTCATCTCCTCTCAAACTCTTTCAAAAACACTAAGAACACCAATACTACAAAAAACACACACTTCACATCTTCAAGCCTAGACTACTCCTAAACACCTCCAATTACTCCCAAACTCTCTAGATCACCAATATTCTTCATTTATACACTTTATTACACTAAAACACACAAAGTTAAACTTTCAAATGTATCAAACCATCCTTTTTTGTTGAAGATTTGAAGAACACCAAAAAGGTAAAATAAGAACAGTCTTCTTGTTCTTCTTCTTCTATTCAACTTCTATTATCCAATTCTATTCTCATTCGTTCCTCTCTCTCACACACACTCTCTCTATTGGCCAAAATGTTGATGATCAACCATGGACTACTTTCGGACTACCAAAGGCCATCAAGCACTCAAGGATCTTCACTAACGAAGGAGAATCCTTCATCAAACGAGCATCAATCAAGTATTTCTTTCTTAATCTCCTTTTTAATTCTTAGAATCAAGACTCCTAGGTGTTGATAGGTTGATTGAATAAAGTAGGGGTTGAGGATATGCATGTGGGTGAAGGGGATGGAGTTAAGACATGAGAATTGAAATGAATGTTGTACCTTATGGATTTTGCTTTAGAATCACTATATGTTCATCATGATTAAAGAGATTTGTGGATGTTTTGATATATGTTAGATTTTATGTCACCATTATTGATTAGGCCTTCATGATATTATTCTTCAATAAAGCCATAGATAATATTATGCCTAGTAGAAGATCATCCATGTTGTAGTATATGTTAATTCAAGTCTATGTTCATGGATAGATTAACATGTTATTATGTAAGAATATGTTCATGAATCTTCTCTAACAATAGAAAATTATTGTAAGAACTATTTTTTTTAATTAATTCTAGAATTATTTTTACTAACATTATTACTATTAATTTAATTAGTACTATTATTCAATTTAATCTATAAAATTCAAAAAATAGTATGTAGGTTTGAAATAGAAGATTATTTAAAATACTATTATTTTATTAGTTAAATAAATAAAATCTTTTTATTAAAAATAAGCAATAAAATATTAGAATTAATTAATATCAAATGACTTTGTAGACCATATTAATCATATTAGTTAGCCTTACTAAAACTTTTATCTATACCCATAAATATTAGTTATATTAAAATTTATTAATTAAAATTAAGTATAATTCATTTATTATTAATTTTATTGGTTATTTATTATCTATTAGTTATTAATTAAAATTAAGTATAATTTATTATTTATAATAATACTATTTACCAATATTATTTAGAATTTATTATTATCCATTATTTAACACTAATTTTATTTATTAGCAATATTACTCATTATTTATTAATTGAAACTATAACTTATTATTATTTATTTTATAACACCAATTTATTTTAACTTATCAAGCTAATTTTATTTTATAAAATACTTTATTAACTAGTATTAAAGCTTAAGACGTTACAGTCATGGTTAGTTATTGATGTGGCTAGTTGAACTAGGAATTATTTATTTAAGACAAATATGGTTTGGATGTTATCTTATACCTTGTGTTTACCCCAGGCGGGGTCAGGTTGACCAGAACTACCTTGGAAGACTTTTGAACTCAAGAAGAGCAAAAGATCAGGTAAGTTCCTGCATGAAACCGTTTGAAGACTAAAGTTATTGTGGCAAGTCAAACTCAATGTATATATGCATTTGTACTGTAAAGGCAATTATGGACAATTTTCCTTTTCGTTTCAGTCAAGCAAACCATTTAAAGTCAAATAAACAATTTTACACAAAACGCTAAACTTTTCCTAAAAACTTAACTTTGGCAAGAATTTTGGGAAACCATGATTGCTATTTCCAAGTGAATCATTGTATGGTCTTTCTTCTCCCAAGTGGGACAAACAACGTTGAGTACTCAATAAGGATAGACTGATAGGGCTAGCCTTTGAAGGGTTAGGGTAAGTCTCTCAGTAGGTGGCCACCTCTGAGAGGTGAGTCCTTCCTGGATAGGATGCCAGTCCTATAGGTCATACCGGTCCAAGCTAGCAAGTTTAGTCAAGTAGACTGTGTATTTTTGGAGTGGACAAACGGTAAGTTTGGGTGTAAAGATAGAGAAATATCTTACCCGGTATGCCGTACACCTACCTTGTGTCAGTATGCACAAAGTGCGGCATTCTAATCGTTATATTGTCATATTGCACAAAGTGTGGTGGCATGGCTACCTCATTGAGTGGTTGTATTTATTGTTCACATGCATGTATGATTTGAAAAGTAAAACACCACTCTTCAAGGCTTGCTAACACTTTCTTTTGTGAAAATTTTACAACTTGCATACATGAACTGTTTTACATGAAATACTCAAAGCACATACGGGCATACTGAGATTTATGTCCCACTTTTTATACCATATTTTCAAGTCGATCCTGCTGTAAAGGTTATTAACTAGAGAATTACCTATATGTTGAAGACTCATTTTTATTTTTCCTATGTATTTCATTTGAGAAACTATAGCAGACATTTATTATTTTGAACTTGTTCATGTATTGCTTAGGTTGTAATAAGTTTAATTTTGAATTATTCCTTTCATTTATTTTGTGTGTCCTAGTTATAAAGACCCCTTGTCCTGTGAACGGGGCGACATCCCGAACCCTAATGGGGGCATAGATAGTGGGGTGTTACAAGTGGTATCAGAGACTAGATTTAGGCAATTATTGATAGTATATGCTTTGTTTCATTAAGGTTAAACTCTTTTGACTAATCTGGCTTGTTTATGCTATAGGATGGTTAGAATGATTAGAATTACGAGGAAGGGGCAGTAATGGCATCTACCAATCCCTATCAACTCGGAAGATTTACCAATGCCATAACCTGTACCACAACCAGTCATACCCATGGAAGAGAGCAATGCTGAAGAGGTTCTAATTATTGAACCACCTTATATACCTGTAATAGACTTAGTTACCGATTGTGAGGATGAGGAAATTGACATGGAGTATGCCCCACGCCCACCTAGCTCCGTGATTGACAGAACAACCATGGAGCATTATTCCTACACCATTCAACTCAATATATGCATAAAAGATTTAATCTTAACACTTAAATATATACCAAACCAAAAGCTCTGATACCAATTGTTAGGAATATGTTTGATATATTTATGTGTCAATTAGATTAAACCTTTGAGTCCGTAAAAAATGAATCGTACCTTTGTAGATATTGTCTTAAGATATACGATTTGAGAAGCTTTTGGCCTTTTGGTAATACTTTAGACCACCAAGTCTTCTTCAATGTAATCTCATGAGACTAGAAAATTGCTATTCGTATTTTTTATCTCTCTTTGTAGAAGGTGGACCTATATAAAAAATGGAGAGAACATTATTTCTCACATAACCCTGATATAGAGTCTTAAACCAATATATATAGTTGGCTATTTCCAACTATATCTATATATTTGAATCCATCTCAAATATGAATCCTGAAAAAATAAGATAAGTATAGTTGGGTACAACTATTTTCGCTTGTCCTATTCCATCTAAAATATATTTTTATTTCTTGCAACATTTTTATTAATAAATTATGAATATTTATAAATTATTACTGTCCCATATTTAAGAGCCACTGAAGGGACCTGACCTGATACAATTAGGCTATGTTCCGATAAATTATTTTGTCAACCTATAAATAATTTATTAATTACATTCCTTCCCACTAAAAGAACGTAATTGTTGTTGGATATCTCACGCATATCATATATGGTGCAGCGGAAGAATAATAATGAGATACCAACCCAGGATCCGCATATGTGTGGAAAAGAAGACATAAATATAACAAAGGTAACAGTTTTTTACCTTTCTTTGATCGTGTAGAAAACAAAATTTTCCTTCTCCAAGTCGAGATGCGATACAGCAATCCTCTTGATCAAACACCACAAGAGTTGAACATCTAACCACTATAATCACAGTGTGTGATTATCTCTAATAGAAATCCACACAGAGGATACACTCAAACACTAAAATTTCTTGTGCTAGCAGAAAAAACAATGGCAGCTAGGGTTTCAATCAAGATCAATGAGAGAGAGAAAGAGAAGAGAATGTCGTGTGTTGCTAGGATTTGAGTTGTTTCGTGTCTTACACCTTAGCTAGGGTTTCATGAGTCTATCCCATATATCACATGAAAATCCTGCTAAAATCCTCCATCTGAGATTTCTAAAACGATTAGAATTCTTTAATTGTAATTGGAAACAACAAGTTCTCACAATTACAATTTGGACCATAAATTATAACTAATTATAATTTGGTTAAAAAAACTTCTCTTTCTCGCAATTAACCCCATTATGTTATCAAATAACCTCATAAGTATATAATCCTCTATTGTGTGTGACCTATTAGGTTTCCCGATTAATTGGTAGCGAACATGAATTAATCCAAACGTCTTTGAGATTAATAGTCCTTAATTAATTGGAATTAATCATATTGATTCTAATCAGGATTGGCTTATTAATTCATCAATTAATAAACCTATATTCTTAGATCATAAGCGGTATCAAGCAATACATCATGACCACCCAAGAGTCCAGGAAGTCAAGTGGCTTGATATGAACCCTTTAATAACAAACTACAGTGCAATTAACTCCTTTCACCATACAATATCTCATTCGGTTTGAAGTATGGAATTAGTGCCAACTCTCTCCAGAATATATATTAATTCTGGCCCGAAGATACTAGTACTTGTACCAGGAACCCACTACTCTAGATGTGTATCAATTGAAACTTTTTCTAATACACAGTCGCCTTGGCCAAAGACTTCTTGAGTAGTAATTCCTACAAGTGGCCGTGAGATATTCACCCCTACTATTAGGAGTGGTGAATTCTTTATTGACCCTCTCAACTACTTTCGTTTACCTCACAATGTACCTAATATCCATCCTATAGGCGACCCTTGATTTGGCTTCAGAGATTGGAATCAAAGCACAATGCTCAACAAACAAAGTAACTTAGAGATCTCAAGTCTAAGGATACTTGCACGTTTACTATATTAAGATTATATCACTGGCACTAAATAGTTATCCATGTGATTATCTTATAGCTAGGTCATCCAATGTACTTGTTCTATTAAAAAGCATCCATGTGTTAACTTTGAGTATCTTAATACTCAAGGATATGAGAACCACTGCCTGATCAAATCAAGAAGTCTAACACATGCTAGTCTTAATGCATTAATAATGTCCTGTTTCATTAATAATAGACCAGAGACTATTTATGTAATACACCGCCCAAAACCACATTTGACCTATGGGGAAAAAGTCATGCATTGCATAGCATTTCGCATTTCATGTGATATCTTAACATTATTTTCGCATGGGTGCATGAGATTTTCAAGGTTGTGCTTGCATAAAATTATTTAAATGTGTTATTGCATTATTTGAGAGTTGCTTTAAGTGAAGTTTAGTAGAGGAGATGGAAGGATGAGAATTAGGGTGGAAAGAATTTCCTAGAGAAATATTATCATCGGAGTTGATTTGGAATAAAGGTTAGGTTTGGTGATTTTCCTTGGTGACCCAAGTTCAAATCTTACCTCTTGCGAATCTTAGTTTTCCTTTTAAATTCTTTTCCCTAGATTTCTTCATGCTTTGGCTGAAAAACCCTAGCCATCCTAGTGAATTTTCAGCGCCATCTTCATAGGAGATAAGTATCCATATTTATCTCCTAAATTCAAGGACTTTTGAAAATGATAAAGTTTAATTTTATTTTCAGCTTTTGTCCTCTTTGAGTTTCGAAAAACCCTAGCTAGAGCAACTAAATTCCAGCTTGTTTTTAATTCATTAGCTTTTATATTAGATAGTTGGAATTAATATGTTATTTTTCTAGAAAGATATCTTGTTGATTTTGAACATAGAACCTTAACTAAAAATCTGAAAATTTTTCCAACTTAGTGTCGCCACCTTTGGAGCATTTCTAGCTCAACTCAAACTCTTCCAAGATTAGGGAAATCTTATCCAAATCCTCTAGCAAATCAGATTTTATTCTATCCTAAACAAACCAGGTTTGTTTCCCCTTTTCCTTGCAGAATTTCGGCAGCCATGTGCATGCACAAGCTGCATGAAAATACTGCAATCCTAAGAGCAATCAAACTCTTCTAAATCTAGCCCAAATCACCTAAAATACCTCTCATCAATTTTGATTATTTTAGCTACACAAAATTAGATTTTATCCACTAAAATTTCCAGAATTTCGGCCAGCTTTACACACCATGTCACACGAAAATTCTACACTCCAAAACATACTAAAATTCCTTATTGAATTGGCCAAATTTAGCACCTAGAACACTCCTTATTTCCTCTCTGAATTGTTGACAGAATAGCAACGAAAACAGCCAGAATTTTCTCTCTTTTTGCTCACAGATTTCGCACAGCACAAGCACCACAATCGCACAGAATTTTTGGTTACCAAAAGCTGCACAAACTTCTTCTAGTTTTGGACAAAAACCTGAGCATGCACAAGCACAATCCTTGAGCATTATTTCGGCCAGCATAGGAGAACAATTCTAGATTATTTTCTCCTGTTAAACCCTCTGAAATTCGGCCAGCAATAAGGGTACAACAAGCTGTAATTTTTCGCCATTACTGTCCAAGAAACCTAGAGCCATTAGGAGTCCTTCTTAGCACCACCTTTTAACCCTAAATCAATCTCTTCTAACCCTAAACCAAGATAGCCGACCACTACCTCCTTACTACATGAAAATTCCAGCCAACACTCTTCTGCAATTTTCGAAAATCACAAGAGCAATTCCTAGCAAAAAACCAATCACACCCTAAGGTAAGCAAAAATCATCTCAACCTCTTGATTCCTTTCTTCCATTAATTCTTCTCTTTTTCTTCCCTTAAACCATGCCACATAGAGGCTTATTTCGTCCTCTTTACCTACCTTCGATCAAAAGGAAGTAAAGAAGACAGATTTTCTCTTCTTCTCAAATGAACTCGGAACGATCACCATAGGAGCATCGAGACCTTGCTAATTTGGAGGTTGTGAGGTAAGGGAATTCTTACCCTTGATGTTGAAATTAAGATCTAATGAAATTGATGATGTCTATGGATGCATGATAGAATGATATATGTGCTTAGTTGGGATAGATGAATATTTTGAGTCGAGTAATTAATTAAGCATGTTCGATAGATAGCAATGTCATGTTTTATTGTGATAATGATGGATGTGAAGTGTGATGGTCAAGTCAAGACCTTTTTCATATATTATTCATGTCTTTGATGGATATATGATCATAGTGTATGTACTTTGAGGATTAGATGATTTATTTGAAATTAGATAATGGATCGTGATTTGTTATGGGAATAAATGAGTTTAATGCATGTTTGAATCGATTGAGACCCTGATCATAATATTATGTGATTTTAGATTAGGAGGGTATTTGAAGGAAGCAAGCTGTGATTTTATCTTGTTTATCTGAGGCATATCAAGTAAGTCCTTGCATAAACTCTTTTGTTAAATGTTGTGATGGCAAGTCTATGTAGTAAAGCTTTGTGAAGCTATTGTTGAACTATGTTTGCTTGGGTTATAAACGTGGATGTTTATTCTTTAAACGGTTTTGTCAAACTAACAATTTTTATCAAGAACTATTCTTTTCTCAACGTTTTAGAAAACTCATTTAAAGAAAACCATGTTTTATAAAGCCAAGGTATGGAAATATTGTGAATCAGGAATTGACGGATATGTTCGTTGAGTACTCAATAAGGGTGGGCTAACAATACTAGTCTTGGAGGGCTAGAGTAAGTCTTCTGGCAGGAGGCCACCTCCAGAAGATAAGCTCTACTTGAAAAGGCAACAGTATTGGTTGGTCAGGCCGGTCCGAGCTAACATTTGTAACTGGTAAGGTATTATTTATTTTTCCGGCATGGACACTCAGATGGTTTTGTTAGGTGTAGAGATGGAGGAGTATCTCACCCGGTGGGCTGTACACTCACCTTGATCAGAATGCCCAATGTCTGGTAATCAGGTCCAAGCAAGGTGCAAAAAGTGTGGTACCTTATCCTTTTCTTGTCATGGTACTCAAAGTGTGGTGCCTTGACCGTTTTCTTATCATAGAGCCCAAAGTGTGGTGACATGACTGTTTATTCGAGTGGATGAATTATTTTGTACAAAGTATGACAATGAGAAAATCCCACTCCTTGCAAAAAGAAATTATTTATGACTTGCCAAATATTTCTGCAAATGTTTTACTATGCATTCACGAACTATTTAAAGTACCATATACACACACAGGACTTACAAGATGTAATGTCACACCATTTTATATCATATTTTCAGGAGCTTAATTATGCTGAGTAAGCGGGATGTGAGATAGTTGAAGCTTTTACTATTTTCCATTATGTTTGAGAGACAGTTGTTGTTTTATACTTCTGAATCAGATGATTATTTTATTTGGTTTTGCTCTAGTTTTGAGCCTGATGTAATAAAAGTTTTCCTTTATTTATCTAAGTTTGATTTCTTGGGTTTGCCTTTATGTTATTTACCTTGTTTTAAAGACCCCTTGTCCTTGGGACGGGGCGATATCCCCACCCTTTTTAGGGTACGTAGTAGGGGGTGTTACAATTTAAGTACTAACACTATATAATGTAATACGAATCTCATATTATGATTTTCTTAACACAATGTTGTACTAAGGACTTTATCTAACAATTATTTTACACAAAAGTAAATAAAAGAAATTGTGAGATAAATAATGACTTTTATTATTAAAATAAAATGTGTTATATACAATGTACAAGTAATTGCCTCTAGAGTATAACACTAACAATTGTCCTTTTAGACTAATTGTAATTATTAAAGTTAATAATTATATCCTTATGATTGATCGATCTAATAAGAGCTCCAAAACTTTTGTCAAAGCTCTGGTTGAAAACCTTGAAGAAAGACAAAATAAAAGAAAAAAAATTTAGAGATGTTGGGGGTAAGAGATCAGTGAAGAAATTTTGAAGCAATAAAAGTAGATGAAGTTAGCTAAGGAGAGAGACTAGAGAGATGAGGCAATAGTAGTAGAGATGAGTCGTTGAGATAGAGATGGTAACAGTAGATAAGGGACCAAAGAGAAGGAGAAAGTAACCAAAGACAGTAGCGCAATATGTAGGAGAGAGTAGAAAGGTGTAATGATGGTGTGAGAGAAGAGAAAGTGCGATAGCAATGACTACATTAGTGGTGTTGGTGCGGCTATTATCTCTTTCATCTCTATTTTCTTCTTATTACCATCATTACCCCCTTCTCCCATTCTTCTTTTTCTCATCTTTCTTTTCTTCCTCAACCAAACAAATCATAAACCTAGCACCATCATCTTCGCCATGAATCTCTCCTCTTCTAATTTGCAACCCATTTCCTTTACTCCACAGCTGGAGAAAATTTTCAATGCAGTAGCTTTACCATATCATTATGATTCTGTGGTGTAGCCCTCCAATCATTAATTTGAAGATAATCACCATTGCCATATCAGATTTTAAATCCCTATCAGCCTCTAACGTTAACTTCTCTAACGTTTTTGTTGTTATTTATTAAAATCCCAAACCTTTCCTTTGTTGGAATGTATGCCCACTAAGACTATATTTCTGATGTAATTTTGATTAAATTAATAAAAGTTTTCATTCTCACAAATTTTTTTTACGTTTTCTCATTTTAATTTATGCATGATTTCTTTAGAAAAGATCTATTGTGTTTAAGTAAGTGATCTATGTGAATGGAGGTTTTTCATAGTAAGTTATATATCACAAGTTACTAAACACATAAACTGTTATTCTTAGCTGGATGATGAGTTTGGGAATCTCATCATGATAAGTTTATTATGTTGTGAATTCCAGATGGTGAATGGCTTACCTTTAACCAGTGAGTAGTCTTTTCACTTTATAACATAAGCATATTTTGAATACGTAGAACTGGGCCTGTAGTAGTAGTTTCTAAAAGTTTAATATGGTATAATCCTAGACTACCACTGCTACAATGTGGACTTATACCTTACGACTTGAGAATAGGTCGGTGGTCTAGGAAAGTTGAAAGTGTATACTTCGATATACTATAGTTGAGATTCTATCGTATGACTAATATACTTGTATGTTGGGTATAAGTGATTAGTTAGTTAAGACAGACTCGTACAAGATAGTTCCTACACTATATCACCCTTTGAAATTGTTCGAATGATCTAATAATCCAGGGCCCTGGGGAACATGGCATGGATGTTTGCTTTATGGTAGCTCTCTTGGAAAGAAAAAACATTCTATGAAGTCATGAATCATTAGATTAGAGGTCTAAGGATCGTAAATATCATTTAGAGAGGTGTTAGTACTCTTTTCCTTTCTGAATGTAAGGCGTTACGTAGAAGGGTATATTTGTTATAACAGCTGTAGGTCGGAGACATTACTAACACATCATTGTCCTTAGATATTTTCTTATGGTGATATTATGAAATATTTAAAATGCAAAATACAGCTATTTCTATAGTTGGGGTATTTTGGTTATTTTAGTTGTTAAGGACGATGTGTCTTTTTTATTCTCGGAGTAATCCGTAAGTCCTAATTATTTTAGATTAAAGAAATGGTCTTGATTAAAGAGAATTTTATTTTATTAAGATAGTCTGATTTATTGGGCTAGAATAAAATTAAAATTGTAGAGAGATAAAATTAATTACTTAGTTTAATTGGTCAATTAATTATTCAGAGCCTTAGCCCAGTTTGAATAATTGAAAATTAACTTGGGCTTAAACTAGGTTTGAGGTTGGTCGATTTGGGCCAGTTTATTATTTATTAGGCTTTTGTTAGTCTCGGAAATAAATAGTTAAAATTTATTATTTGTTGGGCTTACTAAGTCTAAGGTTAAAAAATAATATTATTTACCCCAATGTTTTCTTGGACAAGGTCCATGAGCTAAGCCATAGATTGGTTTAGCTAGTGGAGTCTTTTACCCTAGCTAGGTGTCTATTAGCTTAATATGGTTTTTGAATAACATCTAGGTATATACTCCGAAATAGTAGCATCTGGAGGTTTCTGTTTTGAGAGATATACACATGCGTGAATATCACACTCTCACTGGGTCTCTTTCGTCTCTATGTTTTTTTCTGTGTTTCAAAAATAAGAATAGAAAAAAGTTTTCTTAGATTTTTCTCATTAGCAAACACTTTGGAAAACAAAATCTTTTTCTCGGTCTAGTTGTTTTCACCGATGGTAGATTAGGCAGTGGAATACTTCGTGAGCAAAAAACGTTTGGGTTCATGCACTAGAGCAGAAGACTTGTTAGACAACAACCAAAGTCATCATTGGGGGTAGAGATTACAAATGTTCTATTGGCCCTTTTACAACCAAAGCAATCAACACATATTAGAAAACGTAAAGGTAGAAAACTTTCGTTGTTTTGTTTTCTGAGAATTATTAGTTTTTGTCAGCTTTTTTGGCCATGATCCACCTTCAAGTAGTATTAGAGCCTACGTTTTAATGGCATAGGAGCATGCTTAGGTAAATTAAAATTGGCCAAATATTTTGTTTGAGATCCTTCATGTTTCTAGTATGGGTAAACGCACTATAAGCTTTGTGAGCGGAAGCCTGGGAATTCTGTAACTTTATTTGTTTTATAGAAATTATGTAAGCTTGTGATGAAAAGGCATAGGTAGATGTTGTTTTTATAGAGAGATTGTGAGATCTTGCTATTTCTATAAAAATGTCATGCCTGGTGTGTCGTCTGGAAGAAGAAACAAGAAGAAGAACAGAGAAGACTAGAGCAAAAACGGAGAAGATCAAAGAAAAGTCGAGCCAAGCTTCACAAGAGCCAGCTTTGGCTTCAGGCCAAACATGGCCTAAGCCGTGGCGAGCTTTATGGAAACTAGCCGTAGTTGGTCCTTTAAGGAGCCACGGGCAGCTAAGTGTTGAGCCACGATAAGCTGGGATAAAGCCGATCGTGTCTTGGTCTTGTAACCAGGCTATGGTTCTGCTGGTTTGCAGCGGTTCGACTAGTCCAGGGACTTCTGATCCTGTGTGGCCGGCCGGGTGCATAAAGACCATACAAATTTTTAATTATTTTTCCTGTAATTTTCTTGCATTTTTCTTTTTCGTTTTGGGCCCCATACCAGACGAAATTATTATTTTTGCATAGTTAATATTCTTGGAATATTTTGCATGAAAAATAATAGTAAGAGATTTAGAATTAAATAAGATAATTAATTAATTAATGTATTTAATTCTATTTTTTGAACACTTAGGTTAAAAGAATAAAAAAAGTAGGAAAACGTTTACAGTTTTCTAACATGCTGTTTTTTTTAAGAACCTATATGCACGTTTTCTCAAAGACCAAATTCTTTGGAAATTTTTTGACAAGGAAAAATATTTTTCTTTAATTAAATGGTTATTTTTGCTTAAAAGTAAAAATTAATCCTTGCATATTCTCTTAAAGGATTTTATCCTTGACATAGAGAATATTTTAGATTTAGATATATTTGTAAGTTAAAAAGTATAATCATTTTAATTTATTTTACAAGAAAAATTATTTTTGTCAAATAAAACTTGAGACCAAAGTCTCTATGAAGTTTTAAAAGGAAATTTTTGACATTATTAAATTTTTAATTGGACAAAATTAATCCATAGAAAATCTCTTAATGGATTGTAACTTGACATAGTGATTTATGGATTTAGATATTTTACATGAGTTAAGGGATACTTAATGGGATATTTTTAAAAAGATATTTTCTTAGAAAAACCCTTGTTTTAAAAGACTAAGTAAGAAAGGTGTTCCAACGGCCCTACGGCTTCTATCACGGTCTTGCCTCATGTCATCCTAGAATTGAACCCGTATAGGATAGGGATACTACAAAGATCTAAATCTAATGGATGGATATAACTCATGCTCGGGATACATATTGTGAATGTCCAGCTCACGTTGGAGGTCTTAGTGCGACGATTGTCCATAGGGAATGAGGAGAAATGACTATCCCCTTGATGGAGTAATGTTTTGGACCATTACCTAGAAGAGTAGTCGATTTATGTTGGTAAACACACTTAGCTTGGGAAACTGTTAATCTTTCTAAGAAGTAATGTCAGTTCTCCTAAGAGCCAAACTGATCATATTAAGGATAATAGTGATAGGGTTAACTATTATCAGCTTTAATATGAGGATATCACAAATTGAGAATTTTCTTTTATTTTCAATTTTCATAAATGGTTGGTGGAGGTTCTTTTAGTCCATTAGCCGTTATTTTCCGAGAGAATAAGCTAATGGGTCTAAATTACATAGGCTGGAAAAGGAACCTGGACATAGTATTCACAATTGATGAGTATAAGTATGTCCTATATGAAACCTGCCTTATTATCGGTGAAGGTTCCACTAAAGAGGAGTGTGAGACTAAGAAGAAATGGAAGAAGGCCGACGAGATAGCTTGTTGTAACATATTGGCCTTCATGTCTAATGTACTCTAGTCCAAACATAAGCACATGGTCACTGCTTATGACATTAGCACGTCATTGGTCATAATGTTCACTGATAATAGCCAGCCCGCAAGGTAGGAGGTGTTGGAATATATGCCAAAAAATGTACTGTATATTTTTGTCTTTCTAAAATTAATAAAAGTTTTATTTATTAATGATTGTTTATTTACATATATTCTCACATTAAAGGTCTTAGTAAGTAATCTACGTGATTAGGTCGTGCTTTCACAGTAAGGTACATATTATGGGCTACTAACACTTAAGCGAAAAAAATTGTTCCGGATCAATTGATGAAGCTGGACACTTTATAAGGTCTAGATCATTATACTATAGTTTCTAAATGGGGAATATTTTACCTTTAACCAGTGAGTAGTCCACTCGCACAAATAATGTAAGCGTATTTAGAATACGTATAATTAGACCACACAATAATCATAGTTAGCAACGGACAAAAATAAATAAAGATTGGTTTATTGTAGCTACTGCGTGGATGAGTACCAAGGACTCGAGTATAGGTTGGTAGTCTAGTGAAGCTGGACTTGTACACTTTGATACATATTGGGTGAGGTCTTATCGCAAGGCCAACAACCTTGTATGTTGGGTGTCTGACTCTAGTTAATTAAGACGGACTTATACAATAGAATTTTTATACTTCATTACATAAAGAAATCACCTTATTCTGATTGTCTAGGATAATGTAATAATCCAGGGCCCTGGGAAACATGACTAAGTATGTACACTTTTGGGTAGCTCCCTGTAATAAGTGGATATGTACTGAAAGTCGTGGATTATTAGACTAGTTATCAAATAATGGTAGATGTCATTAAGAAAGGTGTTAGCACTATTTTTCTATCTCAATGGCGTGTGTTATGTAGAAGGGTATTTTCATCATTTCACCTGTAGTTCGGAGACAATGCACTTGCAATATTATTCTCGAAGTCAATATTTCTATATGGTAATAAATAGAAAATTTTAAATAATTAAAATACAGATATTTATTAGCAGGGGTATTTTGATCATTTTAGTTGCCAAGAATAATATATCTTTTGGTCCCCAGAGTAGCTCAAATAACCTTAGTAAATTTATTTACGGTATAGGCTTATTAGATGAATTTATTATTGGAAGACTTATTCTAGAAGTTCAATTATTTATTTAGTTAGGTTAGAAGCTCAAATAACTTTAGTAAATTTATTTACTGTATAGGCTTATTAGGTAAATTTATTATTGAAAGAATTATTTTAGAAGTTCAATTATTTATTTATTTAGGTTAGAATAATTAATTGGTTCCATTTAATTAATTAGTTTATTAATTAATTATCTTGAAAATTTTTATATTATGCCTAAGTAGTTTAATTAATTAATAAAAGAACTAATTTAATTAATTAGTTTATTAATTAATTATCTTGAATAATTTAATATTGGGCCCAAGTAGATTAATTAATTAATAAGAGAGCTAATTAATTAATCCCTAATGGGTCATGCTCTCTTAATTAATAATAGAGCTAATTAAATAGCTCTATTATTAATTAAGAGAGCATGACCCATTACGGTTTTGATGGAAGCCGCCATGTAAAAAGAAAAAAAGGAAAAAGAGGAAAAAGGAAACAAAGAAATATAGGTGGCTGGTTTTGTTTCCAAAAAAAAAAAAAGGAAAGCATATAACTAAAAGGCATCTTATTTGCGTTGGCAAAAAAAAAAAAAAAAAAAAAAGGGTTGGCAGAATCAAAATTGTGAAAATCAATGCTTTCATTTTTTTTTCCGAGTGAAAAGAAATTACCACCGTTTTTCCTTATTTTTGTTTTCCTTCGTTTTTCCTTAACGTTTAGCTTTTCCGTTTTGTTTCATTTTATTCACCCTTATTCTATTTTCACTGGTAGAGGTCTATAGTGGTTAGAGAATACTTTGGAAGGTCAGAGCTTGCAAATGTGGTAAGTGTTTGATGCGAAGGAACCGACGGTTAGCTGGTATGCCTACGGAACAAGTAGACATTCCTGTTTAACAAGCGCTGTCGAATCTGAATCTGACTCCGATTATTAAAGTTAATCACCCTAGAAGTAAGTATTCCTAGAATTTGACTTGAAAAAAAATTTTAATTTACTGTCTTCTGCTGCGTTTTTATTTTTCTTGCGATCCTTCAGGAGGCCTTTAGAACGATCATTAACACTAAGATAGCTGAAGGAGCATCAGTCAAAAAGCATATGCTAAAGATGATTGCTGTTTTTAAAGAATCAAAAGTCTTGGGGGCTGTGATTAATCCTAAGGCCAAGTCGATATGATTCTCGAATCTATGTCGGGCTCTTTTACTCAGTTCAAGTTCAATTATAAGATGAACAAGTTAAATATGAGTTTAACGGAGTTCATGAAAGAGCTCCAGGTGACATAGAATGTCATGAAGCCACAGTCTAAGGCAATGATTGCCAAGGATTCTTCTTCAAGAACTGGACCCAAGCCCAAAAAGTTCAAGAAAAAGAAAGAAAATGCAGCGGCCCAACCTAAGTCCCAACCTAACATACCCAAGGGAAAGTGCTTCATATGTGGGAAGAAGGGACACTGAAAAAAAAGAGTGTCCAGATCTTCAGGCCAAGAAAAATCTCAAAAGTATTGTCTACTATCTAGAGTATATATCAATGGTTAGATCGACTTCCACTTGGATTATTGATTCTGGAGCCACTGATCATATTTGTAACTTCTTAGAGGGGTTTAGAAAAATAAAAAGACTTTAGAAGGGCAAACGTAGACTACACATGGGAAATAGAGCACAAGTGTGGGCCCAAGTAGTGGGAAAGCTAGAACTTAAATTTGATTGTAATAGAGTAGTGGTTTTGAAGGATATTTTATATGCATCTGGTTTTACATAGAATTGAATTTCAGTTGCAAAACTAATAAATATAATTATTCTATTACTTTTTATTTATCAATAGAAATAGAGAAGTTTTATGTACTGGGCACATGTATGAAAATTTGTTCTTCTTAAATCCTATAAACAATTAAGTAAATAATGCTCAAAGTGAACCTTTATGTAAGAAGAGAAAGACCAATATCAATGACTCATATCTTTGGCATCTAAGATTGGGTCACATTAACTCAAACATGATTTAAAGGTTAATCCATGATTGGTATTTGGCCTTATGGAGATTGGAAAGTTGGCCTCAGTATGAATCTTGTCTTATGGGAAAGGTGACTAAAATGACTTTTACCCAAAAGGTAGTAAAGCCAAGGAGATATTAAGTCTTGTTCACACTTGATGTGTATGGTCCATTGTTTACCTCAGCAAGAGGAGGGTTTGAGTACTTCATTACTTTCACGGATGATTGAACAAGATACAATTACGTTTACCTGGTGAGGTATAAGTCTAACTCATTTAATAAGTTCAAAGAGTTTAAGGCTAAAGTAGAGCGTTGAACAAGTAAATTGATCAAAATCTTACGATCGGATCATAGTTGAGAGTACTTCCACGGTGAATTCAATAATTACATGGTACATCATGAAATAGTATTCTAACTCTCTGCGTTAGGGGCACCTTAACATAATGGAGTAGTTAAGAGAAGGAACAGGACATTGATGGAAATGGTCCAAAGCATGATGTTTCTTGCTACTCTTCTAGTTTCTTTTTGGGAATATGTCTTGCAAACAACAACATACATTCTGAACTTAGTGCTTTCTAAGTCAGTACCTAAGATGCCCTATGAGATGTAGATTGGCCATAAGCTAAGTCTAAGCCATCTTAGGGTACGAGATTGTCTAGCTTAGGTATTGATCAAGGGAGACAAGTTAGAACCATGGTTACAATTATGCTTTTTTTTTTTGTATCCAAAAGGAAAAAAGGGTGGTTACTTTTATCATCCCAATGAATAGAAAATACTGATAAGTTCTAATGCTAAATACCTGGAGGATGATCAAAGTACATCCACAAAAGGCTCACCTAGATTGGAACTCAAAAAGTTATCTTCAGAATCAATTTCTTCTGACCCGATTATGTAACAAGAAGAGGCATAACCTCAGGAACCTGTACAAAGAGAGTTTTGTTATACTGGGAGGATATTTAGGGTTCCAAAAAGATAGGCTGGAGAGGTTTTTGACCTAGTCTCTGACCATTAGGAACAAGATCCCACTCGATACAAGGGGGCTATTATTGATGTTGATGCAAACCTATGGCATAAATCAATGGAAGTTAAAATTGAGTCCATGCACTTTAATCAGGTTTGGAACCTTGTAGCTTCACCTGAAAGGATAAAACTCATTGGGTGCAAGTGGGTATACAAAAGGAAAAAATATGCAGATGGGAAGGTGGAAACCTTCATGTTAGGATGTATGTCATCTTATACTAGGTTTCTGATGTAATATTGGATTGAATTAATGAAAGTTTTATTCTCAGAAATTAGTTTTATAAATTCTTCTTTACTTTTGTGCACAATTTAGCTAGAAAAGACCTATTGTGCTTAAGTAAATAGTTCATGTGAATGGAGGTCTTTCACAGTAAGGTTTGGACCATGAGTTACTTAACACATAAACTATTGTTCATAACCAAATGATGAGAATGGGAAACTCATAATGGTAAAGGTTATTGTATTATGAATTCTAAATGTGGAATGGCTTATCTTTAGCCAATGAGTGGTCTTCTCATTTTATAACATAAGCGTATTTCGAATACATAGAACTAGGCCTGTAGTAGTGGTAAATACTATATGGTAGAAATCTAGACTATTACTGCTACAACGTCGACTTATACTCTATAGATTGAGTATGAGTTAGTTGTTGACAAAGTTGGAAACGTATGCTGTAACACCCACGAACAAGGCCTTGCCGCCATCCTACTGCATTCCTTATTTTCAGTTCAGGTAGCTGTGTCTACTACCCCCGAATAAGTCGTTGGTGGAGAAGGTGCCAACGCCCTCCTCAATTCCGGCCTTAGTCCCTTGACGAACTGCATCGTTCGATTCTGCTCGATATCCACTAATCTCTGGTAGTACTTGGACAGTTGGATGAACCGTGCTACGTACTGGGCCACCGACATGCCTCCCTGCTTCAGATTCTGAAATTCGTCTTCCCACTTTTTCACTACCCACTGAGGGATGTACTCGGCTCTGAAGACTTCAACAAAGTTGGACCACGTCCATTCCTACTCGACTGTTTCCCAGTCGTCTTAAATCCGCTGCCACCATGCTCGAGCTGGGCCTCTCAAATGGAATGCCGCGAATTTAACCATCCGCTCCTCGGTGTACTGGAGTGTTGCAAATATATCCTCCATCTGCTCGATCCATTGCTCTGTCTTCTGGTCTTGCTTAGCTTCACCCAAGAAGACAAGTGGTTGAAACTTCAAAAACCATTCTAACGTCTCATCTTCCCCCTTAGGGTTTCTCCGCTCGGTCAGGGTCTGCAGAATTTCAGCCATCTTGTTGAATGCCTGCCCATTGACACATCAACCGGAACTTTAGACCCCATTCTCATCTCTGGTTCACTCCCGTTACTCTGGGTGGGTGATCGCATCTGAGTTGTGTTCACTTCCGGTGCCACATGATCGGCCTCCGGAACCCTTCTACCTGATAAAGCTGCATGGCGCTTGGGTGTCATTCTAAACCATACCCCAAATGTTAAGTGTATGCATTCAAGGGTTAATTCATTTTAGTTGAGCATGCATTTATAGTCAGATATAAGTAAAAGGAAATCATATGCAAGTTTTGTCTAAAGAATTGCCAATGAATTTTCCTTCAAATATTGATTTGCTTAAATTCAAAATTTTGATGGAAAACAGCATTAAAAATCCTTAACATAAAAATTCACGAAAAACAATAAATAAATAAACATCTGAATCAAAATAACTCCTAGTCCTCTAGTCCTCATCAGAGTCCTCATCATCAGCCTCATACAATCATCCCCCAGAGTTCTTAGAAAAATCTACCCCAACCCCACTGGCAAACCCCTCCATTGGCTCCTTCCCGGGGCGCCTAGAACTCTCATTGGGCTCAACTCGGCTAGGAGGAGGAAAGAAAGAAGGCCTAGGTGGAAACTCATAATCTATCTCCCCCGGGTCATCACTATCTGCTGACAAATCCACTACAGGATTAGGAAGGGGGTACATGCTCCACGGCTATCACCTCATCTTCACTGTCAGAGCTTATGTCTATCACTAGGATTGGGGGTGGCTCATGGATCGGGACCTCATCATCATTGCTATCCTCCAAAGGGACAACTGGCTGAGGAGCAGGCTGGGGAATTGGAAGGTCTTCTAGGTAAATGGGAATAGGAGGATGCCACTGCTGCTCTTTCCTCGCGGTTCTAAGCATCCTAACCATTCTATAGCATAAATAAGATAGGTTAGATAAAGATGTAACCTCAAATAAATAGAACATATACTATCAATAATTGCCTAAACTTAGTCTCTGATACCACTTGTAACACCCCACTACCTAGTCCCGACAAGGCCGGGGATGTCGCCCCGTCCAAAGGATAAGGGGTCTTTATAACTAGGTCACACATTCACAATAATGGAATAAAACAATACTTAAAACTTAAAACTTTTACAATCCAAGAATTCAAAAACAAATCCAGAAATAAAATTATTCACTCTCAGCTCCTAAAGCATTACATAAAAATAAATAATAAAATCTCTTCTAAGGTGGACAACACTAGCTACTTATCCCCACAGCAAGATCGACCTAAAATCATGGTAAAAGGGTGATGAGATAAAAATCTCAGTAAGTCTGTGTGTGCTTCGAGTGTCCAGTGGAAACAGTTCGTGGATGTAAAGTATAACATTTTCATAAGAGAAATACTGGCAAGCAATAAACAATAGCCAAAATCAAGAGTGGTGTTTTGGCTTTTCCAACTATACGTGTGCAATAAAATTAACCACTCAAAATGTGGTCATGGGTTACTACACGTTGGGCCCCATAACTATACAACGGTCACAATGCCACACTTTGTGCAGACTAATAAAAAGTAGATGATCGACCTACCGAGCAAGATACTCCTCTTTCTCTACACCCAAACAAAATCGGTTATCTATTCCGACAACACACAGTCCACTTGATTGAAAACTACTAGCTCGGACCGGCACGACCTACTGGACTGACATCTTATCCGAGAAGGGCTCACACCTCAGAGGTGGCCACCTACTGAGAGACTTATCCTAACCCTTCAAAGACTAGTCCTAGCAGTCCACCCTTATTGAGTACTCAACGTAATTAATCCCACTTGGGAGAAAATGAACAAAACATAGTTCCACTTGAAAATGGCAATTAAGGATTTCCAAAGTCTTTGTCAAAATTAGTTTTAGAAAGAGTTTTAAGATTTGAGTAAATCTGTTCATTGTTTTTTTTTTCAAATAATTTGTTTGACTAAAATAGGAAAGAGGACAATCCTCAATTGCCTTTACAGAAGTGAGTGTCCATACACTCTACATTTGGCTTGCCATAATAATCATTTTTCATCAAACGATTTTTATGCAGGAGCTTACCTGATCCTTGCTCAAAGTAAAGGTGGGAATAGCTGACCTAACCCCGCCTGGGTTAAACATGAGCCATAATCAGACTCAAGCCAAAGATTCACTTTCACAAATAAAACTAGCCAAACTTACTACCATCATGTTCCTAGTGTCCTAAGCTTTAAGGCTAGATAACAAATAAAATGGTTTATAAAATAAATCTAGCTTGATATTTAAATAATTAGGGTTTGGAAAATAGGTACTATAAGTTGAAAGTTTAAATCTTGCTAAAAGTAAATTAGGGTTTATTTGATGAAGGGTCCTAGGACCTAGATGTAATTATTTAAAATAATAATCTATTGATAATTAATTGTTAGAGAATAATTGGTAACTAAAATTAGTTGTAAGTAAATTTTAATAGGTTTTGATTAAAAGATAATAAATAAATTTTAATAGCATTTATGAATATAAGACTTACAAAATTATTATTTCACTTATTATGATTACTTATATAAAAGGCTTTATTTGATATTATTATTTTATATAATATCTATATATTTTATTTCTTTAATAAAAGCTATCATTTATTTGACTAAAATATCACTATTTTATATATAAGACCAAATCCACATTTTCATAGGGTTTTCGAAATTTACTAGAAGAAGTCATAGTATTAATCATTTTATTGATGAAATAAAATTAGCTTAGGGACAACATGGTCATGATCATATTTCCACTTGCTAACCACAATCATGAACATATACCCCACTCCAATTCATCAAATCATCCAAATCATGATTAAAGGCATAATTCTAAATTTACCAAGATATGATCCAAACTCTACTAACATAAACATAATCATTGCTTTAACAATTATACATGAACATAAACCCTATTCACCAAAGGTGAAATAATTTCTAACATGCTTGATCACATATACTACTCATGACATGGAGACATGCATTAAACCCTAAAAATGCCATACAATCAACCAAGACAATCAACTCATGCATCAATCTCATCTCCATCATATACAAACATTTATTCATACTTCAATCTCAACTCATCACAACAACACATGCTCAAACCCTAATCATAATCCATCTCCTTCCAATATCATCCTAGAGACATAAATCTAGAATTTAAAGAGAGGGTTGAAGAGACTTACTTGATTGATGACTACCTTGGAGTAGTTTCGAAGGGATCCAACTCCTAGGAGACTTGATCCGACCAAGAGAGATGAAGGAACCATGGCCATGGTTGAAGAAACCATTCGGCCAAGAGAGAGAGAGAGAGAGAGAGAGAGAGAGAGAGAGAGAGAGAGGAAAAAAGAGTCCATTAGCATGTTTATATATATATATATATATATATATATATATATATATATATAAAATCATTAGAAGTTGAAGATGAGAGAATGTGGGGTGATTGATCATGCTTACCTTGAAAGTGTTCTTGAGCCTTCACAAAAATACTAGTTTTTCGATCCAAAAAAGAGAGTTGGATTTCGAAGTTTGATGTTAAAAATTGCAGAAGTGGTTTCAAGGGGTGGAGTAGGTGTGATCTGGAGTTTTTGGAGAAGATTGGAATGGATTGGAATGGTATTAGGAATATGGATGCTAGTAGGTGTTCTTGGTGTTCTAGGTGTTCTTGAAGGTTGAAGAGAATGGAGAGGATTTGATTGAAGCTAGCCGAAATTCTGTGGGATTGGAGTGGCCAAATTGTTTGAGAGGTTTTGGTAGTTGATTTTTTTGGTTTGAGAGGAAAAGGAAGGCTGGTTGCTTGAAATCCTAAAAGAATATTTTAGGGAATCAAATTTGGAAACAAAATATGGCAAGGAGATCTTTGATGGAGGAGAGCTTTTGGGAATCTCCAATGGCCGGTTGAGTTGACTAGGGATTTTGCTGGAATGAAAGCTGTTTGAAAAAAGCTTAATGGTGGCTGAAAATATGGCGAACAGTGGTGAAGGGATTTCTTGGTTGTTTGAGGGTTGATTTATGGTAGTTTACTAAGTAGGTTTGCTTGAATTTTGGTCTCCAATCAATGACTTGATTAGAGTGATTGCTGAAGATATTTTAGGGGCAGCCATGGACTGTTTTTTGAGCAGACTACTGGAGAAGATGATGGAGATCAGTTCATGTTTGTTCAAGGGAAGTTTGTATAGAAAAATGGTGAAGTTTCGGTTAGGGCTGAAGAAGGAAGAAAGCTGGAAATTTTGCCCAGTTTTTTTTTCCCAAGCTGGCTGGAATTGTTGGGCAGATTTTTCTGCCATTGTTTAGTCAGTTTGCAGAGAATTTGAAGAGGCATTTAGAGGTCTTTCAAGGCTGGTTTCTAGCCTTCTTTATGGAGGAAAAATGTGGCTAAGGTGCTGAATGAAAAACTAGAAGAAACAGCTTGGTGTAGGTTCACTAAAGCTACGAATTTGCCCAGAAAATTTTCTGGTTTGCACAACATTTGTGCAGTCTGGTTTTGGCCTTATAATTTCAGACTTCAAGCTGGTCAAGAGGGCTATTTTTCTGGCAGCATTTGGGAGGGAATGATGACTGAAAATTTTGACGCTTGGATTGAACAAGAAGCTGGAAAAATTCCAGATTACTTCAAGAAGAAAATGAACATAGCTAGGGTGGAGTTTTGAAGGTTCAACCATGGAGATTAATCTCTTGGGAACCTTCCACAACTCCTACCTATTTTCGGCCCACTAGATGTCTTACACTTAGATATTTTTGAACCTTCAAAGCTACAGCACTTTGCTGGAATTTTCTGGAATAGAATTGGCTTCAATAAATTGAACAACTTAAAGAATCGAGAAGTAAGGAAAACTAAGGATCAAGAAGGGTATGAATTCCCTTAGAAATTTTTGTAGGGCACAAGAGTAGGATTAGAATACTCTTATCATGACTCCCTTAGGACAACACCTCTACTCTTTCCTAAAGCATATAAGGCCGAAAATAGCCTCTCTAAATAAAAATAAAATCCAATCATGCAAAAACTTAAATGATGGAATTTTAACCCAAGACCTCAAGAATTAATTTCAAAGCTTTAATCACTAAATCACAACTACTCTTACTCTTATTTTCTCTCCAAAATATTTTTTCTATTTAATCCTCAATCTATCTCCCTATTTTCTCCCCAAGCAAAAATTACCATTTGCCCTTCTTACTCAATAAACATGATTAAGCCTTCTAGGCTACAAATCACAAATCCAAAGCACATAAAATTATATAAAAATATATTTAAGCATGTAATAAAATATGATATGCATCCCAACCCCCTTACTCTAAGGTTAGTTTCAACTGGAGTTTCACATATACTTTGATGTACTATAGTTGGAGTGCTATTGTAGGACCAATATACATGTATGTTAGGTATATGTAACTAGTTAGTTAAGATAACTTGTACAAGATAGCTTTAATGTTATATTGCCCTTTGTGGTTGTCTGAATGATCTAAATATCCAAGGCCCTGGGGAATATGACTTGGATATTTGCTTCAGGATAGTTCTCTTAGAAAACAAAAATATTCTAAGAAGTCGTCGATCATTGGACTAGAAGCCTAAGGATGATGGATGTCTTTTAGAGAGGTATTAGTATACTTTTTCCTCTCTGAATGCATAGCGATGTGTAGAGAGATATTTTAGTTATTACACCTATATGTCGGAGACATTGCTAATGCAACATTGTCCTTGGGGTTAATATTTCCTTATGGTGATATTAGAAAATATTTAAAATGCAAAATATAGTTATTTATATAGCAGGGGTATTTTGGTTATTTTAGTAGCCAAGGCGATGTGTCTTTTTTGGTCCTTGGAATAGCTTGTAAATCCTAATTAATTTTTAGGCTGAGGAAATGGTCTCAGTTAAAAAGGATTTTTATTTTATTCAAGGATTCTAATTTATTAGACTGGAACAAAATAAAAGATCGAGAAAATTTAAATTAAATTTATTATTTGATTTAATTGGTTAATTAATTATTCAGGGCTTAAATCCAGATTGAATAATTAGAAAAATTAACTTGGGTCTAAACTAGATAAAATGCTTGAATAATTATTTTGGTCTATTTGGGCATATTAATTATTTTTTGGGTTGCTTTTATAAGCTCAGAAAATAAATAATTAATGTCTATTATTTTTGGGCTTATTGGGTCCAAAAAATAATAATATTTATAGGCCAATAGTCTGCATAGAAGAGTTTAGACTAAGCTAAACATCTTCTGTTGATAACTTCAGAATGTTTTTAAAATACTAAAATGCCAGTGTTTTGTAATCGAAAAAAAAAACCCCGTGTGTATCAATTGAGTTATACAACAATAACAAAAAAAGAAAACAAAGATCCCATACATGATTGACATACATAGAATCAATACCGGCTTTCTTTGCTTCGTGCCATAAGTCTGCATTAGCATCAGTAATAGCCTTCTCATATCTAGTGAGATCTTGTTCCTGGTGATCGGAGACTAGGTTAAAAACCTCTCCAATCCAACTTTCTAAAACTCGAGATATCCTCCTATCACAACGAGGCTCCCTTTGTATAAGCTATTGAGGTTATGCCTCTTCTTGTTCTACAATCGGGTCAGACGAAGTTGATTCAGAAGATAACTTGTAATACCCCTACTAAAGGTAATAGTGGAAGCATATCAAAACCGAGTATCACCCAGTCCAGTTACCCAGACAAGGGTTCTTTAAAATGAAAAAAAAAAATGACAGAGTATGTAAGGTCTAAATCCACACAACAACCCATACTGATGGTCACCTGCACATATATAACAAAGAATCTCATACATGAAAATTTCCATTGAACATCAGTAATAGGGTACATTATCCAAAGGGGAAACGTCCGGACCTATTCTGCTGTCATTGTGGTATCGTCCTCTATCCGTAGGTCTGCTCATCTTTGGATCCTACAAAAAAGGGTAAGATAAAAGACACTTGTGAGTGAAAATTCACTTAATGAGTCCTGTGTGTGCTAGTGCTTTATCAAAGAGACAGAGTACATAAAACTTTTGTGGAATAACATATCATTTGTTCACTAGAAACGATTCCAAAACTCTTTAACGAAGAGTTTATTTAAAACTCAATCATTTTTGGTAAACTATATTTCAATTTCAAAATATTTCCCCAATTTTGAAATCACAAGCACTTCCTGTATGCAAAGCTCACAAGGCTTCGATTCGGCATCACAATCTTATTGTGCCAAGGTCTCTGCCTTATAGCACTCAACCATGCATTGCCGAATAAGTACACTGACTTGCACCATGTCATCGTATTGAGACCGCAGCCTCCAGTACTCGATCCGTGCGTTGTCAGATAAGCACACCAACTTGCACCGTGTTAGTGTACTGAGACCGCAGCCTACAGTACTCGATCCGTGCATCATTGGAAAGTCTTTGCGCCGAGTGTCCCCGCCCAGCATCTAGCGAATGACTCAAAATCAAAAAGCACCCGTAGACGCGGCAATTGCCAAGTGCTAAACGGCTAGTCAGGATGACTCATCTTAATGTCCTGTTGCCCTGTTTAGAGTAAGACAATCCCCAGAACTAGCTAGATTACTTGGGGTCGTTTACCTCTAACATGAGCATATGTGAGTTTAAACCAAGCTATTTTCTTCCAATTTTCTCCCAACACCTTAGCCATGTTTTTCCTCTATAAAGAAGGCTGGAAACTAGCCTTGAAAGACCTCTGAATGCCCCTTCAAATCATTTGCAAACTGACTAGAAAATGGCAGCAAAAGCTGCCCAAAAAATTCCGTAGCTTGCGAAATTCTGTATAGAATTTTCCAACTTTGTTTCCTTTTCCAGCCCTGACCAAAACTCTCTCATCTTTCTGTTCAAACCTCTCTTGAATAGCCATGAATTGAACTCCATTGTTTTCTCCAACCTTCTACTCGAAAAACCAGTCATGGCTGCCCCTAAAATATCTCCAACAATTACTCCAATCAAGCCTTGATTGAAGACCAAAATTCCAGCAATCCTAATTTAGTAAACTTCCATAAAATATCCCTTAAAGAACCGACATTCCTTCACCATTGTACCCCTTCTTTTCGGCCACCATTTAGCTTCTTCAACCAGTAAAAACACTGAGCAATAGTCATCCATTACAGCTTCCAAAAAGCTCTCCATTGATCAAAGATCTTCTTGCCATATTTTGTTTCCAAATTTAATTCCCAAAAATATTCTTTTAGGATTTCAACAACCAGCCTTTCCTTTTCCTTTCAAACCAGAAAAATCATCTACCAAAACCACTCAAACAATTCCGCCACTACAATCCCATAGAATTTCGGCAGCCTCAATCAAAATCTCTCCATTCTCTTCAACCTTCAAGCACACATAGAACACCAAGAACACCTACTAGTTCTATATGCCTAGTACCACTCCAAACCACTTCAATCTTCTTCAAAAAAAATTCCAGATTTCATCTACTCACTGCCGTGAATCTATCCATACCACTTTTATCATAAAACTCCAAAATTCAACTCTCTATCTTGGATAAAAAAATCAGTATTTTTGTGAAGGCTCAAGAACACCTTCAAGGTAAGTTTGTTCAATCAACTTCATCTCCACTAATCGTCAATCTCTAATGAATATATATGTGTATAAGCACGCTAATAGACTCTCTTCTTCTCTTTTCTCTCTCTCTCTCTCTCTCTCTTTCTCTCTCTCTCTTGGCCGAATGATTTCTTCAACAATGGCCATGCTTTCTTCATCTCTCTTGGACGAATCTAGTCTCCTAGGAGTTGAGATCCATTCAAAAATTCTCCAAAGTTCTCATCAATCAAGTAAGCCCCTTCAACTCTCTTTTTGAATTTTAGATTCATGTCTCTAGGGTGATATTGAAAGGAGATGGATTATGTTTGAGGCTTGAGCATATATTGTTGTGATGGGTTGAGATTGAAGCATGAATAAATGTATGTATATGATGGAGATGGGATTGATGCATGAGTTGATTGTCTTGGTTGATTGTATGGTGTTTTTAAGGTTTAATGCATGTCTCCATGTCGTGAATGGGTTGTGTGATCTAGCATGTTAGAGATTATGTCACCGATGGTGAATATGATTTATATTCTTGTATGATTGTTAAAGCCATGATTATGTTTATGCTAGCAGAGGTTGGATTATGTCTTGGTAAATTTTGATATATGCCTTTATTCATGATTTGGATGATTTGATGAATTGAAGTGGAGTATATGTTAATGATTGTGGTTAGCAATAGAAATATGATTATGATTTAGTTGTCCCTAAGCTAATTTTATTTCATCAATAAAATATTTAATATTATAATTTTTTGCTAGTAAATTTGAAAACCTTAGGAAGGTAGACTTGGATTATTATATATAATAAGGATATTTTAGTCAAATAAATAATAGCTTTTATTTCAAGAAATAAAATATATAGATATTATATATAATAATAATATCAAATAAAGCCTTTTATATAAATAATCATAATAAGTAAAATATTAATTTTGTAAGTCTTATATTCATAAATACCATTAAAATTTATTATCTTTCAATTATTATCTTTTAATCAAAACTTGTTAAAATTTATTTATTATCTTCCAATCAAGACCCATTAAAATTTATTTTTAACTAATTTTAGTTATCAATTATTTTCAAACAATTAATTATTAATAAATCATTATTTTACCTAATACCACCTAGGACTCTTCATCAAATAAACTCTAATTTATTCTTAGCAAGATTTAAACCTTCAACTTAATAGTACCTATTTCCCAAAACCCTAATCACTTTAATATCAAACTAGACTTAGCTTATAAACCCTTTTTATTTATTATCTGGCTTTAAAGCTTGGGACACTAGGATCGTGGTTATAGTGAGTTAAGCTAGTTTTATTTGTGAAAGTGGATTTTAGCTTGAAAATAATTATGGTTTGTATTTACCCTAGGCGGGGTTAGGTCAGCTGTTGAAGACCTTTATTTTATCTCAAGTTAAGGATCAAGTAAGCTCCTGCATAAAACCTGTTTGATGCAAAATGTTTTTTATGGCAAACCAAATGTAGAGTGCATAGACACTCATTTTTGTAAAGGCAATTGAGGATTGTCTCCTGTCTTATTTCCGTCAAATAAATTATTTGAAAATCAATAAGCAGATTTACTTAAACTCAAAACTCTTTCTAAAACTGATTTTAATAAAGACTTTGGAAACCCTTAATTACCATTTTCAAGTGGAACTATGTTTTGTTCCTTTTTCCCCAAGTGGGATAAGTTATGTTGAGTACTCCATAAGGGTGGACTGCTAGGACTAGTCTTTGAAGGGTTAGGGTGAGTCTCTCAGTAGGTGGCTACCTCTGAGGGGTAAGTCCTTCCCGAATAGGATGACAGTCCAGTAGGTCGTGCCGGTCCGATCTAGCAGTTTTCAATCAAGTGACTGTGTGTTGCCGGAATGGACAACCGGTTATTGTTTGGGTATAGAGAAGGAGGAGTATCTTGCTTGGTAGGCCGACCATCTACCTTTTGTCAGTCTGCACAAAGTGTGGCATTCTGACTGGTTATAGGGCCCAACGTGTGGTAACCCATGACCACTTTTAAGTGGTTGATTTTATTGTATCTGTATGGTTGGAAAAGCCAAAACACCACTCTTGATTTTGACTATTGTTTATTGCTTGCCAGTATTTCTGTTATAAAGATTTTATACTTCGCATTCACAAACTGTTTTCACCGGACACTCAAAGCGCACACGGACTTACTGAGATTTTTGTCTTATCACCCGTTTTACCATGATTTCAGGTCGATCCTGCTGTGGGGGATGAGTAGCTAGTTATTGCCTGCCTTGGAAAAAATGTTATTATTTATTTTTGTGTAATGCTTTGGGAGCTGAGAGTGAATAATTTTATTTTGGATTTGTTTTTGAATTCTTGGGATGTAATAAGATTTAAGTTTAATTATTGTTTTTATTCCATTATGTTGATTGTGTGTCCTAGTTATAAAGACCCCTTGCCCTTTGGATGGGGCGACATCCCCGGCCCTATTGGACCTAGGTAGTGGGGTGTTACAATACCCTTAGCTAGTCTATTATGATAATGTTAGAGAATGTCTCCAGATTCAGACATATCTACATATCTTCGAATGACATGGTCTGCACAATAACGAAATAGTAAAGAGTCCTCCCAAAAGTAATACTTTACATTATAGAGGAATTTCTTCCTTTATTGAGGAATAAGTTCTTTTAGAAGGATACCTGCCGGAAGAAAGTTAGCATAATCTACAAACTAAGGAGAAACAATACTTTAACATCCAACCTATAAAAGTTATTCATTTGAGAAGACATCGTTGATCTCTTCTTCTTTTAGCACTTCTAGAGTGAGATTTTCTAGCCTTGACAGGTGATTTGTAGCTAAATTCTTAGCTCCCCTTTTATTCTTAATCTCTAAATTAAACTCATGCAACAACAACACCCATCTTATCAATTTAGGTTTAGAATCACATTTAGCAAGAAGATATTTTAGTGCAAAGTAATCAATGTAATCCACAACTTTAGCTAAGATAAGGTAGTGACGAAATTTATTAAGAGCAAATACTATTGCTAGCAACTCTTTTTCTGTGGTGGTATAATTCTATGGTGCTTCTATGAGTGTTTTGTTGGCATAGTTGATTGGTTAAAAGTACTTGCCACAACTTTGTCCAATAATTGCTCAAACTGAATAATCACTAGCATTACACATTAGCTTAATAGGGAATGACCAATCAGGAACAACTAAAATGGGAGAATTAACTAACTTTTCCTTTAAAAAATTAAAAGCAAATAAGCACCATTCATCAAAATTAAAGGAGGACATCTTTTTTCCAGTAAAGAAGTAAGGGTTTTGAGATTTTTGAGAAATGTTGAATAAATCTCTTGTAAAAACCCGCATGCCCAAGAAAACACCTAATGGCCCTCAGAGAAATTGGTGGAGGAAGTTTCTTAATTAGCTCTATCTTTGCTCAATCAACCTCAATCCCTTGTTATGAAATTTTTATTTGGATTTCATCATTCTTATCAAACAAGAATGCAGCGGAAATAACAATGAAATCTATGCCCAAGGATCATGTGTTTGCAATTAAAACGGAATTAGAGGAAGGTAACAAAGATTACCTTTTGTAGCAGAATACAAAATTTTTCTTGCGCCAACCAAGGAACAAATTCCTCTGCTTTTGATCATCCACCCAGCGCCACTACAATCCAAGAGTAGGATTACCTCTAGCAATAATCCACACAAGATTGACTTGCTCACAAAGCCTGCTCAAACTATGCTAGTAGAAGTGGAGCAGCTATAGGGATGAAGAAGGAGAAGGAACGTTCGCCTCTTACCCTTTGTTTTTTCAACGTCTGCACAAGGGAACAATTCCTATATTTATAGTTTTTAGGATTTGTGTTAATTGTAATTAAGTCCTCTAAGATCTAATGTCTACAATTGAGCCCTTGAAGATTATATAATTGCAACCAAGTCCCATGAATTATAACAAACTTATAATTCACCTATAAACTTATCTTCTTCTCTTAATTAACCCCATAATATTATCAAATAATATATATTAAGCATTCAAACTTTCATTATGTGTGACCCATTCGGTTTCTTGGTCTTATTGGTAGCATAATATTAATTAATTCTAACATATTTAGAATTAATAACCCTAAATAAAGTATAGGATTAATTTATTAATTCTCTAATTAATAAATTCATATTTAGCATATCAAGAGGGACATCTAGCAATGACTCTTGATCACCCAAAAGTCCAGAAAGTTAAATGGCTTGACGTGAACCTTTCAATAGCAAATAATTAGTACAATAAACTCCTTTCACCATACTATATCTCATTCGGGCTAGAGCATGAAATTAGTGCCAACTCCATCCAGAATATTATTATTTCTAGCCCGAATATTTTAGTACTTATTCAAGAAATCTATTACTCGATATGTGTATCAAATTTGAAACTATTTCCAATACATAGTCACCTTGGCCAAGGACTTCATGAGTAATGATTTCTAAAAGTGGCCCTGAGATATACTCTCCTATTATTAGGAGCGATGAATCATTTATTGATCTCTCAGCTATTTTCGTTTACTTTACATTGTATCCAATATCCACCCCATAAGCGGTCCTTGTATGACTCTAAATATTAGAATTAAAGTACAACACTCAATAAACAAAATATCTTGAAGGTCTCAAGTCTAAGGATAATTACACACTTGCTATAATGAGATTCTATCACTGACACTCAATAGCTTATCCAAGTGATTATCTCATAGGTAGGTCATCTAATGAACTTGTTCATATAACAAGCATCCACACATTAATCCTAATATCACAATACTCACAGTTATGAGAACCACCACTTGATCTGATCAAGAAATATAACATGTACTAGTCTTAGCGTATTAATAATGTCCCATCTCATTAATACTATGACTAGGGATTATTCAAGCATAAACACTACTAGTATAGTAGAAATCTCACAACATGATCTCTATCATGATTTTCTTAACATTGTGTTGTACTAAGGACTTTAACAAACAGCTTATACGCATATTCAGATATAACAATCAAACTGAAAGATAAAGAATGCTTTTTTTATTAATTATTATGAAATATACATAGTGCAAGTGATTTCCTTTAAGGCGCAACACTAACAATTTTATGCCCTAAAATAATACCCTTCTTTACCATAAAGTGACACTTCTCCCAATTAAGCATAAGATTTGTTTCTTTGTATCTTTTGAGTACTCTTTCCAAATTTTGCAAACATAACTTAAAAGAATCCCTGAAATTAGAAAAGTCCTACATAAACACTTCCATTATTTCTACTACTAATTGTTCAACAATATCCATCATCACATTTTTTAAAAGTCTCAAGCCTAATGCATAATCCAAAAGGCATACGCCTGTAAGCAAAAGTCCAAAAGGGGCAAGTGAAAGTAGTTTCTCTTGATCTTTAAGAGCAATAGGAATCTAAAAGTAGCCATATGATCCATCTAGAAAGCAGTAGCATATGTGTCCAGCTAACCTCTCCAACATTTCATTAATAAAAAGAAAGGGAAAATGATCATTTCTTGTGGCTTCATTCAGGTTTCTATAGTCAATGCACGTTCTCTATCCAATGACAAGCCTCATTAGAATAAGCTTATTCTTCTTATTAGGTGCCACTGTCATGCCTCCTTTCTTTGGTACTACTTGTGTAGGGTACACCCACATACTGTCAGAAATGAAGTATGCAATTCCTACATCCGACAACTTAAGTATTTCACCTTTAATTACTTCCTTCAGATTGGATTTAACCTTCATTGGTTTTGTACTACAGGTTTTGCATCTTTCTTAAGAAGGATCTTACGTGTGCAGAAAAAAGGGCTAGTTCATTTTAAGTCTGTGAGTTTCCTTACTATATCCTTCTTGTGACTCTGTAGAACTTGAACTAATAACAGCTTTTGCCCTTCTATTAAATCTTTTGCAGTAATCACTAGCAAATCATTCTATTGGCCAAGAATGTATACTCAAGATGATCCCGTAACTTTTTTAATTCCAATTGTAATGGGTCCTCAATAGATGATCTCATTCACCCAAGACTTGATTTCTCAATAACTTCAAAAATTAATGGTTCAAAATTGTCCTTAGAATTCTTCACAAGTGCCAATAGTTTTTGGGAATGTTGTTCAACCCTTCATTAACTCATCTCTCAAAATCATTAAGGAAGAACATTTAATTGAAACTACTTAACCAAAACCCAACTCAACCAAGAAAACCAAATAATCACAAATAACTAAATACCATAGAATAAAAAGCACAGATCCGAAGAAAATACATCATCCTCAAGCATAACAAAAGGGTACAACCCTTCATTACAATTAAAAATTATATCTTATTATAAGAATTACAAGTAAGATTACAAAAATAAGAGAAAAGTAAACTGATAAACAAGGCCCATTCTTCTTCCTCATGAGATCTTCAAGTAACCCTCTCTTCCTCTTCCTTGAATCTCTCAATTAGTCTTCATTCCTTCACACACGGATGAGAAAGGAGAGTTGGAGAGACTTAATGTTTTCTTTCAAGAACCCAATTCTTGTAAGTTTGCATCTTCCTCAAGAAGGATCTTATGTGTGTAGAAAGAAGGGCTAATTCCTTTTATGTCTGTGAGTTTCCATACTATAACCTTTTTGTAACTTTGTAGAGCTTAAACCAATTGTAGCTTTTGCCTTTCCCTCAAATCTTTTGTAATAATCACTGTCAATTTATTCTATTGAGCCAAGAATGCATACTCAAGATGATCTGATAGCTCTTTCAATTCCAACTCTAGTAGGTACTCAATAGATGACCTCATTCCCCCCAAGACTTGATTTCTCATTAACTTCAAAAATTGATTGTTCAAAATTGTCCTTGGAATTCTCCACATATGCCAATAGTTCTTGGGAACGTTGTTCAAACCTTCATTAACCTATCTCTCTAAATGATTAAGAAAGAACATTTTATTGAAGCTAATCAACCAAAACCTAACTAAATAAAGATAACCAAATAATCACAAATAACCAAATACCATAGAACAAAAAGCACAGATCCAAAGAAAATACATCATCCTCAAGCATAAAAATTGGATACAACCCTTTAATACAATTAAAAATCATATCTTAGCATAAGAAATATAAGTAAGATTACAAGAAGAAGAGAAAAGTAAATTCATAGACAAGCCTCTTTCTTCTTCCTCTTAAAATCTTCAAATAACCCTTTTTTCCTCTTCCCTAAATCTCTTAGTCTTGCTCTCTTCTTTGTGTGCAAACTTACAAAACTTAGGGTTCTTGAGAATAAGTCTCCGCAACTCTCCTCTCTCATCCGTGTGTAAAGAATGAAGTATACATCCTTGGAGTCGTGGTTTGTCAAAAATACAGTGAGAAATGTGTTGAATCTGCTAGTGGGTGGCCCAGGGAAGCAACTTCCCTAGGCCCCCAAGTTTTCCAGAAACAAGGCTGTCTAGAGAAATTCCCTAGGGCTGCAAAGTTACTGGAAACTTGCTTTAGAGAAGGCATCAAGCGACCTAGAGATCTTGGACTTCCCTAGGCTACCAAGCTTGGAAGAAAATAACCCGGCCGCCAACTTTCTAGAAATTTGGCAATGTTGAAGACCACCAGGCAGCCTAAGAAAGTATAGAAATAATTGCATCTTCTAGGTGGCCTAGGGATCTTGCTCTTCCCTTGGCTACCTCTGTAATGGACTAAGTATTTTTCTTGTTGTACGTAGATGGCCTGGGGAATTTAAATTTCCCTAGGCCACTATCTCACTCGATGAATGGCAAATATGTTGTGCTTTAGGTGGCCTAGGGAAGTTGGAATTCCATAGGCTGCCATTTCTCGGTGCAATTTCTAGTTTTGCTCATTTTTTTTCCTTTTCACCTTTATTCACCTTCAAGTGGTATTTTTCAATTTCTAACAAAAATAAGATGAAAAACGTGTGGTAAATAGTGAATTGCGTAAGAATTTATCTAAATTAAAACACCAAACACTTAAATATATATATATATATATATACACACACACACACACACACACACACTCAGGTACATGTACATATATATGTATATATATACGTATATATATATATGTATATATACGTGTGTGTGTGTGTGTGTATACACGTATATATGTACATGTACATGTACATATTACATGTACATGTACATGTGTGTATATATATATATAGATATATATATATCTATATATATATATATACATATACATACATGTATATAAATGTATATATATGTATATATATATATGTATATACATATATATATGTATGTATATATGCATATATATATACATATATACATACATATGTATATGATGAGCCCTCATCAATAGCAAGTTAGGCAAACAAAGATACCATGTAATGTGTCAATGTAGCAGTACATAAGTAGTAATCATGATTGCTATTACAAACCGAATGAAAATTGTTCAAGCGTTCAATTTTCTAACAATCAAGTGGTGCAGATGGCAATAACCTACTTTCTAAGACCATAGCCATTAGTGATACTAAAAACTAATAAAAAATTCCTTAATCAGTCAGCAGCAATAGCAAAATAATAATAATAATAATAAAAGTAGAAACAAACAAACAAACTTTTTATAGATAATATCGTTAGTAGAAAATCAATTTCACCATGACTTCCCTGAAATGCAAATACAACTCCTATGTAACTCCCCGTGAAGCATTATCCACTCTCGTTTTTTGCATCAAATTATGCCAATAATCAATTACAATAATACTGTAGATCATAGAGAGCAATAATATCATCTTGGATACTATAGTCTAGTTGTTCGTGGCTGTGGGAAGTTGCTACTATTGTAGGGTAATCAGGGTAGCAAATTGCTAAAGATAGTCATTAACCTTAGCAGCTAAGTTCACATTAGAGGAAGGTGATAACGATCTTGAGAGAGTTGAAGGCTCCACTTTTGTTGGCACAGATTTAGCAATTTTAGCAAAAGGACTAGCTCAGGATCTGACAAACATTCTTGCTTGTTTTTTTGTCTTTGTGCCTTGCGATAGAATTTGTGGATATTTCTTTTAAGGAGGCTAGCGATTGATATCTGAAACAATTTTTTCTGATTTGATATGCTTGAAACTAGCACAACTTGAAATATATTTTGTTAGAAAGTAGGGTAAAGGCAAAACAACAGTACCATGGGAGGGAAGCTTAGCATGCTTTAGAAGATGTTGAAAGATTATATCTCCCATGTTGATCTTCATGCCTTTTCTAATTTTATATATCAAGATTTCCTCGTCTTTTTACAAAATAAAAATATTAACGGTTGGGAGTCAGTTATAACATGAAAATTTATAAAGAATAAAGTACAACCCTATTATGTTTGAACATCTAATATAGTCAGTTTCTTGCCACTACTTTGCAAAGTCACCAGTTAAAACTATGAAAACTTTATTCAGATTCACCTCTTCACTAAGACCATCAATATTAGGATAGTAGGGTACTCCAAAGATGTCAATAAGACTTTATAGAATAAGTTTAACATAAAATCCTCTAATGTAAATAGAATATTAAGAACTACTTTGTTTGTCACCAATGTGCTGCTTCAAATTTGCTTAAAATTCTATTACAAGTATTTCATTATATAGTCCCACACAAATAGCATATCATAATAGTCCAACCTTTTACTAAATGTCACCAATTCCAAAATCCTTAAACTTCTCAATGTCCATCAATCTTTCAACTAGTAAACTCTTTCCAAACACAATTTTAAATTGTTCTTTACTTTCTTAATCACAAAACAACTATAGATCAACAACTTTTATAGTTTATTTCTTTAATCTCTTGCAGAGATTTTGTTTGGCCTTGCTAGATGCTTTAGTTTTTTTTTTTTCCATAAGTTGATTTTTCTTCAATTAGTCAATCTTATCATCATTGTCAATAGGATTCTTGCTACTATTCTTCTTTGATTCTTATTCCTTCAATTCAAAATTTGTTTCTTCACTGACTTGTTATAGGTTCTAATATCACTTAACAATTTTTTAGAGAGATTTTTAGTAGCAAACAATATTTCTCTTGCTTTTGGAATTCTTTTAATTTCATCAAGATTCATATATGAATTCAAAATAGATAACACTACAAGTTCTAAAAGGTTCACATTCGGTATAGATTTTTCAAACTTTTAACTTTTTTCACCATTGTTAATGTTAACATCCATCTAAGCCTAATTTATTTCTGAATTTTCTATAGCCTTATTCACTTGTTCAATCTCATTTTACATTTGGATAACGAAGGGGTCCACAATCATGCAGGGTTCCACCATTTCTGTTTTACAATTTCTTTAGTGAAATAACAAGTACAGAAAACTTAAAGCCTTCTTATATCTCTAAGCCAGATGGATATAAACAACTTACTTAACAAAGAGTTTTGTAGGCGTACTTTCAGCAAATAACACAAGATCACGACAAGAATTAACATATTTGGTAACATACTCAGTAGATTGAAAGATATTACCAGTTTCATCGTCAAAGAGACTTCTACTGTAAGAGGTTCTATCCTACTACATGATATCGATGTTGTTTCAAGGAGATTGGTATTTTAAACCTTTCTTGTTTTCCTCTAAGGTTTCTCTTACTATGCTAGTGTTTATGGTTTCTTCTCAGGTTTTGGAGCTTCAAATGAGAGAGAGAGAGAGAGAGAGAGAGAATTTTAAAAAAGTGGTGAATAGTTTTGAAAGATTTTTAACATAAACAAAAAATTCCCTTTTGGGTCGTGTCTATTTAATTTTTGTTACTACCTTTGAGTCTTTCATTTTTTCTATTCAAACCCATATGTTAAAGGGATGATAAGTAGTACATAGTTTCCAAAACTAACATTCCACTGAATTAAGTCATATCATAACTTCCATCCCAATCTGTATCACTAAATCCAATAAGATAAGTGCTCAAGTCCTTGTTGAAATATATTCTATAATTCGTAGTATGAAAAATATACTTGAAAATTCTTTTAACAACTTTCAAATATAACTTTTTGGTCTTATATTGGTATCTGGCACATACGTCAATACTATAAGAAATGTCAAAATGGCTGGCAATCATGTATACTAATCCTCCAACTATACTTCTGTAGAGACATTAATCTACATCTTAACTTTTTTCATTCTTTGAGAACTTCTGATTAACAAATACCAGTGTTCTGACAAACTTGGATATATCTATTTTAAACATTTTAACCAAGTTATAAGCAAACTCGATTCGAGAGATAAATACTCTCTCTTTCATTTGCGTAACTGGTAAGCTAAGAAAGAAGGTTAGTTCACCAACTATTAAGCGTGAAAAATTCATATTCTTATAACTATTTTACTTGACTTTTGTGTACTCTTTTGTGTGATTATGGATGGTTTCTACATATTTTTTTGTTCTTTGATTTCTCTAGGTTATTTTGATGAAAAATGAGTGAAATAAGGGCTTAAATTATGTGTTTTATATGTAAGAATGATTGTCAGATGATTTGAACTGCCTTGGGAAGTGATTAGACAAGATTTGGAAAGTGTTATAATGCCAATGCACAGGATGATGAAACCATTCATCAAATCATGCTAATCAAAGTGAAGATAAAGTTTCCCGAAGGTGTTCACAGCTTGTGGCGCGACTATGCCACAAACTATGCTGAACATAGCCAATTTAGCACTCTTAGAAGTTATGCATGACATGAAACATGCCCGTGCATCAAGCCATGCAAGGCACAAAAATTGGAAACCAACATCATGACCATGAAAGATTCCATGTTACTCCCCTTACAAACTACACGACCTAGCTTCTCGTACATGAAATGTGTTTTTCATCTAAAAGGTTATTTGTACAACATGCTGTGGTGGTGTCCAACTTTCTTAGAAAACTTCAAAATTCAGTCTAAAGGTGGTTTACAACTCCTAAATCAATTCTAGGATGGTTTGAAAGCTATATAAAAAGTTTTAGATGACCTAATTCAGTGTACATCAATTCAATTTGTTGAAACACATATTTCGTTGGAAAAAAAGGTATGCATGGAAGCTCAAAGAGGAGAAAGAAGTTCAGAGGGAAAACGAACTCGAGATTGTGGGCAAACCAAATTTTATCTCATAAATTTTCTCTTGTTTCTTTCTTGTTTTCAATTATATTATGTTTTTTTTATGTTTATATTCTAGACCATTAAGAGTATATCTTATTCTTATGTTTTATTTTGAATATTAATTTTGAGGTTTTGATGTTGTTGAATTAAAGATTCTATCTTTGATTATGTGAGATTGTCTTTTGAGTATTTGTGCAATTTTGGATTTCATTCTTATAAATTTTTGCTTGAGTCAATTGTGTACGACTAATAATCTTTTGAGTTTCATGATTGTATTGCTAAGATAATTGATCTTTGATTAACTTGTCTAAGTAGTTTCTATTAATGTAGTTAGGTTCCTAGCTTTATTAAGTTAATAGGGAATTGTAAATGTTCAAGTTGCATATTTTCGAGCCTAACTTGTTATGTGATTTGATATTAGTGATGCCTTGTATTCTTATCGACCTTTTCTTTAATCTAACACACTAATTAATTAAAGTATTAAAGTTATTAAGAAAAGATTAGTTAAGTTGGATTAGATTGAAAATTAGATTAGGGATTAATTTAAGTGTTTAAGACACATTAATATACTTTTGCACGGATAAGGAATTTAAGCCAGTAAGAAAAGTCCCCAAAACCCAGTGCTCTAAGATAATCTAATCTATTGTAATTTTCCTAATTTAATCTCAATATATGCTCCTAAAACAAGTTGGTTTCCTAATTAGCTTGGATTTCATTTATAGTTTTGTTAATTTCCTATTTCTTGTAGATTTTAGACTAAGTAGTTTACTAAATTGTTTCTGTAAATCCTCCTCTTGTGTACTTTAATTGGTGATTACTTTATATAGAACAAATATTTATATGTAAGCCTAGAACAAGAAATGATCAGTTTAATGAGACAAACATTTTGGTGCAATAAAAAAAAATCAAGGGTATTATTGCAATTTTCAATCGCGAATTGAGAAAAATTAAGAAAGAATTTGGTAAATTCGAGGGACATTATAAAGTTTAGTTTAATGCATAGATTGCATTGACAAAATAAAAAAGTTTTCCTAACTAGGATGAATAAAGAAATTAACTATGGTTATTTTAGTTAATTAAGGCAAAAAAGAAAACAAGTGGCATTTTGTGATTGGTTGTTGGAGCCTCAGTGTTCTTATATGATTTGTTGCATGATAAGTCATGCAAGATTAGGTGGAAAGCTGGAAAATTTTAAAGCATTTCAAGATGGCCCACCAAGGACTTGGAAGTTTCCAATGGTTTCTACAAGCTTGCTAGCTTGCCAAGTGTCCAAGATATTTTTCCCAACTTTCTTGTTTTGATCACAAGATGAATTCTCTAAATATATAGCATGGACCTGGAAGTGGAGGCCATTGTGGACACTAAAATTCTGCAAAAGAAGAGAGAAAATTAAGAGAAAAGAAAAGGAGGAGAAAATAGAAAGAAAAACTAGGAGGAAGAAAGAGAAAGGAAGAACAAGTAAAGCTTGGGCATTTGCTAGCCTAGAAAGTATTCTACACAAGGTAAAAGGGCTTCCTCCTTGAATTAAAGTTGTTCTATAGCTTATGGAGATAATATATATATATATATATATATATATATATATATATATATCATTGAAACTAAGTCGAATTATAAAATATACTTGGTGAATAATTCTTGTTGTAATGTTGTTTTGTTGGGGCTGTTTGGCGGTGGAGATTTGGTGTTGTTTGCTATGATTTGTATGATGTTTGATGATTTTTTGAAGGAGTTATTCAAAGTTGATTATGGTTGAATTCATGGAAGAAATGAATATAAGAAAGGAAGGAAGTAGAGAAGTAACATTTATTTAGAATGTGGAAGATTAATCCATGTTCTTCATTGCTGCCGGATTTGCTGGTTTGTATATATGCAACTATTGATTTCCTTATGACTGAAACTGTGAAGATTTTTTAATGTTAGGATGAAGAATTATATGGATTAAATGATGGTGATGTGCTAAAATAAGAATTGAATACATGGATAATGTATTTGGTAAGAAAAAGTAAGAATTACTGGACAAAATAGCAAGTTTTTGCTTGCAGCCGTTTTGTGTAGGCTTCAATTCTAACTGCAAGGAGCTCATATATTTGTATCTGAATGTCTTAGGAGTATTTTGGCACAAATTTGAGGTCATTTGGACTGGTACATTAAAAGTTATGCTAAAAATACCAAAAGGTGTCATGAAATGGAAATGCAGAATTATAATTGGAGAAATGATCTTATATTTGTTCTATTTGAATCAATAAACACATGAGGAGTTTATGAGGCTAGGTAAATGCCTTAAAAACATATGGAATGAAGGGAAGAGGAAATGGATATGTGATTATTCCAAGTAATTACATTTCTATTTCATGAGAAATTAGAATTCAGGAAATTGGTAATTTCCATGGTAGTGTGTTTTAGCATCTTATTAGTTAGAACATTTAAATGCTAAGGAAGTGTAGAATAATCTTTTGATATAGTTGTACATACTACAAGGACTTTGTGAGGTCTTGTGGACTACAAGTCACTAAGTAGTAGTATTAAGCTCCTACAATTTGTGAATATTTCATACACAACACCCTAAAAGTAGTACCGCTACTTCTTTAAGGCAAATATAATAGAAGCTAATTCCAAATCGTGTGTAGCATAATTCATCTCATGCAGTTTGAGTTTTCTTAGAGTGAAGACCACAGCTTTTTTTTTTTCTATATCAGTACTACTTCCAATCCTTCCTCTGAAGCATCGGTATATAAAGTATATAGGCTTCCCTTTTTCTGGTAATATTAACACGGTGCCATCATGAGGCTCTTCTTGAGCTCTAAGAAACTCTTCTCCCACTTTTTGCTCCACAAGAATAGTACGTCCTTTTGTAATAGATGAGTTAAGGGTGAGGCAAGGTTAAAAAATTCTATAATAATGTGGTGTTAATATTCCACTATTCCTAAAAATCTTTGAACCTTTGAGACACTCTCGGTCTAATTCAATTTAACTATTGCTTCCACTAGATGAACCTTCATCAATTCTATCCTTAGCTACCAAATAAAGTTGAAATGGTGTCCAACCAAAACTAAACTTGCCTAAAAGCTTATGCTCCCACAACTACACCAAAAATAACTTCAAATACACCACGTTTCTGTTCCTAGTGTTAAATATAATCTCAAGAATATTTTTTTCTCAAATTCTTACTTAGTAGTATCTTTATCCCAAATCTAATTTGGAATAGTAGCATGATCCGTGTAACCAATCAAACAATTGATGAATGACTGGAAGAGGATATTTGCTCTGAATAGTTATACTATGAAATCTTCTAAAGGTTTCTTTTTCCTCACAAATAATACAAGTGTTTCTCCAGAGTGAAGTATTAGACCAGATGTGTTCTTATCCCAACAACTCCTTTACTCGAATTTCTACAAATTCCAATACATCACTTCTAGGCCTATTATACTGCACCTCCTTATTTTTACATTCTTCCTAGGCACAATATTTTGACCACCAATCCATGCCTAACATAAGATAGTAATTCCTTAAAAGCATACAATCAAGATCTCGTAGTAGTTCTTTTTTTCCCACCATAATCTTATATCTTTGTGCACATTTTGTACTTCTGTTAATTTTCCTACAAGAGTCTTCACTAATAAGGCATTTGATAGTTTAGAGGCATATATATAACTTCATAATAAATTATGAACATTAGTCCTTGATAATAGTAAATACCCTGATATTTCTTTCACATACCCATAATCATACCATATTTATTAAATTACACCATCCCTCGAACTTATAATCTCTTATTCGTAATAAAAGTCTATTGGTTCCAATCCTTACACTAAATAAGATACTTACTAGTGAGTTAAAGGAAAATTCCAAACAACCATGATACTACTAGGTGAACTCCGAAGTCACGACAAGATATATGTAACAAAGATTAGTTAACATATTCGCCGCATGATCTTAGATAATGAGTGTACTTCCCACTGCAACTACGTTCAGTTCCAATTTTCTATTGATCAAAGTGAACATTCTAGCTTTTACTTTATGTCTTGAACTCGTCACTTCTATTGGCTTCAATAGTGTTACCTTGATCCAGAGTTCTTTTGATTCAATTGGGGTAGCTTCGGACAATTGTCCCTTGAATGTGTAGTGTCCCAAAAATTAAAATATCTTTTATGAAAATTCTTCAACCAAAAATTGTCCGCATGATGTCTCCTCCATCATAGGAATTACAAGTTGCCAAATTTGAAGCATGTCTAACAGGTGCAAGTTACTAAGTTTGTAACAGCTCTTGTTGATGTTGTTCTTGCATGTATTCCCTTATCCTTCCACTGCAACTAGGTTACCCCTCTTAGCAAGGAAGTTTCTCCTACTCGATATTGTTCTTGAAGTCATCCTCTCAATGTCTTCAATTTTTGTTGGTGTGACTGCATCCATCGTACAAGTACATGTCATAGGTGACATCCATTCCCACGAACTTATGCCTCCCAATTTCCCACTCAAACGATATCTAAATGCCCTTCAGTGAGGTATTCCTTAGCCTAATTATTCCATCCCAAAATTAAAATGCAAATATGCCACATACTAAGAGCAAGTAAATGCACATAACATGTTCAATCAAATAACAAGATATATATAAATATTTCACATAGATTATACCATATGTATTTATAGGGCATTCTAGACAATATCCCTGTTATATATTTATAAATACCAAGAAGAATCAAAAATCATACATCTCCAAAAATATCAGTGTTAAGTCTCGAGTTCCCACAAAGGTCACCATCCCTAAACTCTTACTCACAACCTAATTTGTCAATCAGAGGGAAGTTAAAATTAAAAGATAAGAAAGAATACCAAGATCTTATATATCATCATCATGTCTAGCCCTCTTGTACTTAAGGAGTCTTACATAATCACATTTATCAAATTCTTTAAAAGAACCATAATGGATAGGTACTTATATTCCGTGAAACATTCAAGCATATCAAATGACTTAGGTTCTAAAACCATAAATTCTAGGAAATAGCATAATAATCCTAGGCTTAATCTGATTCTAGGTTTAATCTAAACCTAAGTTTTAACTCAAACCTAGTCTCTAATACTAAGGGTAACACCCCACCACATAGTAGCCCAATTAAGCCGAGGTTGCCACCCCTTCCTTTGGATCAGGGGTCTTTATCACACGGTAAGAGAAAATAATAGGTAATTAATATTATGAAATTTGAACTTAAATTAAAACCTTCAACTGAAACTATTACAAACCTAAAAAAAAAACTATTACATATAAGATTTCTAAATGGAACTTCCAATGATCTAAAAATCAAAAGACAATGACAGTGTATTAAGACTATTACTATTGCAAAAGAAAAACTTCTACTCCATGGCCTTCATAGGATTTAGCTAACCCTAAAAATATGGTTAGAAAAGTCATGTGAGATCATAAAATCTCATTAAGTCCGAAGTGTGTGAATTTGTGTCACATATGTTCGTATTTAAAATATGTTACTATTTTGGGGAAGTTTAGCAAGTACAAGGCTAGTATCTTACATAATAAATGTTTTTTGTCGGGTAAAATTATTTAAGTAAAATACTTCTGGAACCCCAAATTTCTATTTCAAAAGTCTTGAACCCAATATAAAATCATATCCCGCATATCAATAAAATACCTATACTGTGTCAATTATGATCACGATACGTCGTATATAGGGTGACAACATTTTCCATATCAAGTAATTGGATGTAGTATACATCCCTCCCGAGGGAATACCTTGCCATCTCCCTCATATAAAATTAGACCAAATATCCCACGTCTCTTTCTGGCTCCTCCTGGAGATTGTGTTGCTAGCTAAGAATTGTACTCAGCTAATAGAACTATTGCCCCATTTGGAAAAAGACAGCTTTCGAAGATGGCCAATCTACTGGAACTCTCTCCTAATCTAACGAAAGCTAGCGCTATAGCCTTGCCCATTGAGATCTCAATGTCATTAATTTAATGGTTCAAGAGTTTGCTATTCTGATATGGAATAATTAAATTATTTCTAAAATTGTTTCAAATCTTTTGAAGTAAATTCCAAGTGTTTTCCCAACCAAGATTAAAGCCACAAACATTTTTCCCAAATATTTCCAAAACAAACCTTCCTATATCCATTCTAAATTTTACTAGATAAGTATTAGCCGTAATTCATCACAATAATATTTGGAGCCATAATTTTATGTATGAAATGCATAAATACATTTTCATGTATTGCCTAATTTTTATGCATGGCTTCGTAATCATAATATTAATAAGAGGCTTCATAACACCATATATGCTTGAATAAATTATATTATCATAATAGTAACATTATTTTAAGTAGGCATTATTTTCATGCATATATGTTTTTTTTTAATAAAAAAATGGCATACTCGTAATTTAAATCATAATTGCTATGTCATATACACAAAACGTTTCACAAGATCTATTCATATATTATATGTGCAATTAAAGGTAATTTTTACATAATTTAGCCATGGAATTTTTGCATGGAATGTTGTACTTCAAATCATCACTTTGAAAAAATGCTTGAGATGCAAGGACTTACCTCTATCCAAGCTTAATCAACTTCAATTGACTTAAGTTCGGGCTTCTCCGCTTTTGCCTAAGCTCCCCATGTCTAACGTACAGATATAACACATAGGAGTTAATTTCCTATTCATATTACTTCAAATAAAGTGCTAAGTGAAACCCTAAGGCCATTAGGGAATTACTTAAGTCTTAAGTCACCCTAATTATGCTTAGCAATAAACATAAATCTAACATAAATGTCCTAACACAAATTCAGTAGCTTATTGAAATATTCACAACTTCACATATCATAAGTGTCCTTAGTTTCCCTACCAACACAAATAGCCAAACAAAGCCTTAATTATGACTTAAGGCCTTAATTATCATACAAAACATAATTATCCATGCAAACCCTAATTTTCATGCAGCTCTAATTAATCACACAACATTTTAATTAACCAAGCAACATGTACACTAAATTATAACACTAAGCACACCAAGACATCAAATAGCTTTGTAAAATTAAAGTTCCCTTCCAAAGACTTATTTTGTAAAGGTATAAGGTGTTATTACCCAAAATCATATTATTCATGGAAATCACTAATGTCTTACCAATTATATCCCCAATGATGCTAAACATCTCATAAAATCCATTTAAGCCAAATTTTGAAACATTTATAGCTATTCCCTTGTATGAATTCATTTTGCCACTTCAAACATAAAACACGGGTTTTAATATAAAACAGGGGTCAAAATTATCCATCTAATTAATTGAGAAAATCATTTTATTTTTCCACAAAGACTTTTATTTTAGTACCTTAATATGTTTGATAAATTAACATGTATTTATCTCCCAAAATTTCCCCAAAAAGAAGGCTCAAACAATTTTTACACGAAGATTCGTTGAAACAATAATTAGCTTTGCGCAGTGAACATTAAAAATTCATATCTCACAAATTACAACAGCTTTTTCAGTGATTCTTTTTCTAAAAAATCTTCTTAACATCCTGAAATATTGAAAATCACGAACAAAATCTATCAGAAAATGGGTTTTTGGGGGGATTGAAAATGGCTATCTTTGTATGAGGGTTTTCTATATAGATTGCATTGTTTTGATGCAAGAGTCCTAAATTAGGGTTTCTTCATTTATTTCATACAAAACTCATACAATAAGAATCTTAACACATAATAAAAATCTCTACGACTAAAAAATAAGCATGCCATTAATAATTTTCAGCTCATAAGCAAAACCCATCTCAGCTTCTAAATAAAACCATCAATTCTCTATTTTCTTGTCACCACTATAAACTTATTCACAAAATCAAAATCCTATCCTTCCCCACCACATATATAATAATCCATACATAGCATTACAAAACCACAAAATAGTTACATCATTCCTTTACTAAAATCACAAACAAAACTAGCATAGTAGATTGCTTCAAGCTATAAAACATCAGCAAATTTCAGTCAGCAAGAGGGAAAGAATGGGGAAAAAAAGCATTCTTCAAATACAATGAGGTAATTTTGCTTGATTTCTAAAGACTCTAACTTTTATTCACCAAAATAATACACATGTTTTTCATAATAAATAAAGAAGCCAGATTTATGTAGATAGATAGTAGCCATGAATTTTTGGTCATGAAGAAAAAAAAAGATGATAAATGGTTTACCTTAAGGCTTGCTTTCTTTTCCAACCAAAAAATATATCTCAACAAACACCACTTGAAGGATTTTCTTGGGGATTAAGAGAAGCAAAAATAAGAGGAGAGAGTGGAGTGTGCTTAGACCAAGGCTAGTGTAAGAAGAGAATTCTTCTCTTCTTGCTTCTTGAGACTGTTGAATAGCCTAAAAGAAGAGGAGGGGAAGGCTAATGATAGAGGCTAAAATCATCACTATTTTCCTAGTTATTTGAGGTTGTTTTTAGATACTTTTGTTGTAATAGCTAAGCATGTTCCTTCTTATTTGACATTTTACTTGTAAAAAGTGTTTTTGATAAATTTGTGCAGATTTAAGTGGATTTCGAGCAAAAAGTGAAAGATTTTAGTTGGACCCAGCGCTAGGTCCAGTTAAGGCACTAGGCACTAGGTCTGTTTCGAAAAATGCAGTAATTTTGATGAAAAATAGATTGGGCCCTGTGCCAGGTAGGTTGAAGGGACCCATTGCTAGGTCCATTCTGATCAGTGTCAGCAAATTTTCCTTTTCCAAGTAGATCTTGGCAATTTTAGTTTGATTCATTTGGGAACTTTTTAGACCATGAAAAAGGACTCTTGTACACACTTTTTAGTAATTAGAACTCCTATACATATAAGAAAATAAAATCTCTAAATTAGTTTTCACCTTTGAGATTTGCAAACCTATAGGAAACTCCTAGAGAAACCCCAAGATTTAGGAGGATCAAAAGAGAATTATTGGAGAAGAAGAGGAGGTTGCTCAAGAAGGTTTCAAGGAAGAAGAAGAAGGTTTACTTGTCTATGAGTGGTTTCTTTTTCTCTTCTTTGTAATTTATTGACAATTTGTGTTTTAATTATTTTCATTATATTTAGAGGTTGTTTTTGGATTCATAACTTTGTATTGATTTTAGTTCTTTGATCAATTGATTATTGACTTTCGTAATTGATTACTTGTTATCATTAGTTATTGATGTGTTTTCTTCTAATTGACTTGGGAAATAGTGTTAGGAGTATATTGCATTGATTTCATATTTGTCAAATCTTAATAGACTTGGGAAGCGAAGTTAAGAATAAAGGACTAAAATGATCAAAGATTAGTTAATTTCACCTCGAGCAAAGGGTCATTAGCTAATTTCATGTTTATAATGTATTACTTTAATGCATCTTTATGCAATTTTAGTGCAATTGGAAAATTTGTTAATTTAATGAAAATATTGTAATTCCATGGATTGGGAAAGAAATTGAGTCTATATAAATAGATTCATGACTTGAGAAACGAATGAATTTTACTTTATATTCCTTCATGGTTCCAAGATAATTATTAATTGTGATACCTGTGATAGGGGTAAAAATCACCATTCTTTTCCTAGTTATTTGAGGTTATTTTAAAATACATTTTTTGTAATAATTAAGCATATTCCTTCGTATTTGACATTTTTCTTGTAAAGGTGTGTTTGGAAAATATGTGCAAATTTAAGTTAAAATCGAGTAGAAAGTGCATAGAACCAGAATGTACCTAGCGCTAGGCCCAGCCAGTAGACCAGGGGCCGGGTTTGGCAATTGTACCTGGTGCTGAGTCCATTCTGCTTGATAAGGAAAAAACAGCCAAAAACAAAACAAAATAGAGGAAGAACAAAGTGTACCTGGTGCCAGGTGGGTCAAAGGTACCCAGCGCCAAATAGGTTTTGGAGGCGAAAATTCTATACGCGGAATTAGGGCTTATCCAAAGATTTTCATATTTTCCTATTTCTACTCAGTCAAGACTTCCTCAGCCACAAAATAGGCATCCAAGAGGCCTATAAAAGTAGAAGAGAATACAAGAGTTTGAGATATACAACCAAGAGAGGTGAATTAAAGAGCAAAAATACTGATTTTCTCATTGAAGGAGGAATTCACCCAAGCCAAGGAGGATTGTTCAAAGGGAGTCTTCAAGAAAGAAGAAAGATGCTTGTCTATGAGTACTTTCTTTTCTCTTTGTTTGCTTTTTCTTTAACAATGATGTATTCAATGTTTCATTGTAATTTAGCAATATTTTAGGATTCATGATTTATGCATCAATTTAACTACTTGACAAATTGATTGCTATTCTCATTATTTGATTACTCATTTTGTTATGAAATTGATTAATTAATTCTTATGGTTAACTTGCTTGAAAAAGAGATTTATAATGGTTTTAATCTAATTAATTTCATATTTGTTATCTCTTAACTTGCTTGAAAATGGAGTTAATTGTTTAGAATATTAGTATTCAAAGTTTAGTTGATGATTGCTAGAATATGGATTCATTAACTAATTTTATGCTTTAAATCACCTAGAATATAAGAGTTTATATGAGGATTAATTTTAATGCATCTTGTGGATAAGTTAGTCGAGAGAGAATATGCTTACTAATTTAACTAGAAGATAGTGATTCAATAGATTGTAAACGAAGTGGGTCTATATTAAATCCTTCATGAGACTAAGATAACTATTGGTTGTGATATTAGCTAAGTGATTTATAATCATGTTTTCAAGAATATTTGTCTAACTACATGTTTTTACATTCTTGAGTTGTATTTGTTTCTTTAGTTTTTCTTTTTATTCTTTTCTTACTTTATTTGGGCCGGTTAAACAATGAATGAAAAGTGATTAGTGTGTACTTGTTTCTTTGAGGATCGATACTCATTAATTTCTTGTACTATGCTTGCAATGAGTATACTTACTCATATGTGTATTTTGGGGTTAATGTTTTAATTAAAACTTGATTAAAGATGGATTGTAAATTAATGATTTTATATACCCCAAATTTACACATCAAGTTTTTGGCACTATTGCCGGGGAACAATATCATGAAAGCTTGGATTTTGTTGATTTAACAATGTTTATATATGTACATATCCATATGTCTATGTGTGTGTGTGTGTGTGTGTGTGTGTGTGTGTGTGTGTGTGTGTGTTCGTTGTGTAAATCGGTGTTATATCTTGTTATTTGTTATATTGTGTGACTTAATTAACTTGCTTATTTCATGTTGTACTTGTAGATACCACTAACTTTTTTGTTTAGGTAGTTTGTGAGTATATCTAATGTGTGTGTTTTTCTTTTCTTTATTTTTTCTATTATTTGTTTTTGCCTTTTTGTTTTTTTTTTTTGTTTTCTTTATTTTTCTATTATTTTTGTTTGTTTTTATTTTTTTTCGATTTAATTTTATGCAAGGTTGACTTTATCATGGACAACTATTTTTGGGCACAAAATCAAAGGAATTACAATGATGATAGATTGGCAAGATTACAAGCTCGCATTGATGTTTTTCGTGAGATCTCATTAGTACCATTAGTGAATTCTTTTGTGACCAATACAAATTCATCAACTAAGGGATACGAAAAATCATCCCAATGAATGAGCTCCAACAAGACACAACTAGCAAAATTGGTTGATGAGATCTTCAATAAGGAATTGAAAGTTGTAGACAAATAGTATACCTTTTGATTCATGGAGTCCATTGATGCAATTGATAATGTGTTGAGCTCATTATGCCTTAAGGAATTAGATAATTCAATGCTATAGTATAAGAAGTCTTTGGAGAATAGTGGTAATTTCTACCTTTCACCCCAATTTTAGGGAGGTAACTTAGTTTTTATAGACCATGTCTTGAAAAGGAAGGATTTCTTGATCCCATCTTTGAGAACTCAGACACTAAGTTTAAAGGGGAATTTCAATTGTGACAAATCTTTTGAAGGGTTAAAAGGTGATTTCAAGTTTAATGCATTCTTTAGAAACCATGTGCACTTATATGTTGACAAAAATAGTTGTGTGCCTAAAGGAATGTTAGAGAAAGAGGTTTATATGTTTTGCTTCAGTGATAAAAATTGTTTTCATAAACCTTCTATTTTTAAAAAACCTCTCTTCTTTCTATTTTCATTATGTATATCTTCTATTTTGAGCATTAATTTCTTTTCAAAATGTTTAATGAGAAAGCATGATGAGTGGAAATAATTTTGTTTTGTTTTTTTATTAAGTAGTTTGTTTTTCCTCTCCCAAATAAGGAAAATATTTTCAATCTTATGTGTGGGGGAGTCAGTCGTATCTTTATTTACTTTCTTAGGATTTTTGTTATCACTTTTCTTTAGTTTGTTTTCTTTTATTTAGGTGTCTTTAGTTTGCTATTATTTTTCTTGTATTTTTATTTTGTGTTTGGTTTTGATAGGTTAAAATAAAGTCTTCTTGAACAAGCCATTCCCACTATTTCCAATTTTGCTATCTATTGGTACTTTATTGCACTTGAGAAGTATTGCTTAAACTTTCTATCCCTTTATTATTTTTTATCCCTTTGGAGATGCTTTCTTATGTTTATTTTTTGGCCATTGAGGACAATGTCCAGTTTAAGTGTAGGGGAAGAGGGAGGGGGGGTGAATGAGGTTGAAGAAATACTTTTCCATATCAAAATTCCATATAATTTTTTGTGAAAGTTTTTCAAAAGCAAGGTTGTAATTTCTTTTCTTACTTAGATATGAGTTTTGCCATTCATTAGGTGGAGTTTGATGAAATTGGTTTTATTACATAAGATATTTGTCAAGACTTGAGAATTTTGATTAGTCTTGTTTATGCATTGGTGTTTAAATGTTATTTGACTCATCTAATTTAAATATAGAGGTTATGAGGAATATGGGAAGACTTTATTGGCTAACTCTTGTATAATGAGTTTAAATTTTGCTAGCTTTGAGTTATGATGAAAAAAAATATGACTTAAAAAAAAAAAAGATCTTTGAGAGAAAAGATTGAGGAGAATGCTGAAAATTTTTTATTTGAGTTGAAAAAAGAAAAAAAATACATAGAAATAACACTATTGTTGGAGTGAATTGAGAAAAAATGCTCTTAATAATGATCGTTGAAGACCTTTAGCTGAAAAGGGGGTCAATATGGGGACAAGTAGCAAGTGAATTCAGTGCACTCTCTTGAGGCTATCCCAAAGGCAAAAAGGCAAGAAAGAGAAAAAAGAAAGAAAGAAAGAATTGGTGAGAAAAAATTATAAGTGATGACTGTAAAAGGGGCTAATATGGTATGTGAAGAGAAATCCATGCACTTGAGGTTATCAATTCCCTAAGTCATTGAAAAATTTTGAGAGAAAAAAAATTGGAGTGCTTTCTTCACATCATAACTTGAGTATGTAATTTTTGAATTTATAATGCTTGAGTTGGTAGATGGCTTGAATTATGTGATTCATATTATCTATATCTATTTATATATATATATATATATATATATATATATATATTTTACTTGAAGAATGAAGTAACTTTCTTAGACTAAGGTATGCATTTGATTAATCTGACTTCAAGAGTTTTGTGATGTCTTAGCCAATGTTTCAAGGTTTGAAATTATTTTCAAATGGTATAAATGACAAGGGTTATATATATAGTTTGAAAGGAAGACATGATCTTTGCTATAATGAAGAAACTTCTGATGAGAAGAAAACCTTGTATTGTCTTGATAATTTTTCTTGGATAAAAGCATTTTCCTTGAGGACAAGAAAATGTTCAAGTGTGGGGGGTATGTGATAGGTGTTAAAATCACCATTCTTTTCCTAGTTATTTGAGGTTGTTTTAAGATACATTTGTTGTAATAACTAGGCATATTCCTTCCTAATTGACATTTTGCTTGTAAAAGGTATGTTTGGAAAATATGTGCTGATTTAGGTTAAATCAAGCGGAAAGTGCACAGAATCAGAATGTACTTGGCGCCAGCCCAGCCAGTGGACTAGGCGTCGGGTTCATTCTGTCTAGTAGCAGAGATAGAACGAGCTTCAAGAGTTTTTCTAGAGCAGACCTGGAACCAGGTTTGGCAAGTGTACCTGGCACTGGGTCTATTATACTTGCTAAGGAAAAGACGGCAAAAAACAAAGCAAAACAAGGAAGAATAGAGTGTACCTAGCACTAGGTGGGTCGAAGGTACCCGGTGCCAAGTATGTTCTGGAGGCTGAAATTCTATATGCAAAATTAGGGCTTATCCAAAGATTTTGGTATTTTCCTATTCCTACTTAGCCAAACTTCCTCAGCCACGAAATTGTACGTTTGAAAAAAAAAAATAGAGGAGCATGCTTCTGGAAACGAAAAAAAAAACAGAGAAAAAAAAAACTGAAGAACAATAGCAGCATAGAAGCATTTAGACCATACCTCTGCATGCCTTAAACCTCTTAGGCTATGGAAGAATGGATTGAACCACAGGGACATCTCTTTCTACCTCGCTCGATGAAGCTTACGGTTAAAATCCCGCTAACCTCTTACTTCGCCTTGTTTGCTTGCCAAGCTTACCGGATTTCGAAATATTCCACTGCCTCAATCCTTGTTGGTGACACAAAAGCGAGGAGGAGAAGTCTCAATGTTCTTGATTATCTTGCTATTGATTAGCAAAAAACAAGAACAAGAGAAAAAGAGGTCACGAGAGAGAGAGAGCTTAGGGAAAAAAATAGATAATTTTTTTTCACAGAGAGGCGTGAGTCCTTAAGCCAAAAAACTAGGTTTCTGATATCTGATAACAATATCCCCAGGATATGATATTTCAAACATCCGGATGTTATCAACAGAGTAAGTTTGGCTTAGCCCAAAATTCTTCTGAACTGTAAATGGAAAAAACCCTATGGTCCTGGTTATTGGGCCAAAATAATAGTTATTATTTTTCTTGGACCCAAAAAGTCCAAAATAATAAACATTAATTATTTATTTCCTAGGCTTGTAGAAATAACCTAATAAATAATTAATGAGCCCAAATGAACTAAACATAATTAAACATTAATTATTTACTTCTTGGACTTATATAAATAACCCAATAAATAATTAACCATTAATTATTTCCCTATAGTTTAAGCCCATGTTAATTTTCTAATTATTCAAACTGGACCCTGGCCCTGAATAATTAATTAACCAATTAAACCAGATAATAAATTTCTCTTAATTTATTTTTATTCCAGTTTAATAATAAATTAGACTTCCTGAATAAAATAAAATCCTCTTTAACCGAGACCAATTCTTCAACCCAAAATAATTAGGATTTACGGACTATTCCGAGGACTAAAAAGACACATCACTTTGGCTACTAAAATAACTAAAATACCCCTACTATATAAATAGCTGTATTTTGCATTTTAAATATTTCCTAATATCACCATAAGAAAATATCGACCCAAGGACAATGCTGTGTTAACAAAGTCTCCGACCTACAGGTGAAATGACTAAAATACCCCTCTATACATCACTGTGCATTTAGAGAGGAAGAAATGTACTAACATTTCTCTAAATGACATCTACCATCCCTAGGCTTCTAGTCCAATGATTTACGACTTCCTGGAGTGTTTCTGCTTTTCAAGGGAGCTACCCTAAAATAAACATCCAAGTCATGTTTCTCAGGGCCCTAGACATTTAGATCATTCAGACAACCACAATGGGTGATATAGTATAGAAACTATCTTGTACAAGTTTGTCTTAACTAACCAGTCACACATACCCAACATGCAAGTATATTAGTTCTACGATAGAACCTCAACTAAAGTATATCAAAGTACATGCTTCCAGCTTTATCAGACCACCAACTCATACTCAACTCGTAGAGTACTGGTCCACGCTGTAGCAGTAGTAGTTTAGGTTTCTACCAAATAGTACTTTAAGAAACCACTACTACAGGTCCTATTCTACGTATTCGAAATACGCTTATGTCATGAAATAAGCGGACTACTCACTGGCTAAAGGTAAGCCATTCTCCATTTGAAATTCATAATATAATAACCTAAATATGATGAGATTCCCATTCTCATCAATCGGTTAAAAACAAATATTTATGTGTTAAACAACCCGTGATCCATATCTTACTATGAAAGAATACCATTCACATGGATCACTTATTTAAATACAATAGGTCTTTTCCAAATGAATTTTGCACAAACAAAAAGTAAATTCACAAATAATTTTTGAAAATAAATTTTTTTATTAAAACATTCGATGTTTACATCAGAAACCTAGTCTAAGAAGGCATATTCCCAACAGAAATAGGCATCCAAGAGGCCTATAAAAGTAGAAGAGAACACAAGGGTTTGAGATATACAACCAAGAGAGGTGAATTAAAGAGCAAAAAATCTAATTTTCTCATTGAAGGAGGAATTCACCCAAGCCAGGAAGGATTGTTCAAAGGGAGTCTTCAAGAAAGAAGAAAGAGGCTTATCTATGAGTACTTTCTCTTCTCTTTGTTTTCTTTTTCTTTAACAATGATGTATTCAATGTTTCATTGTAATTTAGCAATATTTTTGGATTCATGATTTATGCATCAATTTAACTTCTTGATCAATTGATTGTTGTTCTTGGTATTTGATTACTCATTTTATTAGGAAAGTGATTAATTAATTCATATGGTTAACTTGCTTGAAAAAGAGGTTGATAATGGTTTTAATCTAATTAATTTCATATTTGTTATCTCTTAACTTGCTTGAATAATGGGTTAATTATTTAGAACATTGGTAATCAAAGGTTAGTTGATGATTGCTAGAATATGGATTTATTGACTAATTTCATGCTTTAAATCACCTAGAACATAGGGGTTTATATGATGATTAATTTTAGTACATATTGTGGATAAGTTAGTCGAGACAGAATATGTTTACTAATTTAACTATAAGAAATGAACTGGGTCTATATTAAATCCTTCATGAGACCAAGATAACAATTGGTTGTGATATTGGCTAAGTGATTCATAGTCATGTTTTCAAGAATATTTGTCTAATTATATGTTTTTACATCCTTAAGTTGTATATGTTTCTTTAGTTTTTCTTTTTATTCTTTTTTTACTTTATTTGGGTCGATTAAACAATGAATGAAAAGTTATTAGTGTGTACTTATTCCTTTGAGAATCGATACTCATTAATATGCTTGCGATGAGTATATTTGCTCATATGTGTATTTTGAGATTAATGTTTTAATTAAAACTTGATTAAGGGATGGATTTAAAATTGATGATTTCATACACCCAAAATTTACACATCAACGTGCCAATCAATTGTTGTTATGTCTTTAAGGTTTTCTATCTATTTACATGTCTTTTCTCCTTAGTTTTATTCCTTGAAAATCTTTGTGACTTGTCTTATGTGAACTTGGTCTATTCTCTAGTATATTAGGTTAGTGTTTTATTTATCTTTTCTTATTTTATTGGCTAAATAATAAAGATTTGGATAAAGTATGGTGGGAGCCTAAGTTCTCATAGATTCGATACCTGCTATTCCCTATACTATATGATGGGTATACTTGCCTGTATATATGGTTTTAGTGGTTAGAATTTTATTAAAGCTTGATTGATTGTGTAATTTGTTAGTAATATTTTCTACACTAAAAAACACGCATCAAGTTTTTAGCGCCATTGCCAGGGATGGGCACTATTGGAAACACTCAAGTCTTGTTGATTGAGCTTTTGTTGTATTTGTAAATATCACTAACTTTTGTGTGTTACGTAGTTTGTGACTATTTCTAATTTCTGTAGTTTTCTTTTTTTTATTTTTCTATTATTTTTGTGTTTTTCTAATTTGATTTTGTTTTTCTTTAAGTATGAGATTAACATCGTTATGGACACTTACTTTTGGGCACAAGATAAACGGAGGTACAGTGATGAGAATTTGGCACATTTGCAAGCTCGGATTGACACTTTTTGTGAGATGTCACTTGAAGCCTCAACACATTCTTTTGTTGCCAATACAAATTTAGCTATTAAGCAGCATGAAGAAGTATCCCAACATATGAGCCATCAAAGAACACAACTAGCCAAGTTGGTTGAAGATGACATAAAGGCCCATACACTCGAACAAGAGAATCCCCAAGGGAATAAGAGAGGATATGAGGAACAATTGCCCAAAGTGGTAAGGGAGCTATTCGATTCTTTTCTATGTGCTAATAATTTTAATCTCTCTTGTTCACAAGATTTGTTAGGTTCCTCTTCATTCTTGAAGGGCAATGGTTCAAATGATGATATATGTAGTTTAACATGTCTTAAGGAGTTTGATTTATCCATGATTCATCATAAGAAGTCCTTGGAGGATGGTGGTAATTTCTACCGTTCACCTCGTTCAAAGGGAGGTAACTTAGTTTTTGTAGACCATGCATTTAAAAGTAAGAATTTCTTGATCCCATATTTGAAAACTCAAATACTAAGTTTTAAGGGGAATTTCAACTGTGACCAATCTTTTGAAGGGTTAAGTGGTGATTCTCATGTTTATACACTTTTTAGAAACTTCATTTGCTCGTCTAAAAGAGTGTTATAGAAGGGGGGGTCAGGCATGTATATTCATTGTAACTAATATTCTCCATAAACACTCTAGTTTTTCAAAAACCTCTCTTATTTCAACTTTCACCATCCTTACCTTTTTCAATGAGCACTAATGTCATTTACAAAAGGATGATGAGAAAGCATAATGAGTGGAAAGAGTTTGTCTTAGGTTAGGTTTTCGTTAGTCGATTAAGTGTATTTTCCCTCCTCAAAAATAAGGAAAATATATTCTATCTTAAGTGTGGGGGAGTGTGTCGTGTCTTTATTTACTTTGTTAGAATTTTTATTTTTCTTTAGTTTGTGTTCTTTTATTTAGGTGTATTTTTATTATTTTCCTTATGCTTTTATTTGTGGTTTCTTTTTTAGCTCTGAATAAAGTTCTATTGGATAAGCTCTTCTATCTATTCTAAGTTTTAATATTTATTAGATCATCATTGCACTTGGGGAGGATTGCTTAACTTTCTACCTCCTTTATCATTTTTGGTCCCTTTAGAGATGCTTTATTATGTTAACTTTTGGTCAATGAGGACATTGTTTAGTTTAAGTGTGGGGGAGTCATTTAGTAATATTCTTTGTCCAAATTTTTATCAATTATCTTGGTGTTTTTCTGGTAAAATTTTGAAAATTTTGAAAATTTGAAAGTTTGGATATTTTGGAGATAAATTGAGTTTATTTGTTTATAATGGAATTGTGATTTTCTTTTAACCTTTGGATATAGATTTTTCATTCACTATGGTTTGATTTTTATTAAAATGTAAACTTGTGCATTAAGCTGAATTCTACTAAGTCTTGAACAATGATGTATTAATTGTTTTATTGTAATTTGACATTGTTTTTGGTATTCATGATTTTTAGAGTTACTTTGATCTTTTGATTAATTGATTATTATTCTTGGTATTTAATTACTTATGCTAATTACAAGATTAATTTGTTGTTTCTTTCTATTAACTTGGTTGGAAAAAGGGTTGATGGTGGTCTTAATTCATTAATTTCATATTTGTTGTCTATTAACTTACTTGGAAAAGGGGTTAATTGCTAAAAACTGGGTAATTAAAAGTTAATTGATATCTGTCAGGATATAGATTCATTGGTTAATTTTATATTTTAAATTTGCCAGGATATGGGGATTTAATCAAATATTGTGTTTAATGCATCTTTTGGGTGAATTAGTTGAAATGGGATATGTGATGCTAATTTGTCTAGAAAATAGTGATTTCATGGATTGGAAAAGAAATGAATCTATCTTAATCCTTTATGATGTCAAGAGAATGATTAGTTATGATAATGATTGGGTACTTTAAGGTCATGTTTGTCAAAATAATAGTTTGAGTTATATAATTCTCCATCCATGACACGTATATATTATTTTATTTTATTATTATTTTTCACTTTATTGAGTCGGTTAAATAATGAAAAAAAAAGTTATTACTACATACTTATTCCTTGAGGATCGATGCTCGTTTTAAACCCTATACTATGCTTAATAATGAGTACATTTGCTCATATGTGTAATTTGAGATTAAAGTTTTAATTTAAACTTGATTGGGATTATGCTTATTTTTATATGATATTTTATACCCAAATTCGAACATATCAAGTTTTTGGCGCCATTGCTGGGAAACAATATCATGAAAGCTTGGATTTTGTTGATTTAACCATGTAAATATGTAAATACGTAAATTTGTACACTTGTTCTTTTTACAAAAAAGGTGTCATCTTTTGTATCTTGTGTATCTTTATAATCTAATTTACTAACTTTGACTGATGTTTAATTGACTAATTTGTTCTTTTAATTTTGTTTGAATTGTGAATTTCGTTATCTAATTTTCTTCTTATCTTTTCTAGGTGTTAGCTTGGTACATGACCCGACGATCTGAAGTCGATATAGTAGATTTTGATCCTGAAATCAAAAGGACGTTGCCAAAAATCCATCGGACAGTTAAAAGGAACTCAAACAACAATGCTGGAAACAACATGAGGGTCATGAATGACTTTGTGAAACCTACAATCTCGGGCACGGGCTCGAGTATCACTAGACCTAGGGTGGATGCGAATAATTTTGAAATAAAGTCCAATATAATCTAGATGGTCCAAAATATGGTCCAATTTGATGGGTTACCTGAAGAAGATCCTAATGCCCGCCTAGCTAGTTTCCTTGAAATTTGTGATACCTTTAAGATGAATGGTGTTTCTAAAGATGGCATAAAACTAAGACTTTTTCCTTTTTATTTGAGAGATAGAGCCAAATCCTGGTTAAAGTTTTTACCCACAGGTTCCATCACCACTTGGAATGCCCTAACTGAAAATTTTCTTGCCAAATATTTTCCTCTAGCTAGGACATCCAAACTCAGAAATGAAAATTTTGCCTTCCAATGATTAGATTCTGAACCTTTGTATGAAAGTTGGGAGAGGTTCACAGAGATGTTGAGAAAGTGCCCACACCACGGATTTGAGCTAGGAATGCAGATGCTCATCTTTCTTAATGGCCTTACGTTTACAACACGACAAGTGGTGGACTCTTTTGCAGGGGGTTCCATCAATCATAAGACCCCGAAACAGGTATTCGATCTAATTGAAAATTTGGCTTCTAATAACTATTCTTGGGGAAGTGCAAGGTCTAGAGCTCGTGTGCAAGAAGTGCACAAAGTGGATACTGTGGTAGCTTTGGAAGCTAAGGTGGAAGCTTTAACTTAAAAGATGGAACAAATGGTGATGCCTCAAGGCCAAGTGCTAAATGTAAGTTGTGATTTCTATGGAGAAGGGCACCCAAATCATGAGTGCCAAAATATGAGTTCACTCCACGAAACCACGGAACAAGCAGCCTTTGTAAGTAATGGCCATCCAGGTAACAATCCCTATAGCTCTACTTACAATCCTGGTTGGAGAAATCACCCTAACTTCTCTTAGAGCAATGCAAACCAACCTAGGCAAGTCTCTTTCAACTTTGGAGGAAATCAAAGAAGCCAACCTCCTTTGAACAACAATTCAGCACCTTCCAAGTCATCGTTGGAGGAATTGATTGGCCAATTAGTAAGTACAATAGAGACTAAGTTCTAAAGGGTTGATGCTACAACAAGGAACTTAGAGGCCTCCATGCGCAACTTGGACAGCCAAATTGGCCAACTAGCTAAATTACTTGGGTATCGTCAAGCATGGATATTACTAGGAAACACCGAAGAAAATCCACGTGATCAAGGCCGTGGAGAGCATTAAAGTCTTTCTTGCTTTAAGTTTTTGTGATTTGGAATAATTTTTCATTTTCTTTGTTTTGTTTCATTCTTATTTCTTTCTTCATGAATTGAATTGCATTATTCATCACTACTATGTGTTCATCATTTTTATTTTGTTTTTCATGAAAAAAAAAATCGGAGCCTGAACAGTCTAGGGTCGGCGCCGGCTCCTGTCGCAGGAGGCACTAAAAACATGCCAATTTGGCCATTTTTTTTCTTTCAAAATCTCCAACTTCCTCTCAAATTCTCTCTTACCCATGCCGACTCCACATTCTAAACCTTTCAAATTTTGATTTTTCACCTTGCAAATACTTCTAGAGTATCAATATATCAATCTTTTGTTGATTCTATGAATCAAAATCCTCTAAATCTTCCGTTTTTCACAAAAAACCCAATCTTCAATCTGCCTTCAAAGAGCTTTGATTTTTGGAAAAAGGATGCATATTTTGCTTGAACATGCATAGGAGAACATAAAGGTACGTTTTTTCTTGAATTACCACGGTTAAATGTTGTAGGTAAATTTTTCAAATTTTAGGCATATTTTTTGCCGAAATTTGGGATATTTAATGTTCTCTTTCATTGTGAATCAATTTTTGTAATAATCCACCTTATATAAGTAATTTGCGTAGGGTAGTCTTGTTTAAAATAAGAATACACGTAAAAGGAATTAATAATATATATATATATATATATATATATATATATCCCTATTATTAATAGCATTATTATTAAGGCTATGAATTAATAATATTATTCTTAGTGCTACTACTACTACTACTACTACTACTACTACTACTACTACTACTACTACTACTATCATCATCATTATTATTATTATTGTTGTTGTTGTTGTTGTTGTTATCACTATTATTCTACTATTATTTTATATTTATTATTTAATACCAATATTTCTTGGCAATATTAAATTATGGTATTATTATATTCAATATGTTATATTACTTTATTATATATTACTATTACCAATATTCATATAAATAATACAATTAATGCCCTAAATATCTTAGCTATATTCATATCAAAAAGATATTTTAGAGGGCCCACAAGAAATAAATAAGGATGGCCCACAAGCATGACAATTTTGACAAAGATGGACCACCCTTTGACTTCATTTGACTAAGCTTAATTAAGCTAAACTAGATTAGAGCAAATTAATCATGATTATGCATGGCCATGCAAGGTTAGTAAATATCTATTAGTCTTGAGAATTCTAGAGATTTCTACAAGCTTTACCAAGGCTCTTGTAGGTTCTACATGATTCCAAGACCTTCTAGGATGTTCCACAATTTTCTTTTAAATTCTATAAAGGTCTAATAGCTTCTAGAATTGCCAAATCATCATAATTTTCCTTGCTAAAACCAAAACAAGACTAAAGACAAACTATATAAATAAGGGCAAGGGGAGAAAGTTTCGGCCAAGAGGAAGCTGAAAGGGAGAATAGAAAAGAGAGGAAAAGAGAGAAAATAAGGAGGAAAGGAGGAGAAGCAAGGAAGAGGGAAGAAGAAGGCATACAAGTCTAGCTAACAATCTTAAATAAGGTAAGGTTATTTTAATGTCAAGAAAGCTATGAGTGATAAAGATTTATTTTAAGCTATGTTATATTTATTTCTTGGTATTTAGAAAGAAATGAAATAGGACTATATGTGCAGATAGTACTTGGAGAAAACAAAACAGAAATTATATGTCTAAGGTTGATAGTTGGAAAGAAATAAAATGAAAATGGTATATAGATTTGTGGGGAGTTGGCCGGATGAATGGAGAAGGAAAAGTGTAGTGTTTGATAGCTTACATAAGCTGTTTTGAAGCACTTGGATGACTGGAATTTGGTTAATGAAAGAAAGATAGAAAGGCTATGGAAGAAATATCAAGAAAACGTTAAAAAAGGGGGAAAATTCCGATTGCAGCAAGAATTGTTTCATGGCTATTTTGGACTGCTGAAAATACTGAATGGGAAAGAAATCTAAAACACCCTTATTAAGGTATGAAACAAGGGCTTGAAAGCATTAGATGTGGTAGGATATGTTGAAGAAACCATAGGAATAAGTTAAAACAAGTTAAGCTTCTAAACTGTAATTTTAGACCCTAAGCTCGGAACAGTGAGTTTAACTGAAAAAATGAACAAAATGGGAAGGATTTTAAGTTTCCCATGACCTGGAGTTGATAGAGGAATGTCCTAGGAGTATTTTGGAAGTAGTCTCACCTCATTTGGACTTATATTGAATAAGTTATGAACAAAACATTAGAGGATGGTAAAG